>CM041212.1:11600680-12228602 GCA_023065735.1 Coffea humblotiana | reverse complement strand
GTCCCTATGGACTCTTGTTGGTCCTGGACGTTTCGCACAAGGGTTTGGAGTGTCTCCTTGAAGCGCTTGGCCCGTGCACGTGTGATTGGGCCCCAATGGAACTCGAATTGAGTCATTACTTGGGCTAAGGGCCCGTGCCACACATCAGTCCCCTTCACTTGAGAAGGATTTGTCCTCAAATCTGGATCCTCCTCGTCAAGGAATGGATTCAAATCCGCGACATTGAAAGTCACGCTCACGTTGTACTCGCCAGGTAGCTCCAATTTGTAGGCATTGTCATTGACACGTTAGAGCACGCGAAAGGGTCCATCACCCCTTGGGGACAACTTACTCTGGCGTTGCTTGGGAAACCTTTCTTTCCTCAAGTGCAGCCAAACCCAATCTCCAGGTTCAAAGGTCATCTTGCGACGGTGCTTGTTGGCTTGCTGGATGTATTGTTGAGTACGCCTCTCAATGTTTGCCCGAACGGCTTCATGTAACCTGTGCACAAATTCAGCCTTCTTTTTCCCATCTAAGCTTGTGTGCTCAGAGGAAGGTAAGGGTGCCAAATCAAGGGGGGGTCAGGGGATTAAAGCCATAAACAATCTCAAATGGTGAGTAGTGTGTTGCACTATGAACAGTTCTATTATAAGCAAATTCGACATGTGGCAAACACTCTTTCCAAGATTTAAGATTCTTTTTAATTAAGGCCCTGAGTAATGTACCAAGTGTGAGATTGACAACCTCAGTTTGTCCATCGCTTTGTGGATGACTTGTGATCGAAAACAATAATCTAGTGCTAAGTTTGGACCACAGAATCTTCCAAAAATAACTAAAAAATTTCACATCTCTATCGCTAACAATGGTTTGAGGCATACCATGCAAACGAACAATTTCTTTAAAGAACAAGTTAGCAATGTGAGATGCATCATCAGTTTTGTGACAAGGGATGAAATGAGCCATCTTAGAGAATCTATCGACTACCACATAGATGGAATCATTACCCCTTGGTGACCTAGGTAGTCCCAAAACAAAGTCCATAGACAAGTCTACCCAAGGATAATGTGGAATGGGCAATGGGGTATACAAGTCATATGGATTTGTTTTAGACTTGGTTTTGTGGGCAAGTGGCACATCTACCAACCATACATTCAACATCCCTACGCATATGAGACCAGTAAAAATGCTCTTGCAACATAGCTAAAGTCTTAATAATGCCAAAATGTCCTATGAGACCACCACTATGTGCCTCTCGAACCAACAGATCACGAATAGAAGAATTAGACACACACAATTTATCCATATAAAACAGGAGACCATCATGCAAAAAGTACTTTCCATGTGGACTCTTAGTACATGATGCGTATATATCACCAAAGTCATGATCATGTGCATATAGTTCCTTAAGCATCTCAAACCCTAACAACTTAGCATCAAGAACAGCAAGCAAAGAATGTCTACGAGATAAAGTATCAGCTATCACATTCGTTTTGCCAGTTTTGTACTTACTGACATAAGAGAATGTATCAATGAAACTGACCCATTTGGCATGTCGCTTGCTCAACTTTGGTTGCCCTTTGAGAAACTTCAATGACTCGTGGTCGGTGTGGATCACGAACTCCCTTGGGCGGAAGGTAGTGTTGCCATGTCTCCAATGCCCGCACAAGCGCGTACAACTCCTTGTCATACGTGGGATAGTTCAAGGCAACTCCTCCCAGTTTCTCGCTAAAGAAGGCATAAGGCCTCTTGTCTTGCATAGGCACAGCGCCAATACCTACACCAGAAGCATCACATTCAATGTCAAAGATCTTGTTAAAATTTGGTAATGCTAAAACGGGTGCATGTGTGAGTTTGTCCTTGAGGGTAAGTAAAGCTTGTTCTTGGGTTTCTCCCCAATGAAATTTATCGTTCTTCTTAGTCACGGCGGTCAATGGGGCAGCAATGGTACTGAAGTTTTTGACAAAGCGCCGATAGAAACCCGCCAATCCATGGAAACTGCGCACCTCAGGGACGGACTTTTTGGTGTGGGCCATTGTTTGATGGCCTCAATCTTGGACTCGTCTACTTTGATGCCCTGCGAACTCACAACATAGCCTAAAAACACAAGTTCATTAGTACAAAAAGTGCACTTCTTAAGGTTAGCGTATAGACGTGTCTCTCGAAATGTATTAAGAACTAATCTCAAATGCTCCATATGCTCATGCTCATTGCGGTTATATATCAAGGTATCATCAAAGTAAACAATGATAAATTTACCAATAAAATGTCTCAAAACATGGTTCATTAATCTCATGAAAGTACTAGGGGCGTTAGTCAACCCAAAAGGCATGACTAGCCACTCATATAGACCATATTTGGTTTTGAAAGCCGTTTTCCATTCATCGCCTTCTTTCATCCTAATTTGATGATAGCCACTCCTTAAATCAATTTTAGTGAAGAGAATAGCACCATCAAGTTCATCCAGCATATCATCTAGCCTAGGAATAGGATGACGATATTTAACAGTAATAGCATTAATGGCTCTACAGTCAGTGCACAAGTGCCAAATACCATCCTTTTTGGGGACAAGTATCACAGGCACAGCGCAAGGACTGAGACTCTCCTTTACCCAACCCTTACCTAGTAGTCCATCAACTTGCCTTTGGAGCTCCTTTGTGTCCTCCGGACCCATGCGGTACGCGGGTTTGTTGGGTAGTAGTGCTCCAAGAATCAAGTCTATTTGGTGCTCGATCCCTCGAATGGGTGGTAACCCATCAAGGACCTCATCAGGGAACACGTCCTCGAATTCTTGCAAGAGAACAATAACACTCGAAGGCAATGCCTTATCGAGCTCATTAGCATTGAGTAGCACATGTTTACAAACCATGAGTAATACAGGCTGGTCAGCATTTACAAGTTTTCGCACATCCTTAGTCTTAATTATCATGTTTTGCTTTCTAGTGTTGGGTATTGTTAATGCATGATCGCGTGTGACACTAGGTGTGCTCATTGGACCCTTGGTCGATTGCTCACTTGTAGAAGTGGAGCATTTGGTGATATATACGCATTTGGAATATGGTGATATATACGCATTTGGCCAAAAGAGGAAACAAAAGGCGGCCGAGGATTCCTCTTTTGGCGGTCCAACTCACACTCCCTTTGCAATTTGAGTTGGTTCTCATACACTTGTGCAGGTGTGAGTGGTGTGAGGACCATGCGTTTACCATTGTGTAAAAGAGTGTACTTATTTGCCATACCTTCGAATGTGACATGTTTATCAAATTGCCAAGACCTTCCTAAAATGACATGTGTAGCATGCATAGGGACAACATCACATACAATTTCATCGATGTAGTTGCCAATTGAAAAAGGAACCCGTACCTGTTTGTAGACACGTACCTCACCTTCTTCACTTAGCCATTGGAGGCGGTATGGATGTGGATGTCTAGTTGTAGGAAGGCCCAACCTTTCAACCATGAGTAAACTTGCCACATTGGTGCAACTCCCACCATCAATGATGAGGCTACATACCTTATCATTTACTTTACAACGAGTGTAAAATAAGTTTTCCTTTTGCAATTGCTCGTCCTCCTTGACTCGGGCGGTTAGCACTCGTCCTACCACCAAATAGCTGATTTCCCCTTGAGTAGGAGAATATTCTTCCTCAGCCGAGTCATTCTCTAAGCAATCGCCCTTGATCAATCCAGGCATGTCCTCACAATCGTCGTCATCGGACACGATCTCTCCATTGTGAGTGACTAACATGATCCTTTGGTTTGGACATTGGGATGGATATGCCCAAACTCTTGGCACTTGAAGCAATTGATATCCCTACTTCTAGTCTTAGGAGTCTCATGAGGTGCCTTAGCAGTGGACTTGGATGCATCAACAGCTTTGTTAGAGGTAAAATGGGAATTTCGGCTAGGAGCATTACCTTGAATTCGGCTAGATGGAGTTGGTGTAGCCGAATTTCCAGCTTCATGGGCTGTTCTTCGTGGTTGGTTGCCCCTCCATGAAGTCGAGTTAGAAGTTTGGAAAGTGCGGGCCCCTCGCCTCAATTTCTTTCCCCTCTCGGCCTTGATGGCTAATTCAAGAAGATCATGCATGTCCAAGTAATGTTGGAACTCCAAGGCTTCTTGTAGGTTAGGATTGAAACCTCTAAGAAACCTTGCCATAGTTGCCTCACTATCTTCTTGAATATTTGCCCTCATCATGGCCATTTCGATCTCCTTGTAGTAGTCCTCCACGCTCATGTTGCCTTGAGTGAGGGTTTGAAGCTTGGAGTGGAGATCGCGGTTGTAATAGCTTGGAACGAACCTCTTGCGCATCAAAGCCTTGAGTTCTCGCCAAGTCCGGACCTGCCGTTCTCCCATTCGCCTCCAATGAGTCCTTACTTGGTCCCACCAGACTAGGGCGTAGTCGGTGAACTCAACAGTGGCTACCTTAACCTTTTGTTCCTCGCTATAATCATAGCAGTCGAAGACCATCTCGATGCGGCCTTCCCATTCCAGGTAAGCCTCAGGGTAGGGACTTGGATCTTAAGCCCCTTGATCTCGCTCTTGGGTGTATCCCTTCTTGGCCTCTTGGCCCTTTCCTCATCCTCACTGGCCGAGTAATCTTCACTATGTGTCCCTTTGGTGCCATGGTTACTCCGGTTGTGAGATCTGGAACGAGAGTCCCTCGTGAGACTCTTGGATAGCTCATCAAACGAGTGTGCAATTCCTCCATTTATTGCTCACTAATTCGTCTGAGCTCGTTTTTCATGGCTGTGAACATCAATGAGTAGTCATTGGTTGGTTGAGCTCGCTCCATGACACTCGCTTAGACCTGCGAAGGTTAGTGAACAAGAAAAGAATACAAATATAATCTTACTTCACTCCCTTATGTTTTCACTCACTCTCGTATTTGTCACTCAAAACACTCTAATGATCTCACCAAATACCTTTACCTGTTAGATTAGGTAGTTGAGAAATGCTGCACAAGTCCAATAAATGTCACCAACTTTTTCCATAAGAGTATCCAAGAATTAAGACACAAGTGGAATGCAAAAAGGAAACAAGGATGGACGCTTTTGGAATTGAACTAGTGGCAGACAGAAATGGTAAAGGCGCTAGTGTGAACAAAGGCTCAAGTGAAACCCTAGTTCCTAGAATGTTGGAGTGTGTCCAAGTGGAAAGAAAAGAGTTATCCAAGTTATCTACTTAGTTCCCTAATAGATTTTGGAAAACAAGTTAGTTTTGGAAACCTTTTAGAAAACCCTTCCTTGAACACTTGAAGTAACTCCCAAATTCCTCCCCAAAAAGAGTTGAAAATCAGATTTGGTTCCCCATCTCCTCCAACCGAAAATCAGTTTTTTTTGTTCTCCTTCCCAACCCCTTCATCGAGTCGGTTGGGACTCTATAAAGGCCCAAGCAAATCCGACTCTCACTCAAACACAAACCAATTCGGATCAAGCAAGGCCCTCGGTTTTCCCTCTTCCTTCTTCAAGGCAATCTCGATCCTTGGTGCACAACAATGGATGCTCAACAAGAAGTTGCAAACTACCCTAGTCAAGCTCCCAAGAAATTCATCCCAAAACCAAGGAAACCCTTCACTACCGCAAGGGAGTACAAAAAGATGTTTACTCGCAAGGTGAAACAAGCCCCCAAGGAACAAGAAATTCAAGAACTCCAAGAAGTGGTGGATCAGAACTTTTGATTTCTTTCCTTGTGTAATTTTCTGTTTGAGGTTTGGCTCAAGATGTAATGAAACGGCTTTGGCAATAAAGAACTGAAGTTTTCCCTTTTCTTGTTGTCTTTCTTGCTCCCACCCGAACTCTCTCTTTTCTTTTCTTTTCGATTCTGTTTTTTTTTGACTTAACAAACGGCACAAACACTTGGCTGCATGGACCAAAACAAGAATCTGGTCAGCCCTCTATCTTCCCACAATCAACGATCAAGAACTCTAAGATTTTCCAAGATAATTATCAAGAACTTCAAGAACTTAAAGATAGCAATCAAGAAATTCAAGAAACCCTTGAATCTTGTAGATTCTCTTCAAGATTCACAAGTACCAACTAGTTTTGCCAAAAATCAGTTTGGAAATTAAGTAAACAACTTGTACGACTCAAGGAAAGTTTGGACAGATTTGGAAAGAAAGAAACCCTAGCGCACAAAGCAACCCTAGCCGCCGCCACTTGTTTTTCTTGTTGCTCAACGGCGACTAACTAATCAAGGCAGATTGGTTCCGACAACTAAGAATTTGGACACCATGAATGCACACAAACACGGACAGATATGGACTTGGACAGATTGTAACGCACACGCAAGCGACAAGGAACTAACCCTAGTTGCCGCGACTAATTGTTTTCTTTTCTTGCTGGACAAGCACGACCAGAATCCAATGCAACAAGACACATGCACGGACAGAGATTCGACTCACGAAGACCAAACAAAATTCTGGGCAGATTTGACTCAACTAACGACTCAACAACACAAGCAAGTTCGGGCAGAAATTACCGATTGATTTGCAAGCAACAAGGAAACAAACGTTGGGCAGATTTGACACAACAAACGGACCGAAATTTGATGCAACAAACGACGGCTAAGCGGACAGAAAATGTTAGACAACAAGTCACTACAGCTACGGACAGATTGAGACACAACTACAACCAGAAATTGGGCGCAACAAGGGACACAACGGTGAGGACAGAATTGTTTCTCTTTTTTGGAATAATTGCAGCGGAAATACTACAAACCCTAACGACACAACTACGAAAAACAAGGATATAACGAAAGATACCTCCACCTAAGCTCTGAAGCCAACTGATACGCTCCTCGATCAACTCGTTTCGAGACACGTAGTACGTTTGCCCAAGGATCTAGCGAGATTGTCCAACGCTTAGATTGCAGAACCTAAAACCAAAACGGACGGCACGAATTGATTAAAGGTGGTAGAATGACGACTCCAATCGAGGTGATTACTCAAGTGGATAGGTCGGTATACTACAAACCCTAACGACACAACTACGAAAAACAAGGATATAACGAAAGATACCTCCACCTAAGCTCTGAAACCAACTGATACACTCCTCGATCAACTCGTTTCGAGACACGTAGTACGTTTGCCCAAGGATCTAGCGAGATTGTCCAACGCTTAGATTGCAGAACCTAAAACCAAAATGGGCGGCACGAATTGATTAAAGGTGGTAGAACGACGACTCCAATCGAGGTGATTACTCAAGTGGATAGGTCGGTAGAACAATCAAGGACAAGCACAAGATTGCTCAAGAACCCTTGCCAAAGGCAAGTAAAGGAACGAATGCTCTCAACAATTGTAGAGAAACAAACCAGAATTTTATTATCAAAATTGTGTAACCCCTTAACCGTACAAAGTGAGTCTTTATATAGGCTAAGGGACTAATGAAACCCTAAAAAAAGTAGGAAAGGAGGTTCGGCCACTCCTTGAACAAGGTGGGCCGACCCCTGACTCAATTCAACCATCTAATCCAACTCTAAACAAAATGAAAACCTAGTACTAAGGCCTAAGGCCTAGTCGGCCAACCCACTTGGAGGCCCACTTGATTTTTCATGGGTTTGGATCATCGTGTAGGTGAGTTGATTATCCCCTTCCAAGCCTTCAATGTCCCTATGGACTCCTTGTTGGTCTTGGACGTTTCGCACAAGGGTTTGGAGTGTCTCCTTGAAGCGCTTGGCCCGTGCACGTGTGATTGGGCCCAATGGAACTCGAACTAGGTCATTACTTGGGCTAAGGCCCGTGCACACATCACATACAATCAGAAGTTTTGGAACCTAATTTTCTTTTCTTAAGTTCAGCTAATAACATTTTAGTAAGATACCCCCATACCTTTAAATATTTTAAATTTGGTTTAAAATTTTTTCATAACTCATAAGATGTTTTGCCAATTTTTTTATGTGGAATCCTATTTTGTAGGTGATATGTAGATTATATAGCTTCTCCCCACAAATTATCAGAAGCATGAGAACTAACTTAGAATTCATCATTTTTTCAATGTCCTATTTTTTCTTTTAGCTGCTCCATTATATTCTAGTGAATAAAGAGGTGTTATTTTATGTATTATGCCTTTATGCTTACAAAACTTATCTAAAGCTAAATATTCACCTCTTCTATCAAGCCTAATTCTTTTTATCTTCTTATTAAGTTAATTTTCTAACTCGGACTTATAAGATAAAAAGGCATTATGAGTATTATCTTTATTTCTAACTAAATAAAGTTAAGTATATCTAGAATAATCATCTATAAAAGTAACATAATATTTTTTTCCTCCTCTAGTCATAGTTTGTTTAAATCACCTAAGTCTATGTGAATTAAATTTAGCAATTCAGTTTCTCTTTGGACAGTTATACAACTTTTCTTTGTTATTTTAATTTCTGCACATATTTCATATTTTTCCATGTCATTATTATTAACACTAGAAAGTAGCCCAAGTGATTGCATTTTCTTTATGTAACTAACATTAACATGTCCTAATCTAGCATGCTATAAAAAAATTGAATCAACAATATAAGTAGAAGAAAATGCATTTTCATTGATCACATTTGAAACGCTAAGTATAAAGATGCAATTTCATTGATCACAGTAGCCATTGCCTACAAATACATTATTTTTGGTCATTACAATCTTGTCAGATTCAAATGACACTTTCACCCTGACTTTTCCTAGCAATGCTACAGAAATCAAATTTGCCCGAATATTCGGCACATGCAACACATCATTGAGAGCTAAAGTTTTTCTTGAACTGAATTTCAAGAAAAACTTACCAAGAACTTTAGCAGTTCGTGAGTCTCCAAGGTAGATCACCTCTTCATCATCCCCTATTAGAATATAGGAGGAAAATGCTTCTTGATTTACACATGTGCCGAGCAGCCCTAGAGTCTACTGCCAATTCATTCACATTGGCTGCATGTTGACTTGAGAGATGATTGCAGGAATTATATTATCCCCTTCTGCTAAATTAACCTTTGGAGGATTGGCACTTACTTTGTCACATTTCTTTTTGTGCCTACACTAAGCAGCATGGTGTCCTAGTTTCAACAAACATAGCAATTGCCTTTTTTTTTTCTTAAAGTTGGGATTATTGGGCATGTAATTCTAGGACTTATTGGCGTACCTCTTATTGTTGCATTGTACCAGGTTAGCTTTCAGAGTCATCTCCTTAGTTTTGGCAACTCTTAACTCTTTCCTATTAGAATCTTCAATCAGGATGTGTTTCACGAGCTCATCAATGGTGTAATTTTTCTGCTTGTGTTTCAAGTTATTTTTGTAGTGGGCCTATGACTCGGGCAACTTTTTAATTAGCATGCCTGCAGTAAATTTCTTGGGTAGCTTGAGGTCTTCGTTTTTCAAATCCTCAAGTAACATTTGGTACTCCGTGATTTGTACTTTCATCTCTTTGTTGTCTGTCATCTGCCATTGATTGTACTTGCCCATGACGAATTTTTGTTCGGTGGCGTCTTTGGCAGTAGACTTAGTTACCAAAGCTTCCCAAATTGTTTTAGTTTCCTTGTAGCTATAATACATGTCAAACAATTCATTTGAAAGTGTTTTTAAGATAGTATGCCAACATACCTTATTCGCATATTGCCAAGATTCTTGCATCTTGACATCCATAGTTGCAGTTAGTTGTGCTTCTGTTAGTGCATAGGCCACTCCACGAATGTCAAGTAGAGAGTGCCCATGTTCTTGCCAAGTTTCGAAGTTTTCATTGGCAAAAACTTCAATTTTAGAGACGTTCAAAAAAGACTTAGCCAATGGTAGTGTGACTGCAACTAATGCAGATGCAGGTTGTGAGGTGCCAACATTATCAGAGGCCATAGTTTCTTAGATTGTTAGAAAAATAGCCAAAACAATGTTAACAAAACTAATAAAAATAAAGCTTGAGTCATGCTTAATAACACTATTCTAAGAAACTATTTCAGAAAGTTGAATTGTTTCCCTAGGATTAAACAAGGCTTCTTCTTTTTAAGAAGGAATAAAACCAGCAAATATTGTACCAGCAGAGAGGAAAAAGAAAATAGAGAGAAGGCAGAGAAGAAAGCTACTAGGAAAATTCTACTGGTGCTATCTATGAGAGTGTACTTTCCAAATAAGTGCACCTGGTATTTATAGGTGTCAGAAAAGTGCACCTGATATTTATAGGTGCTGTCATGGCATAGACCCAAGGACTGACCCGAATAACTTTTGAGTTGAAATCATAGATTCAAAATGATTAACCCAAATTATTCAATAACCCATGAGCCCAAACTTTTAAACCATTCCTTTTGTTCTCCCACTTTCAATGTAGGATGAGGTGCATCACATTCACCCTCATAAAGGACCTTTCAATCTTGCAAAACCCATCACAATCCAAACTGTTCACCTAGTCGTGCTCAAACTCTGGAAGTGGCCCCCATATATAACATGCAGTTCCTTACACTCATTTGCATAGTTGGAATATAACATATTGGCACAAGCTCACCCCATGCACAGACCATGCAAGACTCACTCTAATACCAATTGTCACGATCCGAACCTAAGAGCTAGCCCAATTAACTTTCCAAACTGTTCACCTCGTCGTGTCACAATCCAAACTATTCACTTAGTCATGCTCAGATTCTGGAGATGGCCCCCATATATGACATGCGGTTCCTTGCACGCCTTTGCATAGTTGGAATATAACATACTGGCACAGGTTCACCTCATCCAAAGACCATGCAAGATTCACTCTAACACCAACTGTCATGGTCCGAACCTAAGAGCTATCCCAAATAACTTTTGAACTGAAACCACAGGTTTAAAATGGTTAACCCAAGTTATTCAATGGCCCATGGGCACAAACTCTTAAACCATTCCTTTCCTTTACCCATGTGGGACGAGAGGCATCACAGGAACAATGACATCTGTTTTTCACTAGAATAAACCAAATAGAACAAATCAAATGGATAGCTTTCCAGTGGTTTGTGTAATTCCTGTTAGAATGTTAACTGCACTAGGTAACTAAAGCTAGCCCTACATAGGAAGGTTTCTAATAGAAATTCGTTTAGACCTTTAAAGTAACTGCTAGGACATTCAATTTTCCCAGGTACATGGTGAAACTCAGTATTACTACAAGTTTTAGACTTCAATATCTTGTGATGTTCTAATAGAGATGATGATAATTTAAATGAAGCATAAACAATCGTAACTACTTAATTTTGGTGAATAAATTTTTTGTAAGTGGGAGGTTTTGAATCCAATACCTTCCACTTATAATCTCTCTTACTTTACCACCTAACCCAACTCTTCTCTTCTAATTTTAGTGAATTCTGAAAGTGTAATAGTTCTAACATGGAGCAAAATGATAACTGAATTACATCACTTTGCTAGAAAAAGTTCTGGATATTAACCTATCCAAAATAGGAAAAACTTGCTATCACAAGAATATCTTTTGTATAAAATATCATGGAAAAATCCTTTGAAATATCCCTAATATTTCACTAAATAAATTTTTCATTCTTCATTTTTAAAATATTAACTTTACATTCCTTACAAATTCAAGTATAAATTTTGGTCCCAACTTAAGTTTTTGATTGCTTTTTAGTCTGAAATCACTTCGTAACCTACATACAGTTATTTTTATGTACAAAAATATCACATCCTATATTTTAGTGTTGAAAATTAATATAGATTGGGTTCAATCCCATTTTTTGGGAAAAAGTGAATATAGTTGGGTTAGATCCTGCTTTTTTAATGGCAGAAATAGATATGGATCGGATCGTTTATTTAACTGTAAATGAATCTAACATTTTTGTCCCTAAAAAACAATCATGTATGGATCACGTGATGGATTTTGAGGGAAAAGTGATAAAAAATATCTACATTGGGATTAATATTTATCAACTTGATTTTGTAAGGAACATGAAGTAATTATTTTAAAAGTGAAGGACAAAAAAATTCATTTAGCGAAATATGTTGGACATTTTGAATATTTTTTCAAATATCATTCACATAAAAAATGGAATAGAATGGTTTTAATGTTTAAAATATTAGCAACATTGTCTAATTAAACAAATAACTCAATATTTCATTCACGTATCATAGGCAAGGTTACATGTGATCTAAAACCTAATCAGGTTGCCCAAATCAAGTAGCATGAGTTGTGGATAACTAAACTCCAAACATAGTCAAGAGTTTTTCCATGTGCTCGGAATGTATACAAGGAAGTGTTGAAGCCTAAGATCAATATCCTAGGCTAGAAGTCCTTCATTACCATGGAAGTGCTAAGCCAATCAATGGCAAATCTCCTATCGTCAGATGTAAGAAAGGAGTTTGTATAGAAAATATTTTCAAGACTTCAATACCAGAATAAGTCAATTGTATTTCATACTCAAATAAAGGGGAAATAACCGCTAGATGACCAACAACATTGACATTAAAAATTGGTAAATTATAACTTGATAACAGGGAAAAAAACATAAAAGTATGAAGATTGACAAAAGAAAATATTTACTTGGGAATGAGACCCTTTAAAAGAAAATATAAGCAAGCCTACCATTGGTTAGTAATAATAAATGGTGTACTCAATTAGTTAATAATGTGTTGGTGTGAAATTTAGCCATTAATAAGAATATAATTTTCTAATATATTTAAGGAAAACTATTTAAAAAAATTAAATAGAGTACTTTTTAGTATGATTCAATAGTTGAATACAATTTGCATACATATATTAGGTATTAGGGAAAAATAATGAAACATTAGAATGAAGCATCTACATGATTACTTAGTAAGGTAAATGTAACTAAGAAGATAACAAATGCATAAATACTAAATAGTATAGATATCTGAATATAATAAACAGGCATGAAATGTGTCTAAAGGAAATAGTTCTAAAGTTCACTTTTTCTTTCTTAATAGGAAAAGCATTTATTATTAACTTCAGGAGTCTATACTTTGAGTTACTTATAAGCTTCACAAATTGAGCAAGTTCATGCATTCGATGCTCTATTACAATTTGTTTTACCCTTTACCCAAAGCTCATAAAGGTCCTAAGGTGACAAATCATTTCATTGTCAATTAATTTGTATAACATTCAATAGATCATTCTCCATAACACAATTAAGCCACTGATATTGCACACACCCATCTACTGCTTCATTAGCTACCTTCATTTTCACCAACTCTAGGGAGGATCATTCAAACATTTCTTACTATAGCAAGTATAATTACACTTATCCCATGTGCTTCAAAGTCATTAAATATGAGTTTTCTTATTCATATCAGTAAACCTAAACGAACTCTCTTCTTGAAAGCTATTCTCCTTTGAGTGCTAACTGTACCAAACTAAACCCCTTTACTAATTTACTATTTCTCTCTATAGACCTCATGTAGTGATACCAACAACTTGTTTCTTGTAGTCTTGCCCCTCGGTTATTTGATACTTTGTACTTTCTCATGCGGGGTCCTCACATAGTTGCTCTTCTATGGTACTTCCTTGTTTCTTACTTTAAACCACATGCATTTTTACTGCAAGCGCGCCCTTAGTGGAACATCATTTTCCAAGCTTACAGTTTCATCGTCAAAATTTTAGTCTATTCCTATGAGGTTTCTTAATTGACTACTGACATTTGAACCTAGATTATGAGATAATATGTTGAACTGATCTAGAATCGGCAAGTTGAGGTCCCGTCAAGAGATGGTAATTTCTTTTTATCCTATAGAGAGGTATTGCTTCTAATCCTCCTTAATGGCCCTTATTCTGTGCATGGGGCTCTCTTAGTCCTCCACAGATGGTTCTAGATATAGTCCTATCTAGTATAACTGTCATGCATATTCTGCTATGGGTCCAACTGCCTAGATTACCTAAAGAATATGTTAATTAAGATTGTGGTGAGTACTTAGCTTTTATGGTAGGTCAATTCGCCAAGGTAAAGGATAATGATAGTTTTCCTTGCAACTTTCACTACGTTCAGCCGCTTGTGTGGTTGCTAGTAAACCAACCCCTTCTTAGTGGCTTCATCAATTGTCTGGAGAATGGTCACTCCATTTGGTTGGAACATAGTTATGAAAGTGCTTGCCACCGATGTGGAGTGATAGGTCACATTTATAATAATTGTCCTAAAACCTCCTAGGTGGAGTTACATAGTTTTTTGGCCTCTAGGATACAGAAAGTTTCCATTCGTATAGGGTGTAATTTTGGTTGATGCAATTGATGATCTCTTTCCATCATATACGTCTGCTTATTAGCATCGTGTACAAAGAAGTACTACTATACTTAGTGGTATTTTCCGCATTTTACAGGATAGCTATCCTCATTTTCCTGATGATAGAGTCCTTGATCGTTTTCATGTCGGACAAAAGAAGGAGTTGATTATAGTGTATGATGATAACTCGGAATCTCAACCCTGCAAATCCTTGCCCCGCTCTCTTTCCCATATGGTACTTTATCTATGCCAGTTGATATCTCTATGGTGATGCAACATAATCCAACCGTCCCTCTTGCCGGCCTAGACTTTTGAATCTTAGGATCTCCAAACCTAGGAAATGCATGAAAATTCTTCTCTTTTTGTGTTAGAAATTTATTCCCATGAAGGCACACTAGAGATGAAACATCAAGTATGAGTGGGGAGCTAATAGCAAGTGCGTGTATCTTCAACAAGGCCTCCACAATTGTTAATGGAATTAGGGGAATTCAGTATTTTGGTGGAAGGATAGTAATGAAGTTAATTCTTCCCACTTAACCTCTGATAGTTTCTCTTTCCAATTTAATTTAAAACTCTCTAAAGATTTTGGCAATACCAAAGTAATTGGGGTAGACTTTGAAACCCCCATGTTTAAACCCTTCTGACAAGCTTCTTTCCACCCCCATTTTGTACCATGGACCTCCCGTCATGCACTCGAAACTCCGCCAGACTTCACAAATAGCTAGGTAGGTTCCTATCTCATCATTAGTAAGCCAGCAGTAGCTAAAAAGCAATTTTTGTTCACAACGGACCAAGGGCCTCTCTATTCTCCACTTTAAATTTGTAAAGAAAGTACATAGGAAAAAGTGTACTCTATGAGGTAAAGGTTCTTCCTAGTCATCAAGGCAGCAACAGCTCATTGGGCCAAGTGCTCATGAGGCTACAATGAGCTCTCTAGTTTATGCTAGGCTATATCTTTTATTTGAACCCATTTCACCCTAATTTCATGGGCCAAGTCTCTCTTACTAGGATCCTATCTGCCCCAACCTTTTGAATAGGTCTGTCTACAGGACTTCATTACCATCAATCAGGCTTATTAGTGGCCTAAACCTTGATGAGGATAATCTTGCTTCCAAACATCGTTTCCTGAATCTCAGGCACTTATCAATATTCTCTAAAATTTTCCATCAACATATGTCAATTAATCCTTGTCCGCAAACTCACTCCTTAGTTGCTCTGTCAATTCCTTCATCTTCTGAGTCTAAGGTGTCTAACCGCCAAGGCATTCGTTTCCTTGATACAAGATCAAGGTCACTTACATCATTGAGTCTCTAAAGCTAAATGATGGGTTCAGATCTTCCAGATCTACAATGCAGGAAGAAGTGCAAAGTTTTGGAGGAACATCAAACTATCTCGTCTCGTATATTGCCTACCAGTGGCTCTAGTCAGCATGACCCTTTGCAATCGACCATATGCACGGTTATTATGAGGTCTGAATCTGATTCCTCTGGAGAGGTCAACCCTCTTGACCTTTACATGCATTTTGTTTGCTAGGGAGCACAAATAGTAGCAAGACAAAATAAACTATATTTCAAAAACAAGAGAAAGCTCCAATGAAAATAGAGATTTTAAATTATAGATGAAGGAGAATTTTGGGAGATTACCATGCAGGGTATTCTTTAGAAAAGGCTAGGATGTAATTCATTTTAGATGATGGCTCTAATCAATCGAGGTTACTGCTTGATGCTTCATTTTTGGCTTCTCAATTTGAACTGGTATTTGGTCAAGTTCTCTCAATTTTCTCGAGGCCATCCCTCAACAGCTACCCAAGTCATCATGTGGCTCCTTAGCTGGAATTGTAGGAGGATGGGTTAGCCCCTTACAATTCAATTGTTAAGTAAATTGACTCAAACACATAGTCCCAATATTTTATTTTTGATGGAGACTAAAACTAATGCTAAGAAGTTAGATTCTTAGCTAGAGTCTCATTTTGATGCCTGGGATTGTATTTTGCCTATAAATAAGGAGGTTGGTCTATGTCTAGCATGGTGTAATTTGCTTTCTATTAACATAATAACTAAAGATTCTCATTATTTTTGTGTCAAGTGTTCGAAACGAAGGGGTTCAACTGGATCCTTTTGTAAGTATTATGGACATCCCAAATTAACCTCTGAGAGAAAATTGTCTGGAACCAAGTGCTTCATGAGATTATGGATTTTCAAAAACCCATAGCTGTGGTTGAAGATTTCAACCAAGTGCTCAATTTTCAAGATAAATTCACTTTTTTGAATAATCAAATTAGGGGTGCTCATAATTTCCGTGCATTTTCGAAAGCTCTTCAGCTCCAAGCATGGTTCAAAATCTTCGTCGAGACCGAGACGACTCGGCAGAGTCGTCACTGGAACGAACCCCTTCGATACGATACTGGGACGAGATGACTCCAAAATACTTAACTTGCCGAAAACTTGGCCGAATCACCAAGAATTTGGCCGAGAAGTTTTCGATACGGATAGTCTCGGCCGAGTTGGCCCGAATCATCATGAGTCAACTCGCAAATTTACATTTTATAGATTTTTTTTGCTAATTTTTTAATTATTTTTGTTTAGCATTTTTTTGAATATTATTCACAATTTTTAGAATATTAAATGTTTCAAAATTTACGTCTCGCCGAAACCGTGACCGATATGGCGAGACCGATGTGAAACGGTCGGGGCCGCTATCGCGACCGTGACCATGACCATGACTGCGACTGTAGCTTTCTCCTTAAAGGAAATCCATTTGAACCTTTGGTTTAACAATCACTTAGACTATTTGCTCCAGTGTAATGAAGATTACTAGTGGCAACAATCACATTGAATGGATCTCTGAGAATTATCAGTTGAGACAAATGGTTTTTGATTATTTTTGGCAACTTTATATGGCAGATAAACTTTGAGATTACAAGAGGGATGGAAGAACCTAGGACTCTCATTCTCCAGCTCTTTAACAATTCATCCAATGTGTATCAATTTCACGTTTAAAGGAGGATAAATAAATATTGTCCAGGCCATTTTCTTCTCTGAAGGTCAGGAGACTCAAGACAGCAATATTCTAGGTGGGAAAGTGGAAAGTGTTTGGACCAGATAGGATTCCTGTAGGCTTCTATTAACATTTTTGGCACATTGTTGAACCATCTATTTGTCAAGCAGTTTTGAACTTCTTGAATGATGGGATCTATTCTGAAGGATGGAATCATACCACCATCATTCTTATTCCTAAAGTGCACAACCCATCCAAATTATCTAATTTTTGACCCATCAGTCTTTGCAATGTCTTTTATAAGATCATTGCAAAGGCATTGGTCAATTGGCTACGTGGATTGATGCCTAAATTAATTTCCCCTGGCAAGGTGCCTTCGTTCCTCAACGTCTTATTTTTTATAGTGTTCTCATTGGTCATGAAGTTATGGAGTGCATTAGGAAAACTAAAAAGGGCTCTAAAACATTTGTGGCCCTTAAGTTGGACATCAGCAAAGCTTATCTTGGAAGCTATTCCTACAAAGATGGAATTTCCCCATGTATGGATATAAAGGACTATGACATGTATTCAGTCTGTCAAATTTTCAGTATCCTTTGATAGGTGCATTTTTTTGAGTCTTTTACGCCATCCAAGGGGCTACGTCATGGAAGTCCCCTCTTTCCGTATCTTTTTATCTTATGCCAAAATGTACTATCTTCTATGTTAACAGTTTTGGCCCATCAAAAATTGCGTCCACCAGTAATTGTTAATAGGGGGTTCCACCCATTTTGCACCTCATGTTTGCTTGATGACAGTATGATCTTTTTCTAGACTTCACCTCAAGCAATAAGAGCTCTAAGAACATTGTTGAATGATTATGCTTAGTATTCAGGTCAACTAATAGACTATCAGAATTCTAGCGTGTTCTTTAAACCTAATATAGATGAAGACATCAAGCAAAATGATAGCACCATCTTATTAGTTGAGCCAATTAGCATTGTGGGTAAATGTTTAGGCCTTAACCTAGATTTCTGTCAATCGGAATCCCACTTGTTTTTTAGTTTGCACCAAAGCATCATTGGAAAGATTGCTATATAGGGAAAATCTTAATTTTTTGTTATATGAAGAGTAACTCTAGCCAAACATGTCTTATCCTCTCTATCATTGTACACATTGTCAATGTTCCGAGTTCCCCCACAAATTGCCAGCCAATAGATAGCTACACAGCAAGATTTATTTGGGCAGGGGACTTAGACGGTAAAGTTATTCACTGGAAATCTTGGGAGTCTATGTGTTGTTCGGAGCTTAGAGGAGGCTTGGGTTTTGAGGTTCACTGAGGAATTGAATAGAGCATTATTGGCAATATCTGCATGGCACATTTTAACATGCCTACATTCGCTTTTTAGCAAATTATTTTCTAGCAAATATTGTCGGTCTTCAGATTTTCTCTCTATCGAAGCAAAGTAAGCTTCATCTTGGGGACAGAAAAGTATATTATGGGGTAGGATCTCTTGAAAATGGGTCTCAAGTGAAGAGCGGTAAATGGGACTTCTATGAAAGTACAGGATAACTGGATTCCTGGTCAGCATAACCTTTTAATGGGAAATCAGATGCTCACTCAACATCTTCAACTCAAGTTCTCTAATTTAATCAATCATAATAGCAATTGAAGGACGCTGCTCTTTAACACCTTATTCCTAACAGAGGCAGTGGAAAAGATTCTGCAGATTCATATATTTTTTAATGGTGGACAGGATTATTTGATTTGGGAATTCGAGAAGAATTTAGATACTCAATTAAGACAGGATATCATTTGGCTTGGTCAATGAGAAATGCTTCCCTAATGCAATCTTCCTTGTCTAATGAAATGTTAGGATCGAAGACAACCTAAGAGGGGGGTGAATTAGATTACTTAAAAACTAATCAAGTTGTGAGACTCTTTTTCCTCAAAATGAAACATACCCTCTTTTCTAGATGACCACACAATGTAGCAATTAACGAGAGTTCAAGATTGCTTGTGAGTAGAAGAGAAAAACAGTTTGTATTTGCAATATAGTAAGCAGTAGAGAAGGGATAGCAAACCAGAATCACTTCCAAATTCCTTTTGAGCTTGGATACGCTTTATAGGACAGGCTTCTTCAAGTTGATCAATTACAACCAATCTTTGTATACAAAGGAAGGATCACTTCTTCCTTACCCCAAGCCACACTTGGTCAAGTTAGAAGTTTTACTATCACTCGGATAACCCTCACAAGGCTACACTATTGAAGTAGTTTTCTCATACAAGAAAAGCTTCTATGAAATTTACACAACTAAGAGTACAAATCTTCCTTGAAAAGTATTTTCTCACTAAAATCACTCTTGATATGATGTAATCTCAATGTACAAAGTTGTCCTGAAGTGGTTGACTTTGTTCTATTTATATGAGGCCAAAAAGTTCTTCAATTAATGCTTCCAACGGATAGAAGGCAGTTGAAGAGTCAACTAGCCGTTGGTAGTGTCGGACGTCCGGTGGACGTATTTCTTGCGTCCGAACGCAGGCAGTGAGCTCAAGAAAATTTCTTGAATTATTTCAGACGTTCTCTACCTTTAGTGTATGCGTCCGAAAGTAAGGAGTCAAACTGAGAATTCTTCTTCAATTCTTTTCGGACGTCCGGTGCCTCCAAAGCTTTGCGTTCGAAATGTCGCAATGTTTGTCGGATGTCCGGTGCTCTGATGATGTGCGTCCGATCGAAATCAGTGAGTTTAGAAGGAATAACTTAATATCTTCGAACGTCCGAGAGTGGAGTTCTTCATGCGTCTGAAGTTGCGCAAAGATTGCCGACGTCTGATCCAATCTTTTTGTGCGTCCAACAGCAGCTTCAGTATTCTTTGTGCTTAGTTTTTGAACCTGTTTTGCTCCATTTCTGAAAAGGTTTATTAAGAAAATATTAGTAGCATCCATTTGTTTTGTAATCATCAAAAGCTACAGACTAAGATAAACAATCTCCCTCTTTTGATGATGACAAAACAATGGATGGAGAAAAATAATTGAGGCAAAAACTCCCCCTCAGAATAATTTCCTCTCACGTATAGATCACTGGACACTCCCCCTCAGAATGACTTCCCTTTACGTATAGGTTACACTTAACACCAGATTTGCATATCCATTTACTTAACAGCAGATTGCATATCCATTTCTCCCCCTTTTTGTCATCATTAGATCATCCTGAAACTCAGTATCCAACAACCAGAAACCCAACATCCAACAATAAAAAATCAGAAACTCAACAGTGATATCAGCAATTATTACTGTCAACAGTCAAGATCATCAACATTATGAATATCATCAATAGTGACAGTCAATATCAGAAATCAGAGACAAAGCTGAATTAAGAGTTAACCAAATAAAGTGTAATCCACAAAAACAACATCCTTCAGAATATAAAAGATAACCAAATAGTTTTACAACCCAGCAGAGGAATAGAATCCTTAATACAGAGCACATGAAATGTTTAAAATGTAAAAGATGCAAAAGTCTATTATGAACTACCATCCTAATCATGAAGTGCAATGCCTAGAAGTGCCTAAATGGTAATCGTGGATGATCCAGGCCTCCTCCTTACTAGGCGAAATTGAGCAGGATCCACTTCTTCCTCTTCAGTTTCCTCATCATCATCCTCTTCAGTTTCCTCTTCAGTTGCTGGAGTTTTTCCCTTGTCTTGTGGCTGAGAACTGGAAGCACGAAACTCTGGAGTGGTTTCAGTACGAGGAGCTCGCTCAGTTGGCTCAATTCTAGGTTCTTTTTGGTGTACATTCTCATTGTCTTGAGAAACAGGAGGCACAAGCAAATTTCTTTTGTCAATGAAGGTGACTTGTTGGTCGGGTAACATGGTCATCATCAGACCATCTTCAAGGAGTAGGATGTGTTGTTTGAGATTCTCAAGCAAGAAAATGACCTCAGAGTTAGATGAAGAGGGCTTAGAGGCTGACCTTCTAGGATGGATAGTGAAGGGTGAGACAAACATGGACTGATCTCGAGAAGTCTTAGGGGAGACAGGTGTTTCATGACGATTCTTTCTCCTAGACTCCAAAACAGTTTCCTTGTAACACCATTTACCATAAAAAAAACTTTAGATTTTTTCTTTCAAAATATGCTTTTGAAAAGACAGTGGATGTACTTTCTTTTGATGATTTGCCAGTGAAGGAGATTTTGAAATGAGTAAAGATTGGGGTCAGAAATTTTTCATAGGAAAGTTTTCTACGACTATCAGTGCTGATTTTGAGTAAGAATTTCCACATAACAAAACTAAAATCAATTCGAATTTTTTCAAGAAAGCAGTAAAACAGGTAAAACTCCATTTTGTTGGCATCTGTCCTATGACCATTAGTAAGAACCAACAGATTTGATATTATAGAGAAGATGATCAAATTTTGAGAACTGAGATCCTCCAATCTTGCCTCAACAGGGGTATTAAAATGAGTTTGAAAATAAGTCATCAATTTTGCAACATGAAAATGATGATAGGCAGAAGGAAATTCTTCACATGAGAAAAAATGTGTAATTTTCCCTTTAAAATCATTTTTAATTTTGGTTTTCAGAACAGTGTTGACAATGTCAGGGTTTAATTCTATATCAACAGAATTGACACGTGAAACTAGATCAGTGTGTGATCTATCCTTCTTAAGATTGGCAAAAAATTGATGAAGCATGTCAGGGTAATAAGTGTTGGGAATAGTCAGAATATTAGTCCATTTTTGGAAAGCAAAACGTTCAAGGACAGGTTCAAGGTCAAACTTACGGAATTCAGAAGGGAGAATGGTTCTTTGAGTGATGAAACCCTTCAGTGAAATCCATTCGAACCTCTCTCTGGCATCATCATCAATGAACTTTGGTAGTGGGGTAGGTTCCTCTGCAATCTGAGTCAAGTTGCTCCCTGGCAGTTCGTTTCCTCTTTCCACTTCTTGGAGTATCATGTACATCGGTCTGTCCACCAGACCTTGTTCTTGGTGACTTTTTGGTGGAAATCTCAGCGGCTTGCTGATTCTCAACATTTTGCTCAGCAGTCTGCTGTTCCTCAATTTACTCAACAGAAGGATCAGCAGTTTGCTTTTCCTTAGTTGGAGCAGTCCCTTTCCTTTTAGCAGACCGTTTCCCCTTTTTACTATGAAACTCAGTCCCTTTTCTGGGTGATTTCATGACAGATGCATCAATGTTAGTAGGCTGCTCCAGTTCCTCTTCACTATCACTGACAGGAGGCAATGCAGTTTGCTCAGTGGAAGTAGTTTGCCGTTCCTCTGAATGTTTCTTTTGGGCCGAACCTTTCCTTTTTCCACCATGTTTTTTTGTTCCGCTCTTTGGAGATTTAGTGGTGGATGGCTCAACAATCTCAATGTCTTCATCCCTCAACTTGAACCTTGTGCTGCGTCTGGCACTGATAGACCCTCCTCTAATTCTTATCATGATGAGATGCAGAATGTTTATGTTGCAGAGAATGATGCAAATGTGTATGAGAGTAACTTAGAGTGCGAATGGACTGCAACAAATGCTTGACTCGTCCAAAGAGAGTAATTTTTGAGTGGTTAGAGTTATGGGTGAGAATTGGAATTTATGGGGTAGTTGGCAGTTAAAGGAAGTTATGAGGGATAATGAATGTAATGATTTTGGACAAATCAATTTCTCAAAAATTGTTCAGAAGAGAGATGAATTTTGAATTTGAAATTGGGAGAAAATGAAAAGTTGCGTCCGAGACAACGGTAAGAAAAAATGAACTGACTGAAGAAAAGGACTGTCTTATAAGACGCAATTTTTGAGTGTCGGACGGCCGAACGAAGTGAAGCGTTCGACACAACCGTCCGAAACAGAGCTTTCTGGAAAAGTGATCAAGAACACTGTCGGACGTCATTTCTAATGCATCGGACGTCCGATAAAAAGTGACCAGAGACTTTTTAGAATATTTTTTCTAAAACGCCCAATTTTGTTCTCAAAAACACAAATTGATCCAGTGGTAAGGCTTTTGTGAGAATATCAGCAATTTGATCTTTTGAACAAATATATTGAACACGAATTTCATTCTTTTGGACAAGATCGCGAATGAAATGATACTTTATATCTATATGTTTTGTTCTAGAATGTTGAATGGAATTTTTTGTCAAATTTATGGCACTAGTGTTATCACAATACATAGGCACACAGTCATACATTAATCCAAAATCATTCAATGTGTTTTTCATCCACAATAATTGAGCATAACAAGCTCCGGTGGCAATATATTCCGCTTCGGTTGTAGACAAAGAAATAGCATTTTGTTTCTTATTAAACCAGGACACTAAGCAATTACCAAGAAAGTGACAAGTTCCAGTTGTACTTTTTCTATCTATCCTATAACCGCCAAAATCAGCATCTGAAAAATCATATAAAGGGAACTCATGACATTTAGGATACCAAAGATCGTAATTCAAGGTTCCTTTTAGATATCTAAAAATTCTTTTCACTGCATTTAAGTGAAATTCCTTTGGACAAGATTGAAAACGAGCACACAAGCAAACAGCAAACAAAATATCAGGTCTACTTGCAGTTAAGTAAAGCAAACTACCAATCATACCTCTATACTTCTTTTCATCAACTTTTATACATTCTTCATCCTTGTCAAGTTTGGTAGATGTGCACATAAGTGTTCCAACTTGTTTTGAATTTTCCATTCCAAATCTTTTGAGCAGCTCCTTGGTGTATTTAGTTTGATTAATGAATATTTCTCCTCGGGTTTGAATCACTTGAAACCCAAGAAGAAATTTAATTCTCCCATCATACTCATCTCAAATTCTTTTTGCATAATTATGGAAAAATCCTTAAACAAGCCCTCATTAGTGGCACCAAATATAATATCATCCACATAGATTTGCACAATTAAAAGATCACTTGAACTTTGTTTAGTGAAAAGAGTGGTATCTACAATGCCTCTTTTAAAATCATTTTCAACCAAAAAACCACTTAAACGTTCATACCATGCTCTTGGAACTTATTTTAATCCATACAAGGTTTTTGAGAGTTTGAACACATGATTTGGATAAATTTTATTTTCAAAATCGGGAGGTTGGTCAACATATACTTCTTGATCAATAAAGCCATTTAAGAAAGCACTTTTAACATCCATTTGAAATAGTTTGAAATTCTTGAAACATGCAAAGGCCAAAAACATTCTAATTGATTCTAGTTGGGGTACGGGTGCAAATGTTTCATCAAAATCTATTCCTTCTTCTTAAGTATACCCCTTCACTACAAGTCTAGTCTTATTCCTTACTATTTTACCTTTGTCATTCATTTTGTTTCTAAAAACCCATTTTGTTTCTAAAAATCCATTTTGTGTCAATGATAGAATGATCTTGAGATCTTTCAACTAATGTCCAAACCTTGTTCCTTTCAAATTGATTTAGTTCCTTTTCCATAGCTAAAATCCAGTTTTCATCTTTTAAGACATCAACAACATTTTTTGGTTCATAATGTGAGACTAATGCAAAATTATCCATCAAATGTTTAGAGGAGGAACAAATTCTAACCTTCTCGGATGGATCACCAATGATGAGTTCCTTAGGATGGTTTTGAATAAATTTCCAAGCTCTTGGAAGATTATTAGATGTACCAACATCCCTGTCATTATCTTCCAGTGCTGGACTAACTTGAGAACCATCTTCCTTTGAATCATTTTCTGGTGAAGCACTGTCTTGATCATTAATTGTGAGCTTCTTTAGTTCCTCTTGAACACTTGCATCATCATCTTCACCACGACTTTTTGAAATAACACCATTAGATTCATCAAAAGTGATATGTATAGCTTCCTCTATAACAAGAGTCTTTCGATTATAGACTTTAAAACCTCTTTTATTTTCACAATAACCCAAGAAGATTCCTTCATCAGATTTTTTATCAAACTTTCCAAGATGTTCCTTGATGTTTAAAATAAAGCATTTGCAACCAAAAACTTTGAAATATCCAACAATAGGCTTTTTATCAAACATTAACTCATAAGAGATTTTGTTTAAAATTGGTCTCAAGAGAACTCTATTCATAGTATAGCAAGCTGTATTTATGGCTTCAGTCCAAAAATATTTTGGCAAGTTGCATTCACTTAACATGGTTCTTGCTGCCTCTTGAAGAGTTCTATTCTTTCTTTCAACAACTCCATTTTATTGAGAAGTTCTTGCAATTGAGAATTCATGTGTAATTCCATTGTTATCACAAAATTCTAGAAAGCCACAAAATGAAATTCTGAGCCATTGTCACTTCTGATCTTGATGATTTTCAACTCAATCAGATTTTAAACTTTTGCAAATAATGAAACAAAGTTTTTAAATGCATCATCTTTGTGTGCAAGAAACATCACCCAAGAGTATCTGGAATAATCATCAATAACAACAAAATAATATCTTTTGCCACCTAAGCTAGCAGTTTGTGTAGGATCAAATAAATCAAGATGTAAAAGTTCCAAAGGTTTTGTGGTAGAAACACATTTTTTGGGTTTAAAAGAAACTTTGACTTGTTTTTCAAATTGACAAGCATCATAGATTTTGTCCTTTTCAAACTTAATTTTAGGCAAACTTCTAACAAGTTTCTTTTTGAAAATCTCTTTTAGCAAATCCATGTTGAAATGACAGAGCCTTCTATGCCATAACCAAGCATCTTCATCTGCAATTTTGAGACATTTAAGGCTGGAAGAATCAACATTATCAAGAATAACTACATAAATGTCATTCATTCTTTTTCCTTTGAAAATAATGTTGAACTTTGAATCAAGAACAAGACATTCATGTTTTTTAAATAGCACAAACAGGTTTCTGTCACACAGTTGACTAACACTCAACAAATTATAACTCAGATTATCAACTAGAAGAACATTGTGAACAAAAGTTTGACCATTCTTACCAACATCTCCAACTCCAACTGTTTTGGCTTTGTTATCATCTCCAAATGTCACTTTTTCACTTGATTTTGACTTGAGTTTGATGAATTGTGATGGATCACCAGTCATATGTCTTGAGCATCCACTATCTATGAACCATTTTGACTCCTTAATGACATTCACCAAACTCACCTACAGAAGAGTTCACAAGATGATATTTGTTTCCATTTACTTTTTGGGTCCTTGAGAGTTAGCATTCTGTCTAACTATTCACATACATTTCATACCATTTCTCATATTCTTTCTCTTACATAACAATTATTCTTCATGTGACCAACTTGGCAACAAAAGTTACACATATTCAGTGAGTTGCCTACAAAGACAGGTTTGATAAATCTGACTTGCCTTCTTTTATAGATGTTAAATTCGTTTGCATTAGAGTTCAACATTTTCTTATGAATGTCAAAGTGAGATTTTGATTCATTCTTTTGAGGGCAGTCTTGTTTCTTGTGTTTAAATAATTCATCTAAATCATCCATTATTCTTTTCAAGTCACCTTGTTCCTTTTTGAACAACTAGCACAGCTTTATTTTTCTATCAAGCTCAAAAAGTAGAACATTCTTATCCTTTTTCAAGCAGTCATTTTCAGCTTTCAGCATTTTGTTTTGTCGAAAAAGATTTGAATTGTCTTGAATCAGAAAATTAATTTTCTGCTTTAGTTCCTTGTTTCTAGGATATGATTCTTTCAAACTATTATGCAATCTCTCAATGAAAGACTCAACATCATCTTCAGATTCATTATCACTAACAGGTTGAGAGTTGCAAGTAGTTACCTCATCATCACCAATAGTCATGAAAGCCATTTGAGCAGATTTCTCTTCCTCTTCAATATCACCATCTGAGTTGCAATCATTCCATGTGATTTGAAAGTTATTGAATTTTAGTTTTCGTTCAACCTTTCCTTCTTTCTTTTTCTTCGTTGGACACTCACTCACGTAGTGTCCAGGTTGGCCGCATTCAAAGCATTTATCAGTTTGCTTCTTATTGAACTCTTGTTTCCCTTTGTTTCTTGCATTGCTGAACTGATTTGAGAATGAGTTGCTGTTTCCTCCTTTTCTGAACCTTCGTTTGTTGAGGATTCTCTTGAAACTTTTTGTGATGAGAGCTAGATCACTGTCATCAACTTCCACATCTTCTCCATCCAGGGAGGCAGAACCATTTTCATCTTGAGATGCCTTTAGAGCAATGCTCCTTCTTACTTTTGCATTCTCTTCCTCTTGCACTTTGGACTTAACTTTCAGCTCATAAGAGGTTAGAGAATTAATAAGAGATTCAATAGGCAAGGAATTTATATCTCTAACTTCTTCAATGGCAGTCACTTTATTCTCCCAATCCTTGGATAAATCATTCAAAATTTTTCTGTTTTTCTCACCTAGAGAGTATTTCTTTTCCAGCACCTCTAAATCCTTAATGAGGTCATTGAATCTACAATACATCTTATCAATGTTTTCATGAGCTCCATCTTGAACGATTCATACTTGGTAACAAGAATAGACTTTTTTTGTTCTCTCACATTCTCACTCCTTTCATGGATTTCTCTAAGTTTGTCCCAAGTTTCTTTAGCGAACTTACACCCTTTGACGCTAATGGATTCATTTGAATCTAAGGCACTAAACAACACATTCATAGCTTTAGCATTCAAGGTAAGGTGAGTTCTGTCTTCACCAGTCAACTCATTTCTAGTTTTAGATCTCGGTCTATGAGTGATTTCATCTATTATAGAGGCATCATATGGACCTTCATTGACAATGAACCATAACTCGATATCAATAGATTACAAGAAAATGATCATTCTTTCCTTCCAACTCACATAATTGGATCCATTAAATATTGGGGGTCTAGTGACGGATTGTCCCTTAAAAAACATGACATTGTTGGTTGTCATTTTTACTCCAAAACTGATTGAGCTTAATCTCTAGGAGACCAAGCTCTGATACCAATTGTTAGGATCGAAAACAACTTAAGAGGGGGTGAATTAGGTTATTTAAAAAACTAATCAAGTTGTGAGACTCTTTTTCCTCAAAATGAAACTTACCCTCTTTTCTAGATGACTACACAATATAGCAATTAACGAGAGATCAAGATTGCTTGTGAGTAGAAGAGAAAGACAGTTTGTATTTGCAATATAGTAAGCAGTAGAGAAGGGATAGTAAACCAGAATCACTTCCAAACTCCTCTTGAGATTGGATATGCTTTATAGGACAAGCTTCTCCAAGTTGATCAATTACGACCAATCTTTGTGTACAAAAGAAGGATCACTTCCTCCTTACCCCAAGCCACACTTGGTCAAGTTAGGAAGTTTTACTATCACTCGGATAACCCTCACAAGGCTACACTATTGAAGTAATTTTCTCACACAAGAAAAACTTCTATGAAATTTACACAACTAAGAGTACATATCTTCCTTGAAGAGTATTTTCTCACTAAAATCACTCTTGATATGATGTAATCTCAATGTGCAAAGTTGTCATGAAGTGGTTGACTTTGTTCTATTTATATGAGACCAAAAAATTCTTCAATTAAGGCTTCCAACGGATAGAAGGCAGTTGAAGAGTCAACTAGCCATTGGTAGTGTTGGACGTTTGGTGAACCTATTTCTTGCGTCCGAACGCAGGCAGTGAGCTCAAGAAACTTTCTTGAATTATTTTAGACGTCCGGTACCTTTAGTGTATGCGTCCAAAAGTAAGGAGTGAAACTGAGAATTCTTCTTCAATTCTTTTCGGACGTCTGGTGCCTCCAAAGCTTTGCGTCCGAAATGTCGCAATGTTTGTCGGATGTCCGGCGCTCTGATGATGTGCGTCCGATCGAAGTCAGTGAGTTTAGAAGGAATAACTTAATATCTTCGGACGTCCGAGAGTGGAGTTCTTCATGCGTCCGAAGTTGCGCAAAGATTGTCGGACGTCTGATCCAATCTTTTTGTGCGTCCGACAGCAGCTTCAATATTCTTTGTGTTTAGTTTTTGAACCTGTTTTGCTCCATTTCTGAAAAGGTCTATTAAGAAAATATTAGTAGCATCCATTTGTTTTGTAATCATCAAAAGCTACGGACTGAGATAAACATGAAACACATGACCATCAGAGTTCCTGCAAAAATCCAGTTCTTTATTTGGAGACTACTTAGCAATGCACGCCTAACCAATGAAGCGCGACTCAAATAGAATTTGTACAGTCACACCTCTATGTATGCATTGTACAGAGAAATGATTTCCTATTTACTTTTAGAATGTGAATTTGCCTAGAGAGTTTGGAGAAGATCCACCTTGGGATTTGAATTTACTAGTGGACAACCCATGCTGCTCAAGCATTGGTTTCATGGCACCCCCAGACATCTCATCATTCTGTCTCTCTGTGTCCTATGGCAAATTTGTGTTGCAAGGAATAAGTTGCTTTGGGAAGGAGTTGACATGGACCCTTTGAAAGTGCTTCAAGATGCCCATAATATGAATAATTCTTGTACCATCATGAATCATTCTAGTTGTGTAGAATCCACTACTAATGACGTACAAACTCGAACGGTATGTAATGGAAGCTCGCAACTGCACTCTGCTTTGAAACCTCTGATCAACAAGAGTTTCTGATCACTTATTTTAGATGGTGTTGAGTTTGTCTTTGCATCTCACATCAAAAGTTTTACAAAGAAATATCTCCTCTTCATGGTTATAAATATAGTGGACTTAAGTGAGTTTAATTGTGCTAAGGATACCAACTCAAGTACTGTATGCACTAGTTCAAGAGAGTTTTAGGAGTTCCATACCCCAATTTGAGAGGAGTTGGTTAGGCATCAAACCAAAAGAGCAAGTCATGGGTCTTTGGGTCATTAAATATTTAGTGCTATTTAGACTTTTTTGTATTTCCAGTTTTAGGTGCTTTTTGATCTTAGAAATTATTGCCTAGATTTTGTGTTCTCTCTTTTGTACTCTCTATCTATTATAGTAAATCTGCTACTTTCTCTGTTTGATTTATTTGTTATGTTATTGTCATTATTGAGTTGCCAAGAACCCTATTTTTTACCACATTTTTGACCGATAAAATTCCGGCTACCTCCCTGAGAACTTCTTATTTGAGCGTTGTAGCCTCCAACCACTAGGGTGACTTCCTTTAAGGGCCGCTTATGAGTTCGTTTCCTACCTCTAAGTGTACTCAGATGTAAATATGAGAAGTTGTGAAAAAACTTGCTTCTTTTATTAATGAAGAAAGTTTAGTACAAGGTATAGGCTCAGCACATTACTCTCTCTCTCTCTCTCCCTTATTTACTAAATCGAGTGCGACAAAATCGAGGATAGTTTGCTTTTTCATTTGGCCTTCCATCTCTAGTGAGAAAATTTGCAAGATAATTCTCATCAGATTTTATTAGTTCAAACCTTTTTCAGCATATTTGATAAGAAGTTCAGAAGCTTCTTTCTTTATATCTTGACAATTCACAATATCCATTATGTCATTGAATGACGTCTGCAATTGAGAAATTTGCTCAGATAATTCTGAGACATTATCCAAGAGGATAGTTTGCTTATTCATTTGGCCTTCCATCTCTAGTGAGAAAATTTGCAAGATAATTCTCATCAGATTTTATTAGTTCAATTTCAATCATAAACTCAGATAATGCCATTTGCCATCTAATTAATCTTTTATTTTGAGGCAGAGGTTTAATATTAGTTTTAATAAATGCTTTTACTTGAGAATCATCTGTTCGTAACTTAAATTTCTTAGGTAATAAAAAATAGTAAAATTTATGACATCCTCTTATTACTGCAAGTAATTTTTTTTCATTTATGTGATATCTTTTTTCTGTATCTAAGAACATTCTAGATGCATATCTACATAATAAATTATTTTCTATTTTTAAAACTGTACTTCATATTTCCTCAGAAGTATCGGTTTCTAATATAAGATTATCCTCATCAAATGGTAAAGTTAAAAACATAAATTTTTACATTGCTCTTTTATTTTCTTTACTAGAGTTTTATGATTTTCAGAGAATTAATATTTATTATTTTTCTTTAGTAATTTTTGTAGTTCTTTTCCTTTTTTCGTTAGGTTGCAAATAAAATTTGATGCATAATTTAATGTTCTTATAAATCTTTACAATTGTTTTTTATCTTCTAATTTATCAGAAATGCTTGTATTTTTTCTAAAATATGTGGTTGCATTTTTATTCCTTCACCATCTATTTCTAAAGCTAAAAATTCAATTTTTTTAATCCTATTTTTGCTTTCTTTTTTGATAATCCAATTCCATGTTTTAGTCATAGATCAGAAAATATATTTAAATGTTCTAAATGTTCTTCTATTGAATCTGATACTATTAAGATATCATCAACATATACATATAAGAAAGGATAATCCTTGAAGATTTTATCCATTTTTCTTTGATATATTTGAGGGGTATTTTTTAATCCAAACGGCATAACTAACCATTTGTATTGTTCTTGAGGAATACTAAATGCTGTGTATTTAATACTATCATAATGCATTTTTATTTGCCAAAAGTCACTTTTACAATCAAATTTAGAACATATTTTCTTTCCTTTGCTCATATTTATGAGAGTCTCTTTATGTGTTAAAAAGCATCAATCAAATATGGTTTCATTATTTAATTGTTTATAATTGACAATCATTCTAAATTTATTTCTTACTATCTCAGCATGAGAATTACTTTCTCTTATTGAAGGTATTTCTAGTAATTCTTTAATTTGTTTTTTAAATTTATCTTGATCAATAGGATTATACATCATGGGTTTAACTCTAATTATTTTATTTTCATCTTTGAGTTTTATCTCAGCATAATCTTGGTTTTTATTTCAAAACTTTAGAGGATTTTCTGTATAACTTAATTGTAACTTTTATTTTATGTCTTCTAGAGTAGTAGATATAGTTTTTAATTGTAATTGTTTTAAATATAATTGTCTTTCACATTTTAACATAGGATGTGTGACAGCCCCACCTTACCCTAAGGCGAATCAAAGGGTTCGGCGGACCGCCTGCCCAGCTCTCGCCAGGACTCGATCACTCACTCCAAACAAAAGATAACACCTCGAGAATAAACGGAAAACAATTCCCAACCTGGAAACATATATTTACATTCATTTCAATCTCAACCAGAAGTACAGTCCCAAATGTAACCAAAGATCTAACTTTCTCAATACAACCAACTCTATCCAAGCACTAGAGCGAGTGCAAAAGCCAAAACAAAACAATGCAAAACCAAAAACTAGACTATTCTATTCTATACAGATCTCTCGCCCATACTTGCAACCCCTGTAAGGAAAACAAAAGGCGTGGTATGAGCTAAAAGCCCAGCGAGGTTCTATATACACAACCAAGCAGTTAAACAAGGACATTAAGCATGTTATAACGAGTAATCCAGATAACATTTACGATATAAAGCAATAGTAACACATACAATAAAAGGGTACATGCTCACGAGGAGCTATTCGTTCGTTCGTTCGTTCATTCATTCGCCTAATATTTTCCTTATTTCTCCGATCATTAAAACATTGTTTGTAAGTGAAAACTCCTTCATTTTCTTGTCGTTCGTTCATTCATTTCATTCCCCACGCTCCGCCAACGTCGTGGTCATACTCGAGTATACCAACATTCACCCAGGGTCACTAATCGCCCGACCGAGTCCGCTTCTGGCTCGAGTCGACCAGTAACAAAAGGCAAGGGCCCAGTTCAGCCAGAAGGCTTACATTCATGCACAAGTAACACTTAATCATTCAATCATTGAAATTTCACGTTCATTTAGGTCGAGTGCGATAAAGTACACACTCGCCTAGCAAAAATCATTTCTGAAAATATTGGAAACATAACATACTTCAATCACGTATTAAAACAACAATCCAAATAGTCACAATAGTTCACATAGTCATTAGAAACAAATTGTATATGGAACACTCACCGAAATAAGCAAAATAACGTCCAAAGTATCCCTCCGGATCTCAACTTTAGTCACCAAGAAACCCTAAAATAATCATGAGAAAGTATTATGGTTCAACCATCAAAATGTTTGATTCATCAAAGAAAATCCGAATAACTAATAGTACAATGTATAAGTATGATTTTGGAAGTAAAAAGAGTGCATTTAGTCCAAAATACATGAGTAAAATAGTTGTAAAACTTATGTCCGCCCTTAAAATTTGAAATCGCCATTTGAGTGCAAATTCGGGCAGCACGCCCTTTGTATTTACCAAATTTCCAGCCATTTATGGCTTCATTCTTTTCCTTAATTCAGCCCCACAATACACACAAGTAAGGTTACCACAATAGCCCTTCCATTAGGCTCCAAAATCATCCAAGTACAACACAAGTGCAATAGTACAAGCAAATATCAATTTTGAAGACAAAAGCTAAATGGCAGATTTGGCATCTCGTAGTATTTTAGTCATAACCGGAGCTATGGTTATCGAATCAGGGTGAACCTTATACCATTTCGAAGCTAAGACATTTTTATACAATTCTTATGAAGACACCACAATCCAGTTCTCAACGTAACCTAGTCAAATTTACCCAAACAGACCCAGATATTCCAGTTCAAAGCTCACTGTGAAATTCAATTAGCAGTCCTGATTTATTCAGTCATATCTCAGCACACACAACTCCGATTCAGTTGATTCCAAAGCCATTCGAAAGCTAAGATACAAGGCTACAATTCTTAAGAAGGTATCAAAAGCTAATTCATTCATCTTCCCAGCCAAAAGAGCCAATTACAGATGCTGAGTATCATTCTCGGACAGAAACAGGGAAGTAGGGGTAAAATAGTCCTTTCACAGGATACAGTGCTCCGATTGAGCTGAAATTTTACAGGCATAATCTACATTCAATTCCCTACAACTTTCATGTTTTGAGCTAAGTCCAATTCGGCCCCCATCATGGCCGAACAACACTGGTCAGACAGGGCAGAAAATTTTCTAAGAAAACCGAAAATCCACACCTCACCACTTATAACCAAGAATTAATGCACAAAACCACCAAAGTGGCAACCACAAGCCACTAATTTGCAACTATTGGAACCAAAGAAGGATGTTCTTAGCAATTTACCTCAAAACCTCAAAGAAAATGGTAGTTTGGACTTTCTTTCCCCAAATCAACTCCACCAAATCCTTTAATCCTCCTTAGTTAGCACTCCTATGGAAGGGTTTGCGATTTGATCGGTTGGAACTCAAGATTTGACCAAGGTTGGAGCTAGAAATTGAAGAAGCTCTCTCTTGTTTTTCTCCTCCAAAGGGCCAGCCAAGAGCAAGGAAAAATGGGATGAAATTGGTCAAAATTTGGTTTTAGTAAAGGTTAATCTTCTTAGTCAAAAGTCCAACTTCCAATGAGGTGAAGACACTTGGCTCTCTTGAAGGTTCTAAGCTTATCCTCTCTCTTCCAATGGTTAGTCTACCTAATTAACCTCTAATCATCTCCTAGCACCTTGAAAAATAATGTCACTTAATACTTCATCACTTAATCGGCAAAATTATATCGCACTAGCGGGCCCCACATCGAACAAATGCACTTCAAGTTACGTACACTAACTTATACTAGGAAAATGATTTAAAAATTGTACTTACTTGTAAAATGTACAAAACATTTAATATTTTCAAAGAATAGTATAACATATAGGCAAAGAAATAAAATAATACTTGAAAATGTGAAAATTTTCGGGTTCTCACAGGATGTCTTTTTGGTATTTTTTATTTTTCTGAATATCCAATATCACCACGCAATCCACGCTGACCTACGCGAGGATGAAAGGTTATAGGAATTTTACAGGCATAAGCATGTTTAAGATGGGAAACTACGATCCAATGGCCACAAGGAGTTTTAAAATGTATTTGAGATTGTAAAGTGTCAAATAAAACTTTATGAAATAATTGAAGAAAATTATTTCCTAAGAGTATATCTAATCCTGTATCAAAGAAGTAAAATGGAGGGCATTTAACAAGGAATGAACCAAGTAATATTTGAGGTTTAGCTATTGTAGAATTTAAATAATAGGGTTATTAGAAATATCAATACATGTTCAATCAGGTAAGGTTTCATGATATTATGGTGGGAAACATATAGGTTTATATAAACATGTTCCGAATCCATTATCAATATATGCTACAAAGTATTCAACTTTATAGTCTTTATAGGTTATTCCTATAGGTATATAAATACTATATTGACTCGTCGTTTTCTTTCAATATATATTTTTTTATCGTTATGGGTAATAACTATTCCACTAGTAGTTATATTATAGGGAGATATTGAATCTAAAAAACTTGTTCTCAACATTATTTCAAGAGTATCATTAAATCCTTCATTTTCAACTAGAAGTCGAATAGGAATTCGATTACCAGTTAATTCAATTTCTGTTTCCACAGTCTCCTTTGTTTCATGAGTTTCTCCATTAAAATTTGTATATTGATAAGGATTTTGTAATTGAAAAATAGGTAAGTACTCAACCAATCTGTGAGATATATAATTTTCATTAATTCCTGCATCTATTAAAATATTACAGTTTGTCATATTTTTTCCATTTTAGTATCTAGCTTCTATACTATAATTTGTCGTTATTTTTTTATTAATATTCATATTTGGAAAATGGTGAGAACTACTTCTAACCATATTTCCTATATAGGATAATCTGAGTAATAATGTATTTAACTTATCTAATAGGAGTTTTTGACTTATATCTAAATTGAACTTCTCGTCTAATTCTATATTAGTAATTTTTGGAGGATATATTTTTCCTATTTTGGAAAATAATTTAGGAAGATTTATGAATTCAGTATTTGAAAAGTGTTTAGTATAATGAGTATTTGATAGAGTATAAGAAATCATATATTTAATAGAATATGGCCTATTTCCATTGAAAAAGAAATCCTTTCTTTTGAAATCTTGTATTAAGGAAAGTGTTTTATCAAAATCTTTATCTTGTATATTATAAGAAATTTTTGGATATATATTAAAAATTAGTTTTTGATATTTAAGATTTCCTCTAAGGATACCAAGGGTTGCTTCTTCTCTATTTTTTATTTGGTTATCAACTGTAGCTAGATCTATAGGAGTATTTAGTCTTCTCTGAATGTAGATCTAATAATCATTTGGATAGAACCTATATGAATTCATCCTATAGATTCTCTTTTTTTCTAGTATTTTTTCTAATTTGCTGTAAATATCCTTTTTAGATATTAATGGGATTATTATTTTATTAGTAGTAAGACTATATTCTAGTGCTTTTTCTTTGAGATTTATTCCATGAAACATATGATGTTTCTTTAGATAAAATTTTATCTTTTCTAATGCAGGTACATTAACTCCGCTATAAGAGTTTATTAAAAAATTGCTGTTTTAAATTTTTGCTAATATTTTTCTATCTATAAGTGTTTCTTGACTATATTCACCTAATTTTTCTGAATGAATATCTATTATTTCAAAAGAATTTTTTTTCTCTTCTTCTATTTCATTCATCTTTACTGCTTATTTCATATTATGTATTTGTAAAGATAAGTATACTTTTATCGGAAGAAATTTTCTCTATTTCTACAAATTTATTTATTTCTATTAATTCATTATTATTAATCAAGTTTTCAATGTCATCCACTTCAAATCTCTTTTTATTAAATTTTTTAGGACATTGATTTGATAAGTGTCTTTTTTTTTTTTACAAAAATAACATTGACAATCTGTTATATTTTTTTCTTTTATTTCTCTTATATATCTTTTTCTTTTTTGGAAAATTTTCTCTACGTTTGTAGTATTTAGCCTTTCTTTTTTCATATATTTTCTATTAAAATACTTCCGCTTTTTATATCTATTTTTCATTTTATGATAATAATATGGAGTGTCACATCCTATTTGGGTAGGCATATTAATATTATTACAACATAGTGTCAATTGATATTTTAAATTACGTGTCTTTCTAAAGAGTACGGGTTCTTTACACCATTTACTTAGTTTATCTAGTATATGAAATATTCTTTTTTCTAGAGTAACTTTAGTTTCAAAATTATATTCTTCTCTTAATTTCTTACCCCATGAGTCAGGAATTTTTGAGAAAAACATTTCTAAATATGTTTCTCTTTTCTTTGAATCCGTTCTATAATAATAATGTTGAAAAACACAGATATACTTATCTATTTCACACATATCACATAGTGTTAATTTAAGTAATGCATCAGTATATTTTTGAACTGAATTAGCATCTTTAAAATAACTTTCTTCACCAACAAATTTAAGACGAATTAATTCAAGTGCTCTAGTTATCATACCATTTGTATCTTGTTCTTTTCCATATATTATTGCTTTAGTCTCTGCTGGTAATGTCTTCCAATATCACGAGACTCTATTTTATTGGAAATCTTTCTAGAAATCCTTTTGACTCTTCATAGAGTTATTATCACTTTACCTCCTTAAACTATATCACTACTATCAGTTTACCCCCTAACGTTATCTTTTAGTCACTTTACCCCCATAAGTAATTCAACTCAACATGTTAAGAAATTTTGGACAAAAATACCCTTTTATTTTATAGCATTACTACATTATCACTTTATTCATTTAGATTATAATGATACAATCATTTTAGTTCCTAACATTATTTTCTAGGCATTTTACCTCATCGTTAATCTAACTAGTATGGTCAAAAAAATTTTAAATATATTTACCCTTTTTTATATATAATTAAAAATAAAAAAGTTAGAATGGTTATTCTTCTTTTTTTTTTTACTTTAAGAGATCGAAAAACATAAAAATAAAGGGTTTTTTCAAATTTCTTTTTTTCACATTTATTAATACTAGGAAAAGAAAAAGAAATAGGAAAGACGGAAACAAAAATTAGATTTTGCAAAAAAAGAAAATAAAGAAAAGTCTAACATTATCGTATTACTTTAAGGTTGTCGAGATTAGGATTGGAATTTGGTGGTAAACAAAAAAGTGAAATAACTTTAAAATAATAAAAGTATTTAATTATTTTTTATTTGTAATTTTTAAAAAAAGAATTGAGCTCTCTCTCTCTCCCTCTTCCCCTCCCCCTCCCACTCTCCATCTTTCTATTTTTTTTCAATATTAATAAAATTGCCAAGAAAAAAGAAATTAATATTTTGACTTTTTTTCTTAATACTAAAAAGGAGAAGAGCCACTTTAAATTTTTTATTATTTTTATTATGCAAAGAGGAGGGTATTTTCTTCTAAAGTTTTTTAACTTGTTAAGTTGGTTTAATGATAGGATAAATTGTCGAAAAAATAACTCTCGGGGGTAAATTGATAATGAGACTATATTTTGTGGGGGTAAAGTGATAATAATTTTAAGGGTTAAACATGTCTTTTCACTTTAATTAACAAATTCTGTTAAGTTTGACCGTTAGTCTTGGGGGTAAAATGACTAAAAAATAACGTTAAGGGGAAAATTGATAGTAACACCAAACGTTAAGGAGCTAAACTGATAATAACCCCTCTTCATATGATAATTTATTTATAGAAATAGCTAATCTTAATCCAATTTTACATTTATCTATCGTTTCTTCTGTATTTTTTACACAGTTTAAATCTAAAAATGTTCCAAAAGGAAATATAACTTCAGGTGTGATCCTATCTAAAAGTGTATAACCTTCGTTATCTAAATAGTTTTTTTGCTTTGTTATATTCATTAATGATGAAATGAAAGAGTTTTCTAAACCAAGTTCACGCCTAGCATATGAAGAGGCAGGTCTACTGGATGAAGGTATATCAGTTATATTTGGGTTTATTTGTAGTTTCATATCCAATTTTATATTTATCATCAAATTATTAAGTTTATTACATATATTTTCTATTTCAGAATCTGAGAGATAAATAAAGTTATTTTCAGACTCACTCATTTTATTTTAGTAATATGTTATGTTAGGTATTCTATAGTGGTCATATTTCTCTTTTTCAGTAATTTTTTTCTAAATTTTTTTCTCTAGTTTTTCTTTAATTATTTGAATTTCTTTCTTTAAATCTTATATATGTATAACATTGTTTTGTGTATTTCAAATAGGTCTTTCTCTATTTTTAAATTTTCAAGTTCTATTATTTTGTAGTTATCCGAATTCATGTGTGCGTTCTTACTAAATGTAAATTTCTATTTGAAACAATCTTTTCTAAGTTTCTTTTTTCAATATCTAATAATATATTTAATGCTTCTATTATTATTTCTTTAGAAAAATATTTAACAATAAGTTGTCTTACCTTATTTATTTTAGCTTTAGCTGCTAGATCTTTACTAATAAAATTTTGACATTCTTGGCAATATGTTATTCTTTCATAAGAATTCATGGTGGATTTAAATGAGTTCTATAATGATTAGTAAAGTCTTTATTGAGTTCTGCATATTTATTAGTTATTAAATAATTTTCATATTCAGCGTCTTTTAAGGTCTTGTATCTATCATGGCAGGTAACCAGATTATAATTATGCAAAGTGACATGAACCCATTTTTCTTAATAATATGTAATTCTTTCATTTAATTATTTTAACTGATACGCAAATTCTTTAATAAAAAATAACATCGAATGACATAGTTGACATTCTTCCATTTTAAGGAGATGGATAGTGCCAATCAAAATCATCAAATTCTATTCTATTATCAAAATATCTAATAGGTACTGGGTTTGCATCAAATTCTTCATCAGAAATATAATCACCGTTATTATTTAAGGGAATATGTAGATCATTTTTGGGAATTGTGGGATCATTTATGGGCACCACTACAGAGAATGAAGAAAAAAAGAATTTTCGTTGGACTTCAGTTTGGTTTTGAAGAAGAGCTATTTGGTCTGTTGGAACTCGTTGAGAGTTTTGTGGAGAAGATGGAGCAAGATTAATATGTTCGTGTTTTAGTTCATTAAGATCTGTTGAAACTTTTGTGAGTTTTGACCCATTGAGATCCGTTGAGTCTTTTGCATCCTGATTCATTAGTGGCTCGTTAGGGTCTGTTGGAACTTTGGTAGTTCGTTGAGATTTGTTGGGACTTTTTATGGAAAAGGTGAAGCTTGTTTGCCATTTGTCTGCTATTTGTCAATGTTGGATACATGCCAAGATGGAGATTTGTTGAATTTGTCTTTTTATCCCACATCAAAAATTTTACAAAGAAATAACTTCTTGTTGTAAAACTAATAAACTACTATAGTATGAATGGAGATATTAGAGAAAGAAGTAGAGAAATGGAGAATGATATTCTTATATTTCAACAAATACAAAAGTCCTCCCAAAAGGTGTCAATGTACCTCTATATATAGGTACTACAAGATTAAAGGTACATCAATCTTATTAAACTCCAATTATTTCAAGAATATGAAGAACCCTATGAAACGGTTCTTCCACTACATGAATAGATTTATGGATTGTAACTTCTATACATAATGTAGCAATAAATCAAGAATTAATCCTCTTGGGAATACAAAGGGACATCCACACTTTTAGTTGTTTCGTAACACTCCCCCTTGGATGTCCATTACACAAAGAATATGCCTCGTTAAAGCCTTATTAGGGAAAAACCCATCGGGACAAAAACCCTAGTGAAAGAAAAAGAGTACACTATTCTTGTGTATTAATTTCTCCCCCTGATGCAAACATCATTTGAGATCTTTTAATCGTCGCATTCCAATATTCTTCACCAATTTCTCAAATGTTGCAGTTGGCAATGCATTGGTAAATAAATCTGCCAAATTATTATCTGATCGGATTTGTTGCACATCAATTTCACCATTCTTTTGCAACTCATGAGAAAAAAAGAATTTTGGTGAAATATGTTTCATCCTATCTCCTTTAATATATCCTCCTTTCAATTGGGCTATACAAGCTGCATTATTTTCACATCATATAATTGGAGGATTTTCTTTTTCGGAGGATAACCCACAACTCTTCAGGATATAGTGGGTCATTGATCTTAACCAAACACATTCTCGACTGGTTTCATGAATTGCTATTATTTCAGCATGATTCGATGAAGTGGTGGCTAATGATTGTTTTGTAGATCGCCAAGAAATGGCTGTACCTCCATATGTAAATAGATAACCAGTCTAAGATCTTACTTTATGCGGATAAGATAAATACCCAGCATCAGCATAACCAATCAATTCAGGTTTGGATTTATTTGAATAAAATAAACCAAGATCAATTGTTCCTTGGAGATAGCGAAAAATATGTTTAACACCATTCCAATGTCGTCTTGTGGGTGAGGAACTAAATCTTGCTAATAAATTCAGTGCAAATGATATATCAGGTTTTGTACAATTAGCAAGATACATTAGTGCACCAATTGCACTAAGATATGGTACTTCAGGACCAAGTGTCTCGTCATTTTCCTCTCGTAGTCTAAAAGAATCTTTATTAGGATCTAGTAATCTGATGACCATTGGGGTACTCAATGTATATGTTTTATCCATATAAAATCGCTTTAATACCTTCCGGGTATAAGCAATTTGGTGGACAAAAATTCCACCTTTCAAATACTCAATTTGTAAACCAAGGCAGAAATTTGTCTTTCCAAAATCTTTGATCTCAAATTCCTTTTTCAAATATTCAACAGCAATTTGAATCTCTTCAGGAGTTCCAATTAAATTAAGATCATCAACATATATGTGAGAACCCGAGAAAATCATATATATATATATATCCTAAAATTATTTTATTTTATTTACTTTGATATTAGAAAAATTATATATAACGAATAAATGGTTACCTTAAATGCCTAATTGAATTCCTATAAATTGAGAATTTAGAAAATAAATTCAATAAATACATGTCTAGAAGTGTAGAAAAATTTTACGAATTAACTAAAAATATGACGTGCATATCGTAAATTGTGTTAATTACAAGTATTACTAGACACATAACATACACTAGAAGTTTAACCAGCACATGTCCAATACGGTTTTCTTAAAGCTAAATGTGTCAAAATCAATGTAAGAAATTTTTAAGGTAAATGCAAATTAGAACAAACGAAATTTTGAATCAATGTGTGAGACAATAAAATTACGGACTCTTGGCAAACAAATGAACTAAAATTAAAAAGACCAAACCAACCTTAGACCTTTGGTTAATCTTTCATGTAGCCAAGAAACTAACTAATGGTACTACATAAAACCAAACCGAAAGATAGGCAATTGTTTACTAAGATTAAGCGGTGGAAGGGGGAAATCAGTAGGATTTGGCTTCTAGTTGTGGGCGGTGAATAAAACCTATGATGACAGCTGCCCATTTGTTTGCTACATGAAGTGATGACCAAAGGGGGAGAGAGGACAACGGTGAAATTGTTTGGGCGGCGGCCGAGTGAAGAACCACATTTCATTTCTTTCTTACCAATCAAATATTAAGAGCAAGACCGAGAGAGAGAGAGAGAGAGAGACGAAACCACATTTCTTCATCTCAGTACTCAAACCAGAGGGAGAAAAAAAGGAAATATATCTAATTTCCTCTTGCTTCCAGTCACGACCGAGAGAGAGTGAGGAGGGGAGAGTTAGAGAAACCAGCTTGTAACCCCAATACTATGAGCCGAAAGTCAATACAAAGGGAAGTCTGGTGTAGTTAGGAACTGAAGCAGGAAACCATACGTGTAGCCTGCAAATTGTTTTTCAAACACTAGGTGGAAGGAAAGAGGTAAATGACTGCAATAATCTTTCGTTCATCTGGTATAATTGACTGCCTAGGTTGCATGTTCAATTCTAGATAGGAAGCTGAGTTTAACATTGCTAATGACAGACTAAAAGTTGAAAAGAAAAACTGTGGCAACCAGAAAGAGTAAGCCGGAAAAGATTGGAGTTCGCTGCTGGAATTTTTTTTCAGTTTCAGCTGAGGGACAAGAAAGAATATTATCAGGTTTCCTTGTTGATTTTTGCTCCAAAATTTTACCCTGAAACTTGATTCGTTGCATAGTATCTTAGCTTTAACCTGCATGGAAGACTTGTGTATAAATAACGAAACTTTGAAGAGCTTCCTTGTGTATAACTAGTTGCCACAGGAATCCTTTTCAATTTGGCCGAGAAGAAGGCCTGGTTCAGCTATGGTTTCAGCTCCTTGGCTGTTCCCTGCAAACCCTTAGCTTCTAAACTAACTTACAGAGTTGAAACCTATCCTAATGCCTCTAAACTTTAACCAGAAAAACAGTAATGAGTAGGAACTAAACTGAGTGATGAAGGGGGGAACAAGTTCACTGATTGCAGGTTGTTGGCCGAGGGAAGGAAGCAGAAGGTGCTTCTGACCGGCCATTTTTGACCTTGAAAATGCAAGAACTAGGTGTTTATTCTTCATAAGAAATGTAGGCCTATGTCTTAGCTTTGAAACGCTATAAAATTTGCCTCAATCCGATAAGCGTAGCTCCAGTTATGATCAAAACACCAGAGGGTGGCAAAGCAGAATGTTGGCCGAGGGAGTGAAGCAGAATGTGCTTCTGTCCGACCATTTTTGACCCTGAAAATGTGAGAAATGGGTGTTGATGTCTTCATAAGAAATGTAGTCTATATCTCAGCTTCGAAACGTTATAAAATTTGCCTCAATCCGATAAGCGTAGCTCCAGTTATGATCAAAACACCAGAGGGTGGCAAAGCTGCCTTTCTTGTTGCCTTTCTTTTGTTTCCCGACTGCATTTTTGCGATAATGCTAGCCGTGAGAAACAACTTTTAACCAGCATTTCATCTAATTTCCAACTTTGTAAGCTTTCATAGATGATAGCTAAAACTACTTTGTAGCTTAATGACTATGAGTTGTCTATCTAGTAAGAGCATGAGATTTAGAGGATGAAGTGGAGGGAATAATGAGTGCTGGACCGTGTACATTGCTAGAAAAATTAGTAGTGAATTTATACGAAACATTTCATAGCATTTTGACACTAACTATATGAACAATTTTGAGAACTTAAAACTAGAAAACTAATAAATTTAACAAGACGTAAACCACAGGCAATCTATTATTTGATTTAACTTAAAAAGGAAGGAATGAAAGGTCTATTTATTCTAACCTTAAAATATTGAGTAGAAAATAGTTTAATCCTAGTCCAAACATTTTACAAAGCTATAAACCTAAAAATACATATCTTTCTTGATTTGAAACGAAAAGTTAATAGGTTCAAGAGAAAATGTGGGATAGGTTGTTGGATTTGTTATATCTTGTTTTATAAGCCAAATTTGACTTTAGTGGTTTAAATTATAAAGTAACAAATGATAAGTGATAATATATAAATTGTATATTATTTTAGAACTTAGAGAACTAGTGTAAAGAAATAACATTTAAGTTACGAACGACTTAAAGTTAATTAGTTAAAACGGGGACCAATGGAGTGTTCCTAAACTTTAATCTCGGAATCTTAAGTGAAAAATAATCTACTCTTAATTTAGACATTTTATAAATTATAAACTTGAAAAATAAGTATATTCCTTGGTTTAAATGATAAAGTCAATAAGTCGAAATGACATATAGAATAAATATAGAATATTTTATATTTTAAAGTCAAACTTGACTTTAATCGATCAAATAATAGGATAATAAATAATAAGTGAACATCTACAAATTATATATTCACTTTGGAATTATGAACTTGTCTCAGGAAGTAGCTGTGAGCCAGGAAACAAACCCGTGGCTCGAGAATAATTTATTTGGGTATTTAGTGAGTATTTTTCGAATTATGTGTTAACTGTTTATGTGTGCTCATTATGAATATGTGACAAAATGTGCTTATTATGAATATGTGACGAAATGTGCATATTATAAATTATTACTAAGTGATTCATTGCAAAGTATATCTCAATTGTCCCTCGCCTCTAAGTTGAGAGTGTACTTTATCGCACTCGACATAGTTGAAGTTGAAGGTTGATAATTGACTAAATGTTAATGTAAGTGTGCATGAATGTAAGCCGTATGTGTGCCTCGCCACATCGGCTGAACTGGGCCCCAAAACCCTCTATTCAACGGACTATTCGAGCCAGCAAAGGGCTTGGTCGGGTAAGACGGTAACTTTGGGTAAATGTTTCGATATACTCGAGTATTACCATGAGGTTGGGAGATTATTGAACTGATTATTGAATGTAGGGGATTGTTTATTGTTTTGAAGGACATAAGGAGGTGAATTGGCGGAATGTACAATGATATTGAAATGAATGTACAATGACAATGAAATGAGTGTCTCTTGACACTGAAATGAATGCTCAATGATATTGAAGTGGCTCTAATGCGAGCATCGTATCATTGTAAAAAGTGATTGCTTAGTGAAGTGTTTTCCCCAATTGTTTAATGAAAGTGATTGTACAGGGAAATGTGCACTACTTGCTTAATTATATTGATTTAAGTGTTTATTAAATGTTACTTGCTCGGCAAACCTTACTGAGCATTAGGTCAACCCTTTTAGCTTTGTTTTTCTTACAGGAGTTGGAGGTTGGGGATCGAACGTGGAAACTTAGGGATTTATCGTGAAAACTTTAGCATTGTGATTAGTATCTTAATAAGGTAAGGATTTTGTATTGCAAAAGAATGTGAATGGTTGGTTTTGGTTTATCGAAACGGTTATCTCTGGAGTTAATGTGAAATCAATGAATCCTGACGAGAGTCAGGCAGACGATCTGCTAACTTTTAGGATACACCCTATAAGGAAGTGGGGTCGTCACAATATATAGTAATTATCACAAAGTTTAACCCATTTTTCTTGATAAAAACACATGGACATATTGGGTCATTAGTATAACCTTCTTTAGTTAAATATTCACTGAGACGGTTATACCACATACGTTCAGATTGTTTGAGCTCATACAAAGACTTTTGTAATTTAATAGAATAAATATCTTTAGAATTTGATTTGCATGCTTCAGGCATATTGAATCCTTCGGGAATTCTCATATAAATATCATTTAAGATTTCCATATAAATATGCAGTCACGACGTCCATTAGACGCATATCTAGTTTTTCATGTACTGCAAAACTCACAAGATATTTAAATGTGATAACATCCATTACAGGTGAATACGTTTCATTATAATCAATTCCAAACCTTTGTAAAAATCTTTAGGCTACAAGTCTTGCTTTATACCTCACAATTTCATTTTTCTCATTTCTTTTTCTCACAAATACTCATTTATATCCTACTGGCTTTACACCTTCAGGTGTTTGGACTACAAGTCCAAAAACTTTTCTTTTAGCCAGTGAGTCCAATTCAGATTGGATCGCATCATTCCAGTTTGCCCAATCATTTCTACGTCGACATTCATCATCCGATTTAGGTTCATGATTTTCGTTTTCTGCCATAATATCAAGTGCTACATTATATGCAAAAATACTATCAATAATTATTTATTTTCGGTTCTAACTTTTTTCTTGAAGTGACAAAATTTATTAAATTTTCTATAATTTCATTCTCTTCAAGAATTGGCTCTTTAGGAGTGACCTCTTCAGGAGATTGAATTTTGTTACTAATTGTTGATTCAGCTACTTCTCTTTGCTTTCGAGGATTTTTATCTTTGGAACCAAGAGGTCTCCCACGTTTCAGGCGTGCTTTAGACTCAGTAGCACTTGTAATTTATCCTTCAGGAACATCAATTTTAATCGGAGCATTTTCAGTAGGAATATGTGACTTAGTAATTCTTCTGGAGTCATTAAATGCATCCGGTAATTGATTTGTAATTTTTTGCAAATGTATAATTTTTTGAACTTCTAGTTCACATTCTTTAGTACGAGAATCAAGAAAATTCAATGATATTTTTCAAGTGATTTCCTTTTTCGATTGATTTTTATCTCCCTCTAATGTCGGAAAATGTGATTCATCAAAATGACAATCTACAAATCCTGCAGTAAATAAATCACCTATCAATGGTTCCATATACTTAATAATCAAAGGTTATTCATAACCGATATACATCTCCAATCTTCTTTGAGAGCCCAATTTATGACATTGGGGCGATGCAATTAGAACATAAACCGCACAACCAAATATTCGTAAATGAGAAATATTGGTTTCATAACCAAATGTTAATTGTATGGGAGAATAAGTATGATAATTTGTCGGCCTAATTCTCACAAAGTGTTGCTGCATGTAAAATAACATGTCCCCAAACAGATGAAGGAAGTTTAGAACCTCATCAACAATGGTCTAACAATTAATTGTAACCATTTAATAAATGATTCAACTAGACCATTTTGTGTGTGAACAAAAGTTACAGGATGTTCAATAGTTATTCCAATGGACATACAATAATCGTTAAAAGCATGTAACGAATATTCACCAGTATTATCTAGACGAATTTTTTTTATTGGATAATCTGGAAATTGTGCTCACAATTTAATTATTTGAGCAAGCAATCTCGCAAACGTCAGGTTGCAAGTAAATAATAAATAGACATGTGACCATCTAGTTGATGCATCAATTAGCACCATAAAATATCGAAATGATCCACATGGTGGATCTACAGGCCCACATATATCACCATGAATTCATTCTAGAAATGTAGGAGATTCAGTCCCAATTTTAACTTGTGATGGTCTAATAATTATTTCTCTTGAGAACAAGCAACACAAGAGAATTCATTAGCTTTTAATACTTTTTGATTTTTCAATGAGTGGCCATGTGAATTTTCAATTATTCGTCTCATCATTATAGATCCAGGATGTCCGAAACGATCATGTCAAATCATAAATCATTAGGATGAGTAGACTTCTGATCTACTAGGTGATGAATTTCAATTGCACTAATTTGTGCATAATATAAGCTAGAAGAAAAAGAACATAATTTTTCTACTACGCATTTTTGCTCAGAAATGATACTTGTGATTAATAAAAATTCACCATTTATCTTAGTCATTGTCTCGATATGATATCCATTTTCGCGGATATCTTTAAAATTCAATAAATTTCTCCGAAACTTGGGAGAGAGTACTGCATTATTTACGACAATTTTAGTCCCTCCAGGGAGAAATAAAGTGACTCTTCCGGAGCTTTCAATTAATTTTGCACTACCACTGATAGTATTAACATTTGTCTCTCCCATTTCTAAACAAGAAAAATATTTTTTTATTTTTCAATATGGTGTGCGTAGTAATACTATTAATGAGACAAATGTCATCATCACCATTATTTAATCCCAAATATTTAGCATCCATTTCTTCTTCAGGAAGAAAATTTCAAACAAAAATAAATATTAATAAAGATGCGAAAATAAATATTGAATGAAAAAAATTACATGAAAGATATAAAGTATCATAAAATATCTAAACAATCATAGAGTATTTGTTGACATCTTTAGGATTCTCAAAGAAATCAGCTACATCGAGGTGTGTCATATCAGTATCATCATAATCATTCTTTTGATTAATGAAATTTGTCTCAACACTTTTGTCTTTCTTTTCAATGATACTTGATAGAGGTCAATAAGATATTCAGCCGTACGACAGGTACGGGATCAATGACCTTCCATACCACACCGGTAGCATTTTTCTTCATAAACTTTCTTTTTTTCATTTTTCTGACCGTTGTTATTTTCCCTCTTTTGGAAAATATTTTGTTGTTTGTCACGGTTATAATTTTCACGGGGCACAAATCTACTACGATCACGTCCATGGCCACCTCTACAGTCACGTCCACGACTTCGACCAAAATTTTGAAATTGAATCGCATTCGCTTCAGGGAATGGACTTGCACTAGTTGATCGGGACTCATGATTTTTCAATATAATTCATTATTTTGTTCAGCCAACAGAAGACATGCGATAAGTTCAGGATATTTTTAAATACCTTCTCTCGATATTGCTGCTGCAGGAGCATGTTAAATATATGAAAAGTAGAAAATGTTTTCTCTAACATATCTTCATCAGTGACTTTTTTCGCCACATAATGATAATTGAGAAGTAATTTTGAACATGACTGAATTATATTCATTGGCAGATTTCAAAACTTGCAACCGTAAGTGAAGCCAATCATATCGGGTTTTTGAAAGAATGACCAACTTCAGGTGGTCGAATTTTTCTTTCAAATCTTGCCAAAGAACAAGAGGATTTTTGACAGTAAAATACTCTATTTTTAATCTTTCATCTAAATGATGACGAAGGAAAATCATAAATTTGCCACGGTCTTGATTTGAGAATTCATTTTTTTCAACAATAGTATTACCAAGACCCATTGTCTTAAGATGAATTTCAACATCCAATACCCATGATAAATAATTTTTTTCCAGAAATATCAAGAGGTACGAACTCTTGTTTTGTAAGATTAGTCATAAGAAATTACAATAAGTTTCTGAGTTAGAAATTTACCTCAGAATTTTCTTGAAGAAATATGGCAGAATTTCGGCAAAATCTTGTGTTTCACTTTTGTTCAAGGTAGAGCCTCCGTTTTCTCCTTTTTCTCAAAAGTAAAGACTCGTACTGATAACGTGTTGTAAAACTAATAAACTACTATAGTATGAATAGAGATATTAGAGAAAGATATTCTTATATTTCAACAAATACAAAAGTCCTCCCAAAAGGTGTCAATATACCTCTATAAATAGGTACTACAAGATTAAATGTACATCAATCATATTAAACACCCATTACTACAAGAATATGAAGAACCCTATGAAACAGTTCTTTCACTACATAAATAGATTTATGGATTGTAACTTCCATACATAATGTAGTAATAAATCAAGAATTTATCCTCTTGGGAATACAAAGAGACATCCACATTTTAGTTGTTTCATAACACTTCTCTTGGTGATTATAAATATAGTAGACTTAAGTGAGTTTAATTGTGTTAAAGGATATCAGTCCAAGAACCATATGCACCAATTCAAGAGAGTTTTAAGGGATCCACGCCCCAATTAGAGAGGAGTTGGTTAGGCATCAAACCAAGAGAACAAGTCATGGGCTTGAGACCATTAAACATTTAGTGTTATTTAGACTTTTTTGTATTTTTAGTTTTAGATACCTTGAGTTTTAAAAATTATTTTCTAAATTTTGTATTCTCTCTTTTGTATTCTCTTTTTATTATAGTAAATCTGCTACCCTTTCGTCCTTGAACGTAGATCAGTTTGACCGAACTACGTGACTTTTGTGTTTCTGTGATTGATTTATTTGTTCTGTTATTATTATTATTGAATTGCCAAGAACTCTATTGTTTCTCGTTGGTTAATTTTTCTAGGACCAGACCTAACAAATGGTTCTTTTGATAGTCCGTCGGGCAACGGTGGCATTAGTTTTGTAATCTTCAATCCCTGCGGACAGGTAATTCACAAGTTATCCAAGAAGATTTTAGTGGATTCTCCGGTCCATGCGGAAGCTTTAGCTTGCTTGGAATTAGTTGTCTGGGCAAGGAGGCTTTGTTGTAATTCCCTTGTTAGAACTAACCGTATATTGTTCCTATCCTTCGTTAAATACAGCTCCGTTAAAGTTCAGTTTCAGCATGGCTAAACCTGGAGCATGCCATCAAATCTGCAACGATTTGCTACAGTGATGCTTCACCAGCTCCACTTGCTTAATTCTTCAGGTAAATTAATTCCAAAAAGCACCTGTTGCAAAGGATCCTTAATCTGACCACCATGAACCCAAGCATTCCTAATGGATTCGATTTTATCTAAAGTTAATTAAGAAAAAGAGACGCAACTAAAAAGATAGCAAACTAGAAAATAGAATAGCTAAATAAAATTAACAGGCATTAAATTTGTCTAAAGAGATCAATTTGAGAGTTAATATTTATAATAATGGATTAAAAATTTATCCAAAACAAAATAGGTGGGGTTCATCCTTCTGTTCTGCATTCTTTCCAAAGCTTATATATCACAAATTCCCTTATGATCATGTCTGCTGCTGCAAAATAGAATAACGAATTAGAAAAATTCAAAAACTAATGATGTGTACAAGTACAAAGGTAGCTGATCTGATTTAGAAGTATAAATTTCAATAGGTACTCCTTAACAACATGATAAATTCTCACCCATTTGGCTTCAATGCTTGGAACTTAACAAATTGATTAATTTTTAAACTCCAGCACCAGCTTTTAACACAACTGACATTCATAATTAGCATTAATTTCTACAAAAACAAATAATAGTCATCTAGAGCAAAACAGTTCTCTACATAACAGATGTCTGTTGTCTTTGATGCTACTGATGCTCTTTAAGAAATTAATACAACGAAATTTGACCCCCATCTTGGCAAGAAAAGCAAACAACGGTAAGAAACTTCTCTATGCTCCAGCAAGCTTAATTAGAACGAAGACCTTTTCTGTAGCAAATTTGGCAATTAAAGCCCCTGTTATCTTAGAATATGGACATGTATGGTGAGTTATATCAGGTTTTTCCCTTCCTTTCCCCTCGTTTTGTGTCTAAACATCAATTACATGTTAAATAACAGGAAAAGATAAAGAAAAGAAAATCAGCACACTCAAAGTCATAAGTTTATGGGAAAATCTACAGCATGATTAAGTGCCTTCAAATTTAGGTTTTTTGTTAGAAGGCCAAAAAAAAAAGTGAAAGAACAGACAAAATCTGATAAATTATGGAGTCCTTTAAATAGAATCTCCCATCCTATAAAAAAAATCAAGCCCACTGAGGCATAAAACAAAAGTAAGTGTAGATATACCTCTTGCTGTATAATTTGAATTGTAAAATTTCTCAATTGATCTCTATCCAGTTACAACTTCAAGTCTAAATTGTGCAGTAGATTACACTGCAAGTACCATCTTCCTCTCAATCTCATTTGTATATCCTGGTCATAAACTCAAACATGCAAACCAATAAGAACCCAAACCATACTTGCTATTTTCTTTTTCAATGGGAAATACTTATTTAAATGATAAAAGACTCTAAGGCCTTGTTTGATAACTCAATTCAGCACTCACACTTAATGGATTCAAATCTTAATATGTTCAGATGCGTTTGATAATCAAAATTAAAACATTTGAATTATTTCAGTGACACTGAATTTTCTAGGCAAAAACTTGCTCCAAAAAATAAGTGATATGCACTCAAATATATCAGATTTAATACTTAAAATTTCAATAACTTAATCGATTCAAACTTTAAATTTCAATTTTATCAAACATACTTTAAAGATAAAGATATGCATAAGTACAACCACTATCTAGCAAAAGAAAATGTAATGTCAAATTGGAACATAAGTGCCTATGAAGTCACATGACCGACACCTAAGAGGACAACCATTCTCTAGCAGCTCATTCCACTTATACTACAATCAAACTCAAAAGTCATTTTATCAGCTTCAAGTATACATAAGAACAACCACTGCCTAGCAAAAGAAAATGCAATGTCAAATTGGAACACAAGTACCTATGAAGTCACATGAGCGACACCCAAGAGGACAACCACATTCCACTTTATATTACAATCAAACTCAAAGTCATCTTATCAGCTTCAAGTATCATACCTTCCTTGCCAGTTCTCTGTGTTGAGGCAAAAACAAGAGCAACAGAAAAGAAATAAAACACTAAGGGTTCGTTTGAGAGTGGAGGATTTGGATAGAAAAGAAAAGGAAAGAAGAGAAAGTTAACTTTTCCTTCATTTGTTAGTTTTTAGTAGGAAAGAAAAGAAAGGAAATGAAAGGATGAATAGTAACCAAAATGTTTCCTCCCATATTGGAAGGAAATGGGAAGAAAGTTTGGAGAAAACTTGTTAATTTTTTTAAAAATGCCTATTTTGTCCTTAAAAAGGTTTTGAACAAATATTTAATGACTTCCATATCCAAAATCATTCCACTAATTCTCAAAACTCCCTAACAACATAACAATCTCTTCTCTTCTCTCATAACTTAAGCTTTCCCTTCTTTTCTTTTCTATCCTAAACTCCCGAACTAAGCCTAAATACAAGATAAAGTAAGCAAGTAGCATTACATACAACCAAAGAAAACCTGTTAAACTAAACTGAAGAGACGGTTAAGGAAAAAAGCATAAAACAGTTTCTTCATTTATCTTTCCTCTGCCAGAAACAAGGTGTACATTTAAACAATCCTATTAGCTTTCACTATTCCTTTAGCAAATTCAAATTGGAACAAATTAAAGAAGATCAACGATGTAGTTATTGAGTCGACTCCTCATAATTCCAACCTATTTTGGAATATATTTGTTCAACCATGCAAAATACAGCTAGGGAGTAAAACCATCTTAAAATGCATTAAACATTTACCATCCTAAAAAGGGTGCAAACTCTAAATCCTACAAACAAGTCAGGAACAAACTCATGGAATGAAGTAATATTCTGCTGTATTGCACAAGGGCCAATATGATCTTTTCACCAGAAATCCTTCAAATATAAACAAAACCCATCAAGTAAAATTAGTCATCCAAGACGAAATCTTCAAACTTGAACTTACAACACTGGAATTTCAAACTAATAACAAAACTATAAGGGAAAAAAAAATCTCAAATCCACATTTGCACCTTTCATTATTTTTGCTTAAATAAACCCTTGTTTGGGATGTTAAGCTATCACATCTTTTTTATCACCATTTTTTTAATTTCAGAGTAAGATATAAAACTCACGCGAGAAGAAACCTTCTGAAATGTATCAATAATGGCTCGAGTGCTTAAAGTCAAGGTAAAATCTGGGAAAAAAAAACTACGGGTAAAACATACAACAAGAAAATAATAAGAAATTAGGGTACAAAATGTTTACCTTTAGATGATTTCTCCATCTTAAATTAGAAAAAATTAAATAACCAATAGCTGAATACATATTTTTAAAAATATATTCCAAGAAAAACCACAAAAAAAGAACAAACGGAAGACAAAATCAGTTAAAAGGCAAAAAAAAAAAACATCAGATCATTTCACATCTTAGATTAGAAGAAGATGAAAGCTTCTCTCTTCCGTGGTTAAACAGCCAAAAAAGAAAAGATAAAATCATCAATAAAAATATAATATATGTATGTGTATATATATATTATATATATTAAACATCAGCAAAAGGATAAAAAAATACCATGATTGTATTTACAAATTAATCAGATCAGATGATGGAGATGGATCAGTCATCTTCCTAATTCAGCTTAAGTAGCTTTTCCTCTGTTCTTCAAGAGAGAGTCGGAGAGGGTACAAGTAGCTCTAGGAAAAAACTTTTTCCTTTGTTGATTAGGTAGATTGGTTAGAAGAAGATCAGATTCAAGGGGGTAAAAGAAATTACAAAGAAGAAGAGAAGAAAATGATGCAACTGATTTTTGGGAGGAGAGAGCGAGACAGATTTTGATGTCTTGAGGCCAGAACCCAGTAAATTCTCACCAAATACCTAAAAATCTGGAAACACGTTGTTTGGTAAGAAATGCCAAAAAAATAAAAAATATATATATTAAAAAAATGCATGAGTGGCACATGAGAGACGACTATCCTTTTGCAACCCCATTCCCACTTTATACTACATTTTTAAAGACTTTCCTCCTAAGCTGTTGATATATAAATGCTTTGACAAGACCACACAGCTTTGAACAGTCATAAATTCAGTAGTCTCTCACCTCCATTTGACAGAGTCATCTGCTTCTGACCTTACCTTCAAACTTACCAAAGTATCTGATAAAGCATAAACAATCTTATTGCAACTTAGAAAACTCTACATCTAATTGGCTTTCAGAAGCATCCAATCATTCACTACCATGACTTCATAATTTTATAAGCAAAACCTTCACAATATTACTTGTTAATTTTTTGTAATACTGAAACAACCATCCCTTTTCCTGTCAAACTTGAGCAAACTTTATTGAAGAGCAGATGTCAATTCCCCACTGTCTAGACTGTAGTATTCTTCTTTCAAATTATCATTACTCATCGAGTCTTTTAAGTGATTCTTGGCATAAAGTTTTCAGTAGATACCGCACAAAGTTTCTCATTACCTGTCAATGTCTTTGAAAATCTGACACACACAAAACGCAATTAATTAGATCTCTTCGAAGTATACATTACAAAAAATAGGTACAAATGTTGAAATCTATTCTTTTCCTTGCTCTCCTCTCATGACACACTAAACAAATGTTTCTCACATTCAAATTTATCCATTGAAATGCAAAATTCAATATGACAGTGCAATCAAGAACAAGCAACACGATTTACTTGAAGGAAAGGAATGAAAGCTTACCTATGTTTTTTTAAGAGTACTTTGGCCCATTGACAACAAGAGGATACACCCAGAATGCTGTGATTACTCAGGAGCAAAGAACATGACTACTCCCTCAACCACCTATTAGTCAACGTTGTGTCCATGGAAAACTGGAAATAATTTTCTATCATGGTCCTATATTGAGATTTATTGGAAAACAATTAAGAAACAAAAGTGAAATCTGACTATCAGATTGCAACTTAGATGTCTTCAAGGAAACAAAACTTCAGCTTTTGTAATTAAACATGGGACCTCCTGAGGAAGTTCACAAAAGTCATATGGAAATGTGGACTTGAAAGCCAAGGTGTTGTCAAGTACCTGGTAGTTTATGGATCAAAAGAGTAAATGTGGATATGAATCATTAACAAATCTAAGTCCATGACATTCATTTATAGAGAGACATGATCAATCAACAAACATTTCTTTTAAACTTTAACTGCGCTGAAAGTTTAAAAAAGAGAACTGGTACAACACCCAGTTTACTTAACCAAATTCTTTTGGCAATATTATTTTAATGCAATAACACGAAAATAATTATTTCAACTCCCTATGAAGTGGACCAAATCTTGAAAAAAACACCCATCCCCCGTATATCATCACACGACTTACATGTCGTGTGATGATATACGGGTCAAACTAAGTCACCAAATTATTTTGGTGACGTTGTGCAGTACCATGAGCTATACCATGATCTAAGAGTCAAATACATGTTATTAGAAATTATGAGCAGTTGGATAACAGTTGAGATTCCAGTTCTCTGAGATTAGAAGGGGATTTCAGGATACAATATTGAAAGCTTGGCAGGAATGGCTGGAATATGAGAATGTAGGAAGGAATGTAACGAGGAGGAGCCCTAATGAATCAACAGACCAAAGTGAGTATCAGATTCCCCGAGGTATGGACAGAGATATGATTGACATTGACTTAGCTACACACTCAAGTTCCAAATTTGAATCACTTGGGTTTGGAGTGGTAGATATGGACTGGAGGAAACACGTCAAGGCTAGTTGGGCAATCAATGAAAGGAAAAGTGGGAACAGCATCCAAGATGAGACCGAAGGACTGAAACTATCTATAATTAAAGCTATTGAAGCAGGATGGCATAGGATTCACATCACATGCTCTAGCAAACAACTAGTTCAGCAACTAAAAGCCAAGAGGAGTGAAGATGCTAACCTGACTTCCATGCTCGAGGACATCAATATGCTCAGTTCTTTGATTCACTTCTGTTCCTTCTCTTTTGCTCCTAATACGAAATAGTATAGCTAATAGATTAGCAGATTATGTTTTAAACATTAACCAAGATGAGGAATGGTTTAATACTTCCAGCTGTGAATATGGCAGTTTGATCTTTTTGGGGCATTTGCTCCACTAACTCCACACTTTTGTAGCCTTGTTTACAGTAATGAAAATTGACTTTTGATCCCAAAAAAAAAACAGTTGAATGAACACTAGGAGAAGACTAATTAAACAAGTAACACAATGCCATAAAATGAAAGTCAGAAATTGCAACTGATGAGGGAAAAAGACCAAAGGAAGAGGAAAGTTAGAGGATAGGCTCAAAACCAGTTTATGTAGTTGATTGTGTGATTCTATCCCCAATTTAGACCTATATTGCTATGCCCTAAACTATTAAAATAATGAGTGCAGATAGCCCACCTATTCAAAGAAATAAACACATACAAACTACACATCAGATTGTGATCAGTCGCTAATAACAGCAACCAATCCATTGTTACAATGATCTAGATGCATGCTGTGCCTTTGCTGTTTCGCGCAGAATAGCACCCACGATTGCTGCCTGCTCAAGACATTCAGCCTTATGCAGAGAGTCCATAAGAACAATACATGTTTTTGTGTATATGTTGCAACCTCTTAACCTAGTCTCTTCAAATAGTTGGTAAGCTTCCAATGCCCTATTTGAAATGCTTAACCCTTCTATCATAGTATTATAACAGGCTGAATCAGGTACACCTCCATTTGCCTTGAACCTTTCAAAGAGTTTATCAGCTTCTAGTATATTTCCGGCCTTTGCAAGCCCAGATATCATAGTGGTATAAGTAATCAGTTTGGGTTTAGACCTTGTTTCTGCATTTCCTGCCAAAAAACAAAGGCTTTATTGAATTTTTGCCACCCTACAAAGCCCATTTATGAGAATGCTGTAAGTTATTGAGTCTGGACTGCAATTCAAGTTTTTCATCGAATTAAAGCAGACAAGAGCTTCATCTACTTCTTCAGCCTTCACGAGAGCATCAATCAAGCAGTTCCAAGTATAAGTGTTCGGCGTCAAGCCTTTTTGCATTAATTCTTCCATAATTAGATATGATTCATCAATTCTACCCACCTTCCCGAACCCATCTACAAGGCTACTGTAAACCACCACATTTAACTCCACACCTTTGGATTTTGCTTCTTCAAAAAGCATGTAAGCTTCATCAAGCCTGTCAATCTTTGCAAGCCCATCAATAAACACTACCATAAGTGACAACAGTAGGTTCATGACCCTTCACCTTCATTTCCTCCAGCAGCTGATAAGCTTTATTGACCTTTCCTGATTTACAGAATCCATCAATTACCGTGTTATAAGCAAGGGTGTCAAGAATACACCCTCTTTCCTTCATTGTATAAAATAACTCGTATGTTTCGCATGCAAAGCCTGCTTTTATAAGACCATGAATCAGAATAGAATAACTCCGCACATCTGGAGTAAAACCCAGATTCTTAATTTCCTGAAACAAAGCTCTGCCTTTCTCTGTCTCACCAGCTTTGAAAACACAATCCATATAGGTGTTAAGGAGCAAAAGATCAGGGGCAACACCTCTAGAAACCATTTCTTTGTAAATCTTGTGCCCGTCTTCCTTCCTTCCAGACCTGAAAAAGTTCTTAATCAAGGATGTATAAACAACAGCATCTGGAGCCCGATCAGAGTCTAACATCTGCTCATATAACCTGTATGCATCATCTACCCTGCCATGCCTACCCAAGCCATCTATAAGAGAGCAAAATGTCCTTGTATCTGGCATACAAAGTTTGTGGTCCATTTCTTCAAAAATAAAACAAGCTTCATCAAGTTTCTGAGCCTTACACAAACGGTCAATCATTATATTTACAGTCAATACATTGGGAAACAAGCCTGAAGATTTCATGGCATCTCGAACATCTAAAGCAGCCCTGTACTGTCCTTGCCTGCAAAGCATGTCAATGATGATATTATAAGTTGTGTGATTAGGTGCTGCATCTTTTTTCATCTCCTCAAAGATCCTTAATGCGTCATCAACTTTTCCCTTCTTCCCTAGGCAGGTTAGAAGAGAATTGTATGAAATTACACTTGGTATGGATCCCTTTAACCTTTGCCTTTCAAGTAGCCTATATGCTTCATCAAACTTTCCAGCAGATCCATATCCCATGATCATAGTGCTATAAGCATATGCGCATGGGACTGCCCTATTCTGCTCCATCTGTTCAAACAGATGCACAGCTTCATCCAGTCTGTTACCCTTGCAGAGAACACCAATCATACTCGTATATGTAACTTCATCAGGTACGAATCCATTAGCTTGCATCTCATGAAAAAACTTCCAAGCCATATCCACCTTACCCACCTTGCCAAAGCAGTTTATACACACATTATAGAGAACAATGTCTGCATCAAATGAGTTGCTTTTCATCTCCTCCAAAAGCGAGAGAGCAGCATCAACTCGACCTTCCCTGGCAAATACTCGTATAAGAGTCGTAAATAAATGAACGCTTACTTCATAACCTAATTCTTGCATCTGAAGAAAGAGTGCCCGCATAAGATCAGGTTCATTAACAGTACATAGGGCACCAATTAGGGTAGTGTAAGCTGAAAATGCAGGGCGAAACTTTAACTTCCTCATTGTCTGAATACAATCAAATGCTCCCCTTAATTTTCGAGTCTTGACATAGCTATCTATTAGCTGAATACAGGTACTGTTGGATGGGCCATACCCAGCAAGACCCATCTCTTCCAAAATTTGTTCCACATAATCAAACCTCTTACTCTTCGCGATTACCATGAGAAGCATATTGTATGCCTCCGGACAATGCGCTTCGTCAGTTTTATTCTCAACCCACCGAAAATAGTTTAGTGCTTGTTGAACATCTTTCAGCCTCCTTAAGACTCCAATAACTAGTTCTGAATGACGTTTTTCATCATACGTAGATAAAGCATTTTCAACTGAAGGCCCCCAAGATCCACTCTCCAGGATCTGGCACACCCTGTCCGCTTCTTGCCATATACCCTCTGATTTTCCCAAATATTCTTGGTTAACCCCATTTCCAAAAGAAGCAGATCCACCATCCTGATTGCAAGGTCCATTACTTGAAAATGACAAGCTCCTGTAAGAGGCAATCACACGAAAGCATCTCGAGGCAGACTGAAACATTAATCCTGCGGTACCAATTATGATCAGTATGATCAGTGAGCTACCAGAAACAAACTTAGAGTTCCAGTAAATCAACAAACTCATGATTAAAGAAATAGAAAGAATGGGAAAACATTCAGGAATTAAATGAATTCAACCAGCATACCTAGGTTCGCAAAAAGTGCCATCAATCTTGCACTTTTGAACTTTAAATAAAATCTCTGCAAAATAATCAATGCACTGAATTTCTCTTTTAACCATGCTTCAAAAATTCATCATCGAAACCTGCCCCTCACGTCAATCCCACGAGCCTCTTAGGGAAATCCCAATTCATTGGGCCTTTAACGATACCCTACAAGTCGGAGACTCCAAAATCGGTGACTGAGGACAATTCAGGAAGAATCAAATGAGTAAAACATGCAGCCTAATTGTCTAAGTCGACCAATTTCAACTCAGGATCAAATCAAAAAACATTGCTACTTTACTAAAAGATTAATGCAAAGACTATGACAATCCACCAAGAACATCCCAAGAACATTGATAAATGAAGTCTATTGGACAAAATCATCAGAGTAAGAAAAGTACAGCAAAAACAATAAGAAACTAACCTGCATACAAAATCTCTAGCTGAAACTTGTTTCCTTCAAGACCCTTAAAAGAGCAGCAGGTAGAAAAAGAGGGTGAATGAGAAGAACCAGTATAGCTTGCATAAGGAAGAAGAAGAAGGCGAAGGGCTACTGAGAATGCTTCAGGGAAGGCGAAGGTTACCAGGGGAATGACGAAAGAAAAAAAGTAGTGGTGGTACTAAACTGGGGAGGCCCAACTATATCGGAGTTTAATTCATGTTCTTTAGGCCCTACATGAGATGGGCTTTGATAGGCCGAACTAAAATCAAGCATTGGTTCTACTTGTTCTAAGCGCCATGTTGATTCAGGGAATAAAACTATAAAATGTCCCCTTACAAGGTGTTTTATTGAATGTCTAATCATTTTGGCTTTCTTTTTCCTCCCCTATATGTATCTGTAAGAATGGAAATACATCCTAAATATCTTTTGCATAATTTCCTTTCTTCGTTTGAGCCTATTTTTGTTTTTTTTTGTTTCTGTCATAGGGTTTTACATGACTAGATGGATTATTCGATGATATGGTAATTGGGTTAGCCATCCAATGGCGAGGTAACTTGGACAGTTGTCTTAAAACAAAAAAAAAATACCATTTCCCTAATTTAGCCTATTTTGCACAAACATTAGTATATTGTGCAAGAAAACAATCATTCTGCAGATTAAGGACTTTAGTCAGTGATCTAGTCTTACATATATAAAGCGTGAGTCGCTTGTGAACAGTACAGGATGGACCGGTTATGCCGTGATTCTTGTGAGTTTGAGGGCCGTTTTGGTCTTTTGCCATTCGGTAGTAGTGAGTTTGCAGCCAAGGCTTTGCTCGCCTTTTTCAAGAAAAGAGCAAGAAAATTGTTTATTCTCCTTTCTGCCAAGAAAATAGTAAAAGTTGTGAATTTTTCTTTGCTTTCTTTTTATTTTTCCTTTCCAATGTTTACGAGATGATCTTCAACTATTCATCTTCTTGATTATGGTTGTTGTTTATTATTTGGGAAATCAAAATTTTTGAACCATTTGACAAACTCCATTAAGGTATGTTCTAGATTAAACTAATAGCTACTGTATTATGCTTTTAGTTACATTTTTTGTTAGGGTTTCAAAATAGATGAAGAAAATCATAAATAGGTGAATTTATTCTATTCATTTTAGGCTATGAAGATATAATACTATTGACATGAGCTATGTTTCAGGCATGATACTAATTGGATTTAAACGGAATCTTGGTGAGGCAACTCAAATGGCATTTTGGAGTATATTATTCTAGAACTACAACTGAGTTTGCAGTCATGCCGGTGATTTTCTTCTCGCTTGACTTTGATGCTTCATGTATTACTGTAATGATTGAAGGCAAAATCACTACATAATTTTATTTTCAATTTCTTACCTAACTGTTGTATGACGGAAAACAAATTTTTGGTCCAAATTTTTTGACAGCTATTTAAATCAAGGTTTGCTTTTCTTCTACCATAATCTATGTTAATTTGCTATCATTTTTGAAGGATGTCAAAGAGAATTAGAAACATGAATCTCTGGCAATGGCATTGATTTCATGAATTCATTAGAGGCAGTAATTCACAATTAAAAATTGTGACAAAGCCCTAATTTCAGTTTTTTTCGAGTAAATATATTACATACTGACAGTGTACACAGTATCGCGGTTGGATACATAATACATATGCAAGATTTGAGTTTCAAATTTAAATTCGGATTATGTGTCATACATTGGTGAAAGTGTATACATTGTCAGTGTATGGAATATTAATTACTTTCTTTTTTACTAAATTTCTTACACTAGAGTGTCATGTTATAACTGGAGTACCCGATATGTAAGATTTATTTTTCATATTTCTATAACCTCACAGTAGAGTTCTTCCAACTCCTAATAATGTACGGCTTATGATGTAGTTCTCTTCTGTACGGCTTATGATGGCTTTTTTACGTCATATAGTCTTTTCTCTAATTTATCAATAATTTAGAGGTTTTCTTCCAAAGAGAAGAAGAAAGAAATAGAGATTACTACTCCCTTTTTTTCGCATGCCAATGAAGGGATGTAAAAAAGCCATTATGCTTTGCAACTTTTTTTTTACCTATTCAGTAAGATCTATCTATTTATATTTCCTTTTTCTTTTTCTACTGGCCCTTTCATGTTTATAGTTGTTGTTATTGACTGTCTTGGAGGCTCTCAACATCGAAGAAAGGTCGGCAGCACACCACTTGTCGGGTATCTAGTTGTGATGGAGTGAAGAGATTTATACCCAACTTTAGACTACTGAAGGGTAAGGAAATGGAGAAGGCATGAAGACAGAAGAGAAAGTGTGAAAAGTGGCAAAAGGGAAGCTGGAGGAAGACGTTATCTCAGAAGCACGCTTTTACTGGGAAATTGCATATTTTGCTTGAGCTGAGGACCACTACAGCTGATGATTCTAGAGGGACACATGTTATGAACTTATTGATCACGTTAGAAGGTAGTTAGTTAGGGAAATGATATAAGCATGTGGGATCTTTTGTAATGAAATCATTCCTTGTCATTATTCCAGATTTGGTTGTAAGGAGATTTGGTTTTGCCAATCTCATTTCCCCCTCCCCAAGATTTCCTTCATCTCTTTCCCCTTCTGATTATTGTCCATTTACTCTATTCTCTATAACTTTCCTCAAGTTCAAGTTCATCAGTGAAATAGAGTTATTCCTTGCATTTTTCCAGATTTCACTATTGCATTCATTTTCTGCTATAGTTAATTATTTTTTAGTTCCTATAATTCTAGTTTTGGACGATGACAATGGTATCAGAGCTCAACTACGAGCCATTGGGATGACGAAATCACAAGATGAATGATAAGGAAAGATTTAATTGAGTTAGAGAGTGCAGCCAGGATATTTGCTAACAGGAATGATGGCTTGGAACAAGCTGTAAGAACTCTTGAACATAGGCAGGAGAGTACTGAGAAAACTCTTAAGAAACTGGATAAAAAATATAAGAGTATGATGTCCATGATGGCCCAGATGATGGCAAAACTAAACGATAAGAGTAAGGATGTAAAGGGCAGTAGCTCAAGAGTAGGAACTAAGGAAGAGGACAAGAAATGGGAAGTGCAAAGAGAAGGCCATGGCAAATCAAACTTGAAGAAGGGTAAAGCCCTTGCCAGGTTACCAAAGCTAGAGCTACCCAATGTTACTAGGGAGAATCCAAGAGAGTGGGTCAAGAAGGCTAACAAATTCTTCAAAATTAATGGAGTGGAGGAGAACATGAAGTCTGAGATTGCAGTGTTATACTTCAGGGACAGAGCTGACACTTGGTTCCAGGGAGTGTTTAGTGGCAAAGAAACAATTCCATGGAATGAACTCTCTACTACATTATGTGAGAGATTTTGGTGATGAAAACCCAGAAAAGACCATTGAAGAGTTCAATAAGCTAATGCAGATAGGTTCTATAGCAGATTATCTGGAGAAGTTTGAGATGCTCAAAGCATTGGTAACGCCTTCTCTCCCACATCTAACTGATTCGTATTACAAAGCATGTTTTCTGAGTGGATTGAAAGAAGAAATAGTAAACATGGTTAAGATGGCTAAACCCTCAACTCTAGCAGATGTAATAGAAGTAGCTAAACTGCAAGAGAGAAACCTAAAAGCCCTGCAAAAAATCCATAAACCCTCGCCTACTACTCACCAATTCCAAAAGACTTCATTCAAACCTCAAGGCAACCCCAAATGGAGCCTCTCTAACCCCAAAACCAATGATAGACTACCCACCAAAGACTGCAAAAACCCAACCAGCAACCAGAATCAGTTCAAAAAGATCACTCCCAATGAATTTAACCTTAGAAAGGAAAAGAGACTATGTTGTAAATGTGCTGAGCCATACACACTAGGCCATGTATGTAAGCGATCACGTATACACTTCCTGCTAGTGACGATGAGGATGAAGGGACTACAACTAGTGAGGGGGAAAAAGAGAATGAATTTGATATCTTCTGTGATTGTGTTGATGGAAAACTAGAAGATGAACATATGGAAATTTCAATTCATGCTCCGGTAAGGGGTAGTGAGCACAAAACTATTAGATTAAAAGGGGTAATAAGGAGAAGGGGTATCATTGCACTGATTGACAGTGGTAGTACACATTGTTTCCTGGATAAACAAATGGCAAGAAGTTTGGGGATGGATAGCAGTGGACCCACATTGGCAGTTAAAGTAGCTAATGGGGAGAAAATGCGGTCCAAGAGTTTAGTCAAGCCTGTGACATGGAAAATGCAAGAGTATGAGTTCTAGCACCAGTTTAACACATTGAAGCTAAGGGGTTGTGATATGGTGTTAAGGGTGGATTGGTCTTGCCAAATACAGCCCCATGGAGTTGGACTTTAAAGGGTTAAGTATGAAATTTAAGAAAGGAAAACTGTGAGGACTCGTACCTTTATTCTTAATTTCACCTATTTTAAAATTATTTGCATTGGTATGTAATTTAATTTTATTATTTTAGTATGAATTTTACTCAAGTCATATTTTTATCGCTTACGTGTCAAAAATTTTTCAAAAGCCGCACCAACACGACTAATTGGGGATTTGGAGATTTAACCTCGGACTAATAAGAATGAGCATTAGTGGTGTAAGAGAAACTACATTGGAAGAATAGTATTTGAGAGTAAGAAACAAGAAGAAAACTAGCAGTGCATGACACTATTTGGTCACTATTCCTAGTTGACCTTTTAACCCACCAAAAAGCAAGCTTTCTTTTCAATTTCACATCACAATTCAAAGCTCCATCTCTTCTCCTTTTCCTCTCACTTGGCCGGCCATTGAAGCTCAAAAATAAGGGTAGAAAACTCCTCCTTCAAACAACAAATTTTGCTCCAAGAATCTCTTCAAAACCCTCAAACCTTTGGAAGTTGATCAAGTTAGAGGAAAGCTCCTACCTTGTGGTGATTTTTTGGTGGATTCGTGGTGTAAAGCTTGGCTCTAACTAGGGTTAAAGAAGCTTGGGTGAGGTAACTAGCTTCACTTCACTTGATCTTTAGTTCATGCAAGATTTAGTAGTAGTTATGGGTGATTATGAAAGGGTATTTGAAACCCTAGATAAAGCTAGGCTAGATGACTTGAGGAAACTCTTGTCTTCTTGATTTATACTTAGGTAGAGGTCTTGAGGTGGATTATTAGGTAGCGGACTTGAGAATTCTTGTTTGTTTGGTTGTCATTTTAGTGATTTATAGCTTGATTTTGGCTTGAAAGTTGGAGAGAAAAATTTGAAGAAAAAAGGAGGAAGTGCTGTCCGAATTTTTTTTGATTTATTCCTCTTAATTTATTTTCGAATTTTGCTGTTAAATTGCTGCAAAAATGCTTGTTATATGTTGGAATTTTTGTGAACCAAGTTTTCAAAATCAGTTTTCATAAAACTGTTGTATTTTGGTGTAGAAAGATCCGAATTGAATTTCGGTTGTTTTGTTGGAAACTAGACTTGGAGTTCTTTCAGTGATATAAATTTCAAAGGCTGGTTCGATTCCTATGAATTTTGCCAAATTTTCAAAGTTCACTGAAATTCAAGATTGTTTTGCTCTGTTCTTGCTGAAACAGTAATTTTGAGCTAAGATTTTGACTGAGTTCGATGTGAATCTAGAAAAAGTGTCTTCTAGAGAGTTTTAATTCATTGAGTCTATTTTCCAACAGTATAATATTTGCAAATTTTGGACTTATGAAACTCAAATTATGATTTTTCAAAGAAAGTTACCAAAACTGAATTTTTTCCTTGAAAAGTGACAAAACTCCAAAGTGACTTGGAAACATTTTCTAAGTTTCAAGCCTAACTTTCTTGATTTTTTTGCATCTTATTTCATACTTTGGAAAATGGATTTCAACCCCTTATCTTAGGCCCTTGGTTTCCATGAAATTAAACCATAAAATGGAGCGTTTTAATTAGAGTAACTCTTGAGGGATTTTACTAGTTTTGTATTCGAAACTTGGAACTTTTAACTTCAATATTTACTATGAAAATGAGTGGCATTTTGATGGATTTGGACTCCATAAGATTTGAAAACGTGTACGCTCATTTATATTCTAAATTTTGGGTATAAAATTAGAAGTTTTGAGATATGAAAATCATCTTTCCTTTCTCGATTTTCGTGCCAAAAATTAAGTAGGGTACTTTCTTCTTGGAATAAAGATTTCTCGCCACAACTTGACTCAAAAACAACTTTTGAGTTCTCCTTGAGTGTTATTTCAATGCTTAAGCGAAAATGTTTCTTTTAATTCAATTTGAGTTTGTGGCTTTGAGTATGGGTAGCAAGAGGATATTTCTCTTATTAGCCTTGGTCGAATACCTAGGCAATCGTGATTGTTCATATCTCAGATGATCACGTGGACACCGAGGAGCTCGTTTGACCTCTTGCTTTTGCTCCCGTTTTTTTTCTTGACTTTTGGTGAGTGTCAAGTGCATGTTTCATGTGCTATGATTGAAATGATATGTGTATAAGTGTTATGTGAAATTGTCGTAATTTATGAACTTGCCGAGACAAGGGTGTACTTTATCGCCCCTTGTTCTCTCCCTCTTGAATACTTACTACTTGTATATGACTTTTCATGACTTGAACTTGTACTTGAACATGCTTGTAATCGTGAATACTGAGTGATAGCATGTACCACACCCTATTCGGATGGGAGATGCCTCTCATCCCGACTCAATACTATGACCGATTTTAAGTCGATTGGAGTATTGTCTCATCGACCACTTTATACTTTGGGAACACCCAAAACCCAATGGCTAGCCATTCAACTCAAGCCAGCAAGGGTTTAGTTAAGAAATTTGGTGAACCTTGGGCTCATATACTTGACTTGTTTAGATATAATCGAGTAATATCAAAACTTGTTTGACGTTCGACCCCGGTAGGGGGTGTAACGGTGGACGGAAATTGGTGAAAAGTTGGGTTCTACGGACTTGTTACTTGCTCGGTTGACGGAGTGTCAACACTTGGAAATTGTGGATCAAGATTATCGGTGAAACAGTGTGGATATAGCTCCTGAGAATTCTTGTATCCTTTTACGTATGTTTTACTTCCTATTTGTGCACTTAAATGAAATTTCATGTTAAGTCGTTTTAAGTGTGTTATTCGATTTAATTTGTACTACTGGCTTGCTTGCTTGATTTTTCTTGGCCTCATTGAGCGTTAGCTCATCCCTTTAAGTTTGTTTTCCTTAACAGGACTTGGAGGTGGAAGTTGGTGATTCTAGACTAACGGGTTTTGGTGGAAGCTAGTATACCTTTTGTATGAAATTGGAGACTTTTAAAATGTAAATTTTGTTATAGTTGGGTATTTTGGTTTGTAATTGTAAATGGTAGCCTTAGGAGTCGTGGCTTGTATATTTGAAATATTTCTTAATTCTAAGTCTATGGTTGACTTGTGGATTCTTTTTAAGTTTGAATGAGTGCGTGAGTCCTAACGAGAGTTGGGCAGGCGCCTCGCTGATACCTTAGAGTTCGCTCTAAGGAGAGATGCGGGCATCACATTTGGTATCAGAGTCTAGGTTTGAATTAGTCTGGATAATTAGGTGTTTTGATCTTGGGAAACATATATGTGATAGTCGGAAGCATTAGAACCTAATTTATTAGGTATACCTGGATCTGTCTAAGTTTCTAATTGTAATTGTAAGTCATGGAAGGAAGTGGTGGAAATGAGTCGTCTCCGAGGCGCCTTCTAATGATTCGTTTATCAAGGGAGCCTTGGGGCCCTTTTTGGCAGTAGAATCCAGCTCGTCGAGTTAGGTTTTCATGCGATTGTTGGAGGACTTACTCATACCCTAACTATGTGGTGCTATCGGTAGTCGATGATTGGAGGCGGTTATCTAATGGGAATAGGATAGTTCAAGAGGATAATCGAGAATTGAGGGCAACGGTGGACGTATAGATCGTTAGGATTCATGAGCTGGAGACGAATGTACTCGAAGAGCGAAATAGAGCAGAGGCCCTTCGTGAGCAACTTCAAGAGGCTAATCATTGACTTGCTAGGGCGGTACAAGAAGTAAGGGACCAAATTGAGGGAATGATGGCTGAATATGTGACCTTGGTCAAGACGAGGTTGAACCTACTGAAGTAGCCGAGACTTCTGACTCTGCCAATCACTAAACTAGTAGTTTTCTACTTTGGTAGTTTTTGTCAAGGATGGTTGGGGTTTATTAGTATGGTCCACTTAGACTAGTGATCTTTCGATCTTTTGATTTTTGATAAGGATTTAGAAGGGGTGATTCTCGCCTTGAGAGCTTTTGTGTTTTGTAGCATGTACCCCTATATTTTGAAGCATTTGAATGCCCGTGTCCTGTACTTGACAATATTGACCTGTTTTGTGGACTTTTGACTCGTAGCATGACTTTTAGTTTATGTAAAGAATTATGCTTTTATTTCAAGTGTTTTTGCAACTTGCATATGTTTTAAATTTCTATACTTGGTTTCTATCTTTTAATTATACGTTTATACTCTTGCTAAATGGGCCGGCAAGAACATGGATGGGGTCGTAGGCGTTGGTTTTGGTAACCCCGCACTCCCTAGAGAGATGAGAGATCAGCGACTGATCCGAACCAAAACTCTAGGACTGAAGGGGATGACCAAGTGGCTACGGCCCTTAACTACATAACTGATGTCCTTGAGTGTCTAGTTAGGATTTTAATTGATTCCGGAGCAACCCATTCATTTGTAGATCCTAACCTTATGAATGGTATAGATGTAAAGTATGATTTCTTACTTTTTGATTTGGGAGATAAGGCTCCTACGGGGGACCAATGCCTAGTGCTTAATTGTTAATAAGATTTATAGAAATTGTGAGATTTGGGTTGGTGAGAGGAAAATTTTGGCAGATTTAACGAGCCTAACAATTAAGGGATATGATGTGATACTTGGGATGAATTGGTTAATTCGATACCATATTCAATTGGATTGTAAGATGAAATTAGTAGAATTGCGTATCCCGGAGAGAGCAACTTTGAAGTTAGATGTGAGGGGTAAACTAGAGTTGTCTGCTCTAATTTCGGGGATTCAAGTTAGAAAAATGTTGAGTAGTGGGGCTAAAAGATATCTAACATTTCTTATAATACACTTGGGGATAAGATGAAGTTGAAAAAACGTACCAGTAGTGAAGGAATTTCCCGATATCTTTCCTGAGAAATTAGAGATATTGCCTCCGGAGAGAGAAATAGTATTTAAAATTGATATAGTTTCGAGAACGGCAACTATCTCTAAGATGCCTTACAGGATGGCTCCACCTGAGTTAAAAAGAATTGAAGTTGCAGTTGTAAGATTTAGTAGGAATAGGTTTTATTAGAGAAAGTGATTCACCGTGAGGAGCTCCAGTGCTCATTGTTAAGAAGAGAGATGGAAGTTTGAGACTATGCATAGACTATCGAGAATTGAACGATGTGACCATTAAGAACAAATATCCTTTTACCTCACATAGATGAATTATTTGATCAGTTGCAAGGGACCGAAGTATTTTTCGAGTTGGATCTGAGGCAAAGGTATTACCAGTTGAGAATTTTAGAAGCGGATGTGCCTAAAACTGCTTTGAAATTCGAAATATGGGTATTTTGAATTTGCAATTATGTCTTTTTGGTTAACTAATGCACCAGCAGCATTTATGATTTTGATGCATCGGGTCTTTAAGTCATATTTGGATCAAATTGTGGTGGTATTCATAGACAACATTGGTGTACTCTAAGTGTCGAGAAAATTATAAAAGACACCTGAGAATAGTCTTGCAAAGCCTGAGAGAGTACCAAATTTTTGCTAAATTCAATAAGTGCGAGTTTTGGTTGGAAGAAGTGTTTGATTGAGGCACCTGTATTAGCATTACCGAGCGGCGGATATGGGTTCTATTCTTATATATGAATTTTGACAGAATTAAGATGAACGTCTTGATAGAGGATGGTACCAGGCACTAATGAGACTAAGAAGTTAAAAATTTCTTCTTGAACAAGTTTATAATTAAGTGTATAATAAAAAATGAGTTAGGGCTCGGAACTTCTACTTTAAGGAGTATAATTCCATGTCTTGTTATATGTCTAAACGATGATAGTAATCTTTATGGGAGGACTCAAAAATAGGAGTAAGTACTTGTGTTTAAATTTCTTGTTTACCTCAGTAGGAAATAGTTAGGATTTATGTTTCTTGGGTGACCTGTAAGCAAAAGGATGGAAGAGTTATATGGCTACAGTTTTCAAGTATGATTAGTTACTCATTTTGATCCTTTGATTTTCTTGACAGGCTATTATTTGATTTTAAGGGAATTGGTGATATGACAAATTTGAAAGATATGCATAAAGAAATAGACATCCTTCGAATGGGGGTAGAAATTCAAAAGAAATTGGCTGACTATTGAAAAAGAAATACAAAGAGATCTCAGAAGAGGTGCGGAATAAGTATGAATTGGGACAGTCACCTAGTCAAGTAGCATCTCAAGACTTTCATAATAATCAAGTTAAAACGGGTAAAAGAAGTTCCCACGATACTAAAAGGAAACGCAGAGCAATTAGTGAATGATTTATATATAAGTTGTAACTCCGTTAAAAACAGTGAACTTGGTGCCTAATGATTTGATTAGTAATATTAAACATCTATGTTTGTTTGGAGTTAAATTCTTTTCCGTGATTCAATTTTACACTTTGTTCTTGGATTTGGACAAGAATCCTTTAATTGTGGTTAATAATGAAGGAAGGCAGTTTTATTAGAGAAGATAGTATGTAGTCAGTGTACTATATTTGATTTCAAGATCCAGCAGTAGTAGTAACCAAGTTTCGTAGTTATCGTTTTCACTTTTCATTAGATCTTTAAACTTATACTACCCTCCACATTTTGATATCTTTGTTAAATTTCCTTAGCATATTAGCTTTGCTTTTACGTGGTAAGATTTTTCCTCTAGGTTGATGATCTTGATCCCTATCTTTTGATATTTACAAAACAATTGGATATTACTAATCTTTTTTCAATAAGAAATCTTTTCAGTTCTAAAGAAATTTGATTATAAGAACAAGAGCTTTTGAAAGAGATAAAGGAAGTTGAAAGGTGTCGGACGCTCGTGAAGAGAACATCGGATGTTCGATAATCAATGCAAAACTTCGGACAGACGAAAAACTCCATCACTGGACGTCCGACAAAATTGAGATACTCTCTATCTGCTATCGGACGCAAGCATTAGAAGTACCGGACATCTGAAAGAATTAAGATGATTTTTCAAACTCACTGTCTGCTGTCGAACGCAAGCATCAGCTGTACCTGACGTCCGATACTCCCAACGGCTAACTGACTCTTCAGCTACTTTCTATCCGTTGGAAGCATTAATAAAGCACTTTCTTGGTCTCATATAAATAGAATATGGTCAGAAATTTCAAATAACTTTTGCACACTGAAAATACAAAAGATATAGAATAGTTTTAGTGAGAAAACACTCTCCAAGAAAGATTTGTAGTTTTAGTGGTGTGAAATTCATTGTAAACTTTTCATTTGTGAGTGAATACTTCAATAGTATAGCTCTGTGAGGGTTGTCCTGAGGGATAGTAAAAACTTCCTAACTTGACCGAGTGGAGTTTGGGACAAGGAGGAAGTGAGCCTTCCTTTGTACACACGATTGATTGTATTTCATCAACTTGAAGAAGCTTGTTTGAATTGATCTTCAAGTACAAGAGGAGCTTGGTAGTTAATTGGTTTACAATTTTTTTCTTCTCATTTACTTATTGTTATGTTGTGATTCTTAAATTGCTTATCTCTTCTACTTCTCTCAAGTGATATTATTAATTTATTGATTGATTTATTGTGTGATCATTTAGAAAAGAGGGTAAATTTCATATTGAGCAAAAAGTGCTCATAACTTGATTAACTTTTTAATCAACCTAATTCACCCCCCTCTTAGGTTGTTTTCAGGCCTAACAATTGGTATCAGAACTTGGTCTCTTAGAGATTAAACTCAATCGACTTAGAAGTTAATATGACAACCAACAATGCCATGTTTTTTGAAGGACAATCTGTCAGTAGACGTCCAATGTTTAATGGGTCGAATTATGTGAGTTGGAAAGAAAGAATGATTATTTTCTTGCAATCGATTGATATTGAATTGTGGTTAATTGTTAATGAAGATCCATATGATACCTCGATAATTGATGAAGTTATTCATAGATCAAGATCAAAAATCAGAAATGAATTGACTGGTGATGATAGAACTCACCTCACCTTAAATGCAAAAACTATGAATGTGTTATATGGTACTTTAGACTCAAATGAATCTATTAGGGTCAAAAGCTGCATGAAGGTAGGAAATTTGGGATAACTGAGAGAAATTCATGAAGGTAGTGAAAATATTAGAGAACAAAAGAAATCTATTTTGGTTACTAAGTATGAGTCGTTTAAGATGAGACCTCAAGAAAATATTGATAAAATGTATTATAGATTCAATGATTTTATTAAAAATTTAGATGTGCTAGAAAAGGAATACTCCTTAGGAGAGAAAAACAGAAAAATCTTGAATGCTTTGTCCAAGAATTGGGAGAGTAAGGTGACTGCTATTGAAGAGGCTAAAGATTTGAATTTTATGCCTATTGAATCTCTTATTAATTCTCTAACCTCTTATGAGTTGAAACTTAAAACTAAGATACAAGAAGAAAAAGATGCAAAGGTAAGAAGGAGCATTACTCTAAAAGCATCTCAAGATGAAGATGACTCGGCTTCCTTGGATGAAAAAGATATGAATGTGGATGACAATGATCTAACTCTCATCATAAAAAGTTTCAAGAGAATTCTCAACAAAAGAAGATTCAGAAAAGGAGGACCTAGCAATCTGAATCCCAATCAATTCAACAATGCAAGAAACAATGGAAAGCTAGAGGCCAACAAAAAGCAAGGTAACAAATGCTATGAATGCGGCCAACTTGGACACTACATGAGTGAGTGTCCAATGAAGAAGAAGAAAGAAGGAAGAAAATCAAGATTCAACAACTTCCAATTCACATGGAATGAGTGCAACTCCGATGATGAAATTGAAGAGGAAGAAAAATCTGCTCAATTGACTTTTATGGCAATTAGAGATAATGAGATAATAACTTCTAACTCTCAATTTGAAAGTGATGATGAAACTGGTGATGATTTTGAATCTTTCATTAAAAAACTGCATGATAGTTTGAAAGCATCTTATGTTAGAAACAAAGAATTAAAACATAAAATTGACTTTTTTCTTCAAGATAATACACGCATTTTTCAAGAAAACAATAAGTTGAAAATTGAAAATGATTTCTTGAAAAAGAATGAGATTGATTTACAAAATAAATTTGATAGAAAAATAAGATTTTGTGAAATATTCAAAGAGGAACAAGGTGATCTGAAAAGAAGAATGGATAATCTAAATGAATTTCTCTAATATAAGAAACAAAACTGCTTTTAAGGAAATGAAACAAAGTCTCATCTTGGCACTTATGAGAAGAAGATAAATTCTGATGCAAATGATTTTGCTGTTTATAAGAGAAGACAAGTAAGATTTATTAAATCTGTTTATACAAATAATTCATTGGTTGTGTGTAGTTTTTGTTGTCAAAAAAGCCACATGAAAAGCAATTGCTATGTGAGAAAGAACATGAGAAGAGGCATGAAATGCATGTGGATAGTTAGACGTGATGCTAACTCTCAAGAACCCAAAAATTAAAGTATACCAAATATTAGTTCTTGAACTCTTGAGTAGGTGAATCTGATGAACATCATTAAGGAATCAAAGTGATTCATAGACAGTGAATATTCAAGATATATGACTGGTGATCCATCACAATTCATTAATCTCAAGCCAAAATCAAGTGAAAAAGTGACATTTGAAGTCGATATAAAAGGTAAAACAATTGGAGTAGGAAATGTTGGTAAGAATGGTCAGACTTTTGTTCATAATATTCTTTTAGTTGATATTAATAGATTTTGGTGTTTTCTTTCTGTTCTTGGCTGATCAGTGGATTTTAGTTGATATTAATGGATTTTCTATTATTTCTGTTTTTGGATATTACAGGATTTTTATGATGACAAAAAGGAGGAGAATAATGATGATCTAATGTTGATCTGATTTGCTTTGAATGTTGATCTGATATGCTTTGGTTGAGTAAGGGATGCAATATGTAAGGGGGAGTTATTGAAAAGTTATTTTGTTGTTTTGGATTTTACTGAGGGAAGCAATATGTAAGAGGGAGTTATTCTGATATGTGTAAGGGGAAGATGCTATGAGATTAGTACTTAATGTTTTGGATGCGATTGGTACTTATTTTTCTATCATCATCCATTGTTTTGTTATCATTAAAAAGGGGGAGAATGATGATCTTGATCCCTGTCTTTTGATGTTTACAAAACAATTGGATATTACTAATCTCTTTTCAATAAGAAATCTTTTCAGTTCTAAAGAAATTTGATTCTAAGAACAAGAGTTTTTGAAAGAGATAAAGGAAGTTGAAAGCTGTCAGACGCTCGTGAAGACAACACCGGACGTCCGATAATTAATGCAGAATTTCGGATGCACGAAGAACTCTATCACCGGACATCCGACAGAATTGAGATACTCTCTATCTGCTATCGGACGCAAGCATTAGAAGTACCGGACGTCCGAAAGAATTAAGATGATTTCTCAAACTCACTGTCTGCTGTCGGACGCAAACATCAGCTGTACCTGACGTCCGATACTCCCAACGGCTAGTTGACTCTTCAATTGCCATCTATCCGTTGGAAACATTAATAAAGCACTTTTTTGGTCTCATATAAATAGAGTATGGTCAGAAATTTCAAATAACTTTTGCACACTGAAAATACAAAAGATATAGAATATTTTTAGTGAGAAAACACTCTCCAAGGAAGATTTGTAGTTTTGATAGTGTGAAATTCATTGTAAACTTTTCATTTGTGAGTGAATAGTTCAATAGTGTAACTCTGTGAGGGTTGTCCTGAGGGATAGTAAAACTTTCTAACTTGATCGAGTGGACCTTAGGGTAAGGAGGAAGTGAGTCTTCATTTGTACACAAGATTGGTTGTATTTCATCAACTTGAAGAAACTTGTTTGAATTGATCCTCAATCTCAAGAGGAGCTTGGTAGTCAATTGGTTTACAATTCCTTTCTTCTCATTTACTTATTATTATGTTGTGATCCTTAAATTGCTTATCTCTTTTACTTCTTTCAAGTGATATTGTTCATTCATTGATTGATTCATTGTGTTGTCACTTAGAAAAGAGGGTAAATTTCATATTGAGCAAAAAGTGCTCATAATTTGATTAACTTTTTAATTAACCTAATTCACCCCACCTCTTGGGTTATCTTCGGGCCTAATATAAGTAAGTTTGTGGTAGTATTATGAATAAGAGAAGGCCATTTGAGAATTGGACGAAAATCCTGTAGTATCAAGTTTACGCGAGCAAAGGTGAGAATTTCAAGAATGAAATTCTTTTAAGGGGGGAAGAATGTGAGGACTCGTACCATTATTCTTAATTTTACCTATTTTAAAATTATTTGCATTGGCATGTTATTTAATTTTATTATTTTAGTATGAATTTTACTCAAGTCATATTTTATCGCTTACGCATAAATTTTTTTTCAAAAGTCGCGGCACGACTAATTGGAGATTTGGAGATTTAACCTCGGACTAGTAAGAATGAGTATTAGTAATGTAAGAGAAACTACATTGGAAGATTAGTATTTGAGAGTAAGAAACAAGAAGAAAACTAGTAGTGCATGACACTATTTGGTCACTATTCCTAGTTGATCTTTTAACCCCCCAAAAGGCAAGCTTTCTTTTCAATTTCACATCACAATTCAAAGCTCCATCTCTTCTCCTTTTCCTCTCACTTGGCCGGCCATTGAAGCTCAAAAATAAGGGTAGAAAACTCCTCTTTCAAACAACAAATTTTGCTCCAAGAATCTCTTCAAAACCCTCAAACCTTTGGAAGTTGATCAAGTTAGAGGAAAGCTCCTATCTTGTGGTGATTTCTTGATGGATTGATGGTGCAAAGCTTGAATTTAACTAGGGTTAAAGAAGCTTAGGTGAGGTAACTAGTTTCACTTCACTTGATCTTTAGTCCATGCAAGATTTAGTAGTAGTTATGCGTGATTATGAAAGGGTATTTGAAACCCTAAATAAAGTTAGGATAGATAACTTGAGAAAACCCTTGTCTTCTTGATTTATACTTAGGTAAAGGTCTTGAGGTGGATTATTAGGTAGCGGACTTGTGAATTCTTGTTTGTTTGGTTGTCATTTTAGTGATTTATAGCTTGATTTTGGCTTGAAAGTTGGAGAGAAAAATTTGAAGAAAAAAGGAAGAAGTGCTGTCCGAATTTTTGCTAATTTATTCCTCTTGATTTATTTTTGAATTTTGCTGTTAAATTGTTGCAAAAATGCTTGTTATATGTTGGATTGTGTGTATAAAAATTATCTCTCAAAAATCATTTCATTTGAGTGGGTGAAAGTTAGGTTAAAGGGAAGAAGACAAACCTGGAAAATTTCTGATCAGTTTGGCCGACCAGTATGCGTTCAACAGCATATAATTTTTCGTACAGGAATCAAAATCAAGTGTCGTTTACAGCATTTTAAACTAAACTCTGAGGGCTTTCTAACGGTCTAAAATACACCTACTAGTTCATTTTCTATGAGCCGTAGTGAACTGGCAAAATTGGCTGATTTTCTCCTACTGTTTTACCCGTGAGACCTGCATAGCTGCAGTTTGTAGCTCATTTTCACTCATCTTACAAAACGAATTTGAAGACAGTTTCTTCTAGTGATTTTTAGCATTTTGAATCTAGTTTTCAACACCATAAACCACGCTAATTTTTGATTTGTGTAACCTTAGTTATGACATGATTTACAAACTGTGTCAAGTACTCCAAGGTTGGAATTTCGTGAACCAGGTTTTGAAAATTAGTTTTCATAAAACTGTTGTGTCTTGGTGTAGAAATATCTGAATTGAGTTCCACTTCTTTTGTTTGAAACTAGATTTAGATTTCTTTCAATGGTATAAATTTCAAAGGTTGGTTCGATTCCTATAAATTTTACCAAATTTTCAAAGTTCACTAAAATTCAAGACTGTTTTGCTCTGTTCTTGCTGAAATAGTAATTTTGAGCTAAGATTTTGACTGAGTTTGGATGTGAATCTGGAAAATGTATCTTCTAGAGAGTTTTAATTCATTGAATCTATTTTCTAACGGTATAATATTTTCAAATTTTAGACTTATGGAACTCAAGTTATGATTTTTCAAATAAGGTTGCCAAAACTGAATTTTTCCATGAAAAGTGACAAAACTCCAAAGTGACTTGGAAACATTTTCTAGGTTTCAAGCCTAACTTTCTTGATTGTTTGCACCTTATTTCATACTTTGAAAAATGGATTTCAACCCCTAGTCTTATACCCTTAGTTTCCATGAAATTAAACCATAAAATAGAGCGTTTTAACTAGAGTAACTCTTGAGGGATTTCACTAATTTTATATTTGAAATTTGAAACTTTTAATTTCAATATTTACTATGAAAATGAGTGGCGTTTTGATGGATTTGGACTCCATAAGATTTGAAAACGTGAACGCTTCTTTATATTCTAAAACTTGGGTATATGATTAGAAGTTTTGAGATATGAAAATCATCTTTCATTTCCTCGATTTTCGTGCCAAAAATTAAGTAGGATACTTTCTTATTGGAATAAAGATTTCTCGCCACAACTTGACTCGAAAACAACTTTTGAATTCTTCTTGAGTGTTATTTCAATGCTTAAGCGAAAATGTCTCTTTTAATTCGATTTGAGCTTGTGGTTTGAGTATGGGTAGCAAGAGGATATTTCTCTTATTAGCCTTGGTCGAATACCTAGGTAATCGTGATTGTACATATCTCAAGTGATCACGTGGACACCGAGGAGCTCGTTTGACCTCTTGCTTTTGCTCCCGTTTTTTGTCTTGATTTTTGGTGAGTGTCAAGTGCATGTTTCATGTGCTATAATTGAAATGATATGTGTACAAGTGTTATGTGAAATTGTCGTGATTTATGAACTTGTCGAGACAAGGGTGTATTTTATCGCCCTTGTCCTCTCCCTCTTGAATACTCACTACTTGTATATGACTTTGCGTGACTTGAACTTGTACTTGAACATGCTTGTAATCGTGAGTACTGAGCGGCAGCATGTACCACACCCTATTCGGGTAAGAGGTGCCTCTCATCCCGACTCAGTACTATGACCGATTTTAAGTTGATTGGAGCATTGTCTCATCAACCACTTATACTTGTGGGGACGTCCAAATCCAATGGCTAGCCATTCAACTCAAGCCAGCAAGGGTTTGGTTGAGGAGTTTGGTGAACCTTGGGCTCATATACTTGACTTGTTTGGATATACTCGAGTAATATCAAAACTTGTTTGACGTTCGGACCTGGTAGGGGGTGTAACGGTGGACGGAAATTAGTGAAAAGTGGGTTGATGGAGTGTCAACACTTGGAAATTATGGATTAAGGTTATCGGTGAAGTAGTATGGATATAGCTCCTGAGAGCTCCTATATCCTTTTACGTGTGTTTTACTTCCTATTTGTGCATTTAAATGAAATTTCATGTTAAGTCGTTTTAAGTGTGTTATTCGATTTAATTTATACTACTTGTTTGCTTGCTTGATTTTTCTTGGCCTCACTGAGCGTTAACTCATCCTTTTAAGTTTGTTTTCCTTAACAGGACTTGGAGGTGGAAGTTGGTGATTCTAGACTAACGGCTTTTGGTGGAAGCTAGTTTACCTTTTATATGAAATTAGAGACTTTTAAAGTGTAAATTTTGTTATATTTGGGTATTTTGGTTTGTAATTGTAAATGGTAGCCTTAGGAGTAGTGACTTGTATATTCGAAATATATTTCTTAATCCTAAGTCTATGGTTGACTTGTGGATTCCTTTTAAACTTGAATGAGTGCGTGAGTCCTGACGAGAGTTGAGCAGGCGCCTCGCTGATACCCTAGGATTCGCCCTAGGGAGATGTGGGGGCGTCACAAAAACAGCAAATAGAATTGAAGGGGGAAAACAACCAGATGCAATGGAGACTGATAGAGGGAAATAGGTTGCACAAATAGGCCAGGAAGCAAGCCTATGGAATCCTGGCACAACTGATTGCAGTGGATGATAAAGTGCAGGAACAAGAGACAATACCTCCAGAAATTGAAGGAGCACTGCAGGAGTTTGACGATGTGTTCAAAGAACCTCAGGGATTGCCCCCTAAGAGGAGTCAAAATCATGCCATAACACTTAAGGAGAGGGCCAAGCCTTTCCAGATCAGACATTATGGGTGCCCCTATGTGCAAAAAGCTGAGATTGAAAAACTGGTGCAGGAGATGCTGGGAAACGGGATCAATCAACTCAGTAATAACCCCTTTGCATCCCCTATGCTGCTTGTATAGAGGAAAGCTAGAACTTGGATATTCTGTGTAGACTACAGACAATTGAATAAGTTGACAGTTAAGAGCAAACACCCAGTACCCCTTATTAATGAACTTTTAGATGAATTGAATGGCTCCAAATACTTCGCCAAAATAGACTTCAGGGCTGGGTATTTCCAGATCAGGGTCAAGGTTTAGGATATACCAAAGACTGCAATTAGGACTTACCATGTAACGACCCCACCTCCCCCTAAAACGTTCCCTAAGGTTTAGCAAACTACCTGCCGAACTCTTGTTAAGGCTCACTCACTAACATTAACTTAAGAGATAAAATTAACTCCAAAGTAAGCATGAAACTCCTCAATAAACATTACAAACCATCCAACTTTCCAAAACATCCAAATTTGTATGCACAACTAAACGGATTCAAATATAAGTAGTTCAATCAATTCACTGAATACAAATATGATGGCAATTACTTAAAGCAAAGACTACAACTCTCGAATTCACTATTCTTTGGATCCACAATTTCAATCCATGTTAAGGAAAACAAACTAAAGAGATGAGCAAACCCAATGAGGTTCCAAGAAAACATGCAGTCAAGTTGGCAAGATAACACTCACATATATGAAAATCTTAAAGCGAAAAAAGTAAACAACTACAACCGAAGTCATTAATAGTTACATATTCAAATAAGCAATTTAACACAATAAGAAAATGATACGGATACTGATACGGTGGCTCCCGCCAAGTTCTAGGTAGAGCACTTAGTCCCGTTCAGGAATCAAGTGTAGATTCAACTAATACGGTGGCTCTTGCCAGATTCCAGGCATAGCACTTAGTCCCGTTCAGTATTTCACTTGCAACTAAAAGGATATAGTTGGCTCTCGCAAGCCAGTTTAGTAGCAGCGTTTTCTGAGCCTGTTGACACTCCGTCAATGTTTGAAATGCAGTAATAAACAATGTCTGTAGATCACTGTTTTACGCTAATCTCCATCCACCGATCGACCCCTTACCAGGTTCGAATACCTCAAAACAAGTGAGTGGTAATACTCGAGTATACTGATTCCAGAGGACGCATCCAGTAGTTTAAACAAGAAACAAGACCCATGGTTCGTCAATCACCTCGACCAACCCCTTACTGGCTCGATTTGACTAACTAGTCGATGGGGTTTGGGATCCCAATCATAAGTATAGTCGATGAGATATCATCTCCAACTGAGCTTCAAGTCATGCACATATATATCAGTTCACTTGTAAACAGGATAACAAGAGTTCAGTCAAGTTAGGTAGAGTACGATAAAGTACACACTCGCCTATTCAATATCAAGTCAAGCGAGTTTTGCAGGTTAAGTGCGATAAAATACACGCTCGCTTTTGCAATAACAAGTCAAGATATTTAGCAATTTCAAGTAACAAGTCACATTTCGATCAACAAGTCACATGAAATATTAGTCAAGTAAATCACATGGTCCTAACATGTAGTTGGAACACTCACCGACTTATCTCAATCTTTACACGTCAATCACAGTTTGTCCCCTAGGCTACTCTTGAATCCTGCAATCATATATAGTAGAGTATGCGAAAAGTAATGAGACATCAAAATTTCATCAACCCAAGGTTAAAAGCGACTAAACTTGAGTTCTTAAACCACTACTCAAGTTGTCAAACTTCTAGCAAAACATATCTCGTATTTCCCTTCAAAATTCACAAGGTTTTTTTGTTCAAATTAAGTGAAAAATCGCGTACATGATAGATCAATGTTTCAAGCAAAATGCGGAGTAAAATAGGTCGATTCTGGTCACGAAGTTTGAAGAAAACGAGGCAAGACTCTTGGGTTCAAAGCTGAAAATTTTGAGAAATAAAACATTTTGGAGCAAATCATTTCTTCCTCTTAAACTTCTTTGTTTTAGCTCAAACCCAATATATATGTGAAGATCAAAATCTTGTCAAGTGTCTTGAACCAAAATATGTCAAAATCACCAGACAAATTCTAGCAATAAAGTTGAAATTCTCTCTGGCCCTCTTAGCTAACCCTAGCAAAATTTTCAGTAAAACCTTGACAACTTTACCTTCAAAATCCCAAATTTTCTTACTTAGATTCATGGCAAAAATCCAACATATAAACAATCTAAAGAATAAGATTTGCTTCACCAAAACTTTTTAGTGAAAAGTTCAAAATCAACATACATGTGAAGATCAAAATATTAGCAAATATCTTGAACAAAATATGTCAAAACCATCCTATATTTCTAATTCAAACAAGAATTTCCAGCAACTTGTCCTTAAATTCCTTTTTCTAATGTCAAATTTCAACCTTATCTTCATGGTAAAAACATAATAAATCATAACTAACATGTCAAGAGGCATTTGGCTCATGTTCTTAACAAATAAATTCATCAAAAATTCGCTTATAGAAACTCTAAACTAAACTATATCTCTTATGCACAAAAACTGGAAATTTAGAGCATAATTTAAAAAACATGAAATCCTTCCTAAAATCCTTCCTTTCATCAAAATTGCACATATATAAAATTCTAAACTAAGCTAAATAGATTACATACTAAATCTCAAAATTCCAACATAATTTGACAAAAATATGAAATCTTCCATACAGATCATTCTTTTAACTTCTATAACATTATATCTCAAATACTCAAAGATAAGGGAAGAAAGCTAGGGTTTCTAGCCAAGTTCACCTCTTTACCTCCAAAACCTAGGATGGCAAGCAAATCAAGAAGGTTGCAAGGCTTTCCTCCTCCAAATACTTCTCCAAGAACTTCTTTCCAAACTTGATTCAAGGTTTGATTGAGTAAATTAGGGTTTCTCTCTTATTTTCTCACTAAATAGACAAGCAATCAAAGCTAGGAATGCAGTTTTCTTCTCTCCTTTTCTCTCTCTAAATTCAGCCAAGGTAGAAGAAAAGAGGAAGAAATGGTGATGCAATGAAAGCTTGGTGAAGATAAGAAGAAAACTTGGTCTTGGTCAAACGTTTCTAGATGATTGACACTTGGCAAGCCAAGAAGAAATACCTATCCATTTGTCTCTCATACACTATAATATGTAGCTCTCCTCCAATCATTTCTTAACACCTCTTGTCACATAAGCCTTTTTGCACAAAACTTCCTCTTAACCACCAAATTTATTGCACACACCTCACTGGTTGGTCACAATTGCATAATGTACTATGAAACTCAACATGTAACAAATTGAATGGGGCAATAAGAATAAAAATCATGATTCAACTATTAAATCAATCAAGAATTTAATGCAAGATAATTAAAATAAAGGATATGCAAATAATTTTCGGGGCCTCAAACTCTCTTCCCTTTACACCAAAAATTTGAGTCTTCACACTCTTCTCCCCTTAAAAGAATTTCATCCTTGAAATTCTAACTTTGCTCGCAAAATAAAACTCAGTTTTACAGGGTTTTCTCCAACTCCCAAAGTTGCTTCCTCTCACCCATGATACTTCTATAACATTGCACCTAGAGGAAAATTTTACTAATGTAACGACTAAACTGATATGATAAGGTAGTTCAAAGAAGGTTCAAATATTCAAGGTGATATGGATTTGGATCTTGATGAAAAGGAGAAACCGTAACTACGAAACTTGTATACTACTCTTGCTAGATTTTCAAATCATACACTATGTTTTGGCAAATAGTCCCCAATGTAAATCTCCTATCCTTTCTAATCAAAATTCCTTCCTTCATTACTAACCACAAATAAAGAATTCTTGTTCAAACCTAAAAATATTTTTGTAGAAATTGAATCATTGATAAGGATTTAATTCCAAACAAATATAGACATTTAATATCACTAGTTAAAACAGCAAGTACCAAATTTACTGTTGATAGGGTAGATACAATTCACTACACATATTCCAAAAGATACAACTATTTTAGATAACATATCACTCATTTCTAACGTCTACTATGATAGTAGATTCACCATAGTTTCATCCATTGTTTCGGGCAGTTCCTCACTTGATGTCCAAATTTACTGGATCTAAAACATGCACCAATTTACAAATAATACATTCTAGTATGAGTTTTGTCATAGATTTCACACTTGACAGTTACAAATCTCTTCTTGAAGTATCCATTCTTTCTTTCTTGCCTTCCTTTCTCTATCCTTCATAACAAGTTCATCTTCACTAATTTCTTTACGTTTCCCTTTGGTATCACGGGAGATTCCTTCATCACTTTCAAATTGGTTTTTAAGAATGTCTTGAGATATAATTTGAGTAGTTGAATGCACCAATTCAAACTTATTTCGCAACTCCTCCAGTATCCCTTTGTTTTTCTTTCTCATTATCATGTTCTTGGTCAGTAACTCAGTTTTCTCCATATACTCTTGTTTCCATCGTCCTTCTCAGTGTTCAGCCAATTTCTTTTGGAACTCTACCTCTTTTTGAAAAATCTCTATTTTCTCATGTATGTCTTTCAAATTCTTCATATCACCGATTCACTTAATCTCAAATGATAGCCTAACAAACAAATCAAAGTATCTAAATAAGTAGCTAGTCACAAATTGAAAAACTATATAACTCTTAAGTTCTTTGGCTTCCAAGTCATCCATGAAAAACTACTTTTAACTATTCTCAAACTAGATAAACTAGAATCTAAACACAAGTAGGGCAATACCTCAAGGAGTCAAAATACATTTATCTAATATCACAAGATAAATACATAAATATTCTAAATCAGACCGCATCAAAATCAAGTAAACACATAATAAGTCCATACATTCATAGAAGAACTTAACCAGGTCTGCAGTGCTTACATCTTAAATATTTAAATTTCAAATCTAACTATTATCTGTAGAAACCCTAGTTAGACAGTTACTAGACTAGTCCATAATAGCACTCATAGATCCAATCTCCTCAATCGATTTTACTTTTTCAAATTCAATCGTGATTTCTATTCACATCATAATATAATGTGCTATATCCTTCCCAATTCACAAGTATTCCATCAGAAGAAGTATTCAGTACTGAAGTACAAAAATTCCAAACTAGGAGAATTTACAACTCAGGCCAGCCGCTCCTAAGCGCAAATCAACCAAGTTTGAGATTCTTACGAGACATACATATCTATTTCCCCAACAATAGTAAGTAGTTTCATACTTAACAGACCATTCCCCACAGTCCGAGAACCCTCTCTCGACTTGAGCAAATTAAGAGTTCTGATACCATCTGTGACGACCCCACCTCCTCCTAGGGCATATCATAAGGTTTAGCGGACCGCCTACCCAACTCTAATCAGGACTCACTCACTAATATTAACTTGATAGATAAAATTAACTCTAAAGTAAGTATGAAACTACTCAATAAACATTACAAACCATCCAATTTTTCAAAACATCCAAACTTATATGCACAACTAAACGAATCAAAATACTAGTTCAATCAATTCATTAAATACAAATAGGATGACAAGTACTTAAAGCAAAGACCACAACTCTCGAATTCACTATTCTTCGGATCCATGATTCCAATCCCTGTTAAGGAAAACAAACTAAAGGAATGAGCAAAATCCAATGAGGTTCCAAAAAAACATACAGTCAAGTTGACAAGATAACACTCACATATATCAAAATTTTAAAGTGAAAAAAGTAAACAACTACAAGCGAAGTCATTAACAGTTCACATATTCAAATAAACAATTTAACATGGTAAGAAAAGGATACGGGTACTGATATGGTGGCTCAGGCTAGATTATAGGTAGAGCAATTAGTCCCAATCAGGATTCAAGTATAGATTCAATTGATACGGTAGCTCTTGTCAAATTTCAAACGTAGCACTTAGTTCCGTTCAGTATTTCACTTGCAACTAAAAGGATACAGCGTAGATCATCATTTTTCGACAGCGTAGATCATCGTATTTCACTTAGCAGCAGCGCTTTTCAAGTCCATTGACACTCTGTCAATTTTTGAAATGCAGTAATAAATAATGTGTGAGGACTCGTACTTTTATTCTTAATTTCACCTATTTTAAAATTATTTGCATTGGCATGTTATTTAATTTTATCATTTTAGTATGAATTTTACTCAAGTCATATTTTATCGCTTACGCATCAAAATTTTTCAAAAGTCGCTCCAGCACGACTAATTGGGGATTTGGAGAATTTATGTTGGACTAGTATGAATGGGTATTAGTGGTGCAAGAGAAACTACCTTGGAAGGTTAGTATTTGAGTGTATCAAACAAGAAGAAAACTAGTAGTGCATGACACTATTTGGGCTACTATTCCTAGTTGACCTTTTAACCACCAAAAGCTAGCTTTCTTCTCACCTTCACATCACAATTCAAAGCTTCATCCTCTCTCCTTTTCTTCTCATTTGGACGGCCATTGAAGCACATAAATAAGGGTAGAAAAGCTCCATTTTCAACCATAAAAACTTGCTCTAAGAATCTCTCCAAAACCCACAAACTTTTGGAAGTTGATCTAGCTAGAAGAAAGCTCTTACCTTGTGGTGATTTCTTGGTGGATTGGTGGTGTAAAGCTTGGCTCTAACTAGGGTTCAAGAAGGTTTGGAGAGGTAACAAGTTTCATTTCCCTTGATTTTTAGTTTTATACAAGAGTTAGTAGTGGTTATGGGTTGTTATGCAAGGGTATTTAAAACCCTAAACAAAGCTAGGCTAGATGACTTGAGGAAACCCTTGTCTTCTTGATTTATACTTAGGTAGATGCCTTGAGGTGAATTACTAGGTAGTGGACTTGAGGATTCTTGTTTGTTTGGTTGTTATTTTGTGATTTCTAGCTTGATTTTTGGCTTTAAAGTTGGAGAGAAAAATGTGAAGAGAATGAGAGGAGATGCTGTCCGAATTTTGTTGATTTAATTCCCTTGGTTAAATTTTGAAATTTGTTGTTAAAATTGCTGCAAAAATACTTTTTATATGTTGGATTGTGTGTGTAAAAATTATCTCTCAAAAATCATTTCATTTGAGTGGTTGAAAGTTAGGCTAAAGAGAGAAGAAACCAAATCTGGAAATTTGATCAGGGCAGTCTGCCTGTCCGCACTTAACAGCCTATAAATTTTTGTCCAAGTGTCAAAATCAAGTACCATTTGTGGCATTTGAAACTAGACTCCAAGGGCTTTCTAACGGTATAAAGTACCCCTGCTAAATCATTTTCTATGAACCGTGGTGAACCGGCAAAGTTGACTGATTTGCTCTTACTGTTTTACCCGAGAAACCTGCACAGCTGCATCTTGTAGCTTATTTTCACCCCTCTTGTGAAATGAATTTGAAAACAGTTTCTTCTAATGATTTTTAGTACTTTGAATGTAGTTTTCAACGCCATAAACCACTTTAAATTTGGACTTGTGTAACCCTAGTTATGCCCTGATTTCAAAACTGTGTTGATGCTCCAAGGCTGGAATTTCGTGAACTAGGTTTTGAAAATCAGCTTTCATAAAATTGTTGTATCTTGGTGTAGAAAGATCCAAATTGAGTTTTGTTTGTTGCGTTTGAAACTAGACTTGGAGTTCTTTCAGTGGTATAAATTTTAGTAGCTGATTCTATTTCTATGAATTTTGTCAAATTTCCAAAGTTCACTGAAAATGCAAGACTGTTTTGCTCTGTTCTTACTGAAACAGAGATTTGGAGCTAAGACTTGACTAATTTCAGATTTGAATCTGGAAAAAGTGTCCTATAGAAATTTTTAGTTCATTGAGTTTATTTTCCAACGGTATAAGATTTGTCAATTTTGGACTTATGGAACTCAAGTTAGGATTTTTCAAAGAATGCTGTCCAAAACTGAATTTTCCTTATATAGAAGCAAAAAAAACTCCAAAGTGGTTTGGAAACATTTCCTAGGTATTAAACCTAGCTTACTTGATTATTTGCACCTCATTTTATACTTGAAAATGAATTTTACCTCCTAGTTTTGTGCCCTCGATTTCCATGAAAATGAACCATAAATGGAGCGTTTTAGCTAGAATAACTCTTGAGGGATTTCACTAGTTTTATATTTGAAATTTGGAACTTTTAACTTCCATGTTTACTATGAAAATGAGTAGCGTTTTGATGGATTTTGACTCCATAAGATTTGAAAACATGAACGCTCCTTTATATTCTAAAACTTGAGCATAGGATTAGAAGTTTTGAGATATGAAAACCATCTTTCCTTTCCTCGATTTTCGTGCCAAAAATTAAATAGGGTACTTTCTTCTTGGAATCAAGATTTCTTACCATGACTTGATTTGAAAACGACTTTTGAGTTCTCCGTGAGTGTTATTTCAATGCTTAAGCGAAAAGTCTCTTTTAACCCGACTTGAACCTGTGGCTTTGAGTGTGGGTAGCAAGAGGATATTTTTCTTATTACCTTGGTCGAGTACCTAGGTAATCTTGACTGTGCGTGTCTCAGGTGATCACGTGGACATCGAGGAGCTCGTTTGACCTCTTGCGTTTGCTCCCGTTTTGCTCTTGACTTTTGGTGAGTGCAAGTGCATGTTTCATGTACTACGATGAAATAATATGTGTACAAGTGTTACGTGAAATTATCATGATTTATGAACTTGTCGAGGCAAGAGTGTACTTTATCGGCCATTGTCCTCTCCCTCCTGAATACTTATTGCTTGAAATATTGAACTTACGTGACTTGAACTTGTACTTGAACATGCTTGTAATCGTGAGTACTGAGCGGCAACATGTACCACACCCTATTTCAGGTGGATAGGTGCCTTTCATCCCGACTCATACTATGACCGATTTTAAGTCGACTGGAGCATTGTCTCATCGACCCACTTATACTCGTGGGGACGCCCAAAACTCATTGGCTAACCTCGTAATTCGAGCCGACAAGGGGCTTGGTCGAGAAGTTTGGTGAACCATGGGAAATTATAAAGGTTGATCTTTTTGAGATCTTGCTTGGCATACTCGAATAGTATTGGCCATCTCGTGCGTGTTTGGTTCCGGATCCGAGAGGGTGATACGGTGGATGGAGGAAGTAAGTGGAGCTCTACGGACATGTTGACTACTTGAGTTTGATGAAGGGTCAACCAAAGATGGCTTTGAACTGGTCGAGACGTGAATATAGCTCCTGAGAGCTCCTGTATCCTTTTCATTTGTGTTTTACTTCCTACTTGCTCGTTTATATGAAATTTGTGTTAAGTCTCTCTTAAGTGTGTTATTTGAGTTAGTTCGTGCTACTTGTTTGCTTGCCTTGCTTGATTTTCTTGGCCTCACTGAGCGTTAGCTCACCCCAAATTGTTTTCCTTAACAGGTTTTGGAAGTGAGAGTTTGAAAGTTCTAGACTAGCGATTTTTGGTAGAAGCTAGTAAACCTTTTGTATGTATTTGGAGACACTTGAAATGTAAATTTTGTTATATTCGGGTATTTTGGTTGTAATTGTAAATGGTGGCCTTAGGAGTTGTGGCTTGTATATATATTTGAAATATTCCTTTAATCCTAAATCTATGGTTGACTTGTGGATTTCTTTTAAGCTAGAATGAGCACGTGAGTCCTGACAAGAGTTGGGCAGGTGCCTCGCTGATACCTTAGGGTTCGGCCCTAGGGAGAGGTGGGGGCGTCAGATAATGTCCTAGATCATCGCTTTACGCAAGTCTCTGTCCACCAATCAATCCCCTACCGGACCCGAACGACTCAAAACAATTGGGTGGTAATATTCAAGTATACCAATTCCAGAGAACGCATCCAGTGGTTTAAACAAGAAATAGGACCCTTGGTTGGTCAATCGCCTCGACCAACCCTTGCTGGTTCGATTTGACTAACTAGTCGATCGAGTTTGGGATCCCAATCATGAGTATAGTTGATGAGGATAACATCTCCAACCAAATTTCAAGTCATGCACATGTATATCAGTTCACTTGTAAACAGGATAACAAGAGCTCAGTCAAGTTAAGTTAAGTGCGATAAAATACACACTCGCCTATTCAATATCAAGTCAAGCGAGTTTAGTAGGGTCGAGTGCGATAAAGTACACACTCGTCTTTACAATAACAAATCAAGATATCTAGCAATTTCAAATAACAAGTCACATGTGTAAATCTGAGTCCCTAGCTTTTGATGTTTACAAAACAAATGGATGTTACTAATTCTCTCTTCAAAGATCTTTTTCAAAAATGGAGCAAAACAGGTTCAAAGATTAAGCACATTTGAAAGGGTCAAGGAATGCTGAAGCTGTTCGGACGTTCGAGAAGATTGGATCGGACGTCCGATAATCATTGCACAACTTCGGACGCATGAAGAACTCCACCATCGGCCGTCCGAAGACATTAAGTCATTCCTTATAAGCTCACTGACTTTGATCGGATGCTCATCATCAGAGCACCAGACGTCTGACAAACATTGCGACACTTCAGACGCAAAGTTTTGGAGGCTTCGGACGTCCGAAAGAATTGAAGTAAAATTCTCAGTTTCACTCCCTACTTTCAGACGCATACTCTGGAGGGTACCGGACGTCCGAAATATTTCAAGAAAACTTCTTGAACTCACTGTCCACGTTCGGACGCAAGAAATAGGTCTACCGGACGTCCGACACTACCAACGGCTAGTTGACTCTTCAGCTGCCTTCTGTCCGTTGGAAACATTAATTGAAGAATCTTTTGGTCTCATATAAATAGAACAAAGTCAACCACTTCTAAAAACTTTTGCACATTGAGACTATAAAAGAACTAGAGCAATTTTAGTGAGAAAATTCTCTTCAAAGAAGATTTGTACTTTTAGTTGTGTAGATTTCGTATAAGCTTTTCTTGTGTGAGAAAATTACTTCAATAGTGTAGCTTTGTGAGGGTTATCTGAGTGATAGTAAAACTTCCTAACTTGACCAAGTGTGACTTAGGGCAAGGAGGAAGTGATCCTTTCTTTGTACATAAAGATTGGTTGTAATTGATCAACTTGAAGAAGTTTGATCTATAAAGTGATACTCAAACTCAAGAGGAATTTGGAATTCGGTTTGCTATTCTATCTCTTTCATTTACTATCTTGTAATATAAATTGTTCATCTCTCTACTCACAAACATTTGTACTTTCTCATTATTTGTTCCATTGTGTGGTCATCTAGAAAAGAGGGTAAATTTCACATTGAGCAAAAAGAGTCTCATAATTTGGTTAGTTTTTAGATAACCTAATTTCACCCCCCTCTTAGATTGTTTTCGATTCTTACAACATGAAACATCAATCAAGTAAATCACATGGTCCTAACATGCAATTGGAACACTCATCGACTTATCTCAATATTTACACTTTAATCACAGGTTCGTTCCTATGCCACTCTTTGAACCCTGTAATCATAAATAGTAGAGCATGCGAAAAAGTAATAAAGCCATCAAAATTTCATCAAGATCAGGTCAAAAGTGACTAAACCTGAGTTCTTAAACCACTACTCAAACTGTCAAGTTTCCAGCAAAACATATCTCATATTTCCCTTCAAAATTCACAAGATTTTTTTTGTTCAAATTAAGTGAAAAAACCACGTACATGATCGATCAGTGTTTCAAGCAAAATATGGAGTAAAATAGGTTGATTCTAGTCACGAAGTTTGAAGAAAACGAGGCAAGACTCTTGAGGTTCAAAGCTGAAAATTTCTGAAATAAAACGTTTTGGAGCAAATCATTTTCTTCCTCGTAAACTTCTTTGTTTTAGTTCAAATCCAATATACATGTGAAGATCAAAGTCTTGTCAAGTGCCTTGAGGCAAAATATATCAAAATCACTATACAAATTCTATCAACAAAGTTGAAATTCTCTCTCGCCCTCTCAGCTAACCCTAGCAAAATTTTCAGCAAGGACTTGACAACTTTACCTTCAAAATCCCAATTTTTCTTACTTAGATTCATGGCAAAAATCCAACATCTAAACAATCTAAAGAATAAGATTTGTTTCACCAAAACTCTTTGTGAAAAGTTCAAAATCAACATTACATGTGAAGATCAAAATATTAGCAAGTATCTTGAGCAAAATGTGTCAAAACCATTCTAAATTTCCAACTCAAACAAGAATTTTCAGCAACTTGTCCTTAAATTCCTTTCTATAACTTCAAATTTCAACCTTATCTTCATGGCAAAAATACAATAAATCATAGCTAACATGTCAAGAGGCATTTGGCTAATGTTCTTAACAAAGAAATCCATCAAAAATTCACTTATAGAAACTCCAAACTGCACTATATACCTTATGCACCAAAGCTGGAAATTTAGAGCATAACTTGAAAAACATGAAATCATCCATAAAATCCTTCCTTTTCATCAAAATTGCACATATATAGACCTCTAAACTAATGTTCTTAACAAAGAAATCCATCAAAAATTCACTTATAGAAACTCCAAACTGCACTATATACCTTATGCACCAAAGCTGGAAATTTAGAGCATAACTTGAAAAACATGAAATCATCCGTAAAATCCTTCCTTTTCATCAAAATTGCACATATATAGACCTCTAAACTAAGGTAAATAGATTACACACCAAAACTAGAAATTGCAACATAATTTGACGAAAACATGAAATCTTCTATAAAAATCCTTCCTTTACCTTTTATAACATCATACCTCAAATAAACTCAAAGATAAGGGAAGAAAGTTAAGGTTTCTAGCCAAGTTTGCCTCTTTACCTCCAAAACCTAGGATGGCAAGCAAATCAAGAATATTGCAAGGCTTCCTCTAAATACTTCTCCAAGAGTTTCCTTCCAAGCTTGATTCAAGATTTGATAGAGTATATTAGGGTTTCTCTTTTGTTTTCTCACTAAATAGGCAAAAAATCAAGGCTAGGAATGGAGTTTTTTTCTCACCCTTTCTCTTTCTCTCTAAATTCGGCCAAGGTAGAAGAAAAGAAGAAGAAATGGTGATGGAATGAAAGCTTGGTGAAGATAAGAAGAAGGCTTGGTCTTGGTCAAAGGTTTCTAGACGATTGACACTTGGCAAGCCAAGAAGAAATACCTATCCATTTGTCTCTCATACACTAAAATATCTAGCTCTCCTCCAATCATCTCTTAACACCTTTTGTCACATAAATCTTTTTGCACAAACTCCCTCTTAACCACCAAATTTATTGCACACACCTCACTGGTTGGTCACAATTGCATAATGCCACTATGAAACTCAACATGCAACAAATTGAATGGGGCAATAGGAATAAAAATCATAATTCAACAATTAAATCAACCAATAATTTAAGGCAAGGCAATTAAAATAAAAGATATGCAAATAATTTTCGGGATCTCACGTTCTCTCCCCTTTATACCAAAAATTCAAGTCCTCACATACCAGGGGCTCTATGAGTTCAAGGTCATGCCATTTGGACTGACCAATGCCCTTACCACATTCCAGAGCTTAATGAACCATGTGTTTAAGGATCAATTGAGCAAGTTTGTTTTGGTATTTGTTTATGACATACTGGCGTACAACCCAACTATGCAGGAACATTTGAAGCATGTTACAGAGGTTCTGAGTGTTCTAAGACAGCATCAACTGTATGCTAAGAAAAATAAATGTGCCTTCACTCAGTTGCAGGTGGAGTACCTTGGGCATATCATATCAATTGAAAGGTAGAAACTGATCCTAGGAAGGTAGAAAGTATGATGAAGTGGCTTAAACCAGAGAATGTAAAATAGTTGAAGGGATTTTTGGGCCTAACTGGGTATTATAAGAGGTTCGTTAAAAGATATGGGAGTATAGCTAGGCCATTGATTGCACTGTTAAAGAAGGATAACTTCCAATGGGAGGCAGAAGCTGAGAAAGCATTTCAGAAGCTCAAACTGGCCATGTGTAGTACACCTATATTGGCTCTACTTGATTTCACTCAACCCTTTGTGATAGAAACTAATGCTTGCTACAATGGAATAGAAGCAGTTCTAATGCAGAATAGAAGACCCTTGGCTTTCATTAGTTAGGGATTGGGACCAAAAAATCTTGGGTAATCCATCTATGAGAAGGAGTTGCTAGCTCTAGTTATAGCAATGACCAAGTAGAGACACTACTTAGAAGGTCATCACTTTATTATTAACACTGATCATCAGAGCTTGAAGTACTTACTGGAGCAAAGGATCACCACCCCCTTGCAGCAGAAGTGGCTAACCAAACTCATGGGACTGAGCTATGAAATTCACTACATGAAAGGTAAGTAGAATGTAGTGGCAGATGCATTATCCAGAAGGAGTGGTGAAGACCTAGAGTGTACTGCAATAACAACTGTGGCTCCTAAGTGGATCAAGGAGGTGATAGAGAACTATGAAGAAGATGAATAGGCACAAAACATTATCAGAGAAGTGGTATTGACTCCTGAAAAGATTTCTAACTTTAGTTACCAGAATGGTGTGCTGAAGTTCAATGGTAGAGTGATAGTGGGATCAGGGGGAAATATAAGGAGGAAGTTAATCACCACTCTCCATGATTCACAACTGGGGGACATTCTAGCATACAAGCAAGTTTCATGAGGGCCAAGCAGATGTTCTACTGGCCAAGGAAGTACAAAGAGATCAAGGCAGCAGTATTGGAACGTGATGTATGTAGAAAATGTAAGGATGAGCACGTGGCATATCCAAGGTTGCTCCAGCCCTTACCAATCCCACAGTATCCTTGGAGCCATGTTTACTATGGATTTCATTGAGGGTTACCTAATCCTGAAGGGAAGAACACCATCATGGTAACAGTTGATAGGTACACCAAATATGCACACTTTCTGAGTCCATCGCACCCTTTTGATGCCCTAAGATTGCCAGGTTATTGATTAATGGTATAACTAAGCTACATGGAGTAGCCCATAGTATGTTATCAAATAGGGATAGAATTTTTTTTAGTCAATTCTGGAGTGAACTATTTACCCTGCTGGGAGCTAAGTTGGATCTCAACACAGCTTACCACCCTCAGTCTGATAGCCAAATTGAAAGAGTGAACCAGGTCTTGGAGATGCATCTCAGATGCTTTTCGCATTTGGAGCCAAAGAAGTGGAGTCATTGGTTGTCTTAGCTAAGTGGTGGTATAATAACACCTACCATATAGCAATACAGATGACCCCTTTTTTGCCACTGTATGGCATATCACCACTACAACTAGCTCTGGGACCATACACTCAAGCCAGAGTGGCTGTTGTTGGGGACTATGTGAGGGATAGACAAAAGATTGAAACTACACTAAAGTAGAACTTGAAACAGGCTTAGGAAAGAATGAAAAGATATGCTGATGAAAGGAGGAGTGAAAGGGAATTTGAAGTAGGAAATTGGATTGTATTTGAGGCTACAACCCTATAGGCAGAGTTCAGTAGCAATAAGGAGTAACACCAAATTGTCAGCTAAATATTACGGGCCCTATATGGTAGAGGAAAGGATTGGAAAGATAGCGTACAGGTTGGGATTGCTAGCAAGTTCTAAAATCCATCCAGTTGTCCATGTTTCACCACTAAAAAAAAAAAGATAGCAGACCAGATTACTCCTATTCTGCAATTACCAGATGTTGACAAAATGGGGCATTTGAGAGTTGAGTCAGTAGCAGTACTAGATAGGAGAATAGTTGAGAAAAGGAATGCTACAGCAATACAGTGGTTGGTGCACTGGTGGGGGACAGATCCAGCTGAACCAACCTGGGAGGATGCTAAGGAAATTGAGAAGCAATTCCCTCAGTTCCAATCTTGAGGACAAGATTTTTTGAAGGGAGAAGCTCTATGATGGAGTGAAGATATTTATGCCCAGCTTTAGACTATAGAAGGGTGAGGAAATGGAGAAGGTGTGAAGACAGAAGAGAAGGCGTGAAAAGTGGCAAAAGGGAAGCTGGAGGAAAATGTGATCTCAGAAGCACACTTTTACTGGGAAATTGCAGATTTTGCCTAGGCTGAGGACCACTGCAGCTAATGATTCTAGAGGGATAAGCGCATGAACTTTTTGATCATGTTAGAAGTTAGTTAGTTACAGAAATGATATAAGCATGTGGGATCTTTTGTAATGAAATCATTCCTTGTCATTATTCCAGATTTGGTTTGTAAGGAGATTTGGTTTTGCCAATCTTATTTCCCCCTCCCCAAGTTTTCCTTCGTCTCTTTCCCCTTCTGATCTTTGTCCATTTACTCTACTCTCTGTAACTTTCCTCAAGTTCAAGTTCATCAATGAAATAGAGTTATTCATTGCATTTTCCAGATTTCACTGTTTCATTCATTGTTTGCTATAGTTAATTATTTTTCAGTTCCTGTAATTCTAGTTTATGGACCACAACACTCGTTTGTCTAAAGTTTTTTATGATCCTAGTAATTCCTTACCTTGTGTTTGCTTCATTATCTTGAGACATGATTTTAGTATGACATTGCCTTCGATTTATAAGAATGATACGAAGAGGTTGAATATGTGAGATCTCAGAAACCAATGGCTATCAACTGTTTGATGAAATGTCCATTTGAAACTTGGGATAATTAGTTCTTAGGTTGATTGCAAATGTTATGTTAAATCTAGATTTTGTTGTTGGGATCTCTTGAGAAGGTTCTTTGAACAAAAGAATTGCCCTATTCAAGTTTTCTTGCTATTTACACATTCCTACTCTCTAGCATTAACAAAAAAGTTTTGGTACTTCTATTAATTTTTGTTCCTGCTATTTTTTTCCCTATACTCCTGAGGATGTTAAAACTTATTCTGAAGCAAGAGTTTCAAAGTTAGCATGCTTGAGTTAACTAATTTAATCAAGTAGGAAACTGTACATTTTCTTGATAAAATAAAGTTGGGAAATGATTAGTCTAAGTCCATAGATTCTCTACTTATATATCATAAAAATTGAATCTAATTTGCTTCTCAACTGAATTATAGCAACTGATACAACTATAGTCACTTGCAATTAGCAACAGATAGTACTCTTAAAGAACCTCAATAGCAACAATTATTTTCTCAAATATGAAGTCACTATGAGGTGGACAATAGAGCATGTTCTTAAGGAAAAGATTTTGGGAACTGATTATGACTGTGATTCTATGATTTTTTTTTTGTAAGATTTCCATTCTAACTTTGTAAAGTCATTCTATATTTTGTCTTCTTATCAGGCTTTAATTTTCAGTATGTTTGAGTGTTTTAATTTGCTAGAAGTCTTTATTATTGAATCTAATTTTAATTTTGTTTGATGTAAATGGTCATAATTTGCAGTTAAAAGAAGATGATATGTATCACAATCCTTTAAGACAAAATAAGTACGATGCAATTGATGGTATAAGTGCTGATATGTGGCATTTGGAAACATGAAGATTGTCAGACTTATTCTTGATTCAGCAACTTTCCCTTATGAGCCAATGACTTGTTTCCTGACTTTCTAGGAAAAAGTTTAAAGGCATTAGGATTTTTAGAATTGGAGCAATGTAAGAGCTTGACATTTTGAGTAGTGCTTGAATAGATGGATTTGAGTTTGCTGTTTCCAACAACTCTATATAAATTGAGGTGCAAATGTGTATAAACTGGTGAAGTCTGCATGAGTTGAAGAGGAAGAACTGGGAAAGTAACTAGCAGTCTTTTAGGTTACAGTTCCTACAGGACAAGAGACACCAAACCAATCCACTACTCCTGTAACTAATTCACCAGGCCAAAAAGGAAGCATTGCTACCAAACTAGTTGAAGACATCACTACTCAGCCAACTGAAATAGTTCAGGAAGATCAAAGACAAGTGGAACTTTAATGATTTCAACTTACTTTTTGTTACCTAACTAGACAGTTGCATTGCTTCAGACTTGCGCTTAACTAGATGAACACCTGTATTTGCACTATATTATGATCCATTATATTTTTTATTGCAACATTTAATGGATCATAATATTTATAGTAGTATTAAGTAAGGAATTCAAAATGTTAGTACAACTTGGCTCTTTGGTTTATAAATGCCTATCTATAAAGCTTTTAATCATATATTCACCTGTCTAAGCTTAGATGGTTGACATCTTCACAAACAACCAGGTTGAAACCAATATTGTAGGCGATCATTGTACATGCATATTGAAGACTGCAGATAGACTCTTTTTGTAAAATAGTTCAAGATTGTAATAGTTAGTATGTTGTGTTCAGCATTTTAGTACCTACTGTGGCTACAAAATTGTGAACTAGCCATGAAATTAAATTAACAAATAGCTGAATGATCCAGCCATAGAATATGTACTGCTTATACATTACATATAACTTGACAGTTTGGTTTGTAATGAATTATATATATATATATATATATATATATATATATATATATATATATATATGCACTTGAATGTTTACACCTATTTGATGGTTTACATCTTCAAACAAATATATACACATTTTATTACTAAAGCAAAAGTCAATAGGGGGACAAATCCTATAGGAGATTTGTGAGATTTTAGGACTTTCTTTAGGATATTATGTATATGATATTATTTGAATAGTATTCCTGGCATGATATAAGCATTCATTGCTTTAATATCTTTTGACAAAACAATGCATGCCAATTAGTATATGTAATTGGTTGAACATGTGTTTAGCAGCTATCTAGTAATATATGTCTAGGCAATACATTATTAACTTGGTTAATCATATAAGGGAAATTTGCCAAATTGGTCTCTAAAATTTTCAGAAAAAAAAAATTTTTTTAGTTCCTAACACTTAAAATCATCTAGAATAGTCGCTTGCATACAAATTATGGGCCAGTTTAGTCCTAATGCTCATCTTTGCTCATTTCTCCGACTAAAAATCACGCGCCTCTTTCACGTGAGTATAATTTCAATGGCAAAATCAAAAATAACTTTTGTTTTCAGTTGAATTTTTTCCTCTTTCCTTCATATTTCTCAAATCAAATCCTAATTGCCTTATATCAAAACCATGAAGAAGAAGAACTCAGCTGCAGGTCGATGACTGTGTAATGGAGGAAAAATAGCAAGAAAAAGTGTAAAAGAAGCTTGACTTGTTGAAGAGTACAATGGATTTGAACAATGGGCGATGTCATTGTGCTACATACGATCGAGTGAAGTCATATTTTCTGGCATGCCATCAGGTCAACTATTGTGTCATACCTACTTGGACGGCAGCCCATGATACGCTAAATTCAAAGGTCAAATTCATAAACTAAACTTCAGTGATTGGTCTGCTATCAGTTCCATAAATGTGTGTGTGTGTACTTGATAGTTTACGTCTATTTGATGGTTTACATCTTCATACAAATATATACACATTTTTATTACTAAAGCAACAGTCAATAGGAGGACAAATCCTATAGGAGATTTGTGGTATTTTAGGACTTTCTTTAGGATATTATGTATATGATATTATTTGAATAATATTCCTGGCACTATATAAGCATTCATTGCTTTAATGTCTTTTGATAAAGTAATGCATGCCAATTAGTATATGTAATTGGTTGAACATGTGTTTAGCAGCTATCTAGCGAGATATGTCTATGCAATATATTATTAACTGGTTAATCTTATAAGAAAGGGAAATTTGTCAATGGATCCTAATATTTTCAGAAAAAAAAACTTTTTTAGTTCCTAACATTTAAAATCCTCCAGAATAGTCCCTTGCATACAAATTATGTGCCAATTTGATCCTAATATTGGTCTTTGTTCATTTCTCATACTAAAATCGCACGCTTCTCTTACGTGGATATAATTTCAATAGCAAAATTGAAAATACCTTTTGTTTCCAATTGAGTTTTTCCCTCTTTCCTTCATATTTCTTAAATCAAATCCTAATTGCCTTATATCAAAACCACAATCAAAGAAGAAAAACTCAACTACCGCTACATGATTGTGTAATGGAGAAAGAATAGCAAAAAAAAAAAGTGCAAAAGTAGCTGATCTATTGAAAAGTACAATGAATCCGAACAATGGGTGATGTCATTGTGCTACATACGATCGAGTGAAGTCATATGACCCGTCGAGCGTTCTGCCACATTTTGCAGCACCCCATCAGGTCAGCGATTGCGTCATAATGGCTTGGACGGTAGCCCATTGTACGCTAAATCAAACGGTCAAATTCATAAACTAAACTACAGTGATTGGTCTGCTGTTAGTTCCAGAGTTATTCACCACATGAAAGGCGTTAACAAATTCTCAGCCGTTAGAATGGTCCCACTTGTTAGGCATCAGCTACTCCAGCCAGATTTTACATGGGCTGCGATGGTCCCACTTGATAGGCATCAGCTAATCCAGCTGGATTTTACGTGGCTCCGATGTGGCCCCTTCCGCTTTGCCGCAGGTTGCCTGTAGCATATACGCCTGGAGGGTCTTTCTCATGCAGGAGGCATTGTTGTAGATTCATCATGCAGTTGATATGCCAATTTTAGAAAAATTGTTATGGCTAATATTGCAAAGAAGGTTTGGGATATTTTGAAAAAAACATATAAAGGGATTGACAGAATTCAACAAAATAATTTGATGATATTAAAGAGAAAGTTTGAACTTGTGATAATGGAGAAGTTTGAATCTAGTAAATCATATTTTTCTCATTTCTCAAACATTAAAAATGAGATAGAATTCAATCGATATGAACTTCCTATCAGAACATATACTGAGAAAGTTCTCAACACCCTATCTACGAAGTTTGATCATATGGTAACTATGATGGATGATACAATTTTATCAAGTTGAAGAAGATGCTGGGCATGTCCAAAATAGAGGGATTTGATTTAAGAGAGACAACGTACAATTTTGTCAAGTTAAAGAAGATATTGGGCATGTTCAGATTAGAGGGATTTGGTTTAAGAGAGATAATATAAAAATATAAACCAAGCTTTTATGGTTCATTAAGTTAAATTAGCCACCACATGTCAATAAGCTATTGGTTAGTACAATAAATTGCATTGTGGGTTAGTAAGATTGGCCAATCCCGTAATGTTAGTAGTAGCAGCTGTAGACGTATTAGTAGCATATAGCCACAGGGTTTTTAAGAAGTCAGAGCCTCTCTGTTTTGTTTTCTTATTCCTTCATTTATTTGTTGAGATTTTAATGTTACTTCCCTACATGATTTTCTATGCTAATACTAATACCATCCAGATATGAAGTACTCCACTAACTATAGCTAGACGATAATTACCAAAAAAAAAAAGAATAAAAACAAGAGTTAGCATAATGATGAAATGTAATAATTTACTCACAGCTAAATATTTGCCATGCTATTGTACTCAAAACAGTAAGTTCGGAAAAGTGCTTTGTGTTCCTCCATCTTTGCCTTGGACAACATCAAAACATCCGAAAACAAACAGCAGTGGCATTAGGACATCAAGACTAGTCAAAATTTAGGCCTTGAATTGTCTTATTTTTATGTGGGCTATGCTGATTGCAATTCCGCCGACAAGAGCAGTCATACATTTGTCCAATATCCAGCCTTCCGGGCTCTAGAAACCCATGCCCCACATTAGCTCACAAACAAAAAACAAGTAGAAGTTCATAATCAATTGTAGTTTGTAATTTCCATGTATATATCGAATTCTCTACATCCATAGTTCTACTTCTTTTTTTTTCTATACTACCTTCCCCATAACGACCATAACAAATTTTTCTTCCACATATTGAAGAGATAATTAATTTTTTGAAATTTGTAAGAAAAATTTCTAGAAGTCATGTAAAGTTTCTAGAAGAAAATTTAGCTCTAGAGAAAATTAGAGTGAAAAAGACGTGCATTTCATTTTGTTGTGAGCAATAGTACGCTAGTACCAGGTACTTGCCTAAGAAGTTGAAGACATTATTTAGAAGGGAAATGATGCCGGCGCATTCCCATTTGTTTAGCCACATGTTTTTTTGGGGTACGATTTTAGCCACATTTCCCATTGCTTTAGATATTTTCTTAAAATCTCATGAAGATTAAGATGGTGAAGATGGATATCAAATAGGGTGTGCACATCATTTTCTCGTAAAATGGAAGAATTTGTACTTTTGTTTTGGTTGGTTGAGAGGGGGGGGGGGACCAAGTCAATGCCAGATATTTGTGGAAGTAAACAAGAAGTAACAAGCACTATATATAGAGTTTTTGTCAATAGGCTAAGTCAAAAGGCCGCATTTAAAACAAGCTTAGCATTTCTGAGATGACAGATTACGTCAGCCTTTTGCTTTTGACCTTAGCCACGGTTTCTAACCATGGCTGATTGAATCATTTGGGTTTGGGTTGCGTCATCCATCTTTTGACAAAAGCAAAAGTTTTATTTTGTATCATCTGGCCGTGCAACAGAATTGATATGTGTTCAACAAGGTCCATCGAAGTGTTTACTATTTTTTAGGTTCTGAATTGAATTGAATTTTATATGAATTTTTGAATTCGTAGGAATTCTTGGTCAAGGTAGAACATGATTAAGGGCTTGTTTGATAATTGTATTTAATGTTGAAAATTAATTCATTCATAACATTTTGAATTCAGCATGTTTTGATAACAGAAAAATCATACCACTTAATGTATTAAGCACTGTTTAATTTGTGTGCAAACTCTTACGTGAAAATTTTTACCGAATTTACTGAATTGACAACACATTTTATAGCTCTTAAACATATGATAACACACTCTCATACATGCTCTCACATAAATACACATTTATTCTCTTTCTATTTACACACATGCACGCAAACATACACTCTTACACATAAATGTTCAGACTTAAATGCCGCCTTTAAATTGTTTCATTATTTTTTATCCCTCTTAAACACACACATATACACACACTTTTCTTTCTCTGTGAATACACAAATAAAGGTAATTTTATTAAAGATAAAAACATAATATTTCTAGGATAGTTCAATTCAACATTATAATTTAGTTAGTTATCAAACGAACATAATTTAATCAATTCATCAACTTAATATTTTCAGTTCTAATTTTCAAATTTCAAAACTAGCCTTAGTGTTTGTTTGATAAGGTGAAAAAGTGCTGAAACTAAATGTTTTAGGAGTTTTGGTTGTATGATAAATAAAGACTTTTTTTAGTAAAATTGTTAAGTGGTGATGAACTTGTGTATATTTTTTCAGTATAAAAATCATAACTAAATGGAAAATTTTGATTAGAATCAGTGAATTTATTAACTTTAGTTACTTTATTTTATCTATCAAATTTACCCTTAGTTGTTAACCACGTTTAGAATCCTTTGTCAATTAAATAAACTAATACTCTCTATCTAACGGCTTTCTACTTCTTCTCTTTTCCCTACATTGAATGACTTTAAGTTGCTTCTTAATACTCCTCACATATTTTTTCCTTCTAACTACCAATTACAAAAAACCATTTTGACCTTTTTAGGTCGAATTTAGATGTTAGATGAATTATTGGTATTGTAATGCTTATTTAAATGTTTTCCATAATATATTTCTTCCTTTATGTTTGATTTCATTTACAGCCAATAACTTCAAGCTAATTAAAATCATAAGTTCTATTTTTTGAATGAGAAGATAAAAGGTACAATTATATAATTTAACTTATTAAGCATTCAATTTTAGATGTTTATTAAACATTGTAGATAGGTTTAGTATGTTGATTTAGACATTCATATATTTCTTTTCATGCTTAAAATTTAGCACATTAATTATTTTTATATTTAGATGTCATATTTTATTTTATCAGACAAAACTTAAGTATGTGAAGCCAATCAAGTCCATGCACCTGCCTGACATGTAATCTAGGGGTGGCAATCGGGTTAGAAGCGGGTTGGATTGAGATTCGGTACAACAGAAAACCTGCTGTGTGACAGCCCCTCTCCCTAGGGCGAACCCTAGGGTATCAGCGGACTGCCTGCCCAGCTCTCACCGGGGCTCGGTCGATCAAAGAACTAGCAACTCAATATAACCGGTGAAATAACTTCAAATTAAAGTGTACAAACCTTAATGGCATATAATTGTCAAGCCAACTTCCAACTTAAAATGTCAAGCTAAATGTCACACTTACCACTCCATACTACAATTACATAACATAAGTCCAAACTTATGAATTCAAACTTACAAGAGTCAAAGAAGTAAAGTCATCTTAAACAAAAAGGTTTTACAAGTTCAAAGCAACCCTGAAAAGCTAAGAAAGCTCCTTGACCACAAGTCCATCCCCGATCTGTTAAGGAAAACAAAGGAGTGGGGTGAGCTAAAACTCAGTGAAGTTCCAAGTAAAACAAGTAAGCAACATAGCCAAATAAGGGCATAATATAACCAAGTAAACACCGTATAGTTACAATAAAAATTTAATCACAATTCCAATTCAAGGATACGGGTGGCTTCCAAAAGCCAAAATCCCCTTGAGCTTGATCATACTGGGGTCCGTTGAACTCTCCGTCAACCGTTTGCAAATAAAGAATATAAAGTCCGTAGGAACACCACTTCCTTTCAATCTCCGTTCCACCAGTCAACCACCTTACCGAGCCTGCACTCCATAAACAGTAGTTAGGTAATACTCGAGCTATACCGGTTTCCAGTATTCAGTAAACAGTCCCCAAGGTTTATCGGCCGTCTCGACCAAGCCCCTTACTGGCTCGATACAACCGACTCACCTATGAGGTTGGGTACCACAAACAGTAGTATTAGTTGATGGGTATCACCCAAACAACTCAAGTACAGTGCCATATAGAGAAAATCACTTCTCTAATAGCAGTATACAGAGGCTCAGTGGGAAAAATGAGGGAGGTCGAGTGCGACAAAGTACACGCTCGCCGTCTATTTTTGTCAAAACCAAGGTTTGGGTTCAAACAGGTCGTAAATCAAGCATCTCAGATATTTTCACATAAGCAGGTAGCAGGTAGTGGAAACACTCACCTGTCAAGCAAAGTAGAGTTCAAATGTCAAGTTGCTTGGTAGTTCACCACCGTTTCCCAATCCTAGGGCAACGAGTGAAATCGTTAACAAACTATGTTCAATTCTAAGCCAAAAGTAAGCTCATTAGGTGATCAAGTGGAGGGTTAAAATCTACTCAATTTACCATGCAAGTAAGGCCCAAAATGCAGTAAAAGTTCATGAAAAAACAAGTTTGATAAGTGCATGAAAGTTGGGCACAAGAAAAGTTTCATTCAAGCTCAAAATGTTCGTTCAACGGGTAAAAACAGTCGCCCCGCGCAGTTTGGAAAATCGGCTATATCTCACTGTAGGAAGGTTGGAATCAGGTGCCGTTAAGTGGCGTTGGAAACTAGACTCAAAGGGCTTTCCAACAGTACCAAATACACACTCTAGTTCGTCTCCTATCAGTACCAGTAGCTCGGACAAGATGGCTGATTTTTCAGTTCTGGATCAGCCCTTAAACCCTAGCAAAGATACACTAGATCTTTGATGCTTCTTCATTCGTTTTGATTCAAATTCATCCAATTTCGATCCTCTAGTGTTCATATTACAGGGGGTCAAGTCACTTAGTACCATTGGAGCTCAAATGCAACACATAAACATGATTTAAAAGGCCATAACAGTTTAGCCAACAAGAGAAACCAAAAACAGTTCACTAGTGGTCCAAAACAACCCCTTTACTTGCTTCATTTCTACTTCAACTCACATATGAAGCTCAACCAATGTTAGCAGTGTCTTAGGCTTAATTTAAGGTGCAAAAGAACCACAAAATCAAGGAGAAACCTCTCCTTCCAAAACCGGTTAGCCAAGAAGAAAGAAAACAGTCACAAGTTACACTTTATTTAACCACCTTCATCCTTTCATTGGTTTTCACTTAAACAAACATGTCAAGTGTTAAATCTAACTCAAAAGGGTCTAAACATGTTAAATACTTCAAAAAACCACCATGAACAAAGTTCAAACATTTCATCAAACACATGATAGGCAAACTAACTAACCCTACTACCACTTGTTTGGTTCAAGAAGATTAACCACCAATCTCATCCAAAATAACTTGTAGTTTGCCATTAAAACTTAAAGTACATTGATATAGCACCATAAAACCAAGATTTAAAGATTATTTACCTTTCTTGTAAGAACCTTGAGTCACCCAAACAACACCAAATCAAAAGCTTCAAGCTATGAAACACACTCTAGGGTTGAAGGAAATCAGCTCCACCAACTCAAGCTCTTGGTCTTATGATTTTTTGTTCAAAGTTTAAGCTAGGGTTAGGAAAGCAAAGAGAAATGAAGTTTTCTCTCTTCCTTGAGAAGCTTCAAGATGGCCGACTTTTTGGGAGGAAAAAAAAATGAAGAGAAGTTGGTTTAATATTCTCTAATCCTTTGGTCAAACAGGTGATGGCTAGGGTTTGGACCACTTGGCCCAATCTTGACCCTTTCATCCCTTATCTTTGACTAATGATGTTTTCTACCCTTCCAAATGTACCAATACCTATTTAACACCTCTAAACTTTATATAAAGTCCCTACCACTAATAAAAGACACTTGGTCAAAGTGTGTGTGGTTGAAATAAATAAAACCAACTCAAAGAAATGTTTTAATTCAAGTAAGAGGAAATGCAATGCAATACAAGGGATTGTGTGTAACACATGTAGAATATAATGTAAGGGCATGATAATAAGTGATTTAAATCTTAGGGTAAGGCAAGTAATTTGGGGAAAATTGTATTTTAAAGTGAGGGTTCTCACATGCTGACCCAAACACAACCCGCTAAATTTGCAATGGGTTCAGGATACTCAACCTGAACCCGAAATTTTCGGGGTTGGTGGGTCAACCCGAATGACCTGAAATTATAATTTTAATTTTACTAATTTATCACTGTAGTTTCTAACAGAACCAATTTCGTACATGGCTAATTACATAATCAAGTAATAAAAATGCTAATAAAATAATCCCAAACCAAATCTAAAATAAATTAAAACATCGTAAAAGTGTTTTATCCTAAGCCAAATCTAAAATAAGTTAAAACACTATAAAAGTAGAAATAATGTAATCCATCATTTGTCCAAACATAATAATTCCAACTTCACACAAGTTAAACAAATTCATTTAGGATTAAGTGGTTAATGCCTTTGGAAAAAAAAAGAATAATTTAGTTTAATTAGATAAAATATTTTTATATTATTAAATTATTTTTAATTCGTAAACAAGTTATTGGGTCAACCTGTGAGTGACCTGAATTCGACCTGTTTTTCTTTTCAAATTCATCATATTCGACCCAATTCTGATCAGAACCTATGAAACCTCAATCCAAACCCATTAATTTGGTGTTGGTTCATATCATGTTTTTTAGGTCGTATCGAAAATTGACATTCTAATGTAATCATTAGCCTAGACATACACGTCACGCATTTTTGCATAGAAAGTCAAATAATTCATATGTTATAAACAATCTACTTTACATGATTGGAAAGGCTTATGAATTGCAGCAGATTTATACAGAACCTCAATAATTCACGGGTCCAAATTGTCTGGGGTTGCAGGTGCAATCACAGACAACTTCTATAGCATTAACAGCCGAGAGCACCCCCAGCTCGGCTGGACCGATGTCGGCCGTAACTGCTGTATGTTGTTGTACCTACATTTGCAGGCCAATCCGAATCCATAATTTACAACTTGATGTTTTCATTTGATAAATTTTGCAATTTCTCGCCCCATATATAATCAAACAAATAGTCTGTCATATATTGAATTTGTACTTTTTACGTTCGTCGCATATTCATTTGGTACATCTTACATTTCTCATATATAAAATAATGATTTTTCGTTTTCTCACAAATGAAAAGTATATATTTTAATCCCTAATATTCTTATTGGAAAAAACAATCACGTGCATCTCATGCCTCATAAACTTTAGAGACAAAATCGAAAGATTGTATGAATAAAAGAAATATCGTCTCTCACATTTCTTTCTACTTTGTTCTATTTTCCTAGTTAAGAATGTAGCAGATTCCATGACTAGCTCTGAGCATGCTGGAGGTGTCATTGTCAGCCGCCACCACTTTCCGTCATTAAATTTCACAAAAATTCAACTCTCAACTCAGTTTTTCACATCTAATATAATTTCATTATAAGTTTTTGTAAATAAAAATTAGCAAAAATGGGTGGAAAAAATGGCTAATTAGAATCTTATATATATATAATAAGACAGCTGGACCAATTTTTGGAATTGTTGGATCTAGAAGGACTAAGCAAGGAATGACTTTGACTTGGGTTTTTAATCTTTCTGACTGTTTCTGTATGGATATCCGTCCAAAAGGGTGGAGTGGTTTTTAGTCTATCGTATAAGAGTTTTGCTATATTGCTGACATTTGGAATGAAGTCTGAGACAATATATATATATATAAGAATGTACTTTTTTACTCTACTATATGATTTAGAAGAAAACCACAAAACTATATCGAAATCAGATTTCTCCACATTAGTGTTTTTTTTACCCATATTCATTCATTTTTCATATAAACTGATATTGAACTCAGATTCTACATGAATAACTTAGGGCGAGTTAAATTTTTGTAAAAATTTTGTGACCAAAAGTGGTGGTCGTCAACAGCGACACCATAAGCACAGTTGGTCGGAAGCAACCATGATTGTTGCCACATTCTTGGCTAGGAAATTAAGATAAGAAGAAAGGAATGTGATGGATGTTTTTCATATTTTCCTTGCGATTCTCTAATTTTGCCCTTAAAGTTTTTGAAGCATGAACTACATGTGATTTTTTCGATAAGAATATGAATAGATATGAGTTGAGGGATTAAAATAATGCATCTTTTATTTGTTAGGGACAAAAAATCATCATTTTATATATGTACAAAACCAATATATGAGAAGGGGAAAATCATCATTTTGTATGTGGGGGGATGTAAAAAGTTCAAATCCCATGTGTGAGCGATCATTTGTATGATTTTCTCAAAGAAAAATGGAAATGACAGAATGACTTTGACCAAAATTAATGACACTATGCCTTCTTTAACAAGCATGCTTGCTCCTCGTCTAGTTCATCAATTATATATTTCATGTTTCAAATTATGATAATCAAATTTAGCTAAAGATAACTTCTGTTTCCCCTCTTTTTTTATTTTATTATTATTAATAAAATTTAGGGGTGGCGTCCCTCCCCCATGTACTGGATTTGCCGTTTAAAAAGAAGAGATAACTTCTATTTGTTTTTGGAAACAAAAGAGCTTGCATTTTTTATATGCAATAAAAATGTTCAACTCACCCTTTCAAATAAAATGAACATTAATTGACAAAGTATCACTTTCTCATTCATTATTACTTTAGTATAAAGTATTTTCACTTCTTTTAAAGTATTTTTGTAACAAATTTCTTAAGCAACTTTTAACATCACATTTCAAAAAGTACAATAATATTATTTTTTTTCTAAAAGGAATTTTCAAAACTCCAAAAGAAAAAAACAATTAAATTCCATACAGCTGTAAAGCTTCAGATGTCCAATCTCAAGAGTTGAGAATTGATTGCCAAAGTCCAAGGTACCCATCATTCTGTAACTGCTTGTAAAACGGATGTTATTTGATCCGTCGTGGACTGGTTGCTTTCACGATCCCGTAATGTTGTAAAGGATACGTCACTCACATTGGAAGAAGTTATACGTTAGTTATTAGCCTCGTGGCGTAAACGCTGACGCTCTTGAATTTAGTCAAGATTTGGAAAACAAGTTGCGTTTATGTGGAAATTGTATCCGTACACTTACTTATCACCCATTTTGTGTCCATCTACTAATTTTTTCACAAATTGAGAAATTAATTAGGTCGACGAGTTAGTTGTGGTCAAGGGAGAACAGAAAAAATTGTTATTGAATCCCTTTCTTACCATGTCATTCGCAGCAAACTTTTGTTATTTCCTGCTAGGTAGTCGAACAGCATGCACTATTAGGACAAATTTAATTGAATGCTTAAGCGGTGGGAATGTTTTAGGGCTTGTCTCAACTCTTCTGACTTTGTGAAGTATTATGGAATACATTTTCAAAAAATAAGATTTTTTTGAATATAACACCTGTATTGTCATTTGCTATTTGATAAAAAGCTACTTACAAATGTGTTTGGATGTTCTTCAAAAAGCTACAAGAGTTTGATTTTTATTTAACAAATGATTAAATTGCCCTAATATATGTGTTGTATAATTAAATTTTTTATTAAATAAATGACTTTTATTCAAAGTCAACCATATACGTTGGAAGGATTAAGTACATGATAGCTATGCTCATTAAACTAATCATTTACTTCATTTGCAATGTCTTTACTTTATAAAAGTGTCAATCACTTTGGCATTGTTTGTTTTGAGGGAATGGGAGGAAAAGGAAAGGAAAGGAAAGGAAATGAAGGGGCAAAGATTTTTATGTTTGGATTGGTTTTGAGCAAGAAAAGAAAAGGATCGGAAGGAAAATGGAGAGATTAAGTTTTAGTTATCTTTTATCAGTTTGTTTTTCCGTCCAAAAATGGGTGGAAACGGGAGGGAAAGAATACCAAGATTAATGAAAATTTTGGAATTTTCTAAAAAAATCTATCATGTGTTTATAGATTAGACTTTTAAGTTATGGATAAGAACGTAATCAACGCGTGTGCTATCTAAAAAATTTTGGAATTTCTAAAAAATCTATCATGGTGTTTATAGATTTAGACTTTTAAAGTTATGGATAAAAACGTAATCAATGCGTGATAGTTTTCTTTCCTTTCCTTTCGTAATGGAAATAAGATAAATGAATTTAGGTTTTCTTCCTCTCTTTTCTTTTTTTTTTTTCCACTTAAAATTCTCCTTCCTTCCCTCTCATTCCCTTATCCTTCAATCAAAAGGATGCCTTATGTATAATAGTGAACGGCATGCATGGTCCTGTTATATGGTGATATAAACAATTCCTGTGCATTTCCATACTTGCGTTCTACGGATGCTTCGTCCTCTTATTCCTTCCTTGTCATTTCTCCAAACCTATCAATCTCTGTCCTCCTTTGATTGGTCGGTGTCTAATTCCATAAAATCCCATCCTTCAATCTGTCATCCTCATCAATCATCATCCCTTAAATCAAGGTTAGACCACAAATCTACTCAAAAATATATTTCACCTTGCAACTCGCTAATAAATAAAAATCGAAAACGAAGAGCACAACATTTCGTATGCATACGAAAAAGAAGCAACTGAAAACAATCCATGCTTGCAATGAAGTTCAAGCACTGCTAATTGCACGGTCCAGAGCAATGGTTTTGGCGTGTGCACAGTTTCTTTTTCGTTGCATGGTGAATAAGCTGGATTCGATTTTTCAAAATATATAGTTGTATGAGTTTTAATTGGGAAGAAAATTGAATTCCGTGTTCTCAAGTGGACATGATTCTGAAGTGCATTTGTAAATGAGGTTTTTAATGGATTAAGAAGATTGTTTGGTTAGTTTCTAAATACCTTTTCCTTTAATCGTTTGATTTACAAAAAAAAAAAAAAAAAAGGAAAACGAAAACAGAGAGAAGGCTTGAGGTCCAGTAACTAATATATGTACATCTGTATACTCACCGTCCAGTGTACAACTAAGGCCTTTAAATAAATGTCCTATGTACGAGTGTTAAGTTTGGACCCGTTTTCATATGGCATTCTATGTTTTTCAGAACCGGACTGGATATCGACTCGGTTGAGCTCAGGGGTCAATGGCGTTCAATCGAATTCGATAGGGGTTTGAACCGGATGACGTCATAAATAAAATTTATTTTGAAAAATTAAAATATTATATGTAAAATACTTAATAACATGTTAATATTAATAAAGGTATACTCATATATATTTGATGTTTCAAATATATTTAACAAGAAAATACAAATAAATTAGAACAATCAAGTAGCAATTTTATATTATTTAATTAAGCATAGCAAGTTTTAGAATTAAAATTATGGACTTAATGAAAAATAATACCAAACTTTAAAACAACATTATAAAGTATGAAATATTTGAGATATATTAACAATTTTTAACAATTTAAGGGTTAAAATATCATATTTAAAATATTTTGACCTTTCAAAAAGTTTAAAAAAAAGGAGACCGGATTCATTTTTCGTCAAATCAGGTCAAACCCGAGTCAAATCTGATTTTTGACCTGATTTGACCGAGTTTTTGATTTCCCGATTTTTAGGATTAACTCGGACCCGAACAACTAGCCGGTTTTTTGTTTCGACCGGCCGGTCCGGTCCGAGTTTTGAAGTCCCGAGTTTTGAAAAACAGAGATGGCATTGGCATAAGTGGAACCTGTTAAGTTTGGGCCCGACAATGATTCTCCGCGTTTGCATTTGCGGTCTACGAAACCGCGCCTTTAGCTAATAAATAGCTGCTCCCTTTAGATTCCTAAGTCCAAGCTTACGTGTGAAGTTGCTACGGCTTCTAGACATCCTTTCTTTGTCACTTAATGCAGGTAGACGCTTCGGCTCTGCACCAAATGTGTACTATAAATAATGAACTCTGAACCCCCAGTGCCAAATCCTCAGGCATACTCCAGTTTGCATTACTACTACAGAACTACTAATTCTTACATGATTCCAGATTCTCCGGAAATTTCGGGGCGCCGTGCTCTGTCGTGCACCCAATAAACGGGTTGGATATCGCAAAGACAACCTTCATATTTCTGGGTAGCGAAATGCCACAGATTCTCTGATCAGATGTCAGAAGAGTTATTCAAAGATGAAGTAGGACAAGCCCATGTGGTCTTAGCTTTCCAGCACGTCATCAGCAACAAAGAAGCTGCAGCCCAGCCCACAGGCCCCGCCCAACCAAAGTAACCAACTGTAATGGCTGAATTTGAGGGTGTCACCTCATTATCCCAATCCTCGTCGACTGCAAGCAGTGGCCTTGGCAGCAGCGGCACTGGGACCATGATGAAGGAGAATGATGATCAGAGTCGTCGTAACGACGAGAAGCAAAAGCAAAAGAACAAGAAAAAACAAGAAGAAGAAGAGAGAAGGTGAGCTGCATGGGGAAAAGAGAGTACATTTCAAAGGGGTGAGACAAAGGTCAGCGGGAAAATGGGTAGCGGAGATTAGAGACCCGTGTCAAGGTCGAAGTGTATGGCTAGGCACATTTACCTCGGCGGAGGAGGCAACCAGAGCTTACGACAGGAAATGCATCCAGTTTAGAGGAGATCGAGCTAAGGACTTAATTTCCCATCCTCAGACTATGCTAATGCTAATGATGATCAGTCGTCAGGCTCGCAACAACACCAGCAAGAAGGAGATGCACCTCCTCCAGCAGCAGCACTGCTATCCGTTAATGCGCCTGCGGAGATACTAGTCCACTAATAACTAAAACTACCGCCAGTTGCAAGTACAACAAACAGTACTACAACTGCTGCAGATGCTGGAGCTACAAGTTGGGAAGAAGATGAAGGCTTTTGGAATGTGTTTCAGATACTTTCCGACACAGACTGGACGATTTTGGATTCTCCGCCGCCATCGGGACCTTATTAATTCATTTGGCTACCGTAACTACTATTAGCATGGTTACTACTTATAACAAGTTCATTACAGATAGTGACCATGGACAATAGAGTTTATTTAAATAATTACTTCCAAAAAACAAGAAAAAAAAGAGGGATAATATGAGCACGTGTGTGAGTTTATATACAGAATATGCATGCCCAGGCATGCCGAGTAATAGGAGCATGTTTTTAGCTTGGCATTCTAGTTGCTTGGTATGCTTTCGGTCTACTCCTTTTTACCTACTTGTCAGGATTACTCTTTTGAATTTTTGTTTATATTTCGCAGAATTTTTGTTTATCTACACTATATAAAAGTGGGAGTTGGCTATTTGTCAGGATTACCCTTAGTAGTTCTTTATTTTTCCCTAATGCCATTTGCTCCTTCTCCCTTATTGAGGACCGGAGGATGCATGTTATAGTTGTGTGGTTGCTTAAATAATTTATTTGTTCTTTGTCCCTATTTTGTTTGCCTCACTGTTGCCTCTTGTGGTCCACAGAGATGAGCCACCTTAGCTATTTAAGAGTATCGCTTTAGCCTCGGTTGTGTGCTATTTTTCAGTTATACCAGTCATTTTTCCCTTCATTCAAGATGTATGCTATACTTGCTTGGTTACTTTGTAATTTTGTTGTTTTTTCACCCTGATTTTTGTTGACTTATTGTTCCCTTACTTTGCGCCCCCAATTCTAATTTTAGACGCATTGCATTCTCAACTGTCCGATTATTCCATTTCAGTCCAATTGATAACTCCATCACAAAAATTAATAGAGAAACTAACTGTGCGCCCAACGCACCCTTTGTATGTCTTGACTGCCAAAAACAACGAAAAATGACGTGGGCAAAGATGAAAATTCACAACTACAAGATAAAATACCATAATAGAAATCACTTTACATGTCCTATTATAATTCACTTCTCAAGACTCAAAAAGGAAAAGAGGGTGTTTGAGGTTTCTAGAGATCCCGATGTATCTAACACTAGAACAATAACATTTACCTAGACATATTATATAAGAAAGAAAAACTTAAGTCTTCAATGCAACCAAACATAAATCCAACAAGTAGAGATAGAGAGTGGAGAAATTTCTCATCCAAATGAATAAACAAGAGTCTCCAAGCTCCTTCCTCCTTTTAAGTCATTAATACATCAACATTGCATCAAAAGTTCTCCAAGAATTCTCCAATGCAGAAGGAAAACTAGAATAAAGTTACGAACTGTAGAGAAAAGGATGTTAGAAGAAACTAACAGCCCGTTTGGTTGGGGGTTGTTGCACAATGAGAATGAGAGAGTATTGATTATCATTCATTCTGTGGTACCCACTATGGGCTTTTTCATTACCCACTTTTGGGTCTTCCATTACCCAAAATCCATTATGAGTGATTTGGGCACTTTCACACATATTACTGATCAAAATAAAAAGAAAACAAAAAACGAAAGGAAAAGGATGACTGCAGCACCAAATCTGCAATTTGGCCGTTGGAGCTCCACCTCTCCCATCTTCCCACCACTCCCCTTCATCCCAGTCTCTCCCTCCTCCGTTCTTTCTCCCTCTCTCTCAAATCTGCAATTTCTCCCTTCTAGCTCCACCTCTCCATCTTCCCACCACTCCCTTCATCCCAATCTCTTTCCCCCTTTTTTCCCCCTTCTCTCTCTCTCTCTCTCCGATGCAATTTCTCCCCCTTTTCTCACTCATAAAGAAGTTATGCTGTGATAAGACTTTTTTTTTATTTTTAGTAACAATTTTTAAGTTAAAATTTGGTGAATTTCTGTGTTCGATATCAGAGATGTCGGATGTGAATGGTGAAGGCACGGTGGTAGCGATAGTGTTACTGGCGGTGGTGGCAGCATCAATTTCTGAGCAAAATATGCCCATCAATTTCCTGAAGATCTTTTCGTGAGAAATGATCCTTCAAAATCCAGCACTAGTTGTTACAAAGGAGGAGAAAAGATTGTTCAGATTCCCTTTCCTGGTCTGCACAAGCACAGTTTATTTATTAAGCCAATACTTCCAGGAATTTGGATAAAGAAGGTTAGAGATTTTATCAAGATCCCACTGAAATTAAAGGTTGAAAAAAAGGAAACCTTGCATCAAGAAAGAATACTACCAAGTTTCCATGGATCAAATCGGTGGTTTAGTCGGGAGCAAGGCAAGATATGATCAGAAAGGAAGCAAAAACCGAAAATAAATGGTGGCAGTGGTTAGTGGCCGGGACACCATTGCTGGACTCTGGAGATGAAGAGAAAGGAGGAAAAGGATAATAATTTTCTTCATTTTTAATTCAAAAAGTCATTCCTTTACAATGGCTACCAAACACAAGATTCATCAAAAGGAATTTCACAAATCCATTATCATTGATGAGTTCTACAGCCCCACAAGCTGCTTGTAGACATATCTTGTCAAGTTTCAACCATAATCAATCTGCAGCACAATACATAGACAGATTGTATCTTCAGGTCGGATCTCTTGCTCTATTTTTGTTCACAAAATTGAAAACATTCTGCCCCAAAAACCATTCGTCCAATCCAACTGAAGTCTTGGCAATCCATGCATTGATTCTACTTTTTCTCTGCTTCAACTTTTGGCAATCCTGTGATATAATCCGTTCTTCATAGTTACAATCCACAGTCGGATTGCATCTCCTTTTTGCTCAACTTACAATACTCACGGTCTTGAACCCATTCGTATAATCCGTTCCTCTCCCTATCCAATTCATGGACGGATTGCATCCGTTCAAGCAATCCATGGCCGGATTTCTAAGCCTTCAAATACAACTCTTCGCTAAGTCTTTCCTTTGTCGCACAACTCTGTCCAATTATACTTGTGACTTCTCAAGAGCTTCAAATCTCCTTCGAACTATCCAATAATCTTCCATTTAGCTCCAAATGAGGCTCGATCTACAAACCCTGCAAAAAACTATAAAGCTATTACGAGGTAAATGAAGTAATTAACAAGTTTTCCATTCTAATCACTCCATTCTCAATTTTCAAGGCAAAAATGAGCACATAACCATATGCCATCACGAAATTGACTCAAAAGAAAGATGAAATAATCCCAAATAATCACAAAATAGACCACTTATTTAAGAACCGATCAAGGAATAGCTATTTCTTATTTTAGCATTTGAACCACCCGTAGAGAGTCCGGCTCAATATGTAATTGCTTGAAACCTTCAGACAAACACAACTTGACGCCAAACACTAAAGTTTTTACCTCGGCTGCCAGGTTTGACACCAAACCAAAGAAAAAAGAAATCAATCATAATCATCTCGAAGCATCCCACCAACTCCTCCAACATCGGATTTCCTTTACTATACCATGAGAATTTAGCTCTACCACCAAATGACCTGGGGGGTTTCCCACAAACTTGCATCACTCGTAGATGTCTGGATAATCCAGAAATAGAACAATAAAGCTTGGCCAAGTTGTAGCATCAACAACCCAATCACTTGAGATGAACAAAGAAAATATCCCGAGCATCTTGAACAAGTAAACCTGCAAACTACCTGGACCGAGCTCAGCACACCATGGAAGAAGAAAGATTTCACGCCTTCCATAAATTCCAGAAGACAAACAAAGGACCCACGGAAAGACAAATGCTAGTTTGAGCATTTTTAGTGGTGGGCAACTTTAATTAACCAGTGCCTAACTGCTACTTTTAGTACCAACCACACCATCCTTAGCCCAAACAAAATTCCAGACACATTGAGCTAATTCACCACGACAAAATACATGGTTCACTGATTCCAGTTTGAGGGTTTACACAACACAAGCAACATGAAGGGCTTATGAACTCCAAATTTAACTAAGAAATCAGCCAGCGCTTGATGACTAAAAAGTAAATGCAGCATAAAAAAGGAGAATTTAAATTGGTACCGTATTATGCCAAATCTGGGCAAAGAGCCAGGATGGATTGTACCCTTGACGAACAACTTGAAAGCTGAAGCAAGGCTGAAAATTTCTAGTGCTTTGATAGCAACCACACCATTCTATTTGATCAAGTTGAAAGATGGGCAGCAACACGTAAAATCTCACTGATGACATGCTATGGAAACTACTACTACTACAACATTTCAAATTCAATTTCCATGTCTAACAAAAATCACTAACTTGATGATCTGCAAATACTTTTGGTATAATGCACCAATGTTTTAAAAGGCATTCGCAGGGCAAGTCTCAGGGCGGGGCATTCCAATATTGCCCTTTGACAATTGCATAAGGTGAAAGTGTTCTAAGGTGTGCGCCCAGGGTTAGGGTGCGTCTCTGAAGTGAGGCGTTAAAAGTGTATACTGTGAGGATTCGAAAGTTTTTTATATTTTCCTTTTATTTTTAATAAGTTAATTTAAATTTGTTTTTTCTCTTAATTTGCTTGCCTTAATTTCTTGGTTGCTTTAATGGTTGAGTCACGATTTTATCCTTTTCCTTTATATATTATTTTGGCGCATGTTAAGTTTCGTAGTGCATTATGCTAGTGTGACTAACTAGTGAGCTATGTGCAATAAATTTGGTAGATAAGAAGGGGTGTTGTGCAAGAAGGATTATGGGACAAGAAGTGTTAAGAGTTAATTGGAGGAACAAGATAGGTTGGTGGTTAGAGATAAAGAGAGACAAAGAGATAGGCTTGAACCATACGCCGCCATGTGTCGATCATCTATGCACTCTTGGACTAAGACTAAGTTTAATATTTATCCTTCATTTTGTCACCAAAAGCCCTTCATTCCTTCTTCCGTGTGGCCGAGAGAGAGAGAGAGAAATAGAGAAAGAGAAAAAAACTCAAGTTCTAGCTTGATTCTTGCTTGATTAGTGAGAAACTCAACAAGAAATCCTAACCCACTCCATAGATCTTAGAGGCAAGTGCGAAAGGAGCTCTTGGTGAAGTCTTGGAGGAAGAAAACTCTTGATTTGCATTCCATCCTAGGGATTTGATGTACTTTGTTAGGAAATTTCCCTTTCTTCGCTTATCTTGAAGTTTATCCGATATATGAAGCAAAAGAAGCTAAAGGAAGCATGCTTATGGAAGATTTCAAGGTTTTGTTAAGTTTTATTGAAATTTACAGTTTTGATGCAAGATATATATAGCTCAGTTTAGAGATTTATATATGTGAAATTTTGCTAGATTTCCTTACCTAGAACATGTATCATACATCCTATGATATGTTATCTTGATTGTTGGTGGTTTTGCCATGAAACTAGGGTTGAAATTGGAGGGTTAACTTGCAGAATTTGGGGGACAAGTTGCTGGAATTTTTCCCTTGTCGTTCAACTGAGAGAGAGTGAGAGTTGAGGGGTAAGTTTAGGATGATTTGGACCTACTTGGCTCGAAGTTACTTGAGAATATCTTGATTTTAACATATAGGTTGGATTTTAGTCAAAACCAAGTGATTTAAAAGGAGGGAAGTAATGGTTGCCCCAAACATGTTTTATAGTTGGATGTGTCTAGCTTTAAACTCGTGATTTGTGTCACTTTTCTTCAAAAAGTCGCACCTATACTTACCATATGTTACCCCATCTTGTGCTTGCGGTCTTGAGTTACATGAGTTACATTTTTGTGGTTTTCTTTTGATTTTCACAAGTAAAAGTTATGAGTTTTGAAAACCTATGTTGGAAGTTTGATAGCCTCTTGCTATACGACATCTGATCACAGATTTCGAGAGTGGCCAGGAGGCAGAGCCTGAACTTGACATTGCTAGACCTTAATTGGTTGGTGAGTGTTTCAAATTGCATGGTAGAACTTGCCTCTTGATTGAAATGCTCCATTTTTGTGATTGGATAATACTTGACTTGTTTGGTTGGACGAGTGTGTACTTTATTGCACTTGCCCTAATTTGATTCAAGTACTGTGCACTGTTTACGAGTGAATTGATATTCATGTGCATGATTTGAAAGTAAGTGCCTAGGATCCCAAACCCCATCGGCTAGTTAGTCAAATCGAGCCAGCAAGCGTTTGGTCGAGGAGATTGACGAACCATGGGTACTATTTACTATTTATTCACTGGATTCGGTCCATTGGATTTGGTATACTTGAATATTACCTCTACTGTAATCTTTGGACTTCGGACCTAGTATGGGGTTGATCGGTGGACGGAGATTGGAGATAAGTGGTAATCTACTGGACTTGTTACTATATTCCCATAATTGACGGAGTGTCAACGGATCCTGGACAAGTTGCTGCCGAACTAGCTCACAAGAGCAAACTGTATCCTTATGCGTGAAAGTGTTAATTGCCTAATTGACTTGTTTACTTGAAATGTTATTGACTACTCTTTTGAACTTTTACTTTCTTCGCTTTGAGATTGCTATATATATATAACTGCCAACTTGCTACTTTGTTTACATGTTGTCTTGAAACCTCAATGGGTGATAGCTCACCCCCATTAGTTTGTTTTCCTTACAGGGGGCGAGTACGTAGGCGAGTGAGTTGGAGAAGGCTGGAGTGTCTGTCCAGGTCCTTTGTTAATTATCCTAGCGAACTTTAGCTTTATCGATTTCGACTTGAGCATAAATCTTTGTTATACTTTGAGCCTGTATGGATATTCGATGTAAATGAATGTATATAGGTTTAAATTTTGAATGTTGCTACTGCTCTTGTTTTATTGGTTATGATTCTTATTTTCTCGGGTTTGTGAGTTAGTTCTGGAGAGTTGGGCAGCGATCCGCCAAACCCTGGGGTACGCCCTAGGAGCAAGGTAGGGTCGTCACAGGTGGTATCAAATCTTAGGTTTGAATTGGCCTGGGTGGATTGAGTATCTTGTGGTTGTGACAGTTTAAATGTGAGTGTTCAAGTGTGAAACCCTAAAGTGTTAGGTGACTAACTTTGCTGCATTTGCCTAAGGTTCTCATTCTCTTGATACTTGCTTGTAATGTAGGAAATAGAAGGAAACAGTGGCAACGAGAGTCCCGAGTTGTCTCGTCGAGTGCTTAGTTACTAGGAACATCCAGGAGGGCCTATTCACCATTGGGTTCCAGGGCGTAGAGTGAGACACTATGACTATTGGAGGATTTACTCGTATCCTGATCGAGTGGTCCTAGCAATAGTAGACGAGAGGCGATGGTTGGCCAACGCCAATAATATGGCCCAAACTGAGATCCAACGCCTGAGGGAAATGTTAAGAATGCAAGGTGCTAGAATTTGAGAGTTTGAGGTCTCTATTCTCGAGGAACATGAATGGACTAATGCTTTTCGAAATCAAGTGCAGGAGGTTAATGTTTGTCTCGTTCGAATGGTGAGAGAAGTGAGAGACTGATGGAGAACATTTTAGCTGAGTGTGGGTGCTCGTTGACGAGGTGGTACAAGTGAACTTAGCCGAGGAAAGTCAAGGGAATGTAATCCCTAATGAATCTGACATTGAACCTAAGGAAGGGCAAGCTGCGCCTGAGGGAGAAGTGGAATCAGCTGATTCGGTGTTGAACTAAGCTAGAGACTTAAGACATTGGGGCTGTAGGATGTGAGTTAGGGTAGCTGGGTCGACACGTCACAATTCTTGTTTTATTTTTGTTATTGACGTGTTAAGGTTGACGTGTACAGCACTTGACTTTGCTATGTATACTTGACTTTGTTAAGGTTGATATGTATAGTACTTTTGTGCACTTGTTTCAGTGGTTATACTATGAACTTGTTGTGGTATACATACTAAGTGTGTTTCGTGGTCTTTTGCTTCATGGTTTGGAAATTTCTTCCTGCTTACATATATATAGCTCTATGTATTCTTGCTTATGCATATCTAGCCCTATTTAAAAAGGTATGGATGGTATACGAAGTCGTGGGCATAGGCCTAAGCAACAACAGGAAGCAAGGGATGAAAGAGAAGTTGCGGCCAAGTAAAATTGTGAACCGAGGGTCAAAGTAAAGGACCAAGTAGCGACGGCCATACAATAAATGACTGATATTTTAGTGCATTTAGTAGAACAACAAGGTCAAGTGCCTGTTAACTAGCTTAGGGACCTTGAGATAGGAGAAGATAAAGTCCTAGAGCACTTCCAAAAGTTTTCTCCACCTAAGTTTTTTGGAGGACCTAATTCGGATGTAGCTGAGAATTGGTTGAAGAAAATGATTAACATTTTTGCAACCCTAAATTATACGGAGGAGAAACAAGTGACGTTTACTGCTTTTCAATTTGAAGGATCGGGCCGAGCATGGTGGAATGTTATCAAGGCAAAGTGGGAGAGAGAGCAGATGCCATAGACTTGGATTAACTTTGCAAGGGAGTTCAATGAGAAATATCTCCCACCCCTGGTACAAGAGAAAAGAGAGGATGATTTTATCAGGCTGCATCAGGAAACCCTAAGTGTGTCCAACTATGAAACTTAATTCACTAAATTGTCCAAATTTGCTCCTGAACTAGTGGTTATGGAGCGAAAGAGAGAGAGGATTTCTACAGGGGTTGAATGTGGAAATCCAGGAAATTTCGACAGCGGCTAAAATCAATACGTTTACGAAAACTCTTGAGAAAGTCCAAAGGATTGAGAACGCGAGAGCACAGATAAAGGCTTTCCATGCAAGGAAAAGAAGTGCGCCTAGTAGTAGTCTCGAACAAGGGCAAGGTGATTGAAGTATATCGCCTCCCAAGGTAGGGAGAGGGGTCAGTGGCGTGAGACTTCTGAGGACATCTAGAGGAATTTTTTGGATAGGCGCCCAAGGTGGAAGACGACAACAGAAAGGTGCCTTACCAAGAGTCCAAGCATCCACTTCTCATTTATTTTGTGGATTTTACGGAAAATCGAATCATTCCGAAAAGAATTGTTGGCTAAAGGCATGAAAGTACTTACAATGTGGGAGTGCCAAGTACCAGATTGCTACCTGTCTACTCACACCTCGACAGGGGAGTGAGACCCAACGTTCAGATAGGTCAAACCCTAAACAAACAATTATAAGAGGGAACAAGCCAAGAGCGCCCACCAGAGTATATGCGCTAGACCAAAAATAAGTGCTTGACTCGTCTACAGTGGTAGAAGGTACGATCCCTATTTTTCATCGCTCGGCCAAGATTTTGATAGACTCTCTACTTTTATGTGTGGAATTGCTGTGAAAGCCAAGAAACTACCATACGATTTAGAAGTGAGAACACCCACAGGTGACCAATGTTTACTTGCTAATGTAGTCTATAGAAATTTGAGGTTTGGGTTGGCGTGCAAAAATTGGTAGTAGGCCTTATAAATCTAACCATTAAGGGGTATGACGTCATTATAGGAATGGATTGGTTAGATGGATATCATGCTCGATTAGATTGTAGAACGAAAGTGGTTGAGTTTTGCATACCAGGTGAAGCGACCTTAAAGTTAGATGTGAGGGGTACCTTAGCCTCATCTGCCCTTATTTCGAAAATTCGGGATAAAAAATTGTTGGGTAAGGGAGCACAGGGGTATCTAACCTTTCTAGTCAACACCCCAGGAGATAAGGTGAAATTGGAGGATGTGCCAGTGATAAACGAGTATCCAGATGTTTCCCTAATGAACTAGTGTCGTTGTCTTCTGAGAGAGAGATAGAAATTAAAATTGATTTGGTACATAGAACCACCCCTATCTCTAAGACTCCTTATCGGATGGCACCTGTTGAACTTAAGAAATTGAAATTACAATTGCAAGATTTATTAGAGCGAGGGTTTATACAGGAGTGTAAATCTTTTTGGGGAGCTCCAGTGCTTTGAGTTTAAGGTTGTGCATCGATTATCGGGGTTTAAATGCGATGACCGTTAAGAATAAATATCCTTTGCCCCACATTGATAAATTGTTTGACCAATTTGCAAGGGGCCATGGTGTTCTCTAAATTGAATCTTAGACAAGGATATTATTAATTAAGAATTAAGAAGGAGGATGTGCCAAAAACTGCTTTTAACACTCGATATGAATATTATGCATTTGCAGTGATGCCTTTCGGATTAACCAATACCCTAACAGCATTCATGGTTTGGACTAGTTCCTAGTGATATTCATTGATGATATTTTAGTTTACTCAAAGACTAGGGAGGAACATTACTAACATTTGAGGATGATATTATAAATCTTAAGAAACCATCAATTGTTCACCAAATTTAGTAAGTGTGAGTTCTAGTTAGAGAAAGTATCATTTTAGATCATATAATTTCAAAAGATGGACTCACTGTGGATCCGGTTAAAGTAGAAACTATTGCCAAGTGGAAACAATCAGAGAATCCTACTGAATTTCGTAGTTCTTGGGCCTAGTAGGGTATTTTCGATGATTTATAAATGATTTCTCGAAAATTGGCAGGGTCTCTAACCGATTTGACGAAAAAATATGATAAATTTATTTGGGACATTAGGTATGAAACCAACTTTCAAGAGTTTAAGAAACGATTGACCATGGTACCAGTGTTAACTCTACCAAATGGGAAGGATAGTTTCATCATATATACATATGTTTCGAGGAAAGATTTAGGATGTGTATTAATGCAAAATGGGAACGTAATTGCCTACACCTCTCGAACGTTAAAATCTCATGAGCAAAATTATCCGACCCATAATTTAGAACTTGCAGCTGTTGTATTTCCTTTGAAAAAGTGGCTACATTACTTATATGAGGTGATCTTTGAGGTGTATACAGATCATAAGAGTCTTAAGTATCTGTCCTCCCAGAAGAAATTGAACTTGAGACAGCGTCGGTGGATGAAATTTTTGGAAGATTATGAATGTACCATCAATTACCATCTTGGAAAGGCCAATATAGTGGCAGACTTCCTGAGTCAAAAGGCTCAACTAGCAAGATTAATGATGAAAGAATGGAACCTGTTAGAGAACATTAGTGAATGGAATCCGCGCCTCGAGCTATAGAAAGTCAACTTTAGGAATATGACGATGAAGTCGACACTGTTGGATTGTATTAAAGAGGCCCAAAAGAAAGAACCAATGGTGCGAAGGTGGCTAGAGAAGATGCAAAAAGGAGAATTACCCGATTTCAATTTAGGTCCCGATGAAATTTTACGATTTTGAAATCGACTCGTGGTGCCAAAGAATGAAGGGTTAAAAAAGGAAACTCCGGAGGAGGCTTACCATTTCAAGTATACGGTGCATCTTGGTAGTGGCAAGATGTACCAAGATCTAAAAGGATTATACTAGTGGGATATTATGAAAATAGAGATTGCCTAATTTCTCCAAATATGCCTTACTTGGCAGCAAGTTAAAACCGAACATCAGAAACCTTTCGGATTGCTGCAGCCTCTAGAAATACCTGAGTGGAAATGGAAGCATATTACGATGGATTTTTTGTCAAGTCTGCCGCGAACTCAAAAGAGTTATAATGCGATTTGGGTAATAATAGATCGATTGATTATGTCGGCACATTTCTTACTAGTTAATATAAAGTATTCTTTGGAAAAACTCACTAAACTCTATATGAATGAGATTGTGAGATTACATGGAATACCGGTGACTATAGTGTCCGATAGAGATCCTCGATTTGTATCCTGATTTTGCAAAAGTTACAAAAGGTTTTAGGGACTAAACTGAATTTTAGTACAACATATCATTCTCAAATAGATGGACAATTGAAGAAAACCATTCAAACCCTTGAGGATATGTTGAGGTCATGTATCATGAATTTTGGAGGAAGTTGGGGTTAACACATGACATTGGTTGAGTTAGCTTATAACAATAGTTATCACACTTCTATTCAAATGGTACCGTACGAAGCGCTTTATGGACGAAAGTGTTGTTCACCAATTTACTAGGATGAAATAGGAGAGAGAAAAGTTTTGGATCCAGCAACAATACCATGAGTTGAGAAAGCATACGAAAAGGTGAAACTAATCCGTCAGAGGTTTCGAACGACCTAAAGTCGACAAAAGAGCTATGTAGACAATCGGAGAAAGAATTTGAAATTTGAAGTTGGAGATAAGATATTTCTTACAGTCATTCCATTGAAAGGAAGTATCAAGGCAGAAAAAGGAAAGAAACTAAAACCGAGATATATAGGGCCTTTCAACATTCTCCAATGGGTAGGAAAAGTGGTATACCGATTAGAGTTAGCAACGAATTTGTCACAAATTCATGATATTTTTCATGTTTCATTGCTCAAGAAATATCACCCAGATCCGACTGATATACTTCAACTAGAGGATATCGAGATTGACAAGTCTCTAACTTATGAAGAGCAACTTGTTCGACTTCTAGATCGAAAGCTGAAGGAACTGAGGAACAAGCGAATTCCCTTGGTCAAAGTTCTGTAGCAAAATCATGAAATAGAAGAAGCAACCTGGAAATCAGAAGTGGACATGCGGAAGAAATATTCCCGGTTATTTACAAATAAAGGTCGAAATTCTTTTAAAGGGAAGAGATTGATTGGACCCAAAAGTTATTTGATATTTTCTTTTATTTTTAATAAGTTAATTTATATTTGCTTTTCTTTTAATTTACTTGCCTTAATTTCTTGATTGCTTTAATGGTTGAGTCACGATTTTTATCTTTTTTCCTTATATATAATTTGGTGCATGTTAAGTTTCGTAGTGCATTATGTTAGTGTGACTAACTAATGAGGTATGTGGAATAAATTTGGTGGACAAGAAGGGGTGTTGTGCAAGAAGAATTATTGGACAAGAAGCGTTAAGATTTAATTGGAGGAACAAGATAGGTTGGTGGTTAGAGATAAAGAGAAACAAAGAGATAAGCTTGAACCATACGCCGCCATGCGTCGATTATCTATGCACTCTTGGACTAAGACTAAGTTAGTATTTATCCGTCATTTTCTCACCAAAAAGCCCTTCATTTCTTCTTCCTTGTGGCCGAGAGAGAGAGAGAAAGAGAGAGAGAGAAGAGAGAAAGAAAAAAAAATCAAGTTCTAGCTTGATTCTTGCTTGATTAGTGAGAAACTGAACGAGAAATCCTAACCCACTCCGTAGATCTTAGAGGCAAGTGCGAAAAGAAGCTCTTGGTGAAGTCTTGGAGAAAGAAAGCTCTTGATTTGCATTCCATCCTAGGGTTTTAAGGTACTTTGTTAGGAAATTTCCCTTTCTTCGCTTATTTTGAAGTTTATCCGATATATGAAGCAAAAGAAGCTAAAGGAAGCATGCTTATGAAAGATTTTATGGTTTTGTTAAGTTTTATTGAAATTTCCAACTTTGATGCAAGATATATGTAGCTTAGTTTAGAGTTTTATATATGTGAAATTTTGCTAGATTTCCTTTCCTTGAACATGTATCGTACACCCTATGATATGTTTTGTTAGTGGTTTTACCATGAAAATAGGGTTGAAATTGGAGGGTTAACTTTAGAAATTTAGGGGACAAATTGCAGGAATTTTTCCCTTATTGGTCAAGTGAGAGAGAGTGAGAGTTGAGGGGTAAGTTTTGGGTGATTTGGACCTACTGTGTTTGAAGTTACTTGAGAATACCTTGATTTTCACATATAGGTTGGATTTTAGCCAAAACCAAGTGATTTAAAAGGAGGTAAGTAGTGGTTGCCCCAAACACGTTTTATAGTTAGATGTTCTAGTTTTAAACTTGTGATTTGTGTCACTTTTCTTCAAAAAGTCGTACCTATTCTTATCATATGTTACCCAATCTTGTGCTTGCCGTCTTGAGTTACATGAGTTACATTTACGTGGTTTTCTTTTAATTTTTACAAGTAAAAGTTATGAATTTTGGAAACCTATATTGGAAGTTTGATAGCCTCTTGCTATATGATATTTGATTGCAAATTTCTAGAGTCGCCAGGAGGCAGAGCTTGGGATTGACATTGCTAGATGTTAATTGGTTGGTGTGTGTTTCAAATTACATGGTAGAACTTGCCGCTTGATTGAAACGCTCCCTTATTGTGATTGGACAATACTTGACTTGTTTGGGTGGACGAGTGTGTGCTTTTTTGCACTTGCCCTAACTTGACTAAAGTACTGTGCACTGTTTGCAAGTGCATTGATATTCATGTGCATGATTTGAAAGTAAGTGCCTGGGATCCCAAACCCCATCGGTTAGTTAGTCGAATCGTACCAGCAAGGGATTGGTCGAGGAGATTGACGAACCATAGGTACTATTTCCTGTTTATTCATTGGATTCGGTCCACTGGATTTGGTATACTTGAATATTACCTCTACTGTTATCCTTGGACTTCGGACCTGGTAAGGGGTTGATCGGTGAATGGAGATTGGAGATAAGTGGTGATCTACTAGACTTGTTACTATATTCTCATCATTGACAAAGTGTTAACGAATCCTGGACAAGTTGCTATCGAACTAACTCGCAAGAGTAAACTGTATCCTTATGCGTGAAAGTGTTAATTGCCTAACTGATTTGTTTACTTGAAATGTTATTGTCTACTCTTGTGAACTTTTACTTTCTTCGCTTTGAGATTGCGATATATATATATATAACTGCCAACTTGCTACTTTGTTTGCATGTTGTCTTGGAACCTCAATGGGCGATAACTCATTCTATTAGTTTGTTTTCCTTATAGGGGACGAGTACGTGGGCGAGTGAGTCGGAAAAGGCTGGAGTGTCTATCTAGGTCCTTTGTTAATTCTCCTGACGAACTTTTGAACTTTATCGGTTTCGACTTCAGCATAAATCTTTTGTTACACTTTGGGCCTGTATAGATATTCGATGTCAATGAATGTATATAGATTTAAGTTTGAAAGTTGTTACTGCTCTTGTTTTAGTGGTTATGATTCTTGTTTTTCTTGGGTTTGTGAGTGAGTACTGACGAAAGTTGGGTAGGTGATCCACCAAACCCTGGGGTACACCCTAGGGGTAAGGTGCGGTCGTCACATATGCTCCAAAATTGTCTTAAAAAAAGAAAAGAAAAGATTTAATTTCATCAATTAAGTTTTTAATTTTTTAATATTGAACTTTATTACTAATTTACTATCTATTATATTGAGACATTGAGTAAATTTGACATGAATTTATTTAAAATATAATATATGGTTAGGCAAGAAAGGTAAAGGAAAAGAGATTGTTATCTGTAAACTGGATCATGTGATGTGATAGATATTTCGGAACCACCATCAACTATTGGAAGAAAATTACATAGTGTATATACACCAGATAAAGATGATAACATGGATGATATTAACTTTGATGAATAGTATCATTTTATTTGTCAATTTGTTCTAATTATTTGTGCTATTCCCTGTTATGTATTATAAGTACTATGGCTGCTAATTTGGTATTTTATTTTTGATACTAGTTAAGTGTGTTTATTAAAAAAATTAACCTTTGAAATTTGTGTCCACTTGAATTTATGTGTTCGTAATTTAAATGTTTGATAATGTGGTTGATTACTTTTGGGATTTGTTGTGGTGCTTTTATTTCTATGTTTGATGATCGTGTATAACTGAGCATGGTTGCATTCGTGAACTTGGGTTGTATGACTTGTTAGTACCTCATTGGGCGAAAGCTCACTCTCGTTATCTTTGTTTTCCTTACAGGAACACTTTTGGAAATCATGGGTTTGAGAAGCGAGTTGAGCTAGTTAGATATTTTTGTTCCTTTTTTTAGCTCCTCGACCGTTAGAAACCCTAAATGTACCTTAATTGGATATTCCCTTTTGAATTGTGAACTCTTTATAATGTGTATGTGTAAATGTGTACTCGTGTATAAATGATATAATTGTCTAGGATTGTACCTTTTCTTGTGCTATCTAAAGGTCTCTTGTACATGGTTTGGCGTGTGTGATCGTTAGTAGCCCTGGCGAGAGTTGGGCAGGCAGTTCGCTAACCCTTAGGGTACGCCCTAGGAGAAGGTGAGGCTGTCACAGTTGGTATCAGAGCCTAGGTTAGAAATAACCTGGGCAAACCCGAAACTTGACTCTTAGAACTATTGGGATTGTATTAGGGTGTGTTTAAGTGTTATTATTGTATCTAAATTGTAAATTATGGATATCCTTATAGGTCATGGACGGAGCTAGTGGGAGCGGAGGTGAACCGCCTCGGAGACATTTTCGTGTCGTCGACTACGATGAGAGACCCGGAGGACCGATTAGGCGCTGGAGTACGGCCAGTCGGACTAGGCGCTGTAGTCGCTGCCAGCATTACTCCTACGCAGACCATGTCTTCGTGGCCGTCTTAGGTGAGCGGAGGAGGCTTAGGCGTGCCACCGCCAGAGATCACACTGAGTTGCAGCGAGTGAGGGGCATCACGAGAATACAGGCAGATCGGATTCGGGAGCTCCATGGGGATATAGCCATGGAGCAAGAGCGGACGAATGCTCTGAGAGACCAGTTGCACGTAGCCAACGACTGTCTCACTAGGGTGGTTCGGGAGGTTAGAGACTGGTCCGGAGGTATCATTGACGAGTGTGAGGCGTCGATCAAGGGAGTGATTGGCGCTAATGTGCCAGGGGGAGTTCCGGGTAACGGATCTCAAGGTGAGGGAGGAACGCCTAACTCTAGCTCCGGGGAGGAGTCGATTGGCTCAGTAGAGAACTAGGATAGAGTTTCTTGGGCCATGTTTTGATCTCGTGTGAGGGGTACCTAGGGAACGCTCTTAGTTAGTTTTTTTGCATTTTTGGGACCTAGGTTGTACATTGTACTTTTGGTTGACCCCACTACTTTCATGGGATTACTTTAGTATATATTTGACTGACTGCTACTGTATGACTTGTTTGCTACATCTGTGTGTTATATGTATAGATGTTCTATTTGGTGTCTCCTTTTGCTATGTGTTTATTTATTCAGGCCTATATATTGCTTTGCTTTGATATCATATGTGTTTTCAACCCTAGAGTGGGTAAATCAATGGAGAGTACTCGTAGTGGACAGGGCCGCGGTCGCGGAACTAGGCAACCCTCGACCGAGGGAGGTACTCGAGAACCCATGCCTGAACCAAATTCTGAACCTAGAATTGACCCTAACGCTCAAGTAGCCACTGCTATTCAGAGAATGACCGATTTGTTGGCCCACGTAGTGGAACATCAGGGCCAGCACCCTGTTCATCACCCTGGGAACCCTGGCGAACACGTAGAGGGTGAGGACCGAGCTCTCGAAAGATTTCAGAAGTTCTCCCTTCCAAAATTCCTTGAAGGACCGGATCTAGACGTGGCCGAACGTTGGTTGGAGAAGATGATAGATATCTTTGCGGCCTTGCACTACTCGGAGGAGAGACAGGTCACTTTTGCTGTCTTTCAGTTGGAGGTGGTCGCTCGTTCCTGGTGGAACGTATATGAACAAAATGGGAGCTAGAACTGACACCAAGGACGTGGGTGAATTTCATGAGCGAGTTCAACGCGAAGTACTTCCCGCCCGTGGTCCAGAAAAAGAAGGAGGATGAGTTCCTTAGGCCGCGTCAAGAAACTCAAACGGTGGCCGAATATGAGAGCCAGTTTACTCGACTATCTAAGTTCGCCCTTGAGTTTATTGTAACAGAGCAAAAAAGAATACGGCTTTTTACTCGGGGGCTAAATGTGAAAATTCAGAAGGACCTGGCGGTAGCCCAGATCACTACCTTTAGTGAAACGGTGGAAAAAGCACTGCGAGTGGAGAACGCTAGACTCCAAGATAGAAACTTCCAGGTGAGTAAAAGGGGATTCCATAGGAGTAGTTCCGGTCAAGGTGAGAAGGGTAACCCTCCCAAGTCTGGAAGGGGGACCGGAGAAGGGAGATTTGCGGGGATGCCACGGGGAACCCCATCAAGGGGTGGTTCATTTGGTCGAGGCCAGCAGAGAAGTACCTCTCAGGGGAGTTCAGCCTCTGTTTCTCAAGGTCCTTACTGATTTTGCGGGAAACCAAACCACACGGAGGACAATTGCTGGAGAAAGGAGAGGAAATGCTTGCGCTGTGGAGTGCGGAGCATCAAATAGCTAGCTATCCGGTACTACCTCGAGCGGCGAGAATAACCCCACAATCTTCAAGAGCCAGTTCAGGCCAATCTAAAGTGGAAGGGACGAAACCTAAGGTGCCAGCTCGGGTGTACTCCCTTCAGCAACATCAAGTCCCTGACTCATCGGGGTCGTGGAAGGTACCTGTCTTCTACCGTCTAACTAGGATTTTGATAGACCCCGGTACTACCCATTCCTTTGTTAACCCCGATTTTATGTGCGGCATTGATATAAAACCTTTTAGTCTGTCTTATGACTTGGAAGTTAGTACTCCTACGAGGAACCAACAGTTGATTTCTAGCATGATCTATGCAAATTGTGAAATTCGGGTATGAGAGAGGAAATTACTGGGAAATCTTGTAAGTTTAGCTATTAAGGGGTACGACGTTATATTAGGTATGGACTGATTAGCTAAGTACGATGCCCAACTTGACTGTAAGAGGAAGGTGGTAGAATTTCGTATACCTGGGAGGCGATCGTGATAAGTTAAGGGTAGAGGATGTTCCGATCGTGAGTGAATATCCGGATGTGTTCCCTAATAAATTAGTAACCTTACCTCCGGAGAGAGACATAGAGTTTAAGATCGATTTGATACCAGGAACGTCACCTATCTCTAAGACCCCCTATCGGATGGCACCTGTTGAGCTTAAGGAGTTGAAGTTACAGTTGCAAGATTTGTTGGAGCGAGGGTTCATCCAAGAGAGTGGGTCTCCATGGGGAGCCCCTGTACTATTTGTTAAGAAAAAGGATGGGATTTTCAGGTTGTGTATAGACTATCGGGGATTGAATAATGTAACCATTAAGAACAAATACCCACTGCCCCATATTGATGAATTGTTTGACCAACTACAAGGGGCCGTAGTGTTTTCGAAGTTAGACCTCCGGCAGGGGTACTATCAGTTGTTGATTAGGAAGGAGGATGTACCCAAAACTGCTTTCAATTTTCGGCATGAGCATTTTGAATTTGCCGTTATGCCCTTTGGTTTGACCAATGCCCCTACTGCCTTTATGGACTTGATGCATAGAGTGTTCAAAACCCTACCTGAACCGATTTGTCGTAGTTTTCATTGATGACATTTTAGTCTATTCTAAAATTTGAGAGGAGCATGAGCAGCATCTGAAATTAGTCTTACAAACCCTGAGAGATCATCAACTATATGCCAAATTTAGTAAGTTTGAATTTTGGCCGGAGAAAATCTCTTTCCTGGGACATGTGATTTCAAAAGAGGGCATTACGGTAGACCCGGCGAAAATAGAGGCGGTGATTGAGTGGAAACGATCAGAAACCCCCACTGAAGTTCGTAGTTTTCTAGGGTTGGTTGAGTATTATCGACGGTTTATTAAGGATTTTTCGAAACTTGCTAGCCCTCTAACCAATTTGACGAAAAGGAATGATCGTTTTCTATGGGATGCTAAGTGTGAGGGTAGTTTTCAGGAATTGAAACGAAAGTTAACCGTGGCCCCTATTCTACCCCTATCTAATGGAAATGATAGTTTCTCTATTCATACTGATGTTTCAAGCGAAGGATTAGGGTGCGTGTTAATGCAGAATAAGAATGTGATTTCCTTTGCCTCTAGGAAATTGAAACCGCACGAGCAAAACTGCCCGACCCATGACCTAGCGCTAGCCGCAGTTGTCTTTGCCCTGAAAAAGTGGAGACACTACCTATACGGGATAACCTTTGAGGTTTATTCTGACCACAAAAGCCTTAAGTACCTATTTTTTCAAAAAGAATTAAACATGAGACAATGCGGTGGATGGAATTCTTAGAAGATTACGACTGTACGATTAACTACCATCCGGGGAAGGCGAATGTAGTAGCTGATGCCTTAAGTCGGAAGGCTCAAATAGCTGGGTTGATGGTCAGAGAGTAGGAGCTGTTAGGAGCAGTGAGTGAATGGAACCCCAGTTTGGAATGTCAAAAGGCAATCTTTGAGAATATCCGAATAACTTCTGCTATACTGGAGCGAGTCAAAGAGGCCCAGAAGGAGGATCCGATGGTCCACAAATGGAAGGACAAGGTGGAGAAGGGGGAATTACCTGATTTCAAATTGAGTTCTGAAGGGATATTGAAATATCGGAACCGAGTAGTGGTGTCTAAGGATGAAACCTTGAAAAGGGAGATTTTGGAGAAAGCCTATCGATCGAAATATACGATCCGTCCGGGTAGTAATAAGATGTATCAGGAGTTACGAAAGCTGTATTGGTGGAATGATATGAAGAGGGAAATAACCCATTATGTACAAACTTGTCTCGTCTGCCAGCAAGTTAAGGCGGAATATCAAAAACCTCCGGTTTGTTACAACCTCTGGAGATACCTGAGTGGAAGTAAAAAAACATCACGATGGACTTTGTCTCCGGATTGCCAAGAACACAAAAGGGACATGATGCCGTATGGGTGATCGTCGATACACTAACTAAATTGGCCCATTTCTTACCTGTAAACATGAAATGTTCTCTGGAGAAGTTGGCTCAACTGTATATGAATGAAATTGTGAAACTGCATGGGATCCCTGTGAGTATAGTTTCGGATAGGGATCCTCGTTTCGTGTCTAGGTTTTAGCAAAAATTTCAAGAGACTTTGGGAACCAAACTCAACTTTAGTACCATCTATCACCCGCATACTGATGGACAGTCTGAAAGAACAATTCAAACCCTTGAGAACATGTTACGAACCTGTATCTTGAATTTTGGGGGTAGTTGGGGCCAACACATGACTTTAGTGAAGTTTGCCTACAATAATAGTTACTACTCGTCAATCCAAATGGCACCGTATGAAACTCTCTGCGGCCGAAAGTGTCGCTCACCAGTTTATTAGGATGAAATGGGAGAAAAGAAGGTTCTAGATCCAACAATCATTCCATGGATGAAGGATGCCCAAGAAAAGGTTAAACTGATACGTCAAAAACTCCAGACAGCTCAAAGCCGACAAAAGAGCTACGCAGACAACCGAAGGAAAGACTTGAAGTTCGAAGTTGGAGACCGTGTTTTTCTTAAGGTTACACCATTACAAAGCGTCACGATGGGTAGAGGAAAGCAACTGCAACCTAGATTTGTAGGACCCTTCAAAGTCCTCCAAAGAGTTGGAAAAGTGGCATACCGTCTCGAGCTACCTCCAAGTTTATCCCGGATCTACGACATTTTCCATGTTTCAATGCTCAAGAAGTACTATCCTGATCCAACCCACATCTTACGATCAGAGGAGATTGAAATAGATAAAACCCTTACCTATGAAGAGAAACCTGTGCAATTACTCGACCGAAAAGTTAAGGAACTGAGAAATAAAAATATCCCATTGGTGAAGATATTGTGGAGGAACCACGGGGTAGAAGAGGCAACCTGGGAGGTGGAGGAAGAGATGCAAAAGAAATACCCTGAACTGTTTAGTAACCCAGGTGAGAAATTTTGAGGACGAAATTCTTTAAGGGGGAGAGAGTGTGAGAGCTCGTAAATTTTCTTTATTTTAGGTATTATTTTATTTCTTTGCACCCGTTTTCTATATTTTCGTTATTCTATAAATTTTCTAAACATTTTTATGAGTAAATAGGGTTTTAAAAATATTTTTCTAGTATAAGTTAGTTCATGAGATTTTAGAAGTGAATAGTGGACGTGGGACCCGCTAATGCGTTAAGTGAGAGAAATTCGACCAATTAGTTTAAGTTTTGTATAAAGGGATTATATTACTAGGTGTTAGGAGATAAATAGAGGTTAGTTAGGTATTTAACCATTGGTAAGCAAGAGAATAGGAATAAAACATAAAAGGTGCCACGTGTCGCGTTCCGATTCATGGATGGACTTGTCTAACTTTCTTACCTTTACTAAAAGACCAATTTTGACCCAAATCATCTCCATTTTTGCTCCCCTTTGGCCGAAACTTTTGAGAGAAAAGAAGAAAGAGAGATTCAACTTTTTCTTTCATTTGTTGCCTAAATTTTGAAATCCAACCGATTAAATTTTGAATTTGTCCATAAAAGTGACTTGTTAAGGAAGGTTGAAGGTGTTGGTGGAGTTGTTTTGGAAGAGAAAGCCCTAAGCTACTACCTTTCTTGAGGTGTTAAGGTATTTTGCTTGGAAACTCATTTTTTGTTCCTAATAATGGTAAATTAGTTACTTGTGGTGGTTAAATAGATTGTTTTATGGATGATTTCATGAATTAAAGTGAAGTCAGATGAATTTCTTTTTTTTTGGGAATTTTTCTGTTTTCATATGATGGTTATGGTTGGCCTTGGATTGATGGCATATATTGTGTAAATTGGAGCTATTGTGTGTTAATTGTGGTTAATTGCGGAAAATTTCAGCTTTAGGGTTTCAAATTGGGGCTTTACTATGGATGGTTGTTGAGATTCTAATTGGCTAAGATTGAGGGGTATTGTGATCCTAATGATGTGTATTGACTAGCCTATGATTGATATGTGTAATTGTGGTTGTTTTGGATGAATTTAAGTGGTTGTTTGTAGGATGGAAAAGCTGAAATTTTAGGGAAAATGCTGTCCGAATGTTGAGGATATTGGGGTCTTGTGAGTTTAGGTTGAGGTTGGGTAGAAGTGAAAGGTTTTGGAATTTGTTTATACTTTTAGCCTTAAATTCGATGTATTTTCCATTTTAAGCTATATTTGAATTTTGCTTTAGTGGTTCTTTTAAGACGTACTCGACTCGTGTTTGAGTTTCAATTGTGTTCTCTTGATTGTTATAGGACCTGTCAGTGCTCCAAGGCAGCCGTCGGACGGAAACTTGTGAATTTGCTTGTTTGAAGTGGTGAGTGTACTATTGCATGATTTAATGCTTAAATGATTACTTATCCTTGGATCCTTTGAATTGAGCGAATGTGAACTTTGTGCATAAGACGAGAGTGAACTTTATCGCTCTCGTTCTCTTACTTGCATAACTGATTACTGATTTCCTGTGAATTTGACTTGTGCCTGGTTTAATGTCATGTGGGCATGAGCCCTACGACTTTACTGTGATATCTGAGCTCAAGCCTCAATGGTCGTTCATCGAGTCGAGCCGGCAAGGGCCGGTCGATTAGGTAACGAACCATGAGATTACTGTTTGTCGAGTGGAGTGTTATCTCCTCGACCCTGTGGTATACTCGAGTATTACCTTCTTAATTACTGTGAGGTGTTCGGGCCCGGTAAGGGGAATGTATGGTGGAAGGTACTGGGTGTAAAGTGGGATCTACGGTCATGCTTCTTTCTTCGAACGTTGACGGAGGGTCAACGGGATGCGATCAAGAATTGCAATGGGGAAATTGGCTCCTGAGAGCCACCCGTATCCTTTTACTTTTGGAACTTGTTGTGGTGCTTTTATTTCTATATTTGATGATCGTGCATAACTGAGCATAGTTGCTTTCGTGAGTTGGGTTGTATGAATTGTTAGTACCTCATTGGGCGAAAGCTCACCCTCGTTATCTTTGTTTTCCTTACAGGAATACTTTTGGAAACCATGGTTTTGAGAAGCGAGTCGAGCTAGTTAGCTATTCTTTGTTCCTTTGTTTAGCTCCTCGGCCGTTAGAAACCCTAAATGTACCTTAATGGGATTTTCCCTTTTGGATTGTGAACTTTGATATTGTGTATGTGTAAATGGTTGTTCATGTATAAATGACATCAATTCTTGGGAATGTATGTTTTAGCACTATCTATGGGTCTTTTGTACTTGGTTTGGCGTGTGTGATTGTTTAGTAGTCCTGGCGAGAGTTGGGCAGGCAGTTCGCTAACCCTTAGGGTACGCCCTAGGGGAAGGTGGGGCTGTCACAGTTGGTATCAGAGCTTAGGTTAGAAATAACCTGGGTGAACCCGAAACCTGATTCTTAGAACTTTTGAGATTGTATTAGGGTATATTTAAGTGTTATTACTATATCTAAGTTGTAACTATGTATATCCTTATAGGTCATGGACGGAGCTAGTGGGAGTGGAGGTGAGCCGTCTCGGAGGCCTTTTCGTGTTGTCGACTACGAGGAGAGACCCGGAGGACCGATTAGGCACTGGAGTACGGCCAGTCGGACTAGGCGTTGTGGTCGTTGCCAGCATTACTCTTACGCTGACCACGTGGTTGTGGCCGTCTTAGGTGAGCGGAGGAGACTTAGGCGTGCCGCCGCCCGAGATCACACTGAGCTGCAGCGAGTGAGGGGCATTGCGAGGATGCAGGCGGACCGGATTAGGGAGCTCCAGGGGGATATAGCCATGGAGCAAGAGCGGACGAATGCTCTTAGAGACCAGTTGCACGTAGCCAACGACCGTCTCACTAGGGTGGTTCGGGAGGTTAGAGACCGGTCCGGAGGTATCATTAACGAGTGTGGGGCATTGATCCAGGAGGTGATTGGCGCTAATGTGCCAGGGGAGTTCCGGGTAACGGGGCTCCAGGTGGGGGAGGCGCCCCTAGCTCTAGCTCTAGCTCTGGGGAGGAGTCGATTGGCTCAGTGGAGAACTAGGATAGAGTCCCTTGGGCCATGTTTTGATCCCGCGTGAGGGATACCTAGGGAACGCTCTTAGTTAGCTATTTTGCACTTTTGGGCCCTAGGTTGTACATTGTACTTTTGGTTGACCTCACTATTTCCCTGGGATTACTTTTGTATATATTTGACTGACTGCTACTGTATGGCTTGTTTGCTACATCTGTGTGTTATATATATGGATGTTTTTATTTGGTGTCTCCTTTGGCTATGTGTTTATTTATTCATGCCTATATATTGCTTTGCTTTGATATCGTATGTGTTTCAACCCTAGAGTGGGTAAATCAATGGAGGGTACTCGTAGTGGACGAGGCCGCGGTCGCGGAACTAGGCAACCCTCGACTGAGAGAGGTACCCGAGAACCCACACCTGAACCTAATCCTGAGCCTAGAATTGACCCGAATGCTCAAGTGGCCGCCGCTATTCAGAGAATGACCGATTTGTTGGCCCACGTAGTGGAGCATCAGGGCCAGCACCCTGTCCATCACCCTGGGAACCCTGGCGAACATGTAGAGGGTGAGGACCGAGCCCTCGAAAGGTTTCAAAAGTTCTCCCCTCCAAAATTCCTTGGAGGACCGGATCCAGACGTGGCCGAACGGTGGTTGGAGAAGATGATAGATATCTTTGCGGCCTTGCACTACTCGGAGGAGAGACAGGTCACTTTTGCTGTCTTTCAGTTAGAGGGGGCCGCCCGTTCCTGGTGGAACGTTATATGAACAAAATGGGAGAGAGAACTAACGCCAAGGACATGGGTGAATTTCATGAGGGAGTTCAACGCGAAGTACTTCCCGCCCTTGGTCCAGGAAAAGAAGGAGGATGAGTTCCTTAGGCTGCGTCAAGGAACTCAAACGGTGGCCGAGTATGAGAGCCAGTTTACTCGACTATCTAAGTTCGCCCTTGAATTTATTGTAACGGAGCAAAGAAGAATACGGTGATTTACTCAGGGGCTAAATGTGAAATTCAGAAGGATCTGGCAGTAGCCCAGATCACTACCTTTAGTGAAGCGGTGGAAAAAGCACTGCGAGTGGAGAACGCTAGACTCCAAGTTAGAAACTTCCAGGTGAGGAAAAGGGATTCCCTGGGAGTAGTTCCAGTCAAGGTGAGAAGGGTAACCCTCCCAAGTCTGGAAGGGGGACCGGAGGAGGGAGATTTGCGGGGATGCCACGGGGAACCCCATCAAGGGGTGGTTCATTTGGTCGAGACCAGCAGAGAAGTGCCTCCTAGGGTAGTTCAGCCTTTGTTTCTCGAGGTCCTTGCAAATTTTGCGGGAAAACCAAACCACACAGAGGACAATTGCTGGAGAAAGGAGAGGAAATGCTTGCGCTGTGGGAGTGTGGAGCATCAAATAGCTAGCTGTCCGGTACTACCTCGAGAGGCAAGAATAACCCTACAATCTTCAAGAGCCAGTTCAGGCCAATCTAAAGTGGAAAGGACGAAACCTAAAGGTGCCAGCTCGGGTGTACTCCCTTGAACAACATCAAGTCCCTTACTCGTTTGAGGTCGTGGAAGGTACCCTTTCTTCCACCGTCTAGCTAGGATTTTGATAAACCCCGGTGCTACCCAATCCTTTGTTAACCCCGATTTTATGTGCGGCATTGATATAAAACCTGTTAGTCTGCCTTATGATTTGGAAGTTAGTACTCCTACGGGGAACCAACGGTTGATTTCTAGCATGATCTATGCAAATTGTGAAATTTGGGTAGGAGAGAGAAAATTACTGGGGAATCTTGTAAGTTTAGCTATTAAATGGTATGACGTTATATTATGTATGGACTTATTAGCTAAGTACGATGCCCAACTTGACTGTAAGAGAAAGGTGGTAGAATTTCGTATAGCTGGGGAGGCGACCTTAAGGCTAGATGTGAGGGGTAGCCTAACCTCATCTACATTGATTTCGGGCATTAGAGTTAGGAAACTGCTGAATAGAGGGGCGCAAGGGTTCCTAGCTTTCCTTATAAACACTCCCATTAATAAGTTAAGGGTAGAGGATGTGCCAATCGTGAGTGAATATGCGGATGTGTTCCCTGATGAATTAATAACCTTACCTCCGGAGAGAGAGATAGAGTTTAAGATCGATTTGATATCAGGAACGTCACCTATCTCTAAGACCCCCTATCGGATGGCACCTGTTGAGCTTAAGGAGTTGAAGTTACAGTTGCAAGATTTGTTAGAGCGAGAGTTTATCCGAGAGAGTGGATCCCCATGGGGAGCCCCTGTGCTATTTGTTAAGAAAAAGGACGGGACCTTGAGGTTGTGTGTAGACTATCGGGGATTGAATAATGTAACCATTAAGAACAAATACCTACTGCCCCATATTGATGAACTGTTTGATCAACTACAAGGGGCCGTAGTGTTTTCGAAATTAGACCTCCGGCAGGGATACTATCAGTTGTTGATTAAGAAGGAGGATGTACCCAAAACTGCCTTCAATTCTCGGTATGGGCATTTTGAATTTGCCGTTATGCCCTTTGGTTTGACCAATGCCCCTGCTGCCTTTATGGACTTGATGCATAGAGTCTTCAAACCCTACCTAGACCGATTTGTCGTAGTTTTCATTGATGACATTTTAGTCTATTCTAAAACTCGAGAGGAGCATGAACAGCACCTGAAATTAGTCTTACAAACCCTAAGGGATCACCAGTTGTATGCCAAATTTAGTAAGTGTGAATTTTGGCTGGAGAAAATCTCGTTCTTAGGGCATGTGATTACGAAAGAGGGTATTACCGTAGACCCGGCGAAGGTAGAGGCGGTGACTGAGTGGAAACGACCCGAAACTCCCACTGAAGTTCGTAGTTTTCTAGGGTTGGCTGGGTATTATCGGCAGTTTATTAAGGATTTTTCGAAACTTGCTAACCCTCTAACCAATTTGACGAAAAAGAATGGTCGTTTTCTATGGGATGCTAAGTGTGAGGGTAGTTTTCAGGAATTGAAACGAAAGTTAACCATGGCCCCTATTCTAGCCCTACCTAATGGAAATGATAGTTTCTCTGTTTATACTGATGCTTCAAGGGAAGGATTAGGGTGCGTGTTGATGCAGAATAAGAATGTGATTTCCTTTGCCTCTAGGAAATTGAAACCTCACGAGCAAAACTACCCGACCCATGACCTAGAGCTAGCCGCAGTTGTCTTTGCTCTGAAAAAAGTGGAGACACTACCTGTACGGGGTAACCTTTGAGGTTTATTCTGACCACAAAAGCCTTAAGTACCTATTTTCCCAAAAAGAACTAAACATGAGGCAGCGACGGTGGATGGAATTCTTAGAAGGATTACGACTGTACGATTAACTACCATCCGGGGAAGGCAAATGTAGTAGCTGATGCCTTAAGTCGGAAGGCTCAACTAGCTGGGTTGATGGTCAAAGAGTGGGAGATGTTGGGAGCTTTGAGTGAATGGAACCCTAGGTTGGAGCGTCAAAAGGTAATCTTTGGGAATATCCGGGTAACCTCTGCTATACTGGAGCGAGTCAAAGAGGCCCAGAAGGAGGATCCGATGGTCCAAAAATGGAGAGATAAGGTGGAGAAGGGGGAATTACCTGATTTCCAATTGAGTTCTGAAGGGATATTGAAATATCGGAACCGAGTGGTGGTGCCTAAGGATGAAACCTTGAAAAGGGAGATTTTGGAGGAAGCCCATCGATCGAAATATACGATTCATCCGGGTAGTAATAAGATGTATCAGGAGCTACGAAAGCTGTATTGGTGGAATGATATGAAGAGGGGAAATAGCCCATTATGTACAAACCTGTCTCGTCTGCCAGCAAGTTAAGGCGGAACATAAAAACCCTCTGGTTTGTTACAACCTCTGGACATACCTGAGTGGAAGTGGGAAAACATCACAATGGACTTTGTCTCCGGATTGCCAAGAACACAAAAGGGACATGATGCCGTATGGGTGATCGTCGATACACTAACTAAATCGGCCCATTTCTTACCTGTAAATATGAAATATTCTCTGGAGAAGTTGGCTCAACTGTATATGAATGAAATTGTGAAACTGCATGGGATCCCTGTGAGTATAGTTTCGGATAGGGATTCTCGTTTCGTGTCTAGATTTTGGCAAAAATTTCAAGAGACTTTGGGAATCAAACTTAACTTTAGTACCATCTATCACCCCTAAACGGATGGACAGTCTGAAAGAACAATTCAAACCCTTGAGGACTTGTTACGAACCTATATCTTGGATTTTTGGGGGTAGTTGGGGCCAACACATGACTTTAGTGGAGTTTGCCTATAATAATAGTTACCACTCGTCGATCCAAATGGCACCGTATGAAGCTCTCTATGGCCGAAAGTGTCGCTCACCGGTTTATTGGGATGAAGTGGGAGAAAAGAAGGTTCTCGATCCAACAATCATTCCATGGATGGAGGAGGCACAAGAAAAGGTTAAACTGATACGTCAAAACTCCGGACAGCTCAAACCGACAAAAGAGCTATGCCGACAACCGAAGGAAAGATTTGGAGTTCGAAGTTGGAGACCGTGTTTTCCTTAAGGTTACACCATTACGAAGCGTCACGGCGGGTAGAGGAAAGAAACTTCAACCTAGATTGTAGGACCCTTCAAAGTCCTCCAAAGAGTTGGAAAAGTGGCGTACCGTCTCGAGTTACCTCCAAGTTTATCCCGAATCCACGACGTTTTCCATGTTTCAATGCTCAAGAAGTACTATCCTGATCCAACCCACATCTTACGACCTGAGGAGATTGAAATAGATGAAACCCTTACCTATGAGGAGAAACCTGTGCAATTACTCGACCGAAAGGTTAAGGAGTTGAGAAATAAAAATATCCAATTGGTGAAGGTTTTATGGAGGAACCACGGGGTAGAAGAGGCAACCTGGGAGGTGGAGGAGGAGATGCAAAAGAAATACCCTGAGCTGTTTAGTAACCCAGGTGAGCAATTTCGAGGACGAAATTCTTTAAGGGGGAGAGAGTGTGAGAGCCCGTAAAATTTTCTTTATTTTTAGGTATTATTTTATTTCTTTGCACCCGTTTTCCATATTTTCTTTATTCTATAAATTTTCTAGACATTTTTATGAGTAAATAGGGTTTTAAAAATATTTTCCTAGTATAAGTTAGTTTACAAGATTTTTGGAGTGAATAGTGGGCGTGGGACCCGCTAGTGCGTTAAGTGAGAGAAATTCGGCCAATTAGGTTAAGTTATGCATAAAGGGATTAAATTACTAGGTGTTAAGAGATAATTAGAGGTTAGTTAGGTATTTAACCATTGGTAAACAAGAGGATAGGAATAAAATCAAAAAGTGCCACGTGTCGCGTTCCGATTCAAGGATGGACTTGCCTAACTTTCTTAACCTTTACTAAAAGACCAATTTTGACCCAAATCATCTTCACTTTTACTCCCATTTGGCCGAAACCTTTGAAAGAAAAAGAAGAAAGAGAGCTTCAACTTTCTTTCATTTCTTGCCTAAATCTTGAAATCCGACCGATTAAATTTTGAATTCCTCCATAAAAGTGACTTACTAAGGAAGGTTGAAAGTGCTTGGTGGAGTTGTTTTGGAAGAGAAAGCTCTAAAGTTACTACCTTTCTTGAGGGATTAAGGTATTTTGCTTGGAAACTCAACTTTTGTTCCTAATAATGGTAAATTAGTGACTTGTAGCGGTTAAATAGCTTGTTTTATGGATGATTTCATGGATTAAAGTGAAGTCAGATGAATTTCTTATTTTCTTGGGAAATTTTTCTGTTTTCATATGATGGTTATGGTTGGCTTTGGATTGATGGCTTATATTGTGTAAATTGGAGTTATTGTGTGTTAATTGTGGTTAATTGCGGAAAATTTCAGCTTTGTGCAGAAAATTTCAGTTTTAGGGTTTCAAATTGGGGCTTTACTATGGATGGTTGTTGAGCTTCTAATTGGCTAAGATTGAGGGGTATTGTGACCCTAATGATGTGTATTGACTAGCCTATGATTGATATGTGTAATTGTGGTTGTTTTAGATGAATTTAAGTGGTTGTTTGTAGGATGGAAAAGCTGAAATTTTAGGGGAAATGCTGTCCGAATGTTGAGGATATTGGGGTCTTGTGAGTTTAGGTTGAGGTTGGGTAGAAGTGAAAGGTTTGGGAGTTTGTTTATACTTTTAGCCTTAAATTCGATGTATTTTCCATTTTAAGCTATATTTGAATTTTGCTTTAGTGGTTCTTTTAAGAGGTACTCGACTTGTGTTTGAGTCTCAATTGTGTTCTCTTGATTGTTATAGGACGTGTCGGTGCTCCAAGGTAGCCATCGGACGGAAACTTGTGAATTTGCTTGTTTGAAGTGGTGAGTGTAATATTGCATGACTTAATGCTTAAATGATTACTTATCCTTGGATCCTTGAATTGAGCGAATGTGAACTTTGTGCATGAGACGAGAGTGTACTTTATCGCTCTCGTTCTCTTACTTGCATAACTGATTGCTGATTTCCTGTGAATTTGACTTGTGCCTGGTTTAATGTCATGTGGGCATGAGCCTTACGACTTTACTGTGATATCTGAGTTCAAACCTCAATGGTCGTTCATTGAGTCGAGCCGGCAAGGGCCGGTCGATTAGGTAACGAACCGTGAGGTTACTGTTTGTCGAGTGGAGTGTTAGCTCCTCGACCTTGTGGTATACTCGAGTATTACCTTCTTGATTACTGTGAGGTGTTAGGACCCGGTATGGGGAATGTATGGTGGAAGGTACTGGGGGTAAAGTGGGATCTACGGTCATGCTTTTCCTTCGAACGTTGACGGAGGGTCAACGGGATGCGATCAAGAATTGCAATGGGGAAATTGGCTCCCGAGAGCCACCCGTATCCTTTTACTTTTGGGATTTGTTGTGGTGCTTTTATTTCTATATTTGATGATCGTGTATAACTGAGCATGGTTGCATTCGTGAACTTGGGTTGTATGACTTGTTAGTACCTCATTGGGCGAAAGCTCACTCTCGTTATCTTTGTTTTCCTTACAGGAACACTTTGGAAATCATGGGTTTGAGAAGCGAGTTGAGTTAGTTAGATATTTTTGTTCCTTTGTTTAGCTCCTCGACCGTTAGAAACCCTAAATGTATCTTAATTGGATATTCCCTTTTGAATTGTGAACTCTTTATAATGTGTATGTGTAAATGTGTACTCGTGTATAAATGATATAATTGCCTAGGATTGTACATTTTCTTGTGCTATCTAAAGGTCTCTTGTACTTGGTTTGGCGTGTGTGATCGTTAGTAGTCCTGGCGAGAGTTGGACAGGCAGTTCGCTAACCCTTAGGGTACGCCCTAGGGGAAGGTGGGGTTGTCACAGTTGGTATCTGTCGCGCCCCATTTTTTAAAAAAATAAAGGAAAATAAAGAGTTTTATGAAAAATGGATTTTTAGGTTTGATTTTGATTTGAAAAATGTGAATTTTGATTTTTTGGAAAAATAAAGAAAATGAAATGGGTCTAAATGGGACTTTGAAAATGCGACGATTTTGACCCAAAGTAAAGTTTAAAAAGGGTTTTAAATAAAAACAGGAGTTGCCACTTGGTATTGAGTTAAGGTGTACCAAGTCACCTAAAATGAACTTTTTAAATAAAATTATGGAAAACCCTTTTTAAACGACTCCTAAGTCTACGAAAATCAGAGAAAAAGATTCAGGAGTCACATTTGAAGAGAGGGAAGGCAAGGATAAAAATCCAAGGCACCCTCTCAACCTAGCCAAGGCTAGTTGCGTGATTTAGTCAAAAATTTTCTTATTTTAACCTAAAAATTTATCGCATTTGGAGGTACTATATGAATGCAAACCCTAGACCTAAAAGGGTATCGGGGTGTCAAAATATCTTTTCGAAATTATTTGATGCAATTCGCATTAGTTGCGACGCCCAAAAGTAAACTTTCGAAGAAGTCACGAATAATGTAAAAATATGGGACTCTAAGAAAAGAAAAGGAAAATCATAATATACAAAATATACATGTTCTGAAGGAATGCATCATGTTGGGTACGGGGAGACTAATATTCGTGACTCAATTTTCCTTTTAATAGACGGAATACGAGCGTGCTAAGGCTAAAAAGGCAAACTCGTCCATATCCCATACTCAAGGGGTTATCCCTAATCTAATCAAGCAAATGATCTAACCTAATTTCTATTCCCCTAAATGAAACGCAAGTCTAATGTCATGTTTTCATACAAAGGGATAAGGAATATACTTATAAGGGAGAATATGGAATGAGAGATATACATATACGGGGCAACATGGGATAATAGATGTACATATATAGAGAAAGTGTCATACAAAATGGTAAAAATCCTAAAAGAAAAAAAACATGCATGATATGAAGTGATTTCATCACGCAATCATGATCTAACGCTCGACAGGGCTCCTAAGGGTGTAGCATTGGACTAGTCCACATCTATGAGTCCTTACTAGTATTGGACTAGTAGGAAAATCGAAACAAGAGGCCACAACTAGCGTTGGACTAGTGTGGTAACGACATGCATTTATTATAACCAAATAAATCATGTAAAACATAACAAAGCAAATAAACACATAAATCACATAAAACACATAACACATAAGCATGATATTTAGATGCAATACCCTAAGAAAGCGGTAAACACGTAACACATAGGCATGCGAGGCACACAAAACACGTAAAGCGAATAAAGGCCTAACTATTACATTCGGGGAGCTCTACTACAATCTAAAGGGGTAAAGAATTAAATAAAATGATATAATAACCTAACTATTACAATTGTGGCATTTAATTGCCTTCCCAAATAATTACAAATTAAATAAATATAAATATACAAAAATTAAAGCAAATAAAGCGAATAAATGAAATGAAATAAAAACATTCAAAGGCATGCGATTGAACACGTAAAGTCACATAAGAGCACATAGGGTCAAACAAAGTGAAAATAAGGGATAGAGTGTACCTCCCTTGAGTTGGGGCCCTAATGACACGAATTTACTTATTTACCCTCCAAAATAATAAAAAGGGTCAAGGCATCACTTTAATTAACAAATAATCACAAAGTAAATGAAAATAAACACGAAATTAAATCAATCCAGATATTCAAAAAGTAAACAAACCATATTTGACAAATTAACACAAATAAAGACCCAATTCGAAAGAATTAAAGAAATTAAGGAATCAAAATCACCATTATTGCAAATATTAAAGATCTAAAAGGAGATCAACTAAAATCAAAGACTTGAAGCCTATCAATCAAATGCTAAAATTCACAAAAATTGAATAGAAATTTATTCATGACAAAATTAGTTAAAACTTTGACCGAATGGAAATCGAAACTATAATTCTTCAAAATTATTAAACTCTCCCTATTTCATCCTAAAACTCATTAAAAGTCTATCCACTAATCGCATGGAAGCACAACAAGGAAAAAAAATAACATATTAAAAGGACAAAATTGATTGGATTGTTCAATTAATTGGGCCACAATAGAATGAGGAGAAACATGTGGGGTTGAAATGTAATTTTAAAAGGAATTTCATGCATGCAAACGAAAGCTCTGTGGCAAACTAGTTTTACTTGCTGCAATTTGCTTCTGCAACTAAAAATGAAACCTGTTGCAGATTCATTTCCAAACTCAAATTTCGGACCCCAAGCATACAGCTTTGCTCAAAAACAATTTTCCAACCAAAAATCATAACAAACTAAGCAACAAGACACATAACTTCAACATCCAAACAAACAAAAAACATAGAAAGAAACGATGCAAATTCTCGGAAAAACTTTTATGCAAATTCACGAAGAAACCTTCTGCAATTTTTCTTGCCGCAGCTTTCGTTTCCCATCATGAATTTCAGACCCAAACTCACAATTTTGAGCAAAAGTTCTTCGACCAAACATCAAGACTTTGAACCAAGCCACAAAACACATAATCCGAACAAGCAAAAACTGAGAATAAGATCGTGCAAAATCTAGAAAAAATTTCATGCAAACTGTACGCAAAAACTAAAAGACATCTCGGCAACAAGAAGGACTTTCAGCCACCAAATAATTTTCATCCGCAAGCTTTTACAACTTATGGCATACCATAACCAATCGAATGCATCACCAATAGCCATCAAGTCTTGATCAAAAGACAGAAATAAGACACGACTCCTCCCAAAAACAATGAAAGAAAAGCGCGTGCTAACACCGATAAATAAAGAAAGAGGATTACAGAAGAGTTCAAAGGAACTCAATTTCATGACCTCCTGCGAAATCTGATCAGTGCAACTTTCCTAATGGTTTGAACTTTAGCAGAACACCATTTGAATACTCATCTAAACGTGTTCGTGTGTGAAGGGATTCAAACAAAGTTTACCAACTCCGACAGCTGAAAATAATTACAAGAAAACTCAGGCCATGCTCATAAAAACCTTTACTTTTTCTCAATAGACTCACAAACACCATCTTCTACAAATGTAGCAAAGATACGAAAGTGGAAAACTCAGTGCGAGCATGCATTTGGCATGTTGAATGAACCACTAATTTCAATCAAACTAAAGCTTCATCAACCGAAAGTGCAGGCCTGCTTCATTTTTGCTTTCAAACTCGGATTTCATATTAAATATACAAAGTTTGATCCAAACTTTTTCAACCAAACATCACATAAATCTCCAAATCACTATTTTTAACACAACCCAAACACACGATTAAAAGCAAAACAAGTTCATTCAAAAAGCTTTCCACCCAATTCTGGGTTTTCTTTTCAATCACACGAAACCAGCCAACAAGCAGCATATCACGCCATGAAAAAGTGAAGCAATCAAGTTAGAATCCATTCAAAACTCCTAGCAAAATCATCCAAGAACATTAACAAAGCTTCACCACTTCAAATTGAAGACAGCAGCTTCTTGAACAAACCAAGAAACAAGAAAAAAGGAAATGGCAGCAACGATAGATTACAAACATGTTTAATGAACGGACCCTGAATCTAGTGTTTTTGAACCCAAGCATGCAAACTCAAACCAATCATCCAATTTCCTATTTCTAACACAAGATGAAACCCATTTGGTAGGCCTTGGCGGGAAGAAAACAGCAAAACATAAGAACGAAGGCAGCTTGCTTTCTGCAATTTTTCCAGCCACCATTTTTTTCACAACTTTTCGGCCATTTAGCATTTAGATCTACTGCTCAATCAAAACTGGGAAGGAAGGAACACTATGGCATGTTGTTTTAACAAAAACAAAGACTAACTCAACCCTCTTAACAAGAACATCGACTGCTTCATTTCTGGTAAACTAAAATTCCAGGACAAAAAACACGCACGACAGAAAAGACCAAAGCGACGGAAGAAAAGAAAAGAAAACCACAACCATGCACAACCAGAGAAGATTGAACTCTACTTAAATCAAGTGCAACTTTGCTCAACCTAGAAAGGATGGCATGATCTAGATATGAAACCCAGAAACTGAGCAATAACCCACGTCTCGGCTTAGCAGATTTAGTTTCGTATAGGAATGGAAACGGACAAGAAAAGGGTGGGGGGGTTTACCTGCTTTGCTTTGGCTTTTGACCAAAGCTTGATGTGAGCAAAAGATGAAGTCTTTGCTCTCCTCCTTTCCCGTAGATTCTGGTTTCCCTAAGCTCTTCGATGCCCAGATTCTCCCGCAGCCTTTTGCTCCTATCTTTCTCACTCTTGTTCCAGATTCATTTCTCCTCACTCTCCCGCAAGCTCTCTTTTGATCTTGGCCCAAAACCCTCTTTTCAGTCCCTTTCTTCTTTTTTTTACAGTTCTTTTTCTTCCTTCAGCTTCTCACTGCCGAAGCCTTTTCTTGTTTCTTCCTCAGCCTTGCTTTTTCTGTTTTCCTTTAACCCTCTGCCCAGAAACCCTTCTCGGTCTCTCCCTCTCGCTCTCTATTTTTTTTTCTATCTCTCCTTTCCCTTACCCTTTCTCTACTTAGCCACCATTCCCTATGCTCTCTTTCACTCTCCCGCCGTCACTCACTCTCTTAGATCCTCTCTCATTCCCTTTCACTTCTTAAGCCTTTTATAGGCATTCAATCCCCAAGACCTAGAGCTGATGGTGGAGATTTGAAGCTGCATTCTCGGTTTCCATTTTAGGCCATTCGATGGCTCATTTCCTTACGTTTCTTGGTGCTGTTGGATCAGGCCAGGTGTGGTGAAGTTGAAATGATCCGATGGTAGAAAAAAGGAAGGACAGCAACGTGAAAAAGAAGTGAGAAAAATTATCTCGCAGGTCACACTATATCATTTCCCATGGCTTCGTATCAGAAGCCATGGGAAAGAAATAGCGTGCGTGCTCTGCACGCGCGCGTGAAGAAGTTTTTTTTTTTTAACTTAACTAATCAACAAATAAGGAAATGATTTTCAATAAAAATGAAACCCAATCAATAAAAATTAAATAACGTGCTAAAATTTTATAATTTTCAATTAATTTAGAAAGCATTATTTCCTAATTGAAGTTAATTTGCAAGAAATTTTTATTTATTGAATCTAAAAAGACTAAAACTCACATTTTTGTAACAATTTCCTTTGTTCTTGATAAAATTTAATACTAACAAGATTTTAAAAAAAAAATTAAACTAGCAATTAAGCCAGAAACGAATAATATATTTAATCAATAAAAATGGAAACAAATTGAGCTAAAAATACAAATAAAATTTGGTATCTAAAAATACTAAAGAAATGTCTAAAATAAAATCATGAGCTTAATAAATAAATAAATAAAAATAAGTACTAGTTATTAAAAAAAATGAAATAGAAATAAAAATAAAATTTGGTGTCTACAGTATCAGAGTCTGGGTTAGAAATAATCTGGGCAAACCCGAAACTTTACTCTTAGAACTTTTGGGATTGTATTAGGGTGTGTTTAACTGTTATTTTTGTATCTAAGTTGTAAACTATGGATATTCTTATAGGTCATGGACGGAACTAGTGGGAGCGGAGGTGAGCCGCCTCGGAGACATTTTCGTGTCATCGACTACGAGGAGAGATCCGGAGGACCGATTAAACGCTAGAGTACGGCCAGTCGGACTAGGCGCTGTAGTCGCTGCCAGCATTACTGCTATGCTGACCATGTGGTCGTGGCCGTCTTAGGTGAGCGGAGGAGGTTTAGGCGTGCCACCGCCAGAGATCACACTGATGCAGCGAGTGAGGGGCATCACGAGGATGCAGGCGGATCGGATTCGGGAGCTCCAGGGGGATATAGCCATGGAGCAAGAGCGGACGAATGCTCTGAGATGCACGTAGCCAACGACCGTCTCACTAGAGTGGTTCGGGAGGTTAGAGACCGGTCCGGATGTATCATTAACGAGTACGAGGCATTGATTTAGGAAGTGATTGGCGCTAATGTGCCAGGGGGAGTTCCGGGTAACGGAGCTCAAGGTGAGGGAGGCGCCCCTAGCTCTAGCTCCGGAGAGGAGTCGATTGGCTCAGTAGAGAACTAGGATAGAGTCCCTTGGGTCATGTTTTGATCCCGTGTGAGGAGTACCTAGGGAACGCTCTTAGTTAGCTATTTTGCACTTTTGGGACCTAAGTTGTACATTGTACTTTTGGTTGATCCCACTACTTTCATGGGATTACTTTTGTATATATTTGACTGACTGCTACTGTATGACTTGTTTGCTACATCTGTGTGTTATATGTATAGATGTTCTATTTGATGTTTCCTTTTGCTATGTGTTTATTTATTCATGCCTATATATTGTTTTGCTTTGATATCGTATGTGTTTTCAACCCTAGAGTGGGTAAATCAATGGAGGGTACTCGTAGCGGACGAGGCCGCGGTCGCGGAACTAGGCAACCCTCGACCGAGGGAGGTACTCGAGAACCCATGCCTGAACCAAATTTTGAGCCTAGAATTGACCCTAACGCTCAAGTAGCCACTGCTATTCAGAGAATGACCGATTTGTTAGCCTACGTAGTGGAACATCAGTGCCAGCACCCTGTTCATCACCCTGGGAACCCTGGCGAACACGTAGAGGGTGAGGACCGATCCCTCGAAAGATTTCAGAAGTTCTCCCCTCCAAAATTCCTTGGAGGACCGGATCCAGACGTGGCCGAACGGTGGTTGGAGAAGATGATAGATATCTTTGCGGTCTTGCACTACTCGGTGGAGAGACAGGTTACTTTTGCTGTCTTTCAGTTAGAGGGGGCCGCCCGTTCCTGGTGGAACGTTATATGAACAAAATGGGAGCGAGAACTGACACCAAGGACGTGGGTGAATTTCATGAGAGAGTTCAACGTGAAGTACTTCCCGCCTTTGGTCCAGGAAAAGAAGGAGGATGAGTTACTTAGGTTGCGTCAAGGAACTTTAACGGTGGCCGAGTATTAGAGCCAGTTTACTCGACTATCTAAGTTCGCCCTTGAGCTTATTGTAACGGAGCAAAAAAGAATACGGCGATTTACTCATGGGCTAAATGTGAAAATTCAGAAGGACCTGGCGGTAGTCCAGATCACTACTTTTAGTAAAGCGGTGGAAAAAGCACTGCGAGTGGAGAACGCTAGACTCCAAATTAGAAACTTCCAGATGAGGAAAAGGGGATTCCCTGGGAGTAGTTCCGGTCAAGGTGAGAATGGTAACCCTCCCAAGTCTGGAAGGGGGACCGGAGGAGGGAGATTTGCGGGGATGCCATGGGGAACCCTATCAAGGGGTGGTTCATTCGGTCGAGACCAGCAGAGAAATGCCTCCCAAGGGAGTTCAGCCTCTGTTTCTCAAGGTCCTTGCGGATTTTGCGGGAAACCAAACCACACGGAGGACAATTGCTGGAGAAAGGAGAGGAAATGCTTGCGCTGTGGGAGTGCGGAGCATCAAATAGCTAGCTGTCCGGTACTACCTCGAGAGGCGAGAATAACCCCACAATCTTCAAGGGCCAGTTCAGGCCAATTTAAAGTGGAAGGGACGAAACCTAAGGTGCCAGCTTGGGTGTACTCCCTTGAGCAACATCAAGTCCCTAACTCATCTGGGGTCGTGGAAGGTACCTGTCTTCCACCGTCTACCTAGGATTTTGATAGACCCCGGTGCTACCCATTCCTTTGTTAACCCCGATTTTATGTGTGGCATTGATATAAAACCTGTTAGTCTGCCTTATGACTTGGAAGTTAGTACTCCTACGGGGAACCAACGGTTGATTTCTAGCATAATGTATGCAAATTGTGAAATTTGGGTAGGAGAGAGGAAATTACTGGGGAATCTTGTAAGTTTAGTTATTAAGAGGTACGACGTTATATTAGGTATGGACTGGTTAGCTAAGTATGATGCCCAACTTGACTGTAAGAGGAAGGTGGTAGAATTTCGTATACCTGGGGAGGCGATCTTAAGGTTAGATGTGAGGGGTAGCCTAACCTCATCTGCATTGATTTCGGGCATTAGAGTTAGGAAACTGCTGAGTAGAGGGGCGCAAGGGTTCCTAGCTTTCCTTATAAACACTCCCATTGATAAGTTAAGGGTAGAGGATGTGCCGATCGTGAGTGAATATCCGGACGTGTTCCCTGATGAATTAATAACCTTACCTCCGGAGAGAGAGATAGAGTTTAAGATCGATTTGATACCAGGACCGTCACCCATCTCTAAGACCCCCTATCGGATGGCACCTGTTGAGATTAAGGAGTTGAAGTTACACTTGCAAGATTTGTTGGAGCGAGGGTTCATCCAAGAGAGTGGGTCTCCATGGGGAGCCCCTGTACTATTTGTTAAGAAAAATGATGGGATCTTGAGATTGTGTATAGACTATCGGGGATTGAATAATGTAACCATTAAGAACAAATACCCACTGCCCCATATTGATGAATTGTTTGACCAATTACAAGGGGTCGTAGTGTTTTCGAAGTTAGACCTCCGGCAGGGGTACTATCAGTTGTTGATTAGGAAGGAGGATGTACCCAAAATTACTTTCAATTTTCGGTATGGGCATTTTGAATTTACCGTTATACCCTTTGGTTTGACCAATGCCCCTGCTGCCTTTATGGACTTGATGTATAGAGTCTTCAAACCCTACTTGGACCGATTTGTCGTAGTTTTCATTGATGACATTTTAGTCTATTCTAAAATTCGAGAGGAGCATGAGCAGCATCTGAAGTTAGTCTTACAAACCCTGAGAAATCATCAACTATATGCCAAATTTAGTAACTGTGAATTTTAGCTGGAGAAAATCTCGTTCCTGGGGCATGTGATTTCAAAAGAGGGCATTACGGTAGATCCGGCAAAAATAGAGGCGGTGACTGAGTGGAAACGACCAGAAACCCCTACTGAAGTTCGTAGTTTTCTAGGGTTGGCTGGGTATTATCGGCGGTTTATTAAGGATTTTCCAAAACTTGCTAGCCCTCTAACCAATTTGACGAAAAAGAATGATCGTTTTCTATGGGATGCTAAGTGTGAGGGTAGTTTTCAGGAATTGAAACGAAAGTTAACCATGGCCCCTATTCTACTCCTACCTAATGGAAAGGATAGTTTCTCTGTTTATACTAATGCTTCAAGGGAAGGATTAGGGTACGTGTTAATGCAGAATAAGAATGTGATTTCCTTTGCCTCTAGGAAATTGAAATCTCACGAGCAAAACTACCCGACCCATGACCTAGAGCTAGCCGCAGTTGTCTTTGCCCTGAAAAAAGTGGAGACACTACCTGTACGGGATAACCTTTGAGATTTATTCTGACCACAAAAGTCTTAAGTACTTATTTTCCCAAAAAGAATTAAACATGAGACAGCGACGGTGGATGGAATTCTTAGAAGATTACGACTGTACGATTAACTACCATCCGGGGAAGGCGAATGTAGTAGCTGATGCCTTAAGTCGGAAGGTTCAAATAGCTGGGTTGATGGTCAGAGAGTGGGAGCTGTTAGGAGCAGTGAGTAAATGGAACCCCAATTTGGAATGTCAAAAGGCAATCTTTGGGAATATCCGAGTAACTTCTGCTATACTAGAGCGAGTCAAAGAGGCCCAGAAGGAGGATCCGATGGTCCACAAATGGAGGGACAAGGTGGAGAAGGGGGAATTACCTGATTTCAAATTGAATTCTGAAGGGATATTGAAGTATCGGAACCGAGTAGTGGTGTCTAAGGATGAAACCTTGAAAATGGATATTTTGGAGGAAGCCTATCGATCGAAATATACGATCCATTCGAGTAGTAATAAGATGTATCAGGAGCTACGAAATCTGTCTTGGTGGAATGATATGAAGAGGGAAATAGCCCATTATGTACAAACCTGCCTCGTCTGCCAGCAAGTTAAGGCGGAACATAAAAAACCCTCCGATTTGTTACAACCTCTGGAGATACCTGAGTGGAAGTGGGAAAACATCACGATGAACTTTGTCTCCGGATTGCCAAGAACACAAAAGGGACATGATGCCGTATGAGTGATCGTCGATAGACTAACTAAATCGGCCCATTTCTTACCTGTAAACATGAAATATTCTCTGGAGAAGTTGGCTCAACCGTATATGAATGAAATTGTGAAACTGCACGGGATCCCTGTGAGTATAGTTTCGGATAGGGATCCTCGTTTCGTGTCTAGGTTTTGGCAAAAATTTCAAGAGACTTTGGGAACCAAACTCAACTTTAGTACCATCTATCACCCGCAGACAGATGGACAGTCTGAAAGAACAATTCAAACCCTTGAGGACATGTTACGAACCTGTATCATGGATTTTGGGGGTAGTTGGGGCCAACACATGACTTTAGTGGAGTTTGCCTACAATAATAGTTACTACTCATCAATCCAAATGGCACCGTATGAAGCTCTTTACGGTCGAAAGTGTCGCTCACCAGTTTATTGGGATGAAGTGGGAGAAAAGAAGGTTCTAGATCCAACAATCATTCCATGGATGGAGGATGCTCAAGAAAAGGTTAAACTGATACGTCAAAAACTCCAGACAGCTCAAAGCCGACAAAAGAGCTACGCAGACAACCGAACGAAAGACTTGGAGTTCGAAGTTGGAGACCGTGTTTTTCTTAAGGTTACACCATTACTAAGCGTCACGGTGGGTAGAGGAAAGAAACTTCAACTTAGATTTGTAGGACCCTTCAAAGTCCTCCAAAGAGTTGGAAGAGTGGCATACCGTTTCGAGCTTCCTCCAAGTTTATCCCGGATCCATGACGTTTTCCATGTTTCAATGCTCAAGAAGTACTATCCTGATCCAACCCACATCTTACGACCAGAGGAGATTGAAATAGATGAAACCCTTACCTATGAGGAGAAACCTGTGCAATTACTCGACCGAAAAGTTAAGGAGCTAAGAAATAAAAATATCCCATTAGTGAAGATATTGTGGAAGAACCACGGGGTAGAAGAGGCAACCTGGGAGGTGGAGGAAGAGATGCAAAAGAAATACCCTGAACTGTTTAGTAATCCAGGTGAGAAATTTCGAGGACAAAATTCTTTAAAGGGAAGAGAGTGTGAGAGCCCGTAAATTTTCTTTATTTTAGATATTATTTTATTTCTTTGCACCCGTTTTCTATATTTTCGTTATTCTATAAATTTTCTAGACATTTTTATGAGTAAATAGGGTTTTAAAAACATTTTTCTAGTATAAGTTAGTTCATGAGATTTTAGGAGTGAATAGTGGACGTGAGACCCACTAATGCGTTAAGTGAGAGAAATTCGGCCAATTAGGTTAAGTTTTGTATAAAGGGATTATATTACTAGGTGTTAGGAGATAAATAGAGATTAGTTAGGTGTTTAACCATTGGTAAGCAAGAGGATAGGAATAAAACATAAAAAGTACCACGTGTCGCGTTCCGATTCAAGAATGGACTTGCCTAACTTTCTTACCTTTACTAAAAGACCAATTTTGACCCAAATCATCTTTATTTTTGCTCCCCTTTGGCCGAAACTTTTGAGAGAAAAGAAGAAAGAGAGCTTCAACTTTTTCTTTCATTTCTTGCCTAAATCTTGAAATCCAACCGATTAAATTTTGAATTTGTCCATAAAAGTGCCTTGCTAAGAAAGCTTGAAGGTGTTGGTGGAGTTGTTTTGGAAGAGAAAGCCCTAAGCTACTACCTTTTCTTGAGGTATTAAGGTATTTTGCTTGGAAACTCATTTTTTGTTCCTAATAATGGTAAATTAGTGACTTGTGGTGGTTAAATAGGTTGTTTTATGGATGATTTCATGGATTAAAGTGAAGTCAGATGAATTTCTTATTTTTTTGGGAATTTTTCTGTTTTCATATGATGGTTATGGTTGGCCTTGGATTGATGGCTTATATTGTGTAAATTGAAGCTATTGTGTGTTAATTGTGGTTAATTGCGAAAAATTTCAACTTTAGGGTTTCAAATTGGGGCTTTACTATGGATGGTTGTTGAGCTTCTAATTGGCTAAGATTGAGGGGTATTGTGACCTTAATGATGTGTATTGACTAGCCTATGATTGATATGTATAATTGTGGTTGTTTTGGATGAATTTAAGTGGTTGTTTGTAGGATGGAAAAGCTGAAATTTTAGGGGAAATGCTGTCCGAATGTTGAGGATATTGGGGTCTTGTGAGTTTAGGTTGAGGTTGGGTAGAAGTGAAAGGTTTTGGAGTTTGTTTATACTTTTAGCCTTAAATTCGATGTATTTTTCATTTTAAGCTATATTTGAATTTTGCTTTAGTGGTTCTTTTAAGAGGTACTCGACTCGTGTTTGAATCTCAATTGTGTTCTCTTGATTGTTATAGGACGTGTCGGTGCTCCAAGGCAGCCGTCGGACGGAAACTTGTGAATTTGCTTGTTTGAAATGGTGAGTGTACTATTTCATGATTTAATGCTTAAATGATTACTTATCCTTGGATCCTTGAATTGAGCGAATGTGAACTTTGTGCATGAGACGAGAGTGTACTTTATCGCTCTCGTTCTCTTACTTGCATAACTGATTACTGATTTCCTGTGAATTTGACTTGTGCCTGGTTTAATGTCAAGTGGGCATGAGCCCTACGACTTTACTGTGATATCTGAGCTCAAGCCTCAATGGTCGTTCATCGAGTCGAGCCGGCAAGGGCCGGTCGATTAGGTAACGAACCATGAGGTTACTGTTTGTCGAGTGGAGTGTTAGCTCCTCGACCTTGTGGTATACTCGAGTATTACCTTCTTGATTACTGTGAGGTGTTCGGGCCCGGTAAGGGGAATGTATGGTGGAAGGTACTGGGGGTAAAGTGGGATCTACGGTCATGCTTTTCCTTCGAACGTTGATGGAGGGTCAACGAGATGCGATCAAGAATTGCAATGGGGAAATTGGCTCCCGAGAGCCACCCGTATCCTTTTACTTTTGGGATTTGTTGTGGTGCTTTTATTTCTATGTTTGATGATTGTGTATAACTGAGCATGGTTGCATTCGTGAACTTGGGTTGTATGACTTGTTAGTATCTCATTGGGCGAAAGCTCACTCTCGTTATCTTTGTTTTCCTTACAGGAACACTTTTGGAAATCATGGGTTTGAGAAGCGAGTTGAGCTAGTTAGATATTTTTGTTCCTTTGTTTAGCTCCTCGACCGTTAGAAACCCTAAATGTATCTTAATTGGATATTCCCTTTTGAATTGTGAACTCTTTATAATGTGTATGTGTAAATTTGTACTCGTGTATAAATGATATAATTGCCTAGGATTGTACATTTTCTTGTGCTATCTAAAGGTCTCTTGTACTTGGTTTGGCGTGTGTGATCGTTAGTACTCCTGGCGAGAGTTGGGCAGGCAGTTCGCTAACCCTTAGGGTACGCCCTAGGGGAAGGCGGGGCTATCACAGCTTTTCTTCATTCTTCCTCCCCAAGAATCAAACCACAAACGCTCTCTCTCTCTTATTTTCGGCCAGCCCTAGAAGCTCCAAGGGGAGGAAAAAAAACTTCATCTTCTAACTTCAATCTTGCTTGAAATTCATCATCCAACCATCAAATCTCTTGGATTCTTGGTCTAACTTGAAGGAAGCTTCCATCTTGTGGTGAATTCTTGGTGGTTAGTGGTGCATACCTTGGCTCTACCTAGGGTTCAAGAGACCTTCAAGAGGTAACAAACTCTTCTCCTTTGAATCTCCAAATTTATACAAAGATTAGTGGTTGAATTTCATGGGTTTGAAACCCTAATCAAGAAGTTAGGCCAGAGGACTTGAGGAACTTTTAATTCTTGCTTTATATCCTAGGCTAGCGGTCTTGAGGAGGCCTTTACGTAGCTGACTTGAGGTCTTTTGCTTGATTATTATTGTTTTTGTGGTGAGTGAAGTGATATTGGCTTGATTAGTGGAGTGAAAGTTGGAAGAAAATCAAAGGGGGTGCTGGCCGAAACTTGCTTCTTGTTATCTTGCTTGTATTTCAAATTTTGTTGCATATATGGCTGCTAAAGTGCTTGATATATGTTGTATTATGTGTGTGGAAATTGCCTTTCAAGAATCACTTCATTCGGTTGCATAAAACTTGGGTTTTGAGGAAAGGTAGAAATTTGGAAAATGGCTTCCAGGACAGCCGACCAGTGATTTTTGTCCGAACATAACTCTTTGTACAAAAGTCAAAATTGAGTGCCGTTTATGGCATTTGAAACTAGACACCAAGAGCTTTTCAATGGTATAAAATTCCCCTGCTAATTCGTTTTGAGTGAGCCGTAGCGAACCGGCAAAGTTGACTGACCTGTTTTACTTGTTATCCGAGAGAAACTGGGAAACTGTATCTTATGGCTTAATTTCGTCTCACTTGTGAAAGGATTTTCAAAATGATGTCTCCTGATGAATTATAGTATTTTGAATCTAGTTTTTAACGCCATCAACCATTCTCAATTTGGACTTGTGTAGAGTTAGATATGGTCTGATTTCAAAACTGTGTCAAAGCTGGTAACTGGAAAATTTGCTGAACAGGTTGTGAAATCCAGCCATCTTCAAACTGTTGCATCTTGCTGTTCAAAAATCCAAATTTAGTTCTGTTTGTTTTGTTTGAAATTGTACTTGAAACTCTTGCTGTGTTATAAATTTCAGAGGCTGATTCAATTCCTGTGAATTTTGCCGAATTTCAAACTTTGCTGAAAAACAAGAACTTGTTCTACCCTGTCTTCATGAAACAGTAATTTTGAGCTGAAATTCGAATGGTTTCTAGTTGGAATTAGGGAAGGTGTCTTCTGGAAAGTTTTAGTACTTTGAATCTAGTTTCCAACGGTATAAAGTTTTCAATTTTTGGACTTACGGAACTCGAGTTACGATTTTTCCAAGTAGTGCCGCTCTAAGCTGAAAATTTTCTGATTTCAAACAAAAACACCTTTTAAGAACTTTCCACCTTCCTTTGCAATTGTTGGACCGTTTCAAGTTTAATTTCATGATTACATACAAGGTCTCTCTGAACTTTAAAACCTCGGACGACCTACTTCTAACCTCTTACCTTGATTTTTCCACTTCCTTGAACTTTTCTCGCTAATGTATCTCTCCTTTCCTCAAAGTTTTACATTTTTTAACAAGTTACCTTAATTAAAGTGGTCAAGACTTGTACTTGGCTTTTAACCACCATTTTCGAATTTCCAAGTGAAACTTACTTGGTAGACTTGTCCATATGTTGGCCTTGATATTTGTACTAGAGTTGGCAATCATACAAGCATTTTAAAAGAATGATTTGAAAGGTTTCTTGTGAACTTAATTAGTAATACTCGGAATGCTTTGGCCAAGCTTCCAAGTAAAAAAAAAATGTATTCATCTTCCTTATTTGAAAGCCAAAAGTTTTATCGCCATAGTCTCCTAAGTTTACGCCCTCGATTTTACCATTGAAAATGAATGTTAAGTGAGTCCTTTACTAAAAGAAAACTTGAGAAATTTCACTCGATTTCCGTTGACAACTTGAAGTGGTAGCTAAAGAAGTTAATGAGCCGCTAGTGGCGGTTTTACTAGACTTTAACTAAATGAGTTTGGAAAATGTGAAAGCTCACTTATACTTGAAACTTGGGCCTTTAACTAGAGAATTTTGACAAGGAAATAATCTTCCATCTTTCTCGATTTTCGTGCCAAAACTTAAAGATCTACTTAATCCTCAAATTTGAGAATCTTGGACTTGACTTGACTTGAATTAATGCATTCTTAGATATTTTCAAATACTACTCTCGTGAATTAAGTTAGTAAGTGATATTTGCATTCGATCTAAACGTGTTATCTCTTGAGTGAGCGTAGTGGGAATACTACTAGATATTGGTTGAATACCTAGGTGATTTGTAATTATGCATGTCTCAGGCGCTCAAGAGGATTTTGAAGGGAATCTCGGAGCGGACAACTAAAGACTTTATTTGCTCATGTACTTTTGACTTGGTGAGTGTCAAGCGCATGAATTGTTGCATAATACTTGAAATACTTCTAGTTGAATATGTGAATTGAACTTGTTGAGACGAGTGTGTACTTTATCGCACTCGTTCTCTTTTACTTGGTTGAATAGTCGACTTGCTCATACTTGAAATTATACTTGTGTTTGACTCATCATCGATTGGCGAGCTATCTCATCGACTTATACTTGTACTCGTGGGGGACGCCCAAATTCATTGGCTAACTTTGCGACTCGAGCTGGTAGGGGTTTGGTTGAGAAGTTTGGTAAACCATGAGAAATCATAAAGCTTGATCTATTGTGGAGATTTTGCTTGGCATGCTCGCATAGTATTGCCACGATATACTCGAGTAATATCAAAACTTTTGACGTTCGGGCCCGGTTAGGGGGTGTAACGGTGGACGGAATTTGGTGAAAGTGGAGTCTACGGATTTGGTACTCGCTCGGTTGACGGAGAGTCAACGTGGGATATTTGGATCAAGACCTTGACCAAGTTGCGTGGATTTAGCTTCTGAGAGCTCCAGTATCCTTGAATTGTTTCTGCTTACTTTTCCTACTTGAAATGTTAATTACTTGAAACTTCTAGCTTTACTATTGTCTCAATTTCTCTTTCATGCTCCCTTCTACTTGCTCTATTACGTGCTTGCATGCTTTTCTTGGACTCACTGAGCGTTAGCTCACCCCATTAGTTTGTTTTCCTTAACAGGAGCTTGGAATGGAAAGAATTTTGGAGAAGCCGACTTGATTACCTTTTGTTTAGAATTTTGGATGTAATTGATTAATCGACTTATAATGGTTGTATATTTTTGGGGATTTGATATACTTTTGGAAACTTCATGATGTAAGATTTGAATATTTATTTAAAGAATCGACTTTTCTTTATTTTGGCTGTTAATGTTGGTGGTGTATTGTTAAGTTTAAATTTGACTTGTATCGAGTCCTGGCGAGAGCTAGGCAGGCATTCCGCAGATACCATTGGGTTCGCCTTAGAGAGAAGTGGGGGTATCACAAAACTAGACTATTCTAAACCCTTACATCATGAGAATGAGTGTTATTATATATGGAAATGAATCCCTATTTTATGTTATTACTTGGATGTTAGCCAAGTAAAGTAGATTACAAATAGGTGGGAGTTGATGTACTACAAAGTGGCACACAAGGGCGACATATAGTCTTATACATGGGTTAAGAGAGGGTTTTTGGGAGATGAGAGATGGTATAGAAGGGTTGGGTTTGGAATCAAGTTGTATTCTTATATAGAGTTTTCCTCTCATGATAAAGATCAGGTTTCTCTCTATGGACACAAGTTCAATGATGGAGCCAAACCATGTTAAATCTTATGTGTCGTTTATCTTTCATACTTATGGGTCGAAGTCCCATGCCACCCTCAGCATAAGATATAAATCTCCTCATTTTAACTGGTGGAATTTCAAGTAACCAGCTGAGAATCCCTATAAAAAAGTAGCAAAGATCCATTCAAGCATCCAAAAACTACCTTTGAGGATATTAGAACCTGCTCGCACATGGGTCAAATAGATGATAAAACATGCTTAATTAAAATTAACTTCCCCTTTGCAAATAAAAAATGTTCCTTCCAAGAAAGGACCCTTTTGACAATAGAACGACAAATATCCATGAAATATGCTAACTTATAGTGTTAGGAGGTAGGGTTTTTGAGTCGTAATTGTATAGTTGCGTTAAAATCAAACACATGTCCAGGCAATGTCGGATCCTAAGTCGGACCATAAGACGAGCACCTATCATCACTTGTCAATTTGACTGAAATCAGCTTCAACCTCGAATGGATCTTGTGTTTGGCCCCCATTATAGTGCTCATTAGTTGTTGCCTTCGTGGGCTTAGCACTCTCCTTCTAAATTGAGCTCCTTTTGCATCATTTTCATTCAAAATGCTTTTCAATCTATCCAATCATAAAACATACCCTAAGTTGTGCTTTTAAAGAAAAAATATGCATAAAATCATATTGATCGAGGAACATAAAAACACAAGACCAATGGAAATCTATTTGAGCATTAAAATGGATAAGTACATGCCTAGAGTCCATATGTCTACAGTCACCGATTGTTCTAAATCTCTGGATAAGAAAATTTTGCAAACTTCCTCTAACTTTAGCTGGCCATGGCTGAATTTACGAATCAAAGCAAACTTAAAAGGGGCAGCAACTTTCTTAATATCATCCTATTCATCTATTAGTCCTTTCTAATGGACACATGCTATCTTTTTTATAATAAATTTTAGTTATGTACTACATTTTTGACATGCTAACTTCTCAAACACATCTTCAAGCATTCATATCTTTGCTTTTCTAAAATACCTCAGTTTATTCACCAATATATTCTTCCCATACCACACTATAAAATCACAAGGCCATAATTAGTAATCGTATAAATGTTAATTTATACGGCATTTGTATGTATCTATCATTTCTCGGTGCAAGGTGCAGCTGTGCCTCCTAGTTCACAAAATAAGTGAGAAGCTGATATTTAATCTTTTGAAGAGCTACTACTAATCATTTATATTTTCCCCCGGAGGTTCCATAGAGCAATTCAGAGCCAATTTCATGATGGATTTTTCACATTTGAACTTTCCACTTAAATACATGTTCTCCAACATTTCTAGATTGTTATCAGGAATGTCTATCATAGACTCAAACCTCAATAGCTTGGCATCAACAATCCAAATTAATGAATTTGGAAGTGAATCACTAATCCATGTCCTTAATCTGAAATCTCCATCAAATATTTCATCGCTAGGCTTTCTTCTTGTAGAAATTTCCATCAACAAAATACCAAAACAATAGACATCACATTTGGTTGATACCAACCCTTCCAGTCTATACTCTACAACAATGACAAGAGGCATCGGATTTTCTAGCCCAAAAAGTAACTGAATCTGTTATTTATACAAGAATCATTGACAGATATTGTAATTTCGAGTTTATTGTATTTTTTTCTACTTCTGCTGCAAATTTTTTTCTGTGGTGCGTTAATCGACATTACATGCACGATTGATCAACTCATAGAATTTCTAATATAATGAGCTCTTAATGTTTTTTTTGTTCTTTCCACCATAGGATTTCAGCTAATTAAGTCAAATCAATCACAAAATATTGAAATATATTCCTATCTTTAGTTAAGAGACTGAAAAGATATTATATGCAAAGAAATTAATCTCAGCTATTGACATTTTTAGGGTTAATTGAAAATCCCAAAAGTGAGAGATTTTCCTAATACCTAGAACTGAAACCAACAACATAATACGAAGAACCATTAAAATTAAAGAATATAAAAAATATAAGAATATCACTCTAATATGCAGTATCATTTTCTTCTATAGAAACAAAACTAGATGCTAGAACTCAAGTTAAGTCTATGGATCTTCAATCTCAACTCATGATAAATGGGAAATATCACCAATCAAGGATATTATTTTAATTTTCCATGGTAACTTTATCATATTTCATGTCACCAATCAAGGATATTATTTTAATTTTCCATGGTAACTTTATCATATTTCATGAAATATGATAAATGACTATTTTGTATTAAATTTGTATGATATTTTATATTACTTTTAGTCACTTTTGCAATATTATAGGAAGAAAATGGTCAATTTTTACTAGAATTGATTCTAAGTGCAACTAATGCTTAATGGACTTCATGTTGGACAAGAAATAAGCTTGCATTATATTGATTGAAGGCCTATTTAGGGACTCAAGAAGAGTAGTAAATATGAGCTAACAATGGATAAGAAGTGGAAGTTCGGCAATGGATTGTTACCACGTTCAAAACTCCATGAATAGAGGTAACCAACAAAGTACCGTGAATAGTCATTCCGATCAAACTTTATGCCTTCCACTTGCGCAACTTATTTTCACCTTCATTATTTCACATCTTTTGAGGAACATTTGGAAGTTTATTTGTAGCTGTAAAGATGAGATTCTAGTAATAATTCTTGACTTTATTTCTTCAACAATAATGTGATTTAGTTTGGAACCAAAATTGTTGACTATTTAGAGCTATGTTCACATGGAAAAGTTAAAGGTTTGAAGATTTCTCTATAAATAGAGGTTGTATCATTCATTTTAAGAGAGTTTGGAGAGTGGAAGAAACACCACACAAAATGTAACTTTTCACTAGTTTCTTGGTTCTTTAGTTTAGAGTAGTGTAGGATAGTTTAGATTAGTTAGATTCATCCTCTCTAATTTATAGCGAAACTTGGATTAAGATTAAAGAGCAAAGATGGAGAGTTTGAAGTCAAATTACAAGGGCGATATCTCTCCTATCATTTTCTATCTTTTATTGGATTTCATGTTTAGTTATAATACAAGTTTGGATCTTATTATGTGCTTCTAAAGTTTAACCTTGGGGTATTGGTGAACTATCCATATCTTGCTAGTGATGTTTATTTGGTTATTTGATGTTATTGTTTTGCTTATGTTATTTAGCTCTTTCGATTTTCTAATTTTGATTAACTAGCCATTAATTGTGATAGTATTAAGGTGTTAAGTTTGCAATGAAAATTGAGATTTAACACTAGTTCAAGGAAGTGCTAAACCTAGGGAGTACACTTATGAGAGTAGAGGTGCACCTTTTGTGGCTTTAGTGATTTATTTCATGTTTCACAGAGGTAATGAACTTATAACAAATTTCATAACCATGAAAGTAGGTATGGATTAACTATAAGTGTAGCTGATTCACTATAAGAGTAGCTTTCACATGTATAAGAAAATTACACCATACTTAACCATGATAATAACAATCAATTAACCAGTAGATTCATTTGCAAGAATAGTTAGGAATTCCATGACTCTAGAAGATTTCCATTGTTGTTTTTAATAATTTTGTTACATGTTATAGTGTAGATTTAATTTCTTACACTTTTGATAGTGTAAATAATAGAGGAGTTTTAGTAGTACCGATAGTTGTCTATTCTTCCTGGTGGGTTTGACCCTTAATATCCTATACTGAATCATGAACTACATATTTGTAAAAAATTGCGTGTGAGGTATTTGGGATTTTATAAATATAAAACTTGACTGTAAATTAAGCTAATTCTTATATGCATACCCTGCGTTCACCAAGTTTTAAGTGCCATTGTCGGGTAAGATTTGTGGCAATATTAGCGTGAAAAGTAACTTTAGTAGTTTAGAAATTGTACTCATTTTCTTGTGTTTGTTGTGTCTAGTTTTCTTGTATGTTTGTTGAGTCTTTGTTTTTGTATGTGTCGAGTCACCTATTCTTCTTGATAAATTTGTTTTTGAGTTACTTGGAAAGCATGTTTAGGGACTCAAGAAGAGTGGTAAATATGGGCTAACAATGCATAAGTGGAAGTTTAGTAATGGATTGTTATTACGTACAAAACTCCATGAATAGAGATAACCAAGAAAGTACCGCGAATATGTCTTTTGAAAATGGCATTAGGAGCATTAAGGTTAAACTTGATTATAAAACGTTAAAAGTTCAACTGGATACCATTATCCATATAATTGAACAAAAATGGAATGTTAATGATTTTAATTCTAATAATGTGATTTGTGACTTTTGTGGAAATTATCATACTACTCATACATGTATGCAAGTACAATATATTGATTATTATGATAAATTTGAACATTACAATCATTATTTGGATCAATATGGTCCTAATTGGAATAATTCCTATACTTACGGTTGGGATAATCAATGTAAGTGTATAGTGATTCTTCATGTAGCTTAGTGTGTTGTTATGAAATTTTCATACAAATTTAATTCCACTTTAAGTATGATTACCTCATGTTTTGATGCTTCTTGTATTACTCTAATGATTGAAGGCAGAATCACAGTATAATTTTATTTTCAATTTTCTTACCTAAGGCTGTTGTAGGACAAAAAACAAATTTTTTGTCCAAATTTTCTGACAGCTACTTAAATCAAAGTTTGCTTTTCTTCTGCCATAATCTATGTTAATTTGCTATCATTTCTGAAGGATGTCAGAGAATTAGAAACATGAATCTCTAGCAGTGGCATTGATTTCATGAATTAATTAGAGGTTGTGATTCATAATTAAAAATTGTGCCAAAGCCCTAATTTCTGTTTTTCTTTAACAGTTTACTAAATTTCTTACACTAGAGTATCATGTTATAACTGGTGTACCCGATACGTGAGATTTATTTTTCACATTTCTATAACCTCACAGTGGAGTTCTTCCAACTCCCAATAATGTATGGCTCATGATGTAGTTCTCTTCTGCGACATTTATAGCGGCATATTGATTTATGTCATTTAGGCTTTTCTCTAATTTATCAATAATTTAGAGTTTTTCTTCCAAAGAGAAGAAGAAAGAAGTAGAGATTACTACTCCCTTCTTTTTGCATGCCAATGAAGGGGCGTAAAAAAGCCATTAAACTTTGCAACTTTTTATTTACCTATTTGGTAAGGTCTATCTCTTTATATTTATTTTTTCCTTTTCTGCTGGCCTTTTCATGTTTATAGTTGTTGTTATTGACTGTCTTGGAGGCTCTTAGCATGGAAGAATGGTCGGCAGCACACCACTTGTCGGTATCTCACTTGTCTAAGGTTTATTATGATCTTAGTAATTGCTTACTTTATGTTTGCTTCATTATCTTGAGACATGATTTTAGCCTGACATTGCCTTCGATTTATAAGAATGATACGAAGATGTTGAATATGTGAGATCTCAAAAACCATGGCTATCAACTGTTTGATGAAATGCCTATATGAAACTTGGGATAATTAGTTCTTTGGTTGATTGCAAATGTTATGTTAAATCTAGATTTAGGTGTTGGGATCTCTTGAGAAGGTTCTTTGAAACAAAGAATTGCCCTATTCAAGTTTTTTTGCTATTTACTTTCCTACTCTCTAACATTGACAAAAAAGCTTTGGTACTTCTATTAATTTTTGTTCCTGCTATTTTTTTCCTATACTCCTGAGGATGTTTAAACTTATTCTGAAGGAAGAGTTTCAAAGTTAGCATGCTTAAGTTAACTAATTTAATCAAGTAGGAAACTGAGCATTATCTTGATAAAATAAAGTTGGGAAATGATTAGTCTGAGTCCATAGATTCTCTAGTTATACATCATAAAAATTGAATCTAATTTGCTTCTCAACTAAATTATAGCAACTGATACAACTATAGTCACTGGCAATTAGCAACGGATAGTACTCTTAAAGAACCTCAACAGTAATAATTGTTTTCTCAAATATGAAGTCCCTATGAGGTGGAAAATAGAGCATGTTCTTGAGGAAATGATTTTGGGAACTGATTATGACTGTGATTTCCATTTTAACTTTGTAAAGCCATTCTATCTTTTGTCCTCTTATCAGGCTTCAGATGTTGGTATGTTTTGAGTGTTTTAATTTGGTAGAAGTCTTTTATTAATGAATCTAATTTCTAATTTTTTTTATTTAAACGATCATAATTTCCAGCTAAAAGAAGATGATATGTATCACAATCCTTTAAGACAAAATAAATACGATGCAATTTGATGGTATAAGTGCTGATATGAGACATTTGGAAGCATGAAGATTGTCAGACCTATTTCTTGATTCGGCAACTTACCCTTATGAGCCAATGACTTGTTTCCTGATTTTCTAGGAAAAAACTTAAAGGCAATAGGATTTTTAGAATTGGAGCAATGTAAGAGCTTGACATTCTGAAGTAGTGCTTGAATAGATGGATTTGAGTTTGCTGTTTCCAACAACTCTATATAAATTGAGGTGTAGATGTGTATAAACTGGTGAAGTCTACATGAGTTGAAGAGGAAGAACTGGGCACTGCAGTTGAAAGTACCTAGCAGTCTTTCAGGTTATAGTTCCTACAGAACAAGAGACACCAAACTAGCCCACTGTTCCTATAACTAATTTGCCATGCCAAAAAGAAAGCACTGCTACCAAACCAGCTGAAGCCATCACTACTCAACCAACTGAAATAGTTCAGGAAGATCAAAGGCAAATGGAACTTTAATGATTTCAACTTATTTTTTGTTCCCTAACTAGACAGTTGCATTGCTTCAAACTTACGCTTAACTAGATGAACACCTGTATTTGCACTATATTATGATCTATTATTTTTTTATCGCAACATTTAATGGATCATAATATTTAGAGTAGCATTAAGTAAGGAATTCTAAATGTTAGTACAACTTGGCTCTTTGGTTTATATTGAACTACTCTATTATGCCTATCTATAAAGCTTTTAATCATATATTCACCTGCCTAAGCTTAGATGGTTGACATCTTCACAAACAACCTGGTTGAAACCAATATTGTAGGCAATCGTTGTACATTGCATATTGAAGACTATAGATAGACTCTTTTGTATTCAGCATTTTAGTAACTATTGTGGCTACAAAATCGTCAACTAGCCATGAAATTAAATTAACAAATAGCTGAATGATCCAGCCATAGAATATGTATTGCCTATATAATACATATAACTTGACTATTTGGTTTGTAATGAATTACCTAATTATGCTTATATATATATATATATAAGTGTGTACTTGACTGTTTACACTTATTTGATGGTTGACATCTTCAAACAAATATATACACATTTTATTACTAAAGCAAAAGTTAGTAGAAGGACAAATCCTATAGGAGATTCGTGGGATTTTAGGACTTTTTTTAGGATATTAGATTTATGTATATGATATTATTTGAATAATATTCTTGGCACTATAATAGCATTCATTACTTTAATGTCTTTCATAAAACAATGCATGCCAATTAGTGTATGTAATTGGTTGAACATGTGTTTAGCAGCTGTCCAGTGATATATGTCTAGGCAATATATTATTCACTTGGTTAATCATATAATAAATTAATTTCCTCTACTTTCCAATCACTTATTAGCGATTTCCTTTTCTACCGATTCAAATTGGGCAGTGGCTATGCTCATCACAGCCATAGTATCAATAGTTTGATTCACCAGTTTTTATATGCCTTTCCAGATAGTTCTTAGTATTCAATCATAGGCGTGGATCTTCCCAAAGCAATTTGTCACTCAAGTGCCCAGCATTAATGAGCGTATTTAGATAAAATATTATTTAGAATAATTAGTGTAACATTTTTTATGATTTGATATATGTGAAATAAAAAATAATTAAAAATATAAAAAAATAAATTAAAAAATATTTTTATGATGCAAGCAATGTCCCTCCTCCTTTCACTTCCGACGGCAGGCATGGGGAAACAATTTCTACGGCAGATGAATCCAGCGGAGCAGTGAGGTCATCTGTCCCGTCAAGCGTTCTGCGACATTCATCAGCATGCCATCAGGTCAACTATCGTGACATACTGGCATGGACGGTAGCCCATGATACGCTAAATTCAAAAGGTCAAATACTTAAACTAAAGGGATAATATTAGAAACCTCCCTTGAGGTTTCTCTTAATATCACTTAGCACCCTTGAGGTTTTAGAAATATCACTTGCCTCCCCTAATAATTGTAAAAAGATTATACTAACCCTCACTTAACACATAATTTACAACATATTAAATAAATGAAGCTCAAAATTTAAAAAAAAAAGAAATGGAAGTCACTTTCTTCTTTTTTCATTTTCTCCATCATTCTCTCTTACTCATATTTTTTGGATGAATATGCAAAATTATATTATAAATTATAATAAATTAAATTTTATTTATCTTTTACTTTTTGTGATTGTAATAAAGTGGGGTAGAACTTATTTGCTTATTTTGAGTTGAATTTTTATAATAATTGGTATAATTTAATGGTTTGAGCAAGGGTTAAGAAGATGGTGGAAAAAATGTAAATTCATAAGAAATCGATTTTGAGCATATCGAATTAAATTGATACAAATGTATTTCTTTTCAAATATCATTTTTATTTTTCAAATTTATATTTTTATGGGGTATAGCATTGTGATGTAGTAGTACTACAAGAGATTGCTTTTGAAGTAATAGTTTTCTTGAAGTGAATAAAGTGACTTAGGAACATTTTTATTTAGTAAGTGAAACGGTAGTTTAGGATTTTTAAAAATTTTGTTATACAAATAACTAAAGTAAGGGAGGTAAGTGACATTTTTGAAACTTTAGGGGTATCAGATGATATTAAGAGAAACCTAAGGGGAGGTTTCTGATATTATCCCTAAACTAAACTTCAGTGATTGTCTGAGTTCCATATTTATTCACCCCAGGAAAAGCGTTGACTAACTTCTTTACCATAGAATGGTCCCACTTGTTAGGCATCAGCTACTCCAGCTGGAATGCTGGATTTCACATTTGCTGCGATGGTCCCACTTGATAGGCATCAGCTAATCCATTACGTGGGCTGCGATGGTCCCACTTGATTTTACATGGCTGCGATGTGGCCCCTTCCGCTTTGCCGCAGGTTGCCTGGAGCATCGCCAAGAGGGTCTTTACAAGCAGGCTATATAATTACTAAAACGTCTACGACAACAACTACATATAACAATAGAAGAAAATTATCTTTGTCTCATGTAACATTACGGGATTATTCGAGGAAGTTTTTGTCTTATACATATATAAGAAAGTACCTTTTTAATCTACCATATGATTTAGAAGAAAACACGTGAAACTATATCAAAATCAGATTCTACACATTAGTGTTTTTTTTCACCCATATTCATTCATTTTTTTTAATAAGAATTGATATTGAACTTCAATTCTACACGAACAACTTAGGGCAAGTTATATTTTTGTAAAATTTTGTGACAAAAAGTGGAGGTGGTCGACAACGACACCATAAGCATGGTACCCGGAAGCAACTGTGATTGTTGCCACATACTTGGCAAGGAAATTAAGATACGAAGAAAGGAATGTGAGGGATGTTTTTCATTTTTTTTTCTTGCAATTCTCTACTTTTGCCCCTAAATTTTTTGAAGCATGAACTACGTGTGATTGTTTTTGATAAGAATATGAACAGATATGAGTTGAGGGATTAAAAGTATGCATCTTTCATTTGTTAGCAATGAAAAATCATCATTTTATATGTAAGAGATCTAAAATGTACAAAACCAATATATAAGAATAAAAAAATCATCATTTTATATGTGAGGGATGTAAAAAGTTCAAATCCCATGTGTGAGCGATCATTTGTAAGATTTTCTCAAAGAAAAATGGAAATGACAAAATGACTTTCACCAAAATTAACGACACTATGCTTCTTTAACAAGCATGCTTGCTCCTAGTCTAGTTCATCAATAATTTATTTCATGTTCAAATTATGATAATCAAATTTAGCTAAAATAACTTCTATTTCACCTCATTTTTTTATTTTATTATTATTAATAAAATTTAGGGGTGGCGTCCCTCCCCCATATACCGGATTTGCCATTTAAAGAAAAGAGAGAACTTCTATTTGTTTTTTGGAAAATAAAAGAGCTTGCATTTTTTTTATGCAATAAAAATGCTCAACTCACCCTTTCAAATAAAACGAACATTAATTGACAAAGTATCAGTTTTCTCATTCATTAGTGCTTTAGGATAAAGTATTTTCACTTCTTTTAAATTATTCTTGTAATAAATTTCCTAATGAACCTTTTGCCATGCATATATCACATTTCAAAAAGTACATTAATATATTTTTTTCCTACAAAGACTTTGAAAAGTCCAAAAGAAAAGAAACTATTTGTGAGAAACCGAAAATTTTCATATTTTCTAGGCAGTATTTAATTTCCTTGCCTACATTTTTATACTTTCCTTTAATATATTAATCTTCTATACATTTTTATAAGTGAGTATAGTTTTTAAATCATTTTCCTAAAATAAGTTAGTTCATGTGACGTTAGTAGTGTATATTGGACGTGGGACCCGCTAGTGCGTTAAGTGCGATAAATTTTTGACGCCTAGGTGAAGTTTTGTATAAAGAGATATTATTTTACAAGGTGCTAGGAGATAATTAGAGGATAACTAGATAGATTAACCATTGGAAGGCAAGAGGATTAGACCAAACCCTTAAGGCGCCATTTGTCGCGACACTAAATGGAAGTTGGACTTTGACCCAAGGTTTCTTACCTTTCCTAAAACTCCAATTTTGACCAAAATTCCCTCATTTCTTTCCCTTGCTTGGCCGAACTTCTTGAGGGAGAAGAGAGAGAGTAGACTTCATCTTGTACTCCAATTTCTTGCTCCAATCTTGAGTTTCAACCATCAAAAGTGGCAAATTACTCCATACAAAGTGCTAGCTAGGGAGGATTAGAGGTATTGGTGGAGTGATTTTTGAGGGGGAAGTACTAAGCTACCATCTTTCTAGTGTTTCTAAGGTAACTTGCCAAGAAATCCCTCTTTGCTTCTAATAATTGCATATTAGTAGTTTAGGGATGTTAAACATGTAGTTTTATGAGACATATTATGGTTTGAAGTGGTGTGATGGAAATTTTCAGTTTTTATGATGAATTTTCTGCCTTTATATGAAGATTAATGATTGGCCATGGTTTGATAGCTTTGTTATGTGAAATATTGGAGTATTATGTGCTAGATTAACTTGCCTAAAGAAAATTTCAGTTTATGTGTGTAAATTTCAGATTAGGGTTTCAATTTGGGGCTTTATTGTGGTTGGTTGTGGGGCTATCAAATGGTGATATATGAAGGTATTGTGACCCTAATTAGTGTGTTTAATAGCTTATGAATTGTATGTGCAATTGTGGCTGATTTGAGATGAGTTTGTGTGACAGCCCCACCTCTCCCTAGGGCGAACCCGAGGGTATCAGCAGACTACCTGCCCAACTCTCGCCGGGGCACGGTCGATCAAAGAACTAGTAACTCAAGATAACCAATGGAATAACTTTAAATCAAAGCGTACAAACCCTAATAGTATATAAACGTCAAGCCAACTTTCCAACTTAAGATGGCAAGCTACAAGTCACCCTTACCATTCCATACTACAATTACATAACATAAGTCGAACTATTGAATTCAAGCTTGCAAAAATAAAAAATAAAGTCATCTTAACAAAAGGGTTACAAGTTCAAGCAAAATGAAGCTAAGAAAGCTCTCGGACCGTTAGTCCATCCCCGATCTGTTAAGGAAAACAAAGGGAGTGGGGTGAGCTAAAGCTCAGTGTAGTTCCAAGTAAAACAAGTAAGCACATAGCCAAATAAGGGCATAATATAATCAAGTAAACACCGTATAATATAATAACAATTTAATCACAGTACAATTCAAGAATACGGGTGGCTTCCAAAAGCCAAATCCCCTTGAGCTTGATCATACTGGGGTCCGTTGACTCTCCGTCAACGTTTGCATTTAAAGAATATACAGTCCGTAGAACACCACTTTCTCCAATCTCCGTCCACCAGTCAACCCCCTACCGGGCCCGAACTCCATAACAGTAGTTAGGTAATACTCGAGTATACCGGTTTCCAATGTTCAGTAAACAGTCCCCAAGGTTTTATCGGCCGTCTCGACCAAGCCCTTGCTGGCTCGATCCAACCGACTCACCTATGAGGTTGGGTACCCAAACAGTAGCAGTAGTTGATGGGGTATCACCCAAACAACTCAAGTACAGTCACATATAGAGAATTCACATCTCATAATTGCAGTATACAGAGCCACAGTGGAAAATGAAGGAGGTCGAGTGCGATAAAGTACACGCTCGCCTCCATTTTATCAAAACATGGTTTGGCTCAAACAGTCGTAATTCAAGTATTCAGATATTTCATATACGCAGGTAGCAGGTAGTGGAACACTCACCTGTCAAGCAAAGTTGAGTTCAAATGTCAAGTCGTGCGGTTACGTTCACCACCGTTTCCCAATCCTAGGGCAACGAGTGAAATCGTTAACAATTTGGATTCATTTCTCTCTCAATCGTAGGCTCATTGAGAGACCAAGTGAGTGGTTAAAGCCACACAATTCATCATACAAATTTGGTCTAAAATGCAGTAAAATTTCATGAAAAAACAAATTCAATAAGTGCAAAGGAAAAGTTTCATTCAAGTTTAAAATGTTCTTCACGGGTAAAACAGTCGTGCCCGCGCAGTCTCGGTAAAATGGCTATATATCACTGTAGGAAGGTCGGAATCAGGTGCCGTCAGTGGCGTTGAAAACTAGACTCGAAGGGCTTTCCAACAGTACCAATTATACATTCCAGTTCGTCTCCTATCAGTACCAGTATCTCAGACAAATCGGCTAATTTTCCAACTCTGGATCAGCCCTAAACCCTAGCAAAGACACACTAGTTCTAGATGCTATCTTCATTTGTTTTGGTTCAAATTCACCCAATAGAATCTTCTAGGGTTCATAAACAGGGGGTCAAGTCATTTAGTATCATTGGAGTTCAAAATACAACACAAGTGTAATAATACAATCAGAAATCAGCTTTGAAGACAAAAGCTAAACACCAGATTTGACATCTTATAGTATTTTGGTCACAATTGGAGTTACGTTTATTGGATTGGGGTGAACCGTATACCGTTTCGAAGATAAGACATAAGCCTACATTTCTTATGAAGACATCAAGATCCAATTCTCACACTAACCAGGTCGAATTTACCAAAACAATTTCCGTTTCTCAGTTTCGAATCTCACTGTCAGTTTAACTGGCAGGCTTGATTCAATTACTCATAACTCAATGCACACAAGTCCAATTCAGGTAATTCTAAAGGCACATGGAAGCTAGGATACAGGGCTATAATTCTTAAGAAGACATCAAAAGCTAAATGAGTCATCTTCCCGATCAAAATGACCAATTACAGAGGCAAAAGATCAGTTCGGACAGAAACAGGGCATCAGGGGTATTTTGGTCATTTCATATGCTACAGTGCTTCGATTCATCTGAAATTTTACGGGTAGAATGCTAACGCAATCCTCTACAACCTTCATGTTTGGCCATTATCATGGTTGAATATCCAGTTGAAATAAGTGCAAAAACTGGAATCAAGCTGGGAAAAATTTCAGCTTACTTAGCTATGACAAAGTTATGAGAAATCTTCAATTTCTTCAAGTTTACAACCATAAAAATCCATCAACCACATCATTTTTCACATCTAGATCCATAGAACCTCATTTTCTAACAAAAATACAACAAGTTTCTCATATATCAAGCATCAAGTATGCATCTACTAACTCAAGGTCATAAACATACTTTAAATCCACAAATATTCCTAGATCTACTTAGATCTGCAAAAATCAAGTTTAAAGGCTTCAAGCAACTTAAGATTGAAGGCTTACTTACCTCTTTAGCTCTTCAAGAAGACAAAACAAGCTTCAAGTTCATTTCTTTCCTCCAAGAACTTGATCCACAAGACAAAATAGGTAGTAGAAGTTGCCAAGCTTTGATTCCTCACAAGTTTCTCAAGATTTTGGCTAAGATTTGTGTTGTAGAAAATTTCTTCTCTCCACCCTCTCTTTCTCTCTCTAATTTTGGCCAAGAGGAAGAAAAATAAGACAAGAAAATGCTCCAAAACACTAGTATATACTTGAAAGTTCTATAGTCAAACCTTAGTCAAAATTAGTGGCTAATTAAATCAAGATTAAATCTTATGGTGACAAGTGTCACAATCCTATGCTAATCCAAGGTGATTTGTCTCCCTTAATCACACCTTAATCCTCTCCTAATCATGCTTAAATCCTTAATCAAATCTTAATTGAAATTGCTCTAAAACCCCTCAACTTTTGAAAGCTTTTCGCTAAACCCTAGAAGTTCTAAATAAAGAGAGATTTAGTAAGAAATTAGCTTTAAAACTTTTGCTTGTCATATAAAAGAATCGTTTGAGTAAAACCCATCATTAAACAAGCAATTAAATACCTAAATCATGAAAACTATGAATTTAATCAGAAATCAATTAGAATTGAACAAAGAAAGTTTGAGTGAAATGCATGTGAAAAACTAGGGTTCTTACAGTTTGGGTGTGGATGTTAGGATGGAAAAGTAAAGAAAACAAGGGGAGGTGCTGCTGAAATTTTCCGTACCCTTGAGCAGCCTTAGGAAATCTGCTATATCTTGATGTAGAAAATTCAGAATCGAGTTCCATTTGTTGCGTTTGAAACAAGATTCAGAGTACTTTCTACCGTCCAAATTTCATGATTTTTTCTTAATTCCTATGAATATCTGTGATTTTTCAAAGTTGACTGAAATTGCATACATGTTCTGTCTTTTGCTGGATGAAGCAGCAACTTGAGGCTCGAATTTGACTGACTTGTGGTCTGAATCTTACAAGGGTGTCTTCTGGAAAATTGTAACCCTTTGAATCTATTTTCCGATGGTATAAAATTTATCAATTTTGGACTTAAGAAGCTTGAGATATGATTTTTCAAATAGTGTTGCGCAAAACTGGAAATTTATGTTCTCTTAGAACCATTCTTATTTTCATTTCTCACTTTAAGTTTGGAGTTGGTCAATCATTTTGGGTATGGTTTATGAGTGGAAGTGAGGTTTAACTGAGAGGACATGAAGTCTTAGAAACCTTAATTTCTTCATGCATTTTGGCTTTGTATTGCTAGTCTTGTAATATAATATGTGACCATAGGACTCGAGAGAGTTCAAGAGGACAAACCAGAGTTAAAGTGAAGTGTTGCCATTGATTGGTGAGTGTACCACTCGCATGATTTGTTGCTTACCTGATTTACTTGTACTTGCACTTTGTGACATGAATAACTGTGACCTCTGTTTATTCTGAATGAGACGAGGGTGTACTTTATCACACTCGCTCTCTCACCTATTTGACTGGTTCCTGTATACACTTGAATCTATTGCTTGTGTATGATCTGATGTCGTTTGGAGGTGTATCCAATGACCTTCCTGTTAAACCTGAGCTCAACCTCATAGGGAGTCAATTGAATCGAGCCAGCAAGGGGCTTGGTCGAGGAAAATTGACAAGCCATGGGGGTCTGTTTCTTAGGGATCTTTGAGTATTGGAGACTTTGGATTCCTGGTATACTCGAGTATTACCATCCCTGTTCCTGTTGAGGCGTTCGGGCCCGGTAAGGGGTATGTTTGGTGGACGGAATTTAGTGTAAAGTGGTGTTCTACTGGACTAGTTACTTTACTTGAAAGTTGACGGAGTGTCAACTACTACCTGATCAAGTTCTGGTGAAGCGATGGGAATTTGGCTCTTGAGAGCTACCTGTATCCTTTCTAGTTGAACTACTGTGTTTAACTGATGTGTTTGTTCATTTTTATACCTGGTGTTTCTATATAATTGTCTTAAGCTAAGTTCCATGATTCTTGACTGTTTGTACTTATGGTACCTCATTGAGCGTAAGCTCACCTCCGTTACCTTTGTTTTCCTTACGGGGAATCATATTTTGGAACATTGATTTTGGAAGAAAGAGTCGAGTTAAAATAGATATATGTTTTGTTTAAGCTCCTTTGAAATAGAAACCCTAATTGTATTTTGATCTAGTATAAACTTTTGGCTTGTAAAGACTTCAATGTATATATATTGCAAGCGTGTGGTTATGTATATTAGTTAAGAATGCATGTTTCTGTGGTTATGTGAACTTTTCTTGCGTTTGTCGAAAAACCGGGCGAGTGCGGAACTTGAGCAAGGAAGAAAAGAATTTTGGCGGGAATCCACTGCACGAAATCCGGCCGTATATCCATCCAGATCTTGGCCGGATACATGGCCGGATTAATAGGGGAGATTGAAAAAATTGGAGGTGCTCACTGCCTTGAATCCGGCCAGGAATCCGGCCGACAATCCGGTCAAGTTTTGGCCGGATTCTGACGTGGCGGTTGTTCTTTTGGTTTTCATTGGAGCGTTTAAGCGAAGTTCTATGGCATCGTTTAGTTTAGCTAATTCAGTTTCCGACAGTTCGTTTTCTCGAAAGTTCTTTTGCATGTTTTGTAGGGTTTACGTGTGTTTCATTTTAGTAGTCCTGGCGAGAGTTGGACAGGCAGTTCGCTAACCCTTAGGGTACGTTCTAGGGGAAGGTGGGGCTGTCACACTATTAAATTCCATACACTTGCAAAGCTTCAGATGTCCAATCTCAAGAGTTGAGAATGACGCCAAAGTCCAAGGTACCCATCATTCTGTACTGCTTGTAAAATGGACGTTATTTGATCCGTCGTGGACTGGTCGCTTTTACGATCACTCTCATCCCATAATGTTGTAAAGGATATGTCACTCACATTGGAAGAAGTTATCCGTTAGTGATTAGTCTCGTGCCGTAAACGCGGACGCTCTTGAATTTAGTCAAGATTTGGAAAAACAAGTTGCGTTTATGTGGAAATTGTATCAATACACTAACTTATCACATATTTATGTCCATCCACTAATCTTTCACAAATTGAGAAATTAATTAGGTCGACGGGTTAGTTGTGGTCAAGGGAGGACTGTCATTCATAGTAAACTTTGTTATTTCCTGCTAGGTAGTCGAACAGCATCCACTATTCGGACAAATTTAATTGAATGCTTAAGCGGTGGGTGTGCTTTAGGGCTTGTCCCAACTCATTCTGACTTTTTAAAGTATTATAGCATACATTTTCAAAAAAATAAGATTTTCTTCGATATAACACCTGTATGTCATTTGCTATTTGATTAAAAAGCTACTTACAAATCTGTATGGATGTTCTCCAAAAAAGCTACAAAGAGTTTATTTTTATTTAACAAATGATTAAATTGCCCTAATATATATGTTGTATAATTAAATTTTTATTAAATAAACTACTTTTACTCAAAGTCAACCATATACGTTTGGAAGGATTAAGTACATGCATAGCTATGCTCATTAACTAATCATTTACTTCATTTGCAATGTCTTTCGCACTTGCATCCTATGAATGCTTCATCCTCTTATTCCTTGCCATTTCTCCAAACCTATCAATCTCTGTCCTGCTTTAATTGGTCGGTGTCTAATTCCATAAAATTCATCCTTCAATGTGTCATTCTCTCAATCGTCATCCCTTAAATCAAGGCTAAACCACAAATCTACTCAAAAATATTTTCACCATGCAACTCGCTAATAAGTAAAAATCGAAAACGAAAAGCACAAAATTTCGTATGCATGCGAAAAAGAAGCAACTGAGAACAAATCGATGCTCTTGCAACTAAGTTTTTTAAATGAAGTTCAAGCACTGCTAATTGCAATGTCCCAGAGTATGGTTTTGGCGTTGCAATCAAGCTTCTTTATTCCTTTTATGTGTCATCATTAGCGGAATGTGCACAGTTCTTTTTCGTTGCATGGTGAATAAGCTGGATTCGAATTTTCAAATATAGTTGTATGAGTTTAATTTGAAGAATATTGAATTCCGTGTTCTCAACATGATTCTGAAGTGCATTTATAAATTATGCATTTGTAAATGAGGTTTTAATGCATTAAGAAGATTGTTTGGTTAGTTTAGCTTTTCCTTTAATCGTTTTCACCCCTGTGATTTACGAAAAAAAAAAAAGGAAAACGAAAAAAGAGAGAAGGCTTGAGGCCCAGTAACTAATCTATGTACAAGTATATACTCACCGTCCATCGTACAACTAAGGCTTTAAATAAATGTCCCATGCACGAGTGTTAAGCAATGTTTTGAAAACCGGACCGGACCGGCCGGTTCGACCGGTTGAACCGCGAACCGGACATGGCACCGGTCCGGTTCAAGGTCATAGTTGACTTTGCCAGAAACCCGGTCAAAAATCGGCCGAACCGTGAAAACCGCCGAACCGGATTGAACCGGCGGTTTTCGGTTTTCAATTTTTCCTCTTTTTTTTTTTTTTTTTACATTTTGCAAAATGCAGCTATCAAGATTCGAACCAAGACCTTTGTAATAGAAGACCAATGTATTAACCATTGCACCATCACATCTTATTAGTTTTTTTTGATAACTTATTTATATAAAACAAATACTCATATTTCTTTTTTCCATTTTTCTTACAAAATCCCACCCTCTCATGATTCTTTCTTTTCGATCAAAAACTCTCTCTCTCTCTCCCTCCTCTTTTCTTTTATCACTCCCTTTTTAATCAAACCTCTTTATTTTTAATTTATTGATATTTTCTTCCATCTTTTAATTTTGTTTTTGTCCATTAAATTGAAAAAAGTTAAAAAAGAATTATTTTTTTTAACCCAAATTATTTAATGCCACAACCACTCACTTTTATCTCATTTTTTGTTTCTTATCAAGTTTACATTTCTATTTTCGATTTTCTTGACTTCCTTCAAACTCCAAACTTTCTTTTTTAAATTGCAATCTTTAAATTCCAAAACGTAAATTAAACTTTAAGTTCACAATATCTAAATTCTCATAGACGTGAATTTTGTATAATTTCAAAATATTATGATATTTTTAGGCTGGATTTAGATATAATTGAAATTAAGATGAAATTTATTTGTTTTAACTTATAAATTAAAAAATTTATTTTAAAAAATCTAAGTTATTAAAAAATAGTAAACTTTTCATCATATAAAGTATTAAATTAGTCCATTACATGTCTTATTTTGTGCATATATATATTTATATAAATTATTTTTAAAAAAATCATTGAACCGAGGTTGAACCGGTCCGACCGGTTGAACCTCGACCCTTTCACTTCACCGGTTCAATTAACGGTCCGGTTTTTAAAACATTGCTGGAGGGTCTTTCTCATGCAGTTGGCATTGTTGTCGATTCATCATGCAGTTGATATGCCAATTTTAGAAAAATTTGTTATGGCTAATATTGCAAAGAAGGCTTGGGATATTTTGAAAAAAACATATAAAGGGATTGACAGAATTCAACAAAATAATTTGATGATATTAAAGAGAGAGTTTGAACTTGTCATAATGGAGAAGTTTGAATCTAGTAAATCATATTTTTCTCATTTCTCAAACATTAAAAATGAGATAGAATTCAATCGATATGAACTTTCTATCAGAACATATACTGAGAAAGTTCTCAACACCCTATCTACGAAGTTTGATCATATGGTAACTATGATCTATGATACAATTTTATCAAGTTGAAGAAGATGTTGGGCATGTCCAAATTAGAGGGATTTGATTTAAGAGAGACAACGTACAATTTTGTTAAGTTAAAGAAGATATTGGGCATGTTCAGATTAGAGGGATTTGGTTTAAGAGAGATAATATAAAAATATAAACCAAGCTTTTATGGTTTATTAAGTTAAATTAGCCACCACATGTCAATAAGCTATTGGTTAGTACAATAAATTGCATTGTGGGTTAGTAAGATTGGCCAATCCCGTAATGTTAGTAGTAGCAGCTGTAGACGTATTAGTAGCATATAGCCACAGGGTTTTTAAGAAGTCAGAGCCTCTCTGTTTTGTTTTCTTATTCCTTAATTTATTTGTTGAGATTTTAATGTTACTTCCCCTACATGATTTTCTATGTTAATACTAATACCATCATATATGAAGTACTCCACTAACTATAGCTAGACGATAATTACCAAAAAAAAAAGAATAAAAACAAGAGTTAGCATAATGATGAAATGTAATAATTTACTCACAGCTAAATATTTGCCATGCTATTGTACTCAAAATAGTAAGTTCGGAAAAATGCTTTGTGTTCCGAAAGCATCAAAACATCCGAAAGCAAACAGCAGTGGCATTAGGACATCAAGACTAGTCAAAATTTAGGCCTTGAATTGTCTTATTTTTATGTGGGCTATGCTGATTGCAATTCCGCCGACAAGAGCAGTCATATATTTGTCCAATATCCAGCCTTCCGGGCTCTAGAAACCCATGCCCCACATTAGCTCACAAACAAAAAACAAGTAGAAGTTCATAATCAATTGTAGTTTGTAATTTCCATGTATATATCGAATTCTCTACATCCATAGTTCTACTTCTTTTTTTTTTTCTATACTACCTTCCCCATAACGACCATAACAAATTTTTCTTCCACATATTGAAGAGATAATTAATTTTTTGAAATTTGTAAGAAAAATTTCTAGAAGTCATGTAAAGTTTCTAGAAGAAAATTTAGCTCTAGAGAAAATTAGAGTGAAAAAGACATGCATTTCATTTTGTTGTGAGCAATAGTACGCTAGTACCAGGTACTTGCCTAAGAAGTTGAAGACATTATTTAGAAGGGAAATGATGCCGGCGCATTCCCATTTGTTTAGCCACATGTTTTTTTGGGGTACGATTTTAGCCACATTTCCCATTGCTTTAGATATTTTCTTAAAATCTCATGAAGATTAAGATGGTGAAGATGGATATCAAATAGGGTGTGCACATCATTTTCGCGTAAAATGGAAGAATTTGTACTTTTGTTTTGGTTGGTTGAGAGGGGGGGGGGGACCAAGTCAATGCCAGATATTTGTGGAAGTAAACAAGAAGTAACAAGCACTATATATAGAGTTTTTGTCAATAGGCTAAGTCAAAAGGCCGCATTTAAAACAAGCTTAGCATTTCTGAGATGACAGATTACGTCAGCCTTTTGCTTTTGACCTTAGCCACGGTTCTAACCATGGCTGATTGAATCATTTGGGTTTGGGTTGCGTCATCCATCTTTTGACAAAAGCAAAAGTTTTATTTTGTATCATCTGGCCGTGCAACAGAATTGATATGTGTTCAACAAGTCCATCGAAGTGTTTACTATTTTTTAGGTTCTGAATTGAATTGAATTTTATATGAATTTTTGAATTCGTAGGAATTTTGGTCAAGGTAGAACATGATTAAGGGCTTGTTTGATAATTGTATTTAATGTTGAAAATTAATTCATTCATAACATTTTGAATTCATCATGTTTTGACAACAGAAAAATCATACCACTTAATGTATTAAGCACTATTTAATTTGTGTACAAACTCTTACGTGAAAATTTTTACCGAATTTACTGAATTGACAACACATTTTATAGCTCTTAAACATATGATAACACACTCTCATACATGCTCTCACATAAATACACATTTATTCTCTTTCTATTTACACACATGCATGCAAACATACACTCTTACACATAAATGTTCAGACTTAAATGCCGCCTTTAAATTGTTTCATTATTTTTTATCCCTCTTAAACACACACATATCCACACACTTTTCTTTCTCTGTGAATACACAAATAAAGGTAGTTTTATTAAAGATAAAAACATAATATTTCTAGGATAGTTCAATTCAACATTATAATTTAGTTAGTTATCAAACAAACATAATTTAATCAATTCATCAACTTAATATTTTCAGTTCTAATTTTCAAATTTCAAACGAGCCTTAGTGTTTGTTTGATAAGGTGAAAAAGTGCTGAAACTAAATGTTTTTAGGAGTTTTGGTTGTTTGATAAATAAAGACTTTTTTAGTAAAATTGTTAAGTGGTGATGAACTTGTGTATATTTTTTCAGTATAAAAATCATAACTAAATGGAAAATTTTGATTAGAATCAGTGAATTTATTAACTTTAGTTACTTTATTTTATCTATCAAATTTACGCTTAGTTGTTAAACACGTTCAGAATCCTTTGTCAATTAAATAAATTAATACTCTCTATCTAACGGCTTTCTACTTCTTCTCTTTTCCCTGCATTGAATGACTTTAAGTTGCTTCTTAATACTCCTCACATATTTTTTCCTTCTAACTACCAATTACAAAAAACCATTTTTGACTTTTTAGGTCGAATTTAGATGTTAGATGAATTATTGTATTGTAATGCTTCTTTTAATGTTTTCCATAATATATTTCATCTTTTATGTTGATTTCATTTACCAAACAATTTCAAACTAATTAAATCATAAGTTCTATTTTTTGAATGAGAAGATAAAAGGTACAATTATATAATTTAACTTATTAAGCATTCAATTTTAGATGTTTATTAAACATTGTAGATAGGTTTAGTATGTTGATTTAGACATTCATATATTTCTTTTCAATGCTTAAAATTTAGCACATTAATTATTTTTATATTTAGATGTCATATTTTTATTTTATCAGACAAAACTTAAGTATGTGAAGCCAATCAAGTCCATGCACCTGCCTGACATGTAATCTAGGGGTGGTAATCGGGTCAGAAGCGGATTGGATTGAAATTCGGGTACAACAGAAAACCTGCTAACCCAAACACGACTCGCTAACTCGCAATGGGTCAGGATACTCAACCTGAACCCGAAATTTCCGGGTTGGTGGGTCAACCCGAATGATCTGAAATATAATTTTAATTTACTAATTTACCATTGTAGTTTCTAACAGAACCAATTTCGTACAAGGCTAATTACATAATCAAGTAATAAAAATGCTGATATAATAATCCCAAACCAAATCTAAAATAAATTAAAATACCGTAAAAGTGTTTTATCCTAAGCCAAATCTAAAATAAGTTAAAACACTATAAAGTAGAAATAATGTAATCCATCATTTGTCCAAATATAATAATTCCAACTTCACACAAGTTAAACAAATTCATTTAGGATTAAGTGGTTAATGCCTTTGGAAAAAAAAAGAATAATTTAGTTTAATTAGATAAAATATTTTTATATTTATTAAATTATTTTTAATTCGTAAACAGGTGATTGGGTCAACCCGTGAGTGACCTGAATTCGACCTATTTTCTCTTCAGATTCATCAGATTCAACCCGATTCTGATCAGAATCTATGAAACCTCAACCCAAACCCATTAATTTGATGTTGGTTCATATCATGTTTTCAGGTCGTATCGAAAATTGACATTCTAATGTAATCATTTGCCTAGACATACACGTCACGCATTTTTGCACAGAAAGTCAAATAATTCATATGTTATAAACAATCTACTTTACATGATTGGAAAGGCTTATGAATGGCAGCAGATTTATACAGAACCTCAATAATTCATGGGTCCAAATTGTCTGGGGTTGCAGGTGCAATCACAGACAACTTCTATAGCATTTAACAGCCGAAAGCACCCCCAGCTCGGCTGGACCGATGTCGGCCGTAACTGCTGTATGTTGTTGTACCTACATTTGCACACGTCACGCATTTTTGCACAGAAAGTCAAATAATTCATATGTTATAAACAATCTACTTTACATGGTTGGAAAGGCTTATGAATGGCAGCAGATTTATACAGAACCTCAATAATTCACGGGTCCAAATTGTCTGGGGTTGCAGGTGCAATCACAGACAACTTCTATAGCATTTAACAGCCGAGAGCACCCCCAGCTCGGCTGGACCGATGTCGGCCGTAACTGCTGTATGTTGTTATACCTACATTTGCAGGCCAATCCGAATCCATAATTTACAACTTGACGTTTTCATTTGATAAATTTGCAATTTCTCGCCCCATATATAATCAAACAAATAGTCTGTCATATATTGAATTTGTACTTTTTACGTTCGTCGCATATTGGTTTGGTACATCTTACATTTCTCATAGATAAAATGATGATTTTTCATCCCTCACAAATGAAAAGTATATATTTTAGTCCCTAATATTCTTAATGGAAAAAACAGTCATGTGCATCTCATGCCTCACAAACTTTAGAGACAAAATCGAAAGATTGTATGAATAAAAGAAATATCGTCTCTCACATTTCTTTCTACTTTGTTCTATTTTCCTAGTTAAGAATGTAGCAGAATCCATGACTGGCTTTGAGCATGCTGGAGGTGTCATTGTCAGCCGCCGCCACTTTCCGTCATTAAATTTCACAAAAATTCAACTCTCCACTCTGTTTTTCACATCTAATATAATTTCATTATAAGTTTTTGTAAAAAAAAATTAGCAAAAATGGGTGGAAAAAATGGCTAATAGAATCTTATATATATATATATATATATATAAGACAGCTGGACCAATTTTTGGAATTGTTGGATCTGGAAGGACTAAGCAAGGAATGACTTTGACTTGGATTTTAATCTTTCTGACTGTTTCTGTACGGATATCCGTCCACAAGGGTGGAGTGGTTTTTAGTCTATCGTACAAGGGTTTTGCTAAGGTTCTCATTCTCTTGATGCTTGCTTGTAATGTAGGCAATAGAAGGAAACAGTGGGAACGAGAGTCCCGAGTTGTCTCGTCGAGTGCTTAGTTACTAGGAACATCCAGGAGGGCCTATTCACCATTAGGTTCCAGGGCGTAGAGTGAGACACTATGACTGTTGGAGGATTTACTCGTATCCTGATCGAGTGGTCCTAGCAATAGTTGATGAGAGACGATGGTTGGCCAACGCCAATAATATGGCCTAAACTAAGATCCAACGCCAATAATATGGCCCAAACTGAGATCTAACGCCTGAGGGAAATGTTAAGCATGCAAGGTGCTAGAATTTGAGAGTTTGAGGTCTCTATTCTCAAGGAACATGAATGGACTAATGCTTTTCGAAATCAAGTGCAGGAGGTTAATGTTTGTCTCGTTCGAATGGTGAGAGAAGTGAGAGACTGACGGAGAACATTTTAGCGGAGTGTGGGTGCTCGTTAACGAGGTGGTACAAGTGAACTTAGCCGAGGAAAGTCAAGGGAATGTAATCCCTAATGAATCTGACATTGAACCTGAGGAAGGTCAAGTGCCTGTTAACTAGCTTAGGGACCTTGAGATAGGAGAAGATAAAGTCCTAGAGCGCTTCCAAAAGTTTTCTCCACCTAAGTTTTTTGGAGGACCTAATTCGGATGTAGCTGAGAATTGGTTGAAGAAGATGATTAACATTTTTGCAACCCTAAATTATATGGAGGAGAAACAAGTGACGTTTGCTGCTTTTCAATTTGAAGGATCGGGCCGAGCATGGTGGAATGTTATCAAGGCAAAGTGGGAGAGAGAGCAGATGCCATAGACTTGGATTAACTTTGCAAGGGAGTTCAATGAGAAATATCTCCCACCCCTGGTATAAGAGAAAAGAGAGGATGATTTTATCAGGCTGCGTCAGGGAACCCTAAGTGTGTCCAACTATGAAACTTAATTCACTAAATTGTCCAAATTTGCTCCTGAACTAGTGGTTATGGAGCGAAAGAGAGAGACGATTTCTGCAGGGGTTTGAATGTGAAAATCCAGGAAATTTCGGCAGCGGCTCAAATCAATACGTGTACGGAAACTCTTGAGAAAGTCCAAAGGATTGAGAACGCGAGAGCACAGGTAAAGGCTTTCCATGCAAGGAAAAGAAGTGCGCCTAGTAGTAGTCTCGAACAAGGGCAAGGTGATTGAAGTATATTGCCTCCCAAGGTAGGGAGAGGGGCTGGTGGCGTGAGACTTCTGAGGACATCTAGAGCAATTTCTCTGATAGGAGTCCAAGATGGAAGACGACAACAGAAAGATGCCTTACCAAGAGGCCAAGCATCCACTTCTTATTTATTTTGTGAATTTTGCGGAAAATCGAATCATTCCGAGGATAATTGTTGGCTAAAAGCATGGAAGTACTTACAATGTGGGAGTGCCAAGCACCAGATTGCCACCTGTCTACTCACACCTCGACAGGGGAGTGAGACCCAACTTTCAGATAGGTCAAACCCTAAACAAACAATTATAAGAGGGAACAAGCCAAGGGCGCCAGAGTATATGCACTAGACCAACAATAAGTGCTTGACTCGTTTACAGTGGTAGAAGGTACGATCCCTATTTTTCATCGCTCGGCCAAGATTTTGATAGACCCTAGTGCAACCCATTCCTTTGTAAACCCTACTTTTATGTGTGGAATTGATGTGAAAGCCAAGAGACTACCATACGATTTAGAAGTGACAACACCCACAGGTGACCAATGTTTACTTGCTAATGCAGTCTATAGAAACTTGAGGTTTGGGTTGGCGTGCAGAAATTGGTAGTAGGCCTTATAAATCTAGCCATTAAGGGGTATGACGTCATTATAGGAATGGATTGGTTAGACGGATATCATGCTCGATTAGATTGCAGAACGAAAGTGGTTGAGTTTTACATATCAGGTGAAGCGACCTTAAAGTTAGATGTGAGGGGTATCTTAGTCTCATCTGCCCTTATTTCGAAAATTCGGGATAAAAAATTGTTGGGTAAGGGTGCACAGGGGTATCTAGCCTTTCTAGTCAACACCCCAGGAGATAAGGTGAAACTGGAGGATGTGCCGGTGATAAACGAGTATCCAGATGTTTCCTTAATGAACTAGTGTCGTTGTCTTCTGAGAGAGAGATAGAAATTAAAATTGATTTGGTACTTAGAACCACCCCTTTCTCTAAGACTCCTTATCGGATGGCACCTGTTGAACTTAAGAAATTGAAATTACAATTGCAAGATTTATTAGAGCGAGGGTTTATACAGGAGAGTAAATCTTTTTGGGGAGCTCCAGTGCTTTAAGTTTAAGGTTGTGCATCGATTATTGGGGTTAAATGCGGTGACCGTTAAGAATAAATATCCTTTGCCCTACATTGATAAATTGTTTGACCAATTGCAAGGAGCCATGGTGTTCTCTAAATTGAATCTTAGACAAGGATATTATTAATTAAGAATTAAGAAGGAGGATGTGCCAAAAACTGCTTTTAACACTCGATATGAATATTATGCATTTGCAGTGATGCCTTTTGGATTAACCAATGCCCTAGCAGCATTCATGGTTTGGACTAGTTCCTAGTGGTATTCATTGATGATATTTTAGTTTAGACTAGGGAGGAACATTAGTAACATTTGAGGATGATATTATAAATCTTAAGAGACCATCAATTGTTCACCAAATTTAGTAAGTGTGAATTCTAGTTAGAGAAAGTATCATTTCTAGATCATATAATTTCAAAAGATAGACTTACTGTGGATCCGATTAAAGTAGAAACTGTTGCCAAGTGGAAACAATCAGAGAATCCTACTGAATTTCGTAGTTCTTGGGCCTAGCAGGGTATTTTCGATGATTTATAAATGATTTCTCAAAAATTGCAGGGTCTCTAACCGATTTGACGAAAAAATATGATAAATTTATTTGGGACATTAGGTATGAAACCAACTTTCAAGAGTTTAAAAAACGATTGACCATGGTACCAGTGTTAACTCTACCAAATGGGAAGGATAGTTTCATCATATATACATATGTTTCGAGGAAAGATTTAGGATGTGTATTAATGCAAAATGGGAACGTAATTGCCTACACCTCTCGAAAGTTAAAATCTCATGAGCAAAATTATCCGACCCATAATTTAGAACTTGCAGCTGTTGTATTTCCTTTGAAAAAGTGGCTACATTACTTATATGAGGTGATCTTTGAGGTGTATATAGATCATAAGAGTCTTAAGTATCTGTTCTCCCAGAAGAAATTGAACTTGAGACAGCGTCGGTGGATGGAATTTTTGGAAGATTATGAATGTACCATCAATTACCATCTTGGAAAGGCCAATTTAGTGGCATACTTCCTGAGTCGAAAGGCTCAACTAGCAAGATTAATGATGAAAGAATGGAACCTGTTAAAGAACGTTAGTGAATGGAATCCGCGCCTCAAGCTATAGAAAGTCATCTTTGGGAATATGTCGATGAAGTCGACACTGTTGAATTGTATTAAAGAGGCCCAAAAAAAAGAACCAATGGTGCGAAGGTGGCTAGAGAAGATGCAAAAAGGAGAATTACCCGATTTCAATTTAGGTCCTGATGAAATTTTACGATTTTGAAATCGACTCGTGGTGCCAAAGAATGAAGGGTTAAAAAAGAAACTCTGGAGGAGGCTTACCATTTCAAGTATACGGTGCATCTTGGTAGTGGCATACTTCCTGAGTCGAAAGGCTCAACTAGCAAGATTAATGATGAAAGAATGTAACCTGTTAAAGAACGTTAGTGAATGGAATCCGCGCCTCAAGCTATAGAAAGTCATCTTTGGGAATATGTCGATGAAGTCGACACTGTTGAATTGTATTAAAGAGGCCCAAAAGAAAGAACCAATGGTGCGAAGGTGGCTAGAGAAGATGCAAAAGGAGAATTACCCGATTAGGTCCTGATGAAATTTTACGATTTTGAAATCGACTCGTGGTGCCAAAGAATGAAGGGTTAAAAAAAGAAACTCTGGAGGAGGCTTACCATTTCAAGTATACGGTGCATCTTGGTAGTGGCAAGTTGTACCAAGATCTAAAAGGATTATACTAGTGGGATAATATGAAAGTAGAGATTACCTAAATTCTCCAAATATGCCTTACTTGGCAGCAAGTTAAAACCGAACATCAGAAACCTTTCGGATTGCTGCAGCCTCTTGAAATACCTGAGTGGAAATGGAAGCATATTACAATGGATTTTTTGTCAGGTCTGCCGTGAATTCAAAGGAGTTATGATGCGATTTGGGTAATAATAGATCGATTGATTATGTCGGCACATTTCTTACTAGTAATATAAAGTATTCTTTGGAAAAACTCATTAAACTTTATATGAATGAGATTGTGAGATTACATGGGATATCGGTGACTATAGTGTCCGATAGAGATCCTCGATTTGTATCCTGATTTTGCAAAAGTTGCAAAAGGTTTTAGGGACTAAACTGAATTTTAGTACAACATATCATTCTCAAATAGATGGACAATTGAAGAAAACCATTCAAACCCTTGAGGATATGTTGAGGTCATGTATCATGAATTTTGGAGGAAGTTGGGGTCAACACATGACATTGATTGAGTTTGCTTATAACAATAGTTATCACGTTTCTATTCAAATGGTACCATACGAAGCGCTTTATGGACGAAAGTGTTGTTCACCAATTTACTAGGATGAAATAGGAGAGAGAAAAGCTTTGGATCTAACAGCAATACCATGGGTTGAGGAAGCATACGAAAAGGTGAAACTAATCCGTCAGAGGTTTCGAACGACCCAAAGTCGACGAAAGAGCTATGTAGACAATCGGAGAAAGAATTTGAAATTTGAAGTTGGAGATAAGATATTTCTTAAAGCCATTCCATTGAAAGGAAGTATCAAGGCAGAAAAAGGAAAGAAACTAAAACCGAGATATATAGGGCCTTTCAACATTCTCCAATGGGTAGGAAAAGTGGCATACCGATTAGAGTTACCAACGAATTTGTCCCAAATTCATGATATTTTTCATGTTTCATTGCTCAAGAAATATCACCCAGATCCGACTGATATACTTCAACTAGAGGATATCGAGATTGACAAGTCTCTAGCTTATGAAGAGCAACTTGTTCGACTTCTAGATCGAAAGCTGAAGGAACTGAGGAACAAGCGAATTCCCTTGGTCAAAGTTCTGTAGCAAAATCATGAAATAGAAGAAACAACCTGGGAATCAGAAGAGGACATGCGGAATAAATATTCCCGGTTATTTACAAATAAAGGTCGAAATTCTTTTAAAGGGAAGAGATTGATTGGACCCAAAAGTTATTTGATATTTTCTTTTATTTTTAATAAGTTAATTTATATTTGCTTTTCTTTTAATTTACTTGCCTTAATTTCTTGATTGCTTTAATAGTTGAGTCACGATTTTTATCTTTTTTCCTTATATATAATTTGGTGCATGTTAAGTTTCGTAATGCATTATGTTAGTGTGACTAACTAGTGAGGTATGTGCAATAAATTTGGTGGACAAGAAGGGGTGTTGTGCAAGAAGAATTATGGGACAAGAAGTGTTAAGATTAATTGGAGGAACAAGATAGGTTGGTGGTTAGAGATAAAGAGAGACAAAGAGATAAGCTTGAACCATACGCCGCCATGTGTCGATCATCTCTGCACTCTTGGACTAAGACTAAGTTAGTATTTATCCTTAATTTTCTCACCAAAAAGCCCTTCATTTCTTCTTCCTTGTGGCCGAGAGAGAGAGAGAGAGAGAGAAGAGAGAGAGAAAAAAATCAAGTTCTAGCTTGATTCTTGCTTGATTAGTGAGAAACTCAACGAGAAATCCTAACCCCACTCCGTAGATCTTAGAGGCAAGTGTGAAAAAGAGCTTTTGGTGAAGTCTTGGAGGAAGAAAGCTCTTGATTTGCATTCCATCCTAGGGTTTTAAAGGTACTTTGCTAGGAAATTTCCCTTTTCTTCGCTTATTTTGAAGTTTATCCTATATATGAAGCAAAAGAAGCCTAAAGGAAGCATGCTTATGAAAGATTTTATGGTTTGTTAAGTTTTATTGAAATTTCCAACTTTGATGCAAGATATATGTAGCTTAGTTTAGAGTTTTATATATGTGAAATTTTGCTAGATTTCCTTTCCTTGAACATGTATCGTACACCCTATGATATGTTATTTTGATTGTTAGTGGTTTTACCATGAAAATAGGGTTGAAATTGGAGGGTTAACTTCATAAATTTAGGGGACAAATTGCAGGAATTTTTCCCTTATTGGTCAAGTGAGAGAGAGTGAGAGTTGAGGGGTAAGTTTTGGGTGATTTGGACCTACTGTGTTTGAAGTTACTTGAGAATACCTTGATTTTCACATATAGGTTGGATTTTAGCCAAAACCAAGTGATTTAAAGGAGGTAAGTAGTGGTTGCCCCAAACACGTTTTATAGTTAGATGTTCCAGTTTTAAACTTGTGATTTGTGTCACTTTTCTTCAAAAAGTCGTACCTATTCTTATCATATGTTACCCAATCTTGTGCTTGCGGTCTTGAGTTACATGAGTTACATTTACGTGGTTTTCTTTTGATTTTTACAAGTAAAAGTTATGAATTTTGGAAACCTATATTGGAAGTTTGATAGCCTTTTGCTATATGATATCTGATTGCAAATTTCTAGAGTGGCCAGGAGGCAGAGCTTGAGATGACATTACTAGACGTTAATTGGTTGGTGTGTGTTTCAAATTACATGGTAGAACTTGCCCGCTTGATTGAAACGCTTCCTTATTGTGATTGGACAATACTTGACTTATTTGAGTGGACGAGTGTGTACTTTTTCGCACTTACCCTAACTTGACTAAAGTACTATGCACTGTTTGCAAGTGCATTGATATTCATGTGCATGATTTGAAAGTAAGTGCCTGGGATCCCAAACCCTATCGGTTAGTTAGTCGAATCGAACTAGCAAGGGATTGGTCGAGGAGATTGACGAACCATAGGTACTATTTCCTGTTTATTCATTGGATTCGGTCCACTGGATTTGGTATACTTGAATATTACCTCTACTGTTATCCTTGGACTTCGGACTCGGTAAGGGGTTGATCGGTGAATGGAGATTAGAGATAAGTGGTGATCTTCTGGACTTGTTACTATATTCTCATCGTTGACAGAGTGTTAACGAATCCTGGACAAGTTGCTATCGAACTAACTCGCAAGAGTAAACTGTATCCTTATGCGTGAAAGTGTTAATTGCCTAACTGATTTGTTTACTTGAAAATGTTATTGTCTACTCTTGTGAACTTTTTACTTTCTTCGCTTTGAGATTGCGATATATATATATATATATAACTGCCAACTTGCTACTTTTGTTTGCATGTTGTCTTGGAACCTCAATGGGCGATAACTCATTCTATTAGTTTGTTTTCTTTACAGGGGACGAGTACGTGGGCGAGTGAGTCGGAAAAGGCTGGAGTGTCCTGTCTAGGTCCTTTGTTAATTCTCCTAGCGAACTTTTGAACTTTATCGGTTTCGACTTCAACATAAATTTTTGTTACACTTTGGGGCCTGTATAGATATTCGATGTAAATGAATGTATATAGGTTTAAGTTTGAAAGTTGTTACTGCTCTTGTTTTAGTGGTTATGATTCTTGTTTCTTTGGGTTTGTGAGTGAGTACTGACGAAAGCTGGGTAGGTGATCCACCAAAACCCTGGGGTACACCCTAGGGGTAAGGTGCGGTCGTCACATATGCTCCAAAATTGTCTTAAAAAAAGAAAAGAAAAGATTTAATTTCATCAATTAAGTTTTTTAACTTTTTACTATTGAACTTTATTACTAATTTACTATCAATTATATTGAGACATTGAGTAAATTTGACATGAATTTATTTAAAAATATAATATATGGTTAGGCAAGAAAGGTAAAGGAAAAGAGATTGTTACCTGTAGACTGGATCATGTGATGTGATAGATATTTCGGAACCACCATCAACTATTGGAAGAAAATTACATAGTGTATATACACCAGATGAAGATGATAACATGGATGATATTAACTTTGATGAATAGTATCATTTTATTTGTCAATTGTTTCTAATTATTTGTGCTATTCCCTGTTATGTATTATAAGCAATATGGCTGCTAATTTGGTATTTTATTTTTGATACTAGTTAAGTGTGTTTATTAAAAAAATTAACCTTTGAAATTTGTGTCCACTTGAATTTATGTGTTCGTAATTTAAATGTTTGATAATGTGGTTGATAAGTGTTTATTATATATGGTTATTAGTAGCATTATTTGTTTATTTTTGGTGTAAAATAAGATCTTTTACAGTGTAAATTGCTCTCTAAGTATCTTAATTTTGTGAGTTTCATTTAAGCGGGTTAATGTGCAATTTTGGTTATAATTGTAGGAGTTGAGTCATGATATAAGTGTTGGATCGAGACAATGTCGCTTAAAACTCTATTAGTGCATGATTCAACGATAAATTGGAAAGAGAATAGGACATCACTTGCAAGTATTATCAGTGAAAGGCATAAAAAACAACATGAATATCTTGCATGTGATCTTAGAGATGAACTAGAGTAGAAAAGAAGCAAAAAATGCATCAGAAGTGAAAAATGCACCCTCTAAATACGCGGGCTCAGGTCGCGTATTGTGCCCTGTTTCTCTGCAAATTGTTCTGCAACTTGCTCTATTTTCACACTTCTTTCAACTCAATTCCAGTATAGAATTTCAGCTGCACATGCTCAAGAATTGTTAGGAAGAGAAAAGGAAGGTTTATGTCATTTCATTTGTCACTTTTTGACTTTCTTAACACTATATATTAAGAATCATTAAAGAGAGTAGAAGAGAGAGTTATTATCAAATTATAGTTGAAGAGCTTAGTTTTAGTTTTTTCTTATTCTCTCTAGCTTGGAACTTGTAAGAAAACTCTTGGAGAATTCATTGTATAATTCATTTTGTTGAAGTAATAAAAGATTTGGGAGTTTGTTCATCACCTTGGCTAAGCTTTCTCTATCTTTCCATTATGCATGTTTATCACTTGTTGTGCTTGATCACCAATAACAAGTTAATAATTTTGTTATTTAATAAAAATTGGTAATAATGATTGGAACAGCATAAATGGAACTTAAAGAGCAGACTCATGAGAATAGAGGTGCACTTGAGTAGATTATCTTTGCATTTCATGAAGAATTAGAGAGTAGATCTAGCTATTCACCATGAAAATAAGGAAAACTTGTGAGACCCCGAAATTTTACTTATCCTTATAACCCTTATGTGAACTCACTTACCTTAGATTCTTGGTTGTTTTAATGGTTGAATTTTAGCCAAGGAAGTGAATTTTGTTAAGAAAAGTTTCATAATCTCAAGTTGTTAGAAAATATAGAAATTTTCGCAGGAGGCTCTGCACAGCTTTGGGAAAATGGCTATAACTTCGTATAGGAAAGTCGGAATTGAGTTCCGTTTGTTGCGTTTGAAACTAGACTCATAGAGCTCTTACGGTGAAAAATTTAGAGTTTGATTCAATCTCTATAAATTCCAGAAAATTGGCAAACTTGACTGAAAATTCGGCCCTGCACAAGTAACAATAGGAATGTTGTAGTAGATTATGGCTCAATTTGGACCAACTTATGAACTGAATCTCTTTGAGATGTCTTCTAAAGATTATTAGTATTTGAAGTATAGTTTTTAATAGGCCAAGTTTTATGAATTTTTGATATTTATAACTCAAGTTATGATTTTTCTAAAGGAGGGTATAAATTAGGGATTTTTTGTGCATATTAGGGGTTTTGGTGTGTCTTTGGTGCATTTTGGTAGTGTGATCACTTGGTGAGGTGTGTGTACTACATTTGGTGGATAAGAATGAGTATTAAGTAAGAGAAAGTGTGTGATTAGAAGTGCTACTAATAAGTAGTGAATTATAAGTGAAAACCCTAGACGTGCGAGTTAAGGAAACGGTTGGAACCGACGTGCACCGTTTGTTGCCGATCGGGTGCACCATTTGAACACTATTTTATTACCTTAATCTCCTTGCTTTTATTTCACAAATATTAGCCCTAAATATCTCTTATACCAGCCGAAATATTTGACTTAAAACAAGAGGAAAAGAAAAAAAAAATAAGAGGAAAATTAGTGGTGCCAAGTGTCACTAGCTAGCCACAATTTTTGACTAAGAAACTTTCTTATCATGTCTTAACACCAATTCATCTTTCATTCCTTAAACAAAACAAAACAAACTTAAGAATAGGAGAGGGAGAGAACCGTGAGCTAAGGGGAAAAAAAAACAAAGAGGAGAAAAAAAAATCTATCCAAGGTTTGACCAAGCCTTTCTTAGTCTTCATTTGACCAAGCCTTTCTTAGTCTTTATCTTGTACACATTGAACCCAACCATTTCATCTTCTTGCAAGCTTGGCCGAGAGAGAGAGGAGAGGAAGAGAGAAAAATTCCATCTTGATTTCCTTGCTTGATTTGTGAAAAATCCAAACACTAACCGAAATCCATACCGATTAATCTTAAGTTAAGCTTGGAGAGAAGACCTTGGTGAAGTTTTTGGAGGAATAAAACTCTTGTTTGCTTGGGGTTTGAGGTAAGTTTCTAGAAAATATCTCTTTTATTTGTCTCTTGAGATTCATTCAAGATAAGTTATGATTGAAGCTAAAAGAAGCATGGTTATGAAAGATTTTATGGTTTTGGCTAGGGTGGCATGTAATTTCCAGCTTTAGTGTTCAATTTCCAGCCTTGATATGCATTTTCCAGCCATGAGATGAACTTGATAGTTTTGATATGAGATGGTTTAACTTTGATGTGAAATTTTAAGCTTTGGTATAGGGTTTTCCAGCTTGGTTGAAATTTCCAGCTTTAGTTATAAAAGTCCAGCTTTAGTAGAGAAATTTCCAACTTTGATGATGAACTGCCCTGCTTCTGACCAGTTACATTCGGATATGATGGAGACCGAATTGGGCTTAGCTCAAAACATGAAAGTTATAGGAAATAATGTTATCAAGCTTTCTGTAAAATTTCGACTCAATCAGAGCACGGTAGAATGTTAAATGACCGAAATACCCTTACTGCCACAAGCTGCCAATTTGTAAACAGTTTTGTGAATTCACCAGTTTGGGCTGCGCTTGTCACCCTGATTCGTATCCAATTAGCTTTTGGTCAAAACACAAAACCTGTAGCCCTATGTTTTTAGCTTTCCAAAGCCTCTGAAAACACCCCAAACGGAGTTGTGTAGCCTGAGTTATTTCCGGTTAAAGTCAGTGCTGACAACCAGACTGATCATAAACTTTTGGATCTGTGATTGGAAAATTCGACTTAGATAAACTATAATTAGGTTAAGTTGCCTTCATGAAAGTTGTGCCCCTCTGTCTTAGCTTTCAAAACGGTGTAAGATTCACCCTGATTCGATAAACATAGCTATGGTTATGATTAAAATGCTATGAGATGTCAAATATGCCGTTTAGTTTTTGTCTTCAAAAATTGATTTCCGATTGTACTATTGCACTTGTGTTGTACTTGGATGATTTTGGAGCCTAATGGAAGGGCTATTTTGGTAACATTACTTGTGTGTTATTGTGGGGCTGAATTAAAGAAAATCAGGAAGCCATAAATGGCTGGAAATTTGGTAAACACAAAGGGCGTGCTGCCCAAATTTGCACTCAAGAGTTAAGTAGAATTACGCTTGTCTTGAGTAATGTTTTGAGGACGAATCTAACTAGATTTGTCTAGATTATCCAAGTTTCCTTTTGTGGAGGTATATAAGTTGAAATTCGGCCGAAACTTGCACCGTTGGAAATTTACAACTAATCGAAATACGTTTTCTTCATTTCTTCGACCCAAATGGTATTTTCACATATAATTGCTTCAAAATTTCACCGTTTGAAAAAACGAGCAAGGGTTTTACGAATATTCCCTAAATAAGTTTTCAATTACTTGATTCTCGTTAAACGAAACGTTTAAGTTTTGAGCCTTAGTTACTTTTCAATGCTCTTAAACAATATTTTCTCGCAGATTTGAACTCCAAGAGCGGAGTAATACCCAAAAACGACCTGTAAAGGCACTGCATCTGTTGGTGAGTGCTTCCAAATACCTGATTGAACTTGACACTTGTTTCCAATACTTGACCAATGTGATCGAATGAAATGTGATGGGTATGGTCGGCAAGGGTGTACTTTATCGCACTTGCCCTAATGTGATATGTACTTGTTATGTTGCAATCGACTTGATATACTTGTGCTTGACTTGTAAGTGCGGAGCGGCAGTATGTACCACACTCGATCCGAGTGGGAGGTACCTCTCTTTCCGTCTCCGTACTTCTATCTTGATTCAATCGATTGGAGATGTTATCTCATCGATTTCTTGGGGGACCAAACCCCACTGGCTAGTTAATCGAATCGAGCCGGCAAGGGTTTGGTCGATTAGATAACGAACCATGGATATCTAGTGTTGTCGAGTGGAGTGTTATCTTCTCGACTAATCGGTATACTCGAGTATTACCACCAGTGTTTATTGTGGAGTTCGGGCCCGGTAAGGGGGTTTGGTCGGTGGACGGAGATTGGAGTTAAGTGGTGTTCTACTGGACTAGTTACCTCACTTGAAAGTTGACGGAGTGTCAACTACCAATTGATCAAGCCATGGTGGAGCCAATACATGAACAACTGTATCCTTACTTGTGAAATACGAATGGTTATTGTTTGGCTATATGTAGAATTATTACTCATTTCTTGACTTGTTTTGCTTACTATTTCACTATTGTGCTGCTTCTATGTTATTTGATGATTAATTTGATATTTGGAACCTCACTGGGTTTTTAGCTCATTCCACGCCATTTGTTTTCCTTACAGGAGGTACGAGTTAGGCGCAAGAGTTGCAACGACTAGTGTAGTCTAGTAGTTTTGAGTTTTGAAGTTGTACTCGCGTTAACACCCGATTAGGGTTGTATGTACTTGACTTGTAGCACTTTAAAGTATTATGGCATGTGAAAGCCTTGTATCTGGGTGAACATCAATGTATATGTATAAGAAGTTTAAACTTGTTGTGGTATTTATCTTCAATGGATGATGGTTTTCTTGAGTGCTAGTGAGTGAGTCCTAGCGAGAGTTGGGCAGGCGACTCGCTAAACCCTAGGGGGAGGTGGGGTCGTCACAAAACTAGACTATTCTAAATCACTACATCATGAGAATGAGTGTTGGTAAATATGAAAATGAATCCCTAATTAACATAAGTAGTAACAAGAGATAAATCTATTCACTTGTATCTTTTGTGCCATAAGTGGATTCTACATCCCTAGACTCAAATATTTAGTGATATTTCTCCATTGTTATCTTGCAAGTTATATAGTTAAGTTAGTTAATTGGTAAGTTTTGTGATTTCTATTGCTTAATTTGATAGTAAGTCTAAATAATAGAGTAAGTAAGGTTTTAGTACTTGTATTAGTTGCTTCTCGTGGGATCGACCCGATATATGTCTTAAACTACTATTTGATCTGTGTACTTGCAGTCAAACGAATATATTTTGAAATTAAACTTGTACTTATATCAAGAACCCGTCAAGTTTTTGGCGCTGTTGCCGGGAAGTGGCAATATTAGGACCAAACAACCTTTATTAATTTAGACATTTTCTTAAAATTTTAGTTAAAAATTTTGTGTGTAATTTGTATAAATTTTCTATTGCTTTTTAGTGTAAAGTACTAATTTTGTTATTTCCTTCTTGTTTGTAGTGTATACACTGGGCTTTACATGTAGTTGCTCCTTTTGATTTGAAAATTGAAAGGACATTACAAAAATAAAGAAGGCGTACACCATAAAAGGAAGAACAACAACAACAACATATAGAGGGAATATCTATTGAGTTGCCTTTTGAAGAAAAAATGACAGACAATGAAACAAATAGGTGAGCTTTTAGAGATTTTGCTCTACCAGGGACACAAGGGTCACAAACGAGCATAGCAAGGCCTACGGTAAATGCTAATAATTTTGAGATTAAACCATCACTTATTCAGATCGTTCAACAATCTCAATTTGAAAATAATGTCATAAAGAATCGAAATGCACATTTGACCACATTTTGGATATATGTGATACAATTAAAATAAATAGAGTGGGTGAAGATGCTATAAGGTTGAGGTTATTTCCATTTCTTTGTGAGATAAAGTCAAGGTTTGGTTGCATTCTCATGCACCAAATACTTTCACTACTTGGAATGATTTATCTAGAAAATTCGTAAATAAATACTTTTCATCGGGTAAAATAGCTAAATTTAGAATGGACATTACTAGTTTTGGCCAACAAGAGGGGGAATCATTGTATGAAACATGGAAAAAATTTAAAGATTTGCTACGAAAATGTCCATACCATGAACTGTCCGATTGGCTTATTATCTAAATTTTCTATAATGGTTTAACTTTCTCGACTAAGACTACAATTGATGCAGTTGCAGGTGGAGTTTTAATGGGTAAATCACCCCAAGAATCTCAAAACTTGATCGAAAAATGGTGGCAAACAATTATCAATAGATCTACAAGAGACGTAACTCTAAACGGCAAGCATGTATGATTGAAATGGACATTCTTAATATATTGAGTGGCAAAATGAATAATGTGGTTAAATTGTTAAGTAAGCAAATCAGTGTTGGTTCTAGTTCTACATCTAATGTAAGTGTTGCTTGTTGTAATATATGTGGAGAAGATCATAATACTAATATTTGTGTTGAACGAGGGCAGGTACAGTTTGTTAATAATTATAATCAGATTCCTCAAAACAACCCCTATTCCAACACATATAACTCGGGGTGGAAAAATCATCTAAAATTTGGATGGAAGGTTAAGGAATACAACAAAGACCAAATAATCCTCTGAAATTTCAATCAAAACAATCAAATGTGGAGAACAAACCGGCTTGGGAGATAGCAATTGAAAGACTAGCCAATGTGTCCAATGATAAAATTGATAAGTTAGCTAGTGTCACCAACAAAAGATTCTAAAGAATTGAGGGAAGATTGGACCAACTAACCACCATGTATAGAAACATAGAGGTTCAAATTGGTCAAATTGTCAACTCTATTAACAATGGGAACCATGGAGAGTTACCTAGTAAGACCGAAGTTAACTCTAGAGAGCATGTCAATGTTATCACTCTTAGAAGTGGTAAAACGGTAAAGGGATCTAATTTTGGCAATTCAAGTGGTGAACAAGGCAAGGAAGTAGTAAATGAAGGAGAGAAGGAGAGCCAAAAGGATCATGTTATTATTGATGTTGATTTACCTCCTTCCAATGTGATTACTAATGCTATTCCCTTCCCTCATAAGTTGAAGAAAGATGATAAGGATGGGGAGTTTGAGAAGTTTCTCAAATTTTTCAAACAGTCGCATATTAACATTCCCTTTATTGATACTATTATGCAGTTTCCGTCTTATGCGATTTTCTTGAAGGAAATCATGTCGAAGAAGAGAAAGATTGCGGATAGAGATGATGGCATTAATGGAGAAGTACAGTGCATGAATTAAGAACAAACTCCCTCCTAAATTAAAAGATTCGGGAAGTTTTTCTATCCCTTGCACTATTGGTCATTTGCACTTCTCTAATACTTTATGTGATTTAGGTGCAAGTGTATCACTTATTCCCCTATCGGTTGCCCGGAGGTTAGGACTTCAAGATCTCAAAGCTACCAACATTACTTTGCAACTGGCGGATAGGTCAGTCATACATCTAAGATATTGAGGAAGACCTTTTCTAGGAAGATGTGAAAATGTCTATTATTCTAGGAAGACATTTTCTAACCACTGCATGTACTTTATTGATGTAGAAAATGGTAGGCTTATATTTTGAATAAATGGAGAGGAATTGGAATTCAATTTAACTGATAAGGATAGGGACAAAGAACCAATTGACCTTGTTTCTAAATTACCATGTGATGAAAAGGTAAACCAAGAAGTGCATGAAGAAGTTAAATCTATAAGTTTTCTTGGTAAAATTTTTATGGTGTAGGAACTAGGGAGGCAAGGACAAAGAACGAAGTTGGTTCAATTAGCTCACTATTCCATGAGGAAATAGGTGAAAAGTTGAGCCAACTAGAAAAAGACAAGCAAATTCTACTGAAGAGTAAAATCAAGCATTCATATGACATGTCTAATACTCCTCCTAAGCATTTGAGGAAGTTGAACTATGGAGATCAAAACAAGGCTCATCATTTGGTGGATTCACTTGGAAGTTTTGATCCTTGGGGAGAAAATGGCTCCCCAACATTCATCCAAGAAATTGATTATTTTGAGTTGAGCCAACGACTATAAACAAAAGCGCTAATTGGGAGGCAACCCAATATTTTGGTTATTTATGCCAATAAAGTGTGATTTTATGTTTAAAATATGTATTTAAGTTATTTTGTTGCTTTTCACTTGTAGAAATTGAAAACGGAAGCAAGGGTGACCATTTGAAGTGATAACGGCGAACTTTACTCAAGAAACGGCGAACTTTGATCAAGAAACTTCACCCCTCAATTTGAGTAAAAGTTGTTCTTGATTCGTTAAAGAGGTTAAAATATATTTTTTGATCATTTTATATGTGCCCACATTGATTATTTTGATAAAGAACGATCTAGAATGCATTTTGAGCAATTCGAGTGACATGTGTAATTTTTGAAAAGTTCAAATTGTTGCAGAAAAAAAGTGCAGGAGAAAACACAGGCACAAAAAAATGTGGGCTCAGGCCACATTTCACTATGGTGTGTTTTTCATTTTGTAAAATTAAGGCAGAAAACACAGGCTAAATGCGACCTCAGGTCACGTTTTCTTGGAGCCTGCGTATTGCCTTCTGCAATTTTAAGGCATAAAATGCAACCTTAAAAGGAAGGTTCAGAGCTGCATTTTCAGGTCGCATTTTTGAACAAGAGTTTTGAAGAAAACGCGGGTTCCATTTTTCCTTCTTCTTCACTTCTTCCCACCTCATGTTTTCTTCACACCTACACATACCTTCACAAATCAACAATTTTACTCCATTTCTTTGCTAGAAATCATCAACCCAACACCTTTTGATCCTCCTAGAGCCTTTTTAACCGGTTGAAATTCAAGAAAAACAGCTCAAAAATTCGGGTTTCAAGAGATTGAGGGCTAGAGTTCTTCATTTATAATTCTATCAATTAGAGGTCAATTGGGGTGATTTTCATAGGGCTTTTTGCACTTTTAGCATCACTAAACATTCTTCTACATGATTGAGGTAAGTTTTTTTTTTTTTATCAAATCTTTGTATTTTAGAAGGTGAATTTTTTTTTTGAATTTTCTAACATCTTCTAAATTCAAAATTTTGATGATTGTTGTGGATGTTTATGGCCTCTAATATGTCTGTTGAGATTATTTAAGTATGATTACATGTTTTAATATAACAATTTGATATTCATATGATTGTTAAAATTTTAACTTTGCTATATTGGGATAAAATTGAAAATTAGATTTAAATTTTAGTGAGCCATTTTCTTTGATGTTATTGGCTAAGATTTGATTGGTGGATACTGGTTTAGCACGTACATTGTTTATCAGGAGTAATTTTGATGAATTTTGTGATTTTTAGGGAAAATTTTGCATAATCATGTTTATGATTAATTATTGTTTATTGTGACAATTTGTAATTGCTATAAACATGATTATGGCTAAAGTCACTAAATTGATCATACTTGTTGCTCATTTTAATTAGTTGGTGATTTTGGCAAATTTTTGGCAATTTTAATGTCATATTATTCGATATTTTTGAGTATTTAATTAATTCTTTGTGACATAAAGATGTGTAATTGTGGTTATTTGAGTCAATTTTAATCCCTTGACATGCATGATAATTCTGTAAAATGCCTATGGTTATTATAAGTGAAAGGATTTTTTTATATATTTTATAAGAATTATTTCTTAGGAAATATGTGATATGTGCAAATCACTATCCTAGTATCAGAGGATAATTGTAATTGATTTCTTAGATACTATGGCGAGAGGAAAAAGACCTGTCATTCACGAGCCTTCTACTTCTAGCACTGAGGATAGTGAAGGAAGTGAAGAAATGGAAATTAGGGAAGAAGTTAAGGAGAGTGAGAAAGAAAGGTCTCCTTCATTCCAACCTATGGTTCGGCGTCAACGGGGGAGCACGTTTCGACGCTTTGAAGCTGCACTCTATGATAGCACTAGATTCACAACTCTAAAAAATCAAGAGTGGCATGAAGAGCATGCTAATTTGGAGTTCATCTTCGAGAAGCATATCAACCCGGAGATTGAGACGGTCTATCGTATCATGGAGGCATTTAACCAACTTGGATGGACGTCAATTCTCACTTTGCCTACTCACTACTATCCGAAGTTGGTGCTTGAGTTTTATGCTAACATTGTCAACGAGGTTAGTCATAGTGGAGAGTTGGTGGACTCTTGGGTACGAGATACTTAAATCTACCTAACTCAGTGATCTTTTGTATCATGTATTGGGGTGCAGTAACACTGTGTGAGAACCCAAATTTTATTTATTTATTATTTTATTGTACTGGTTTATTTATTTGCTCCAATTAATTTATTTCATTCATTTTAATTGCATTTGCATGGTACATTGCCTCATTTTATAATTTTAAAACGTTTGCTTGTAAAGTTAATTTTTCTGTCGCTTGATTAGTGAAAATTAGTGAATAAACATTTTTCGAGGCGATATTTGGTCCGAAAGTGCAGTGGTTTTGGAGAATTAATGGTGATCAATGGTAGACTAAGACAAGCTAATTGAGAGATTAGAGGTGAGTGGGTTGAATTAAGCTCAACTAGGAGCACTAATGGACCACTATTCAATTGTTGACTTTTTGCACCAAAGGTAGCTTTATGTCACTTCTTCCTTTTCAACAAATCACATCACACAAAAAGCTCACAAACCCTCTCTTCTTCCCTCCTCTTGGCCGGCCACTCCCTTCTCCCATTTAGCCAAAATTTCAGCTTCATCTCCTTCATTTTGCTCCCAAAAACTTACTCCAACCTAGCCCATTCTCTTGGATCATCCTCAAGCTTAGTAGGAGACTTGAAGGAGGAGAGATTCTTGGTGGTTTAGAGCTTGATTCCTTGTGGTTTTGCTTACTACTCTTGGAGGAAAGGTAACTTTCAAAACTCTCATTTTTCTTCCATCTTATGGTTAGTTTTAGTTAGTTTTAACTAATTAAACTTGGGTTGTTGATGGGTTCCACGAATCTTGACTTTAGGTAGATGTCTTGAGGAAGATTCTTAGGTAGTGGCCTTGAGGATTTCTTGTTTGTTTGATTGTTGTTTTAGTGATTTATAGTTTGGTTTTGGTATGAAGATTTGGCAAGAAAATTTGAAGAGAAAGTGGTGCAAGAACTGTCCGATTTTTGCTGGTTCATTTCCCCTATTTTAATTTTGAATTTTGTGGGTATATTGATGTCAAAATGCTTGCTACATGTTGGGTTATATGTGTGTAAATTATCTCTCAAAAAGCATTTCATTTGATTGAGTTTAAGTTAGGTTAAAGGGAGGAAAACAAACCTGAAAATTTCTGATCAGTGCCGCCGTCCAGTGCGCACTCAACAGCCCATAATTTTTCGTACAGGAGTCAAAATCAAGTGTCGTTTGCGGCATATGAAACTAGACTCTGAGGGTTTTCTAACGGTATAAAATGCACCTGCTAGTTTGTTTTGTATGAGCTGCAGTGAACCGGAAAAATTGACTGTTTTTCCTCACTGATTTAACCGTGAAACAAGCACAGCTACAGTTTGTAGCTCGTTTTCACTCATCTTACAAACGAATTTGAAGACAGTTTCTTCTAGTGATTTTTAGAATTTTGAATCTATTTTTCAACGCTGTAAATCACTCTAATTTTGAACTTGTGTAGCATTAGTTATGACCTGATTTACAAACTGTGTCAAGTGTTCCAAGGCTGGAATTTCGTGAAACCAGGTTTCAAAAACCAGCTTTCCTAAAACTATTGTATCTTGGTGTAGAAAGATCCAAATTGAGTTCCATTATTGCGTTTGAAACTAGACTTGGAGTTCTTTCAGTGGTATAAATTTCAAGGGCTGGTTTGATTCCTATGAATTTTTTCAAATTTTCAAAATTCACTGAAATTCAAGACTATTTTGCTCTGTTCTTACTGAAACAGTGATTTGGAGTTAAGATTAGACTGATTTCAGATTTGAATCTGGAAAAAGTGTCTTCTAGAGAGTTTTAGTTCATTGAGTCTATTTTCCAACGGTATAAGATTTGCAAATTTTGGACTTATGGAACTCAAGTTATGATTTTCAAAGAAAATTGCCAAAACTGAATTGTTCCTTGTAAAGTGACAAAACTCCAAAGACACTCGGAAACATTTTCTAGGTTTCAAGCCTAACTTTCTTAGTTATTTGCAGGCATTTCATACTTGAAAAATGGATTTCACCCCCTAGTCTTATGCCCTTGGTTTCCATGAAAATGAACCATAAATTAGAGTGTTTAGTTAGAGTAATTCTTGAGAAACTTCACTAGTTTTATATTCAAAACTTGGAACTTCTAACTTCAACATTTACTATGAAAATAAGTAGCATTTTGATTTTGACTCCATAAGTTTAGAAAACGTGAACGCTCCTTTATATTCTAAAACTTGGGCATAGAATTAGAAGTTTTAAGCTATGAAAACCATTTTTCCTTTCCCGGGTTCTCGTGCCAAAATTAAGTATGGTACCCCCTTTTTGGAATCAAGATTTCTTGCCACAACTTGACTTGAAAATGACTTTTGAGTTTTCCTTGAGTGTTATTTCAATGATTAACAGAGAAAGTCTCTTTTAACTTGACTTGAGCTTGTGGCTTTGAGTGTGGTAGCAAGAGGATTTATTTTTCTCTTATTAGCCCTGGTCGAATACCTAGGTAATCGTGATTATACATGTCTCAGGTGGTCACATGGACGCTAAGGAGCTTGTCTAATCTCTTGCTTTTGCTCTTGCTTTGCCCTTGACTTTTGGTGAGTGTCAAGTGCATGTTTCATGTGCTATGATTGAAATGATATTTGTACAAGTGCTATGTGAAATTGTTATGATTTGTGAACTTGCCGAGGCGAGGGTATACTTTATCGTCCTTGTCCTCTCCTTCTTGAATACTCACTACTTGTATATGAATTTGTGTGACTTGCACTTGTACTCGAACATGCTTGTAATTCATGAGTACTTAGTGGCAGCATGTACCACACCCTATTCGGGTGGGAGGTGCCTCTCATACCGATTCAGTACTATAACCGATTTTAAGTCGATTGGAGCGTTGTCTCATCGACTACTTGTGCTTGTGGGAATGCCCAAAACCCAAGGGCTAACCATTCAACTCAAGCCAGCAAGGACTTGGTTGAGGAGTTTGGTGAACCTTGGGTTTGTGTACTTGACTTGCTTGGATATACTCGAGTAATATCACATCTTGTTTGACTTGTGGGCCCGACAGGGGGTGTAACGGTGGACGGAAATTTGGTGAAAAGTGGGGTTCTACAGACTTGTTACTTGCTCGGTTGACGGAGTGTCAACACTTGGAAATTGTGGATCAAGATTATCGATGAAGTAGTATGGATTTAGCTCCTGAGAGTTCCTGTATCCTTTTACGTGTGTTTTACTTCGTATTTGCGCACTTAAAATGAAATTTCATGTCAAGTCATTTTTAAGTGTGATATTTGATTTAATTTGTGCTACTTGCTTGATTTTCTTGGCCTCACTGAGCATTAGCTCATCCCTTTAAGTTTGTTTTCCTTAACAGGTTTTGGAAGTGGAAGTTGGGAAGTTCTAGACTAGCGGTTTGGTTGAAACTAGTGAATCTTTTGGATGATATTGGAGATTTTGGAAGAGTAAACTTTATTATATTTGGGTTTTGGATTGTAATTGTAAATAGTAGCCCTAGAAGAATTTGGATTGTATATTTGAAGTATTCCTTTAATCCTAAGTCTATGGTTGACTTGTGGATTTCTTTTAAGCTAGAATGAGTGCGTGAGTCCTGACGAGAGTTGGGCAGGCGCCTAACTAATACGCTAGGGTTCGCCCTAGGGAGAGGTGAGGGCGTCACACACTGGGCCAGTTGTGGATTTAAAAAAAGGATTCACTACTCCCAATAAGAGATAAGGTCCCTCACATGTCATGTCTTGATTTAATCTCGAGTACCAGCCCTTTTACTCCTCAAGGAAAGAGACGATGGTTGCTAGTGTCTTTGACACTCACTATCGCCTTATTATCTACATTATGGCACACAATATGATTCCAAAGTAGAGTGGTCACGAGGAGGTCCAAAAAGTGACATCTACTTTTGGGACTATATGTTTCACAATCGAAATCCTCCTATGGTTGTATCGTGCTCCTGAACATCATTATCAGCTACATAAGGTTGACAGCAAGAAGGCGTACTACCTCTTTTAAGCTTGGGATTACACGTCTCATTTCTCTCATTTTTGAGCGTGTTGGGGTTAACGTGATTGGAGTTGATCGAGTGGTTGTCCATCCAAGTGAAGAGCTGACGTTTTCTACCAGCCATGGGATGAGCATATCCACAAACCACATTGCTCCTTCACGAGAGGAAAGACAACAAAAGGCATGTCATAGCCAAGAGGAAGTTGGACCCTCTACTTCTGCTCCATCTCCTCCACCACCTCAATCCAATTGGCAATGGCTTTTTAGTCGCCTTGATGACATAGAGACTCAGCTGGCCCAGATTGACGCTCGCACACATCGAATAGAAGAACACTTGCGTTTAGATCGACAGTGACGTGATGCGCAAGAAGACAACGCGCCCGACCTTTGAATGCTTTATTTTTGCTTTCATGTTTCTTTTTCTCTTTTCATTGTAAGTGTTAATTTGCTTATCATTTTGCATTTGGGACTTGTGGCAATTTAAGTAGATATTGGATGTAGATCGTCAATGGCTCATGACTCAAGGTTGAACTGGATCTCAGCCATTAAAAGTGGGGAATAACTTGTTCTTACTTTTTATTATTTTCTTTCCCTATACATTGAGGACAATGTGTATGTTAAATATGGGAGAGGAAATGGTGTTAAGTAGTTACTTTTGTGCTTATATTGTTTGAAATGTTTGGATTTGATGTTGAAAATTTTGCCTGTGTTTGGAAATGTTGATTTTTGGGTTTGCTAGTAGGTAGTTTTGTCCCGTATTTAGAAAAAACTCTGTCAAAATTTTTCAAAATCTTGTCCAAATTTTTAAAATTTGCCCCAAGTTTTTCAAATCTACTTCACTAAGTCCATAAATGCATGAAGTTTAAGTCTTTTTTGTGTTAATTTCTCCTATGTAGGTGAGATGATTCAAGTAATTTGAAAATTAAATTCTCACTTGACTTGGAAACAATTATTATGTGATTAGACTTATTGCATGTGAGAAAGTATATCTAGTAAAATAGGGACAATTATGCCTAAAATTTTGATTGATAGATGACATCTCTCATCTTACTTACTTTTACAAATAGGTGATTTATATAGTTGCTAGAGTTATTTCCTTCCTTATATCTACCTTATTGAGGGATTCCTGTTCATAAAAAAAACTCCAATAAATTCTTGTATTTAGTAATCGAGAGTCTTCATCTACAAATGTCGACTTTCGCATAACAAGGTATTTGAATAAGGATGAGGAATAAGTGAAGTGTTGAGTAACCGGGGATCTTCATTTAAAAATATCGTTCTTCACGTCAAAAGGTATTTTCACAATTTTAGAATAAATAAAAGAAAAGGCAAGTGGATAATTCCCTCTTAAGGTTTATTAAGCTAAACATTTCATTTTGAAGGAAGAAAATCTCCAAGGCGACTATATATGTTAGTTATTTGTAAAATTAGGTGAGGTGGAGAGATTAAATTTCTTTGGATGAATTTTGGGTATAATTATTTCTCTTTTACATGATATGATGAGTATTGTGGGTGATATGAATGGTGGCATAATGAAAGTTTGCCAAGTTGAGAAGGTTTGAATTTCAAGTTCACTTGATTTGTTTCACTTCTTAAATCAATGTTTGGTGATTTTTCTTATTGCTTGAGGATAAGCAATGATTTAATTGTAGGAGAATTTGAAAAGTGTTTATTATATATGGTTATTGTAGCATTATTTGTTTATTTTTGTTGTAAAATAAGATCTTTTAAGGTGTAACTTGCTCTCTAAGAATCTTAATCTTGCAAGTTTCATTTGAGTAGGTTAATGTGCAATTTTGGTTATAATTGTAGGAGTTGAGTCATGATATAAACGTTGGATTGAGACAAGATCGTTTAAACTCTATTAGCGCATGATTCAATGACAAATTGGAAAGAGAACGGGACATCATATGCAAGTATTATCAGTGAAAGGCATAAACAACAATATGAATATCTTGCATGTGTTCTTAGAGGTTAATTGGAACATAAAAGAAGCAAGAAAACGCATCAAAACTGAAAATGCACCCTCTGAATACACGGGCTTAGGTCCTGTATTGTACCCTGTTTCTCTGCAACTTGCTTTATTTTGACACTTCTTTTCAGCTCAATTCTAGCACAGAATTTCGGTTGCACATGCTCAAGAATCTTTAGGGAAGAGAAAAGAAAGCTTTATGTCATTTTATTTGTTACTTTTTGACTCTCTTAACACTATATATGTAAGAATCATTAAAGAGAGTAGAAGAGAGAGTTATTATCAGATTTTAGTTGAAGAGCTTAGTTTTAGTCTTTTCCTACTCTCTAGCTAGGAACTTGTAAGAAACTCTTGAAGAATTCATTGTATAACTCATTTTGTTGAAGCAATAGAAGATTTGGCAGCTTGTTCATCACCTTAGCTAAGTTTTCTCTATCTTTCTCTTTACTTGTAATTCAATATGTATTCATGCAATGAAGTTATGTTCTTTCTTGCTTTATATCACATGAGTAGTCAAATTTCTAGATTTAGGGAGTAGATGAAACTTATGACTACTTGATATGAATTAAATATGATTTACACTTGCTACCTCTTGTATTAGCTTGTCCATTTATGCATGTTTATCACTTGTTGTTGCTTGCTCACCAATAGCAAGTTAATAGTTGTTGTTATTCAATGAAAATTAGTAATAATGATGAAAGAACATAAATGGAACTTAAGGAGTAAACTCATGAAAACAGAGGTGCATTTGAGCGGATTATCTTTGCATTCCATGAAGAACTGAAGAGTATGTCTAATTAGTCACTATAAGAATAGGGAAAACTTGTGAGAACCCGAAATTTTATTTTATTTTACTTATTTTTATTTTACTGGATTATTTAATTATTTATTTATCCGTTTACTCCGAATAATTTATTTCATTCATTTTAAATCCATTTGCATGGAACAATGTCTCATTTATATTTTAAAAACGTCCCTTTAGTAAAATTTATTTTTTGCGGCTCGTTTAGTAAGAAATAGTGATTTCACGTTTTTCGAGGCAAAATTGGTCCGGGAGTGTAATAATCTTGAAAATTTTATTTTAGACTAGTAAGTATGAGTAATTGTAGTGCTAGACGAACTACCTTGGAGGATTAGTAGTTAAGTGTATCAAACAAGAGAAAAAGTGGTAGTGCACGACACTATTGAGCCACTATTGAAAGTTGACTTTTGCACAAACTTTATGGGTAGCTTTTGTGAGAGCCCGTAAATTTTCTTTATTTTAGGTATTATTTTATTTCTTTGCACCCGTTTTCTATATTTTCGTTATTCTATAAATTTTCTAGACATTTTTATGAGTAAATAGGGTTTTAAAAACATTTTCTAGTATAAGTTAGTTCATGAGATTTTAGGAGTGAATAGTGGACGTGGGACCCGCTAATGCGTTAAGTGAGAGAAATTCGGCCAATTAGGTTAAATTTTCTATAAAGGGATTATATTACTAGGTGTTAGGAGATAAATAGAGGTTAGTTAGGTATTTAACCATTGGTAAGCAAGAGGATAGGAATAAAACATAAAAGGTGCCACGTGTCGCGTTCCGATTCAAGGATGGACTTGCCTAACTTTCTTACCTTTACTAAAAAACAAATTTTAACCCAAATCATCTTCATTTTTGATCCCCTTTGGCCGAAACTTTTGAGAGAAAAGAAGAAAGAGAGTTTCAACTTTTTCTTTCATTTCTTGCCTAAATCTTGAAATCCAACCGATTAAACTTTGAATTTGTCCATAAAAGTGACTTGCTAAGGAAGCTTGAAGATGTTGGTGGAGTTGTTTTGGAAGAGAAAGCCCTAAGCTACTACCTTTCTTGAGGTGTTAAAGTATTTTGCTTGGAAACTCATTTTTTGTTCCTAATAATGGTAAATTAGTGACTTGTGGTGGTTAAATAGGTTGTTTTATGGATGATTTCATGGATTAAAGTGAAGTCAGATGAATTTCTTATTTTTTTGGGAATTTTTCTATTTTCATATGATGGTTATGGTTGGCCTTGGATTGATGGCTTATATTGTGTAAATTGGAGCTATTGTGTGTTAATTGTGGTTAATTGCGGAAAATTTCAGCTTTAGGATTTCAAATTGGGGCTTTACTATGGATGGTTGTTGAGCTTCTAATTAGCTAAGATTGAGGGGTATTGTGACCTTAATGATGTGTATTGACTAGCCTATGATTGATATGTGTAATTGTGGTTGTTTTGGATGAATTTAAGTGGTTGTTTGTAGGATGGAAAAGCTGAAATTTTAGGGGAAATGCTGTCCGAATGTTGAGGATATTGGGGTCTTGTGAGTTTAGGTTGAGGTTGGGTAGAAGTGAAAGGTTTTGGAGTTTGTTTATACTTTTAGCCTTAAATTCGATGTATTTTTCATTTTAAGCTATATTTGAATTTTGCTTTAGTGGTTCTTTTAAGAGGTACTCGACTCGTGTTTGAGTCTCAATTGTGTTATCTTGATTGTTATAGGACGTGTCGGTGCTCCAAGGCAGCCGTCGGACGGAAACTTGTGAATTTGCTTGTTTGAAATGGTGAGTGTACTATTTCATGATTTAATGCTTAAATGATTACTTATCCTTGGATCCTTGAATTGAGCGAATGTGAACTTTGTGCATGAGACGAGAGTGTACTTTATCGCTCTCGTTCTCTTACTTGCATAACTGATTACTGATTTCCTGTGAATTTGACTTGTGCCTGGTTTAATGTCAAGTGGGCATGAGCCCTACGACTTTACTGTGATATCTGAGCTCAAGCCTCAATGGTCGTTCATCGAGTCGAGCCGGCAAGGGCCGGTCGATTAGGTAACGAACCATGAGGTTACTGTTTGTCGAGTGGAGTGTTAGCTCCTCGACCTTGTGGTATACTCGAGTATTACCTTCTTGATTACTGTGAGGTGTTCGGGCCCGGTAAGGGGAATGTATGGTGGAAGGTACTGGGGGTAAAGTGGGATCTACGGTCATGCTTTTCCTTCGAACGTTGACGGAGGGTCAACGAGATGCGATCAAGAATTGCAATGGGGAAATTGGCTCCCGAGAGCCACCCGTATCCTTTTACTTTTGGGATTTGTTGTGGTGCTTTTATTTCTATGTTTGATGATCGTGTATAACTGAGCATGGTTGCATTCGTGAACTTGGGTTGTATGACTTGTTAGTATCTCATTGGGCGAAAGCTCACTCTCGTTATCTTTGTTTTCCTTACAGGAACACTTTTGGAAATCATGGGTTTGAGAAGCGAGTTGAGCTAGTTAGATATTTTTGTTCCTTTGTTTAGCTCCTCGACCGTTAGAAACCCTAAATGTATCTTAATTGGATATTCCCTTTTGAATTGTGAACTCTTTATAATGTGTATGTGTAAATTTGTACTCGTGTATAAATGATATAATTGCCTTGGATTGTACCTTTTCTTGTGCTATCTAAAGGTCTTTTGTACTTGGTTTGGCGTGTGTGATCGTTAGTACTCTTGGCGAGAGTTGGGCAGGCAGTTCGCTAACCTTTAGGGTACGCCCGAGGGGAAGGTGGGGTTGTCACAGCTTTTCTTCATTCTTCCTCCCCAAGAATCAAACCACAAACGCTCTCTCTCTCTTATTTTCGGCCAGCCCTAGAAGCTCCAAGGGGAGGAAAAAAAACTTCATCTTCTAACTTCAATCTTGCTTGAAATTCATCATCCAACCATCAAATCTCTTGGATTCATGGTCTAACTTGAAGGAAGCTTCCATCTTGTGGTGAATTCTTGGTGGTTAGTGGTGCATACCTTGGCTCTACCTAGGGTTCAAGAGACCTTCAAGAGGTAACAAACTCTTCTCCTTTGAATCTCCAAATTTATACAAAGATTAGTGGTTGAATTTCATGGGTTTGAAACCCTAATCAAGAACTTAGGCTAGAGGACTTGAGGAACTTTTAATTCTTGCTTTATATCCTAGGCTAGTGGTCTTGAGGAGGCCTTTACGTAGCTGACTTGAGGTCTTTTGCTTGATTATTATTGTTTTTGTGGTGAGTGAATTGATATTGGCTTGATTAGTGGAGTGAAAGTTGGAAGAAAATCAAAGGGGGTGCTGGCCGAAACTTGCTTCTTGTTATCTTGCTTGTATTTCAAATTTTGTTGCATATATGGCTGCTAAAGTGCTTGATATATGTTGTATTATGTGTGTGGAAATTGCCTTTCAAGAATCACTTCATTCGGTTGCATAAAACTTGGGTTTTGAGGAAAGGTAGAAATTTGGAAAATGGCTTCCAGGACAGCCGACCAGTGATTTTTGTCCGAACATAACTCTTTGTACAAAAGTCAAAATTGAGTGCCGTTTATGGCATTTGAAACTAGACACCAAGAGCTTTTCAATGGTATAAAATTCCCCTGCTAATTCGTTTTGAGTGAGCCGTAGCGAACCGGCAAAGTTGACTGACCTGTTTTACTTGTTATCCGAGAGAAACTGGGAAACTGTATCTTATGGCTTAATTTCGTCTCACTTGTGAAAGGATTTTCAAAATGATGTCTCCTGATGAATTATAGTATTTTGAATCTAGTTTTTAACGCCATCAACCATTCTCAATTTGGACTTGTGTAGAGTTAGATATGGTCTGATTTCAAAACTGTGTCAAAGCTGGTAACTGGAAAATTTGCTGAACAGGTTGTGAAATCCAGCCATCTTCAAACTGTTGCATGTTGCTGTTCAAAAATCCAAATTTAGTTCTGTTTGTTTTGTTTGAAATTGTACTTGAAACTCTTGCTGTGTTATAAATTTCAGAGGCTGATTCAATTCCTGTGAATTTTGCCGAATTTTCAAACTTTGCTGAAAAACAAGAACTTGTTCTACCCTGTCTTCATGAAACAGTAATTTTGAGCTGAAATTCGAATGGTTTCTAGTTGGAATTAGGGAAGGTGTCTTCTGGAAAGTTTTAGTACTTTGAATCTAGTTTCCAACGGTATAAAGTTTTCAATTTTTGGACTTACGGAACTCGAGTTACGATTTTTCCAAGTAGTGCCGCTCTAAGCTGAAAATTTTCTGATTTCAAACAAAACACCTTTTAAGAACTTTCCACCTTCCTTTGCAATTGTTGGACCGTTTCAAGTTTAATTTCATGATTACATACAAGGTCTCTCTGAACTTTAAAACCTCGGACGACCTACTTCTAACCTCTTACCTTGATTTTTCCACTTCCTTGAACTTTTCTCGCTAATGTATCTCTCCTTTCCTCAAAGTTTTATATTTTTTAACAAGTTACCTTAATTAAAGTTGTCAAGACTTGTACTTGGCTTTTAACCACCATTTTCGAATTTCCAAGTGAAACTTACTCGGTAGACTTGTCCATATGTTGGCCTTGATATTTGTACTAGAGTTGGCAATCATACAAGCATTTTAAAAGAATGATTTGAAAGGTTTCTTGTGAACTTAATTAGTAATACTCGGAATGCTTTGGCCAAGCTTCCAAGTAAAAAAAAATGTATTCATCTTCCTTATTTGAAAGCCAAAAGTTTTATCGCCATAGTCTCCTAAGTTTACGCCCTCGATTTTACCATTGAAAATGAATGTTAAGTGAGTCCTTTACTAAAAGAAAACTTGAGAAATTTCACTCGATTTCCGTTGACAACTTGAAGTGGTAGCTAAAGAAGTTAATGAGCCGCTAGTGGCGGTTTTACTAGACTTTAACTAAATGAGTTTGGAAAATGTGAAAGCTCACTTATACTTGAAACTTGGGCCTTTAACTAGAGAATTTTGACAAGGAAATAATCTTCCATCTTTCTCGATTTTCGTGCCAAAACTTAAAGATCTACTTAATCCTCAAATTTGAGAATCTTGGACTTGACTTGACTTGAATTAATGCGTTCTTAGATATTTTCAAATACTACCCTCGTGAATTAAGTTAGTAAGTGATATTTGCATTCGATCTAAACGTGTTATCTCTTGAGTGAGCGTAGTGGGAATACTACTAGATATTGGTTGAATACCTAGGTGATTTGTAATTATGCATGTCTCAGGCGCTCAAGAGGATTTTGAAGGGAATCTTGGAGCGGACAACTAAAGACTTTATTTGCTCATGTACTTTTGACTTGGTGAGTGTCAAGCGCATGAATTGTTGCATAATACTTGAAATACTTCTAGTTGAATATGTGAATTGAACTTGTTGAGACGAGTGTGTACTTTATCGCACACGTTCTCTTTTACTTGGTTGAATAGTCGACTTGCTCATACTTGAAATTATACTTGTGTTTGACTCATCGTCGATTGGAGAGCTATCTCATCGACTTATACTTGTACTCGTGGGGGACGCCCAAATTCATTGGCTAACTTTGCGACTCGAGCTGGTAGGGGTTTGGTTGAGAAGTTTGGTAAACCATGAGAAATCATAAAGCTTGATCTATTGTGGAGATTTTGCTTGGCATGCTCGCATAGTATTGCCACGATATTGCCACGATAAGCAGGCTATATAATTACTAAAACGTCTACGACAACAACTACATATAACAATAGAAGAAAATTATCTTTGTCTCATGTAACATTATGGGATTATTCGAGGAAGTTTTTGTCTTATACATATATAAGAAAGTACCTTTTTAATCTACCATATGATTTAGAAGAAAACACGTGAAGCTATATCAAAATCAGATTCTACACATTAGTGTTTTTTTTCACCCATATTCATTCATTTTTTTAATAAGAATTGATATTGAACTTAAATTCTACACGAACAACTTAGGGCAAGTTATATTTTTGTAAAATTTTGTGACAAAAAGTGGAGGTGGTCGACAACGACACCATAAGCATGGTGCCCGGAAGCAACTGTGATTGTTGCCACATAGTTGGCAAGGAAATTAAGATACGAAGAAAGGAATGTGAGGGATGTTTTTCATTTTTTTTTCTTGCAATTCTCTACTTTTGCCCCTAAATTTTTGAAGAATGAACTACGTGTGATTTTTTTCGATAAGAATATGAACATATATGAGTTGAGGGATTAAAAGTATGCATCTTTCATTTGTTAGCGATGAAAATCATCATTTTATATGTAAGAGATCTAAAATGTACAAAACCAATATATAAGAATAAAAAATCATCATTTTATATGTGAGGGATGTAAAAAGTTCAAATCCCATGTGTGAGCGATCATTTGTAAGATTTTCTCAAAGAAAAATGGAAATGACAAAATGACTTTCACCAAAATTAACGACACTATGCTTCTTTAACAAGCATGCTTGCTCCTAGTCTAGTTCATCAATAATTTATTTCATGTTCAAATTATGATAATCAAATTTAGCTAAAGATAACTTCTATTTCACCTCATTTTTTATTTATTATTATTAATAAAATTAGGGGTGGCGTCCCTCCCCCATATACCGGATTTGCCATTTAAAGAAAAGAGAGAACTTCTATTTGTTTTTGGAAAATAAAAGAGCTTGCATTTTTTTATGCAATAAAAATGCTCAACTCACCCTTTCAAATAAAACGAACATTAATTGACAAAGTATCAGTTTTCTCATTCATTAGTGCTTTAGGATAAAGTATTTTCACTTCTTTTAAATTATTCTTGTAATAAATTTCCTAATGAACCTTTTGCCATGCATATATCACATTTCAAAAAGTACATTAATATATTTTTTTTCCTACAAAGACTTTGAAAAGTCCAAAAGAAAAGAAACTATTTGTGAGAACCCGAAAATTTTCATATTTTCTAGGTAGTATTTAATTTCCTTGCCTACATTTTTATACTTTCCTTTAATATATTAATCTTCTATACATTTTTATAAGTGAGTATAGTTTTTAAATCATTTTCCTAAAATAAGTTAGTTCATGTGACGTTAGTAGTGTATATTGGACGTGGGACCCGCTAGTGCGTTAAGTGCGATAAATTTTTGACGCCTAGGTGAAGTTTTGTATAAAGAGATATTATTTTACAAGGTACTAGGAGATAATTAGAGGATAACTAGATAGATTAACCATTGGAAGGCAAGAGGATTAGACCAAACCCTTAAGGCGCCATTTGTCGCGACAGTAATGGAAGTTGGACTTTGACCCAAGGTTTCTTACCTTTCCTAAAACTCCAATTTTGACCAAAATTCCCTCATTTCTTTCCCTTGCTTGGCCGAACTTCTTGAGGGAGAAGAGAGAGAGTAGACTTCATCTTGTACTCCAATTTCTTGCTCCAATCTTGAGTTTCAACCATCAAAAGTGCAAATTACTCCATACAAAGTGCTAGCTAGGGAGGATTAGAGGTGTTGGTGGAGTGATTTTTGAGGGGGAAGTACTAAGCTACCATCTTTCTAGTGTTTCTAAGGTAACTTGCCAAGAAATCCCTCTTTGCTTCTAATAATTGCATATTAGTAGTTTAGGGATGTTAAACATGTAGTTTTATGAGACATATTATGGTTTGAAGTGGTGTGATGGAAATTTTCAGTTTTTATGATAAATTTTCTGCCCTTATATGAAGATTAATGATTGGCCATGGTTTGATAGCTTTGTTATGTGAAATATTGGAGTATTATGTGCTAGATTAACTTGCCTAAAGAAAATTTCAGTTTATGTGTGTAAATTTCAGATTAGGGTTTCAATTTGGGGCTTTATTGTGGTTGGTTGTGGGGCTATCAAATGGTGATATATGAAGGGTATTGTGACCCTAATTAGTGTGTTTAATAGCTTATGAATTGTATGTGCAATTGTGGCTGATTTGAGATGAGTTTGTGTGACAACCCCACCTCTCCCTAGGGCGAACCCGAGGGTATCAGCAGACTACCTGCCCAACTCTCGCCGGGGCTCGGTCGATCAAAGAACTAGTGACTCAAGATAACCAGTGGAATAACTTTAAATCAAAGCGTACAAACCCTAATAGTATATAAACGTCAAGCCAACTTTCCAACTTAAGATGGCAAGCTACAAGTCACCCTTACCATTCCATACTACAATTACATAACATAAGTCGAACTATTGAATTCAAGCTTGCAAAAATAAAAAATAAAGTCATCTTAACAAAAGGGTTACAAGTTCAAGCAAAATGAAGCTAAGAAAGCTCTCGACCGTTAGTCCATCCCCGATCTGTTAAGGAAAACAAAGGGAGTGGGGTGAGCTAAAGCTCAGTGTAGTTCCAAGTAAAACAAGTAAGCAAATAAGGGCATAATATAATCAAGTAAACACCGTATAATATAATAACAATTTAATCACAGTACAATTCAAGGATACGGGTGGCTTCCAAAAGCCAAATCCCCTTGAGCTTGATCATACTGGGGTCCGTTGACTCTCCGTCAACGTTTGCATTTAAAGAATATACAGTCCGTAGAACACCACTTTCTCCAATCTCCGTCCACCAGTCAACCCCCTACCGGGCCCGAACTCCATAACAGTAGTTAGGTAATACTCGAGTATACCGGTTTCCAGTGTTCAGTAAACAGTCCCTAAGGTTTATCGGCCGTCTCGACTAAGCCCTTGCTGGCTCGATCCAACCGACTCACCTATGAGGTTGGGTACCCAAACAGTAGCAGTAGTTGATGGGGTATCACCCAAACAACTCAAGTACAGTCACATATAGAGAATTCACATCTCATAATTGCAGTATACAGAGCCACAGTGGAAAATGAGGGAAGTCGAGTGCGATAAAGTACACGCTCGCCTCCATTTTATCAAAACATGGTTTGGCTCAAACAGTCGTAATTCAAGTATTCAGATATTTCATATACGCAGGTAGCAGGTAGTGGAACACTCACCTGTCAAGCAAAGTTGAGTTCAAATGTCAAGTCGTGTGGTTACGTTCACCACCGTTTCCCAATCCTAGGGCAACGAGTGAAATCGTTAACAATTTGGATTCATTTCTCTCTCAATCGTAGGCTCATTGAGAGACCAAGTGAGTGGTTAAAGCCACACAATTCATCATACAAATTTGGTCTAAAAATGCAGTAAAAGTTCATGAAAAAAACAAATTCAATAAGTGCAAAGGAAAAGTTTCATTCAAGCTTAAAATGTTCTTCACGGGTAAAATTTGCTCTTGCAACTAAGTTTTTTCAATGAAGTTCAAGCACTGCTAAATTGCAATGTCCCCAGAGTATGGTTTTGGCCGTTGCAATCAAGCTTCTTTATTCCTTTTATGTGTCATCATTAGCGGAATGTGCACAGTTCTTTTTCGTTGCATGGTGAATAAGCTGGATTCGATTTTTCAAATATAGTTGTATGAGTTTAATTTGAAGAATATTGAATTCCGTGTTCTCAAGTGGACATGATTCTGAAGTGCATTTATAAATTATGCATTTGTAAATGAGGTTTTAATGGATTAAGAAGATTGTTTGGTTAGTTTAGCTTTCCTCTAATCGTTTTCACCCCTGTGATTTACGAAAAAAAAAAAAAGGAAAACGAAAAAAGAGAGAAGGCTTGAGGCCCAGTAACTAATCTATGTACAAGTATAAACTCACCGTCCATCGTACAGCTAAGGCTTTAAATAAATGTCAGCACGAGTGTTAAGTTTGGACCCGTTTTTGTGAAGTTGGGCCCGCCAGTGATTCTCCGCGTTTGCATTTGCAGTCCACGAAACCGCGCCTTCAGCTAATAAATAGCTGGTCATGATAGATACGTGTGAAGTGCTGCGGCTTTGGCTTCTATATTTCCTTTCTTTGTCACTTCAATGGATGTAGACGCATCGGCTCTGCACCACTATAAATAATGAACCCTGAACCCCCAGTGCCAAATCCTCAGGCATACTCCAGTTGCATTACTACTACAGAACTACTACATCTTACATGATTCCAGATTCTCCGAAAATTTCGGGGCGCCCTGCTCTGTCGTGCACCCAATTAAAAGGTTGTATATCGCAAAGACAACCTTAATATTTCTTGGTAGCGAAATGTACAGATTCTCTGATCAGACGTCAGAAGAGTTATTTAAAGATGAAGTAGACAAGTGCATCGTCTCAGCTCTCCAGCACGTCATCAGCAACACAGAAGCTGCAGCCCCCGCCCACAGCCCCCGCCCACCAACAGCAACCAACTGTTATGCCTGAATTTGAGGGTGTCACCTCATTATCCCAATCCTCGGCGACTGCAAGCAGTAGCCTTGGCAGCAGCAGCACTGGAACCATGATGGAGGACAATGATGATCAGAGTCGTAACGACGAGAAGCAAAAGCAAAAGAACAAGAAAAAGAAGAAGAAGAAGAGGGAAGTTGAGCTGGATGGGGAAAAGAGAGTACATTTCAAAGGGGTGAGACAAAGGTCAGCGGGAAAATGGGTAGCGGAGATTAGAGACCCGCATCAAGGTCGAAGTGTATGGCTAGGCACATTTACCTCAGCGGAGGAGGCGGCCAGAGCTTACGACAGGAAATGCATCCAGTTTAGAGGAGATCGAGCTAAGACTAATTTCCCATCCTCAGACTATGCTAATGCTAATGATGATCAGTCGTCAGGCTCGCAGCAACAACAACAACAACAAGATGCACCTCCTCCAGCAGCAGCACTGCCATCCGTTGTTAATGCGCCTGTGGAGTATACTAGTGCAATTACAACAAACAGTACTACAACTGCTGCAGATGCTGGAGGTACAAGTTGGGAAGAAGATGAAGGCTTTTGGGATGTTTTTCAGATACTTTCCGACACAGACTGGAGGATGATGGATTCTCCGCCACCATCGGGACCTTAATTCATTTGGCTACCGGAACTACTACTAGCATGGTTGCTACTTAGAACGAGTTCATTACGGATTAAGGAGTGAGTGAGTGACCATGGACAATAGAGTTTATTTAAATAATTACTTCCAAAAAAAAAAGTAAAAAAAGGGATAATATGAGCACGTGTGAGATGTGCATTACTGGTACTATATACAGTGTCTGCATGCCCAGTAACATAAGCCTGTTTTTAGCAACGGTACGTTAAAAGACGTCAGCAAAGAAAAGGAGAAATGGGAAAAGTTTCAACGGATATGATCTGTCGTTTTCAACTTGGATAAGTCATTGTACTTGCTTACATGTAATTGGATAGTCAGTCACTATAAGAGAACCAACTGTCATTTTAACTATTGATCACCATAAAAAAATTTTAAATTTTGGTGTAACGGGAAATAAAGAGTTGAAACCTATGTTTTCAGAATCGGACCGGATATCGACTCGGCCGAACTCAGGGATCAGGGGTCAATGGGTTCAACCGGCTTCGATAGGGGTTGAACCGGATGACGTCATAAATAAAAATTATTTAAAAATTAAAATATTATATGTAAAATACTTAATAACATGTTAATATTAATAAAGGTATACTCATATATATTTAACAAGAAAATACAAAAAAATTAGAACAATCAAGTAGCAATTTATATTATTTAATAAGCATTAACAAGTTTAGAATTAAAATTATGGATTTAATTGAAAAATAATACCAAACTTTAAGACAACATTTATAAAGTATGAAATATTTGAGATATATTAACAATTTTTAACAAATTAAGGGTCAAAACATCATATTTAAAATATTTTGACCTATCAAAAAAAGTAAAAAAAAAAAAGAAAAAAGGAGACTGGGTTCATTTTCCGGTCGAACCCGATTTTTGATCTGATTTGACCGAGTTTTTGATTTTCCGGTTTTTAGAATTAACTCGGACCGGACAACTTATCGGTTCCGATTCGACCGATCAGACAGGCCGATCCAATCCGAGTTTGAAAACAGAGGTTGAAACCTTAACTTTTCAACACTTGCCAAAAAAGATGTCACTTAAGAGAATGCAATGGGACAAGTGAAGGGCCGATTTTTTTTTTTGTTTTCCTTGGATGTATGTGCAAGTTGTTGCTATTGTGGTGTTCTTTTCTTAATCTTTATTGTTAGTGGGTCATTGAATTGGGTAGCCGCAGGGCAGTGCGGGCAGTGCTGCCTTTAATGGTGAATACAAATTGTGGGCCCGTTAGTGAATGACAAACGTTTTTTTAACGAACACTAGGCTGAAGCAAAACCACTACCGCGTTGAAGTGGTTACAATACTTTGAAGCTGATCCTAAAGCAACCACTCCTTCAAACATAACCAACCTTAATTGCAAATCATGTACAGCACCTTGACCATCGCACTACCAGAAAAAGTTAGTTTGTGACAGTTAAAAGGCTATCATAATAGTGTCATAAAAAAGTTATTGTGATGGTTTTATAACAGTTGTTTTTAGCATTGGCAAAAGAGGTTTAATAAAAACTTAGTGATAGTTTTTAGCTGCTGAAAAATAGTATTTATAACGATTGTTAAGAACTTTTGGGACAGTTCAGAAATGCAGTAAAAAGTTGCCTAATTTGATACTTTTTGCTAATAGTGCCAAAACCATAAGCAAAACTTCATTTGCTACAGTTTGTATCGTGTCAACAATGTATTTTGTTATGGTTTGAAATGTATCACAAAAAATTTAAAACTTTTAGTGACGTGTTATTTATGCGTAGTATATGTAACTTGTAATAAATTTTTTATTCAATTACAAACGTCAAGAATGTTTTATAATTATTTCTTTCATTGCAAAAATAAATTTTTAATTCATATTAAATATTTTTTATATTGCATTTAATGAAAACCTATAAGACATCTGTATGATTGAATTTTATTGAACTAATAGAACTTTATTGAATTAAGAAAAATGTTCAGCAACAATTCAACTCAAATAGGGATTCCAAAATATATTATTGGAAAATCATTGACATAATAACTAACACCTCCTCCCAATACATTAGAATCTTGAAAAACTATAATTGTTTACAGAATACCAACATAAAGCACAGTTAAAGTATTGAGACATGTTTTATTAAAGATATGAAATGGTGATTCTAGTTCTAGTGGATGACAATCCAATGATCTTCAAAGTTACTTCTCCATTACTTGTAAAACATATGAAATTATTCAATATAACTATAGAAACCAACTTATTCAACTAATTGGCTAAAATTAGTACCATAATGAATTACTGATGAGATAAAAACTAGAAGTTTAGACGTACATTACTAGAATGCCAAACAATGCATTTATTAATAGTTACTCCAACTGTTAGCACACCCCGCTGAGGCCTCACCAAGTAATCATTGGGATCAAATGCTCTTTTCACAAACACTTCGTAAAAGTCAGGATCTAATGGTATTCCTGCTACTTCATCTTTTGGATTCTTGCCAACAACTGCACCTTTAGCAACCGTGTTCTTTGGTATTTGATAACAAAGCAAGTGTACTATAGTTCCAATTTGTTAAACAAAAAGTTCATATTCTCATTATCATCCAACAAAAATGTAATCTAAAAATGTAGAATTCATATTTATCTTGTCATTTAAAACTACAAAAATATACGCTTCGACTGTTGACTTGGTCCGTAAGATGCATAACATTCCTTTATGGGGCTAAAATCAAATACATCATTTGGGAATTCATTACCAGTTTATAATTCTATTGCATAACCAATTTACAAAATTATTATTAACTTCTTTCTAGTGTCACTCATATTTAATAAAAAAAAATCAAGAAAAAATCAACAGCTAATAGTGCTATTCATAGACAGATTGTATCCTTCAGCAAGGTCGAATTTCTTGCTCTATTATTGTTCACAAAGTTAAGAACATTTTGCCTCAAAACCATTCGTTCAATCCAACTAAAGTCCCGACAATCCATGCATGGATTCTACTTTTCTCTGCTTTGACTTTTGGCAATCCTGTGATATAATCCGGTTTTCATAGTTACAATCCACAAGTAGATTGTATCTCCTTTTTGCTCAACTTACGATACTCACCACCTTGAATCCATTTGCATAATCCGCTCCTCTCCCTATCCAATTCATGGACGAATTGCATCCCATGGCCGGATTGCTAAGAGTCTTCAAATACAACTCTTCGCTATTTTTTCCTTTGTCCCGCAACTCTGCGCAATTACACTTGTATATTTTCAAGCACTTCAAATTTCCTTCGAACTATTCAGTAATCTTCTATTTAGCTCCAAAATGAGGCTCGATCTACAAACCCTGCAGAAACATAAAGCTATTATGAGTAAAATGAAGTAATTACAAGTTTTCCATTCTAACCACTCTATTCTCAATTACAAGGCAAAATGAGCAATCGTAACCATATGCCCTCACGAATTGATCAAAAGAAAGATGAAATAATCCCAAAAATAATCACAAAATAGACACTTATCAAAATCGATCAAGGAATAGCTATTTCTTATTTTAGCATTTGAACCACCCGTAGAGAGTCCGACTCAATATGTAATTGCATGAAACCTTTAGACAAACACAACTTGACACCAAACACTAAGGCTTTTACCTCAGCTGCCGGCTTGAAACCAAACCAAAGAAAAAAGGAAATCAATCTTAATCATCTCGAACTATCCCACCACCACCTCCAATACCCGGATTTCCTTTACTACATCCATCAGAATTTAGCTTTACCACCAAATGAGCGGGGGGGTTTTCCACTGAATTCGCATCACTCGTAGATGTCTGGATAATCTAGAATTAGAACAAATGAAGCTTGGCCAAGTTGTAGCATCAATAACCAACCACTTGAGCTGAATAAAATATCCCGAGCATCTTGAAAAGTAAACCTGCAAACTACCTGAACGGAGCTCAGCTCACCTTGGAGGAAGAAAGATTTCACGCCTTCCATAAATTCCAGAAGACAAACAAAGGAAGTACCCGGAAGACAAATGCTAGTTGAGCATTTTTAGTGGGGGGCAACCACCATTTAATTAACCAGTGCCTAATGCAACCAACCATATCATCCTCAGTCCCAAAAAAATTCCGGACACATTGAGCTAATTCACCACTACAAAATACATGGTTTACTGATTCCAGTTGAGGGCTAACACAACACAAGCAACATGAAGGGCTATGAACTCCAAATTTAACTAGAGAATCAACCAGCGGTTGATGACTAAAAAGTAAATGCAGAAATTTCTAGTCCTTGATAGCGACCATACCATTCTATTTGATCAAGTTGAAGATGGGGCAGCAACACGTAAAATCTCACTGATGACATGCTATGGAAACTACTACTACTACTACAACATTTCAAAATTTCAATTTCCATGTCTAACAAAATCACTAACCTGATGATCTGCAAATTCTTGTACTCTTTGGTATAATGCATGCACCTGATCCTAACTAGCTATCAAGCCAAAAGTCCACAGCATCATCATATAAAACCCAGCAAATATATTCTTCAACTGCAATCCAAGAGGTAAGCATCCTCTTCAAGGTAAGAGAACAATTTGGTGCAGCTTGAACTGGACAAGGGTGTAACCTCCTACAATACTTTAAGTGCATGAACTCTACACGCAAGGACTTCCTTTGGTGAAATGACCACTACAGCTTCAATGAAAAAGCCCGTGAAACATCCTCCAAACCTCGAAGTCCCACACCACCCTCAGCATAAGAAAGACATAAATCTCCTCATTTTAACCAGTGGAATTTCGAGTTACCATCTGAGGATCCCTATACAAAAAATTAGCAAAGATCCATTCAAGCATCCGAAAACTACCTTTGGGGATATTAGAACCTGCTCGCACATGGGTCAAAATAGATGATAAAACATATTTAATTAAAATTAACTTCCCCTTTTGCAGATAAAAAATGTTCTTTTCAAGAAAGGACCCTTCTGACAATAAAACGACAAATATCCATGAAATAGGCTAACTTACTCTTTCCTGCATAGAGAGGGAAGCCTAGATATCGAACCGAAAAGGATTTAGCAGCAACGCCCATCACTTGAGAGATACCCCCTCCATCCCAATTATTTAGTTATATTTGGAGAATTCAACTTTTTAAGAATAGTGATTTGATTGTGATGTTTGTGCTTTTCTTTCCAATTTTATCCCCACAAATTCAAAATTTAAATTTAAATGGTAACATGCATTGAGTAGAAAGACGGACTATATTGGAAAGAGAGACTAAAAAGTGTTTTGACTTTTTTTACATGACAAATGTTTTGAGACATACAAAAATGAAAACTATGACACTTTCATAGACATAGAGGGAGTAATATTCTTCCGAGCAATAGGTATTTTAATATGTGTTAAAAACAGCTACTTCCTTATAACATCCATCACCGGCTGCAAAGAATGCTAAGTACCGCTTGAAAAAATCAACACTAAACAGCCAAAAGGGACCTTAAAGGCACTAAAACCACATATACCCGCCAAAGAATTCAAAGTTTGTGACAAGACTCTAGCACCTATCACAAGCAGTGTAGGTAAAATCAAGTCACCTTGTCGAAGACCATTAATAGACTTAAAAAACCATGAGATGTGCCATTAACAATAACCTAAAACCAACAATTTGAAACAAACCACTACATCATTTCAATTCTGTGACAAAATTTTGAAGCCAAATTCCATGATTGGACGCCTCATAACAAACTATGAATTTTGCAGCCATAATAGATGATATGTTGCACTTTTGTCATTAATTTTATGATTGTTTTCCTCTTTTATTTTATCAAATATTGTGTTAATTAGTAAATTTTGCTTATATTTGATAATTAGTGTTGGTTGTAGGGATTTGGAACAAAAAGGAATTAAAAATATGATTTTTAATGGAACTTCTGCGCAAATTAGAGTGAGCCCGTCAAAGTTTAAACTCTGCACATCCGGGAAGCTCGGGATTTGGCAAGTGAGAAGATCTCCAACTCTGAATCAAAGTCATGAGGATCGGATTTGGCTGAACGGATACTCTTTCATTTGTAATAGGACACTAGTCCATTTTTTTCTATCTTGACTTTTTGAAAAATCAAGGCCGCTGGGAAATGGGATGACACTAAGTAGAAGTAGTCTAGTAGTAGTAGGAAACGGAACAGGAGGACGATGTTTGTTTTCTTTATCTTTTCTTTCTCCAAGTGACAGACGGAGAGGACATATCTTTTCTTTTTAGGGATAAACAAGAGAACTGTGTTCTCTTTCTTTTCATATAGAATTCATCTCGCAATTGAAGAATGGCCTTGGCAATTACTTCTACTATTTTGCGTGAAATTTCTTCAACGGAGATGAACTAATTTTCTCATTCTAGTCAAGGACCAATGGAGAACTTGGTTCAACTAAAATTGTGAAATCAAATTGATTACATTTATTTCTTTTATTCATTGATATTCATATGTCCTCTGATTTAATTTCTTATGGCTATTATGTTGTTTGGATATCAAGGGTGTCCGATATTTAATTCATTCAATAACCTAAAATCAATTAAAATAGTTAAATCTGTAATCGTTAATTGCTTTAAACTAGTGATAACTGACATGATTGGATTTGTGTCAGGAGGACATATGGGGTAACTTAAAATAACCCTCGTAGAGTGTTATTTGGTTAGAACAGAGATTCTCTAATTCTCAAGGCAATTAGAAAATTGAACTCTTTGATCGTACTTAGGATTATTTTTTGATTAGGACAGTGATTAATAGTTGTACCTTAATCACCAATACAGTAAGAAGAAGTTGATTATCTGAGTTATGTAATTATTTCCAATTTTATAAAATCTCCCTCTGTACTCCAAAAGAAACGAATTAACCCCAATCCCTATAGATTCGACCTTACTCACCGCTATATATAAAATTTGTATTTTATTTGAGTAGTGACATGCGCGGGTATACATCTACAATTAGTTCATCCACAATCAAGTTTTACATTTATAAATCCTAAATACCCCACACGTGATTTTTCGCAAGTGTACGAGTCGAGAGCGAGTATAGGGTATTAAGGATCGAACCCACAGGGAAGATTTTTAATCACCGGTGATTTTCAAACTCTTTTATTATTTAGATTATAAGCATGAAGTAAAAGTGATAAAATTAATACTAGAAAGCTCCTAGAAGTATGGAATTCCTTACTACTCTCGCTAATGAGATTACCGATTAACTGAATGCTATTATCTTGACTAGTTATGGCGTAATTTTCTAATATATGTGAAACCTACTTTCGTAGTGAATCAATTATACTTATAGCTAAACCATACCTACTCTCGTGGTTATGAATTAACTACAAGCTCATTTCTTCTATGAAATTGCATGAAACAAGTCACTAAAGCCACATAGGTGCACCTCTACCCTCGTGAGTGTACTCCCTAGGTTTATCACTTCCTTGAACTAGTGTTAAATTCCAATTCTCATTGCAAACTTAACACCTTTAGATAATCACAACTAATGGCCGGTTAATCATGATTAGAAATGCAAAAGTGATAAATAACTTGTTCAAAATAACATCATCAAATAACCAAATAAATATCACAAATAAGATATATAAAGTTCATCCATACTCTAGGCATAAACTTTAACTAAACATGAAGAAAAACAAATCCAAACTTGTATTATAGCTAAACATGAAATCAAATACAAAAGAGAAAGTGATAGGAAAGAAGTCACCCTTGTCATATGAGCTCCAACTCTCCATCTTTGCTCTTCAAATTTTCATCCAAATCTAACTACAAATACAAGAAGGAAAAACTACACTAACTATACTATACTACCCTAACTAATGAACTAAGGAAATTCTAGTGAAAGCTACATTTTTGGTGAGTTTCTCTAGCTTGCCAAAGTTGTTCAAATGTTCTCCAAAGGCCTCTATTTATAGAGGATTCAAGAGCCAAATGAGTTGTTTCTAGTTGTCATTTTTTACTCTTGCACTCTCATTAGTTGTCTTTCCAACTTTCCAACCTTTTCTTGATCAGATACAGCTGGAATTGATAGCTAGAATTGAGTTGAAAAAGTTGTGTGAAAGCAGGGCAAGTTGATGAGCAAGTTGCAGAAAACAGAAGAGAATAAGCGACTTCAGGAATATGCGACTTCAACTCACGTATTGGATAGTCGCGTTTTCACTTCAGCACCACTTCAACCGATATTTTCTCAATGATGGAGACCAAACTAGCTCTTGTGCAAAACATGAAAGTTGTAGCTCTTTGAGTTAGCTTTCCAATGTCTCAATAATCATCCAATTTGGACTCTGTGGACTGAGATATGACCAAAATATCATCAACTAGTCAGAGCTCTATTTCAGCTTTCGACAGCAGTGTTGCACTTCTATATTTCGACATTTTGACAAGGAAAACGACTGAACTGGACTTCAATGCCTTCATACCAAATGTAGATCTATCTCTTACTTCAAAATGGTTCAAGAATCACCTCAATCCAATGCTTGTAACTCAAGATATTGTCGAAATACTACAAGATGTCAAAGCTGTGAAACTTGCTTCCTTTTATTCTTGATTGCATTTCCTCTTTTGCACTTCATATTCTCTTTTTAGCACTTCAAATCATCATCAATCATCCAATTCTCTTCCCAATTCACTCCATTTGATGATTGAATCATTAATCCTACAAAAACATGAAGTTTTTACCATTCAAATCCATAAAAATGCAATTTTTACCCTTTAAACCACAAAATGTATATTTTCACTAAAATCCTAATTAGTTAGTTATAAAACTAAATAAAACACACCAAAACAAACTAATAAAACACACTAAAAACACGTAAAATATATACTTATCAAGTAGGTATTCATTATTATACAGACTCGACACCTGTCAATATTTGGCACTGTTACCGGGGACTGGTGCCTGATTAATTAGTTTCTTTTTGAATTCATCTTATTTTGATTTTCTGGTATTTTTCTAGTTTATGCCTTATTCTTCTTGTACAGTCGAATTAATTTTTGATTCTGAAATAGAGAAAACTGCCCGTAGAGTAAGAAAGGAGACCAGAAAACACAGAAAGGAGACCAGAAAACAATTGTTGCATCTCGGAGGCTTAATTCGGAAGTTGACTTGGCGGATCCTTTTGGTACCACATCAAGTGATTCTGCTCAAGAAGACGCTGCCATGCTAATAATAGGACTTTGAGGGAGTTGAATGCCCCAAATTTAAATAAACAGTCACTTTACATTACTTTTCCTGCTTTAGCTGATAATACTACTTTTGAGTTAAAATTTGGTCTAATTCATCTTTTGCCTAATTTTCATGATTTGCCAGGTGAGGAACCCCACAAGCACCTGCAAGAGTTCCACATTGTCTACACAAGTATAAAACCTCCAAATGTTACAGAAGATCAGACTAAGATGCGAGTATTCCTTTTTTCATTAAAAAGGGCCGCCAAGGATTGGCTATACTTTCTACCCGCGGGAAGCATCACAAATTGGATCGATATGAAGAAGAAATTCTTGAAGAAGTACTTCCCTGTATCACAAGTTGCTAGTCTTAGAAAGGAAATCTGTGGAATTAAGCAGCAACATGGAGAGTCTCTGTACGAGTACTGGGAGAAATTTAAGAAGCTATATACAAGTTGTCCCCAACAGTGTGAGCAACTTTTAATTCAATACTTTTATGAAGGCTTGCTTTATGCAGACAAAAGCCTTATAGACGTTGCCAGTGAAGATGCTTTAGTGAATAAGACCCCTCAAGGAGCTTGGGAATTGATTGAAGGGATGGCGGCAAATTCACAACAATTTGGCACAAGGGAGGATATCCCTACTTGTCGGGTAAATGAGGTAAATGTCTCATCCAATTCAACAATAATTATCTGAATTAACTTCTATCGCTCAACAGTTGGCTGTAAGGAATTTGCAACAGACCAAAGCATGTGGTATTTGTAAGGACACGAGTCATCGCACAGATAGGTGTCCAATGTTACAAGATGAAGGAGCTGAACAAAGTAAACATGGTTGGTCATGTGCTCGCGCCAAGAGAGCAGTATGATCCATACTCCAATACCTATAACCTAAGTTGGAAGGACCATCTAAACCTCAGTTATGACGGGAATAGGCAATAGAATATTATGCCCAATAGACAGCAAGGATACCAACCGCAATACACATTGAGGCCACAACCACCTTCTTCCAATTCAGGTACATCTTTAGAAGAAATGATGAAAACATTAACTAATAACACCTGCAGTTTCAGTAGAAGCCGGAGTCTAGCATCTAGAGTTTGTAGAAACAATTGAGTTAGATGGCAATATCAATCAACCATTTAGAATTCCAAGTTCGAGGAAAATTGCCATCTCAACTCGAAGTGAATCCGAGGGAATGTAAGTGCTATGACTCTAAGAAGCGAGAAGGAGGTTGAGGGACCCAAGCCCATGATTTTGAAGGATAAGAATGAGGACCGAATTGAGAAAGAACTTGAGGAAGGAATAAGCAGTATGAACCCCGAGGTAATTTCTAATCCTGGGATTAAAATCAGATCTAATCTATCATCTTTTCCTAACAGGTTGGAGCCCAAAAACCAAGACAAAGAGAAGGAGATCCTAGAGGTGTTCCGAAAAGTGGCAATCAATATCCCTTTATTGGATGCCATCAAACAAGCGCCAAAATACCCAAAATTCTTGGAGAACTTGTATGTCAACAATAAGAAATTGAGAGGGGATGAGCAAATTGTGGTAGGTGAGAATGTCTCAACAATTTTACAAAGAAAACTAACATCTAAATGCGGAGATACAGGTATGTTTACTATCCCATGTAAGATTGGAAATTCTAGAATTAAAATACCATGTGTGACAGCCCCACCTTCCCTTATTGCGTACCCAAAGGGTTAGCCGATTACCTGCCCAACTCTTGAGAGGACTAACTAATCCAAAATTTCACAGAAGGCACCAAAACTCACAATTAACTTCAAATCGTCAACCCAGCACTATATACAATAGAGTCACCAACGATTCAAACTTAAAGTATAAACCAAAGTATTCAATCTTATACAAATACATATAAGGTTTACTATTATAGAAGAACTTAAACAAAATGCCTAAAGTCTATAACTATCTCAACTCTTCCTCAAAAATCACGATCCCAAGACTTCGCCCCCCTGTAAGGAAAACAAAGACGACAGAGTGAGCTTTCGTCCAATGAGGTACCACAGGGTCACGCAATAAAAAATCACAGAGTTCAAACTTTAAACTATCAAATACAAGCATCAGTTAGGGGGATAAGTAAACACCACCACTAACACAAAGTGCTTCAAGTAAAAGGATACAGATATGTCTCAGGAGCCAAATTTCCAGTCATATTAGCTTGATCCAAACCCATTGACACTCCATCAACATTTAGAGAAACAAAAAACATTGACCGTAGATCCCCGCTTTACACCCATTTCCATCCACCAATCATACCCCTTACCGGGCCCAAATACCAAACAGAAACAGTGATGGTAATACTCGAGTATACCAAATATCAGAAGAATCCAGTACTTAGCAAATCAGTGACAGTTTTCCTCATGGCCTGTCAATCTACCTCGACCAAGCCCTTGCTGGCTCGATTTAATTAACTACCAATGAGGTTTGAGCTCAAATTTACAGTAAGGTCGTCAGATATCAGGCTCCAAATGACATCAAATTCATGCACAAATAACAGATTTCAATTAAATAGTAAACCAGTCAAATAGTCAAGTGGAATCGAGTGTGATAAAGTACACACCCGTCCAGTCCAGATTAAACCCAAAGTCACAGTCATACAAATCATAAATTTCAGTTACAAGTAGTTCACTTTAAACAACGAGTCATGCAGGCGGTACACTCACCGTTTCAAAGTAGAATAACGTTAAACGTTCATCCTTGGGTTGTGCTCACCGTCAAACCTTAAAATAACCAAGACAAAATGTCATGGTCCAACCATTCAAAACTTAGGTTAATGAAGTGCACAATTTAGACTCAATTGTGAGCCATACTTCTATCCAAGTTTGGCCTCTCAAAACACAAAGTTCAAAGACAAATTTGAAAGTGCCAAGCGAGGAATATCCAAATGAATTCTAGGGCTATGATTCAAGTAAGGTGTTAGTGTGAAAAGAAAAACATTGAGACCCAAAAGATGTGAGAGACCAAAGAGATAAATTTGGTATGTACAACTCATAAAGCTTAGCAAAATATACGTAAAATATACGCACAACTTTTAGAAGAAAATCGACCAATCTCGAGTTAAAGTTGGACAAATGAAACTAGAAAGCATGCTAGAAGAAACCGTTACTTTTCCTCATGTTTTACACATGATTTTTGACAAAATTTCAGCTTATGCATTACCACCAAGGTGGATTCAAGCAATCATAAACAACCTAAGTCTAAACCAATCAAAAATCACACCTCTATAGTCACTCTTACTCACTCATATCACAAGAAAGAAAGTAACAAAATTCAGCAACACTTCCCCTTATTTCCTTAACTTTTCCTTCCAAACTCAACACTTATTTTCATGGCAAACCATCCTCAATCAAGACCACAAGTCATAGGCTATAAAGGACACTTCTTTAAGGTCACAAAGCTACTCAAACTAGACAATTATCTAACTCAAAAGCATCCATATCAAAGCGGGAAAATGTTAAGCCTAAGCTGAAATTCACTACTACAAGTTGGAAATTTCTATAATGAAACCAAAATAACATATAAAAGATGGAAAATTCACATGGTTAAACTAATAGATCATAGCAAAGCTCAAATTAACATATCAAAGCTGAAATTTCTCAATCAAGCTGAAAATTTCAAACCACCACACAAACTATGAAATTTTCTATGAAATCTACCAAAATCAAGTTTTAAATCTACTCAAATGCAAGTTAAAAGAGAAGAGATGGTTTCAAGACATGGTTACCTCTAAACCCTATGAAGATATGCAACCAAGAGCTGCTTTTCTCCCAAATCTTTCAACCAAAGTCCTTCTTCCTTCCTAAATGTCACTTTCTATGGTTTGGATTGCAAGCTTAGGATGAAATCTCAAAAATTCAAGCAAGATTCTAGGTTGGAAATGGAGTTTTCTTTATCTCTTTTCTTGCTAGAAGTTTCGGCCACGGAGAATGAAGAATGAAAGGTTTTTGGTCAATTTTTTTAAGATAAAGCTAAGAATGGTCTTGGTTCAAGTCAAAGCTCCATGGCTTGTTGACAAATGGCACCCAAGGGTTAATCCTCATCTAATTGTCTTCCAAATAATAAAATATCTAGTCAACATCTAATTATCCCTTAACACCTTATAAATTAATATTCTTTTGCACAAAACTCCTCCTAATCTTCAAAAATTTATCACACATGCCCACTAGTGGGTCCTACTTCCATAATGCACTACGAACTTAACATGCACTAACTTATAGAAGAAAAATGATTTAAAAACTTGACTCACTTATAAAAATATCTAGAAAATTAAGGCAATAAATAAAGTAAAGAAAATGTATTCAAAGAAATAAAATAAAATATAAATAAATTTCGGGTCCTCACTCTTTCTCCCCCTTAAAAGAATTTCGTCCTTGAAATTCTCACATTGATTAACATACAGCTCAGCGTATTTCTTTTGCATTTCTTCCTCCACTTCCCAGGTTGTCTCTTCTACACCATGGTTTCTCACAGGATCTTACCAAGAGAATTTGCTTATTTCTGAATTCCTTAACTTTTCGGTCGAGCAACTGCACAGGTTTCTCCTCATAGGTTAGAGACTCATCTATTTCAATTTCTTCTGACTGTAAGATGTGAGTCAGATCAATATGGTACTTCTTTAGCATTGAGACATGAAAAACATCAAGAATCCTGGATAGACTCGGTGGTAGCTCGAGTCAGTATGCCAAATTTCTAACTCGTTGAAGAATTTTAAAGGGTCCCACAAATCTTGGTTGAACCTTCTTTTCTTTACCTGCCGTGACACTTACCAAATGAATGACTTAAGAAATACGAGATCTCCAACTTCAAATTTCAAATCCTTCCTTCGATCATCTGCGTAACTCTTTTGCCGATTTTGGGTTGTTTGGAGTCTCTGACGTATTAACTTGACTTTTTCATGTGCATCCTCCATCCATGGCACTGTCATTGGATCTAAAATCTTCTTTTCTCCTATTTTATCTCAATAAATTGGTGATCGGCACTTTCTTCCGTAGAGAGTTTCGTATGGTGCCATTTGAATAGACGATGATAGCTGTTATTATAAGCGAACTCTACCAATGTCATGTACTGGCCTTAACTACCCCCAAAATTCATAATACATGTCCTTAACATATCCTCGAGGGTTTGAATGATTCTTTCTGATTATCCATCTGTCTGTGGGTGATATGTTGTACTGAGGTTCAATTTGGTCATAACGCTTCTTGTAACTTTTGCCAAAATCGAGATACGAATCGGGGATCCCTGTTTGAGACTATGCTTACGGGTACTCTGTGACGACCCTACCTCCCCCTAAGGCGAACCGAAGGGTTCGGTGGACCGCCTGCCCACCTCTCGCCGGGACTCACTTCAATCCTCAAATGAAAGACAGATCAATTCCAATGATTTCATCTAAATATGCCAAAATAATAACATGACTATAACATTTCATTGCACAAGTACATCCGTGGATATAAATCTCAGTCAACTACATCGAGTTCCAAATCTCACAATTTCCTCAAAGATCAGCTACAACATACCAAACTACACAAAAGACTAGCCTTCACTAGTATTTTCCAATCACTTCCTTCACGTCATTTTCCTGTTAAGGAATAACAAATGGAATGGGGTGAGCTAACGTTCAATGAGGCCAAGAAAAGCATGCAAACACGTAGTTCAAGTAATAATAACACTTGTATGAGGAGTAAATCTATAACATTCAAATAATTCACGATTAACAATTAAACAAACTTGAGTAGGATACAGGAGCTCTCAGGAGTTAATTTCCAATTACTTTACCCAAGTTCGATCCAATACCTCCACGTGGTGACGCTCCATCAACCGGGTCGGTATTTAATTATGTAGAACTTCACTTACTCTATTTATGGTTTTGAGTCGACATGAGAGATACCTCCCACCCGAATCGGTGTGGTACATGCTACCGCTCAGAGAAATAAGTGGTCGTTGAGACATCGCTCCAATCGACTTATATTTTGATTATGGTTCTGAATCGACATGAGAGGTACCTCCCACCCGAATCGGTGTGGTACATACTACCGCCCAGAGAACCGATTATAGCACGTATGAATGGTCGATGAGACATCGCTTCAATCGACTAAAAATAGTTTAAGGTTCTGAGTTGACATGAGAGGTACCTCCCACCCGAATCGTTGTGATACATACTATCGCTCAGGGAACCGATTACAATTGTTTATAGTATTCAGTCGACATGAGAGATACCTCCCACCCGAATCGGTGTGGTACATGTTATAGCTCAGAGAACCGATTATTTGTTTAGGATTTTGAGTCGACATGAGAGGTACCTCCGACCCAAATTGGTATGGTACATGCTATTACTTAGGGAACCGATTATAGCACTGAGACGGTATGAGAGGCACCTCCCATCCAAATTGGTGTGGTACATGCATCCGTTCAGAGCTTATGAGTTAAACATGTTTATGAACAATTACCGATCATATGTATTCATGTAACAAGTATCGCATAATTAAAAGAAAGAGAGGACGGGGGCGTCCCTACTAGTATACACATAAGTCGAGGAGATTCACTCCACTCGACATCACAACACAAATGTGATTTGCAATAACAACACTTCACTTAATTCACATAACAATTCACTTCACACAATTCGAATATCAATTCACATAGCACAATTCAATTGTAGCATCACTTAAAGGAGAACGAGCGCGATAAAGTACACACTCGTCTCGACAAGTTTACGTATCATGTATAACACTTGTACAATTCACATTTCAATCACATAAGCATTTAACATGCACTTGACACTCACTAAATCAAAATAAGGGAGTAAGTGCAAAAGGCCTTTAGTAGTCGGCTCCGGGATTCTCTTCAAGATCCTCTTGAGTGATTGAGCAAATAACAATTAACAATCACTCATAAATACTTACAAACTCCCTGCCAAACAAGGAAGAATGTACGTTCATTTTCAAACTAATACAATGTTTCGAAAAGCCTCAATATCTCAAAAATCGAGATTCAAAAATGAGAATTTAATAATACAAGAGAAACTGATTTCCTCCATGAAATCAAATTGAAAACGATCGATCAATATCGAGAAGGAGTAATGAGTTCTCAAAAACTCATTTCATACGAAATCAAGAAATTTCAGTTTTGCATGACAATCTTTGGAAAATCGAATCTTGCACTCCGTAGGTCTAAAATTGGAAAACTTGGTACCGTTAGAAACTAGATCTAAAGTACTAAAAGTCCTTAGAAGACACTTTTCTAAAATTATAAACGGAAGACATTCAATTTTAGCCCAAAGTGGCTGACCCGAACAAGAGAGACAGTTTCAGTCATGTTTTTCGGCAAACTTTGGAAATTTGGTAAAACTCACAAAAAATGAATCATCTCTTGAAATTCGTAACACATTAAGAGTTCCAATCAAGGTTTCCAACAAAACAAATGGAACCGAGTTTGGAGTTCTGAGCGTCAAGATATAGTAGCTCAAAGTCGGCTAAAATTGTGGGCGGTTCGGTAAATTTTCTAGATTTGAAAGGCAAACTTTGGGATTTCAGTTAGGTATCGAAATGGTCTTAGAATATCACCAAATTTGGTACACTCAAACTTCCATATGAGGACTACTTCACTATTAATTTTCAATCAAAAAATTGTACGGGAAGAGAGTTAACAAAACCACCAAAGTTTAGGAAATTCTCAAAGTAAATCTGTCTTTTTGCTTTTCTTTCCTTTTCAAACATTTTGCCCAATGAAATCAACTCCAATTTGGTTCATTTTGAAACCAATGTTTCTAATAAGCGATTTACAAGCAATGGACATCAAGATTTTCGAAACAAAACATCCCACATCAAGCTAGACCAGTCGGCCAGCAAGAAGGAAGGGATTTCCAGATTTCCAGCTTTATCGCACTTTCAAAATCAGGCCATAACTCATTCAATACAAATTCAAATTGGGAATGGTTGATGACATTGGAAATTAGATTCAAAAGGCTACATTTCATCAGAAGATATCATTTCCAAAATCAGTTCACAAGTGAGAGAAAACAGAGCCACAAAACGCAGCTCTCCATTCCTCTCGGACAGATAACTTTAATAGGATAGTCAACTTTATTGAATCACTACGGTTCACTCAGTTCGAACTAGATGTTAAATTTATACCGTTGGAAAGCTACAAATGTCTAGTTTCAAATGCCCAAACGGCACTCGATTTTGACTTTTGTACAAAGAGATATGTTCGATCAAAGAGGCACTGTTCGGACAGTCTGAACTCATTTCCAGGTTTCTTCACATTTCGAAAATTCAAGTTTTGCTCAACCAATTCAAATGATTTTTGGTAAAAACTTTCTACACACAATATATAACATATATACATCAGTTTCACAGTCATTTGAGTATCAAAATTTTGAAATTTAGGCAAGGCAATAACAGGACAGATTCGGCCTAGTCCATGCACCAACTTTCCTTCGATTTTCTCTTCATTTTCTATCCATACTCAGCTCATCTACACACATAACAATCATATTCAAGCATTTACACCTCAAGCCAGCTTCATAGAGACCACCTCAAGACGTCTACCTAAGATTAAAGCAAATAAAATGGATTCCTCAAGTCCTCTACCTAGTTTCATGCTAGGGTTTCAAACCCTTGCCATTAAAGCTTCAACTTTGAAGAAAAATGGAAAGATTCAAGGTGGATGAAGGCTACCTCTTAGCTCTTGAAGAAACTAGAAATTTTGCACCAAAAACTCCCAAGAAAACCCGCAAGATGAAGCCTTTCTCCAAACTAAAGTTGCTCTCCAAGTGATATGTGAGTTGTGTGAAGATTTAGAGGTGAAATGGTGCAAGATTAGATGGAGTTTTCTTTCCTTCTTCTTCCTTGGGGCTGCTGGCCGAAAAATGGAGAGAGATGAGAGAGGTTTGTGTGCTAAAACTTGGGGAGAAAGAATGGAATAGTAGCCATAAGTGTTGGGCAAAAAGTCAACTCTTAATAGTTGTCTCGCACGGGTTTCGTACCACCGTTTTCTCTCTTATTTGTTATATTTGTGCACTAAACCTCCAGTGTACTTCCTTTAACACTATAATTATTCACTCTTAGTAGTCTAGTTATAAGTTTCTTAAATCTCCACTTAACCGTTCCGACTCAATTTACGCGAACTTCCGATTCGCATGCGATAAAGCGAAACTTAAGGGTAATTCACGCCACTAAAATATAATTAACTAACTCTAGGGCAGATAACGTATAAAATAACTAAATGAAGAATGAAAACCTGAGTCCTCAAATCTCCAAGATCATTGCACTCTCAGATCGAATATTGCCTCGAAAAACGTGTATTTGCTATTTCTCGCTAAACGAGCCGTAGAAAAATTAAATTCGCGAACGGAAAATTTTTAAAAATATAAAAGAGACATTTTTACATACAATGGGTTTTAAAATGAATGAAATAAATTATTCGGAATAAATGGGTGAATAAATAATTAATTAAACCATTAAAATAATATAAAAGTAAGAAAATAAAATCTGGGTCCTCACATACTCCATGTAATCTCACAATCTCATCCATGTACAGTTGAACCAACTTTTCCATGGAATATTTCATGTTCACTGGTAAGAAATGGGCCGATTTGGTTAACCGATCAACGATTACCCAAACGGCATCATGGCTTCTTTACGTCCGTGACAAACCTGAGACAAAGTCCATCGTAATGTACTCCCACTTCCATTCAGGTATCTCGAGAGGTTGTAACAAGTCTAAACGTTTTTTATGATCAGTTTTGACTTGTTGACAAGTGAGGTAGGTTTGAACGTACTGAGAAATCTCCTTTTTCATGTTATCCCACTAATATAACCCTTTTAAATCTTGATACATCTTACTACTACCCGGATGGACCATATATTTAGACCGATGAGTTTCCTCCAAATTTTTTTTTAATATTTCATCTTTTGGCACAACCACTCAGTTCCGATATCTCAAAATCCCCTCGGGGCTCAAATTGAAATCAAGTAATTCCCATTTTTGCACATTTTTCATCCACTTTTGTACCATAGAATCCTTTTTTTGATTCTCTTTAATTCGATCTAGTAGAGTGGACCTTACCGTGATATTTTCGAAAATCACCTTCTGGCATTCAAGATGAGGATTCCACTTACTCACCTTTTCTAACATATTCCACTCCTTAATCATTAACCCAGTCCCTTGAATCTTTCGATTTAAGGCATCCACTACTACATTGGTCTTCCCAGGATGGTAGTTAATGGTACATTCATAATCTTCCAAAAATTCCATCCATCGACGCTGTCTCATATTTAGTTCCTTCTGAGAAAATAAATACTTAAAACTCTTATGATCTGTATAGATCTCGAAAAGTATCTCATACAAATAATGTCTCCACTTTTTTAAGGCAAAAACAACAGCTGTTAATTCCAAATCATGGGTCAGATAATTTTGCTCGTGAGGTTTCAATTTTCTAGAGGCAAAGGCAATTACATTTTCATTTTGCATTAATACACACCCCAAACCTTCTCTCGAGGTATCAGTATATGCAGTGAAACTGTCCTTTCCATTAGGTAAAACCAAAACTGGTGTCATGGTCAACCTTTTTTTCAATTCTCGAAAACTAGTTTCACATCTAGTATCCCAAACAAAGTTGCCATGATTCTTTGTCAGATCAGTTAAAGTACCGGCAAGTTTTGAGAAATTTTTAATAAATCGACAATAATACCCTGTCAGACCTAGGAAGCTACGAATCTTAGTAGGATTTTTTGGTTGTTTCTATTCAGCGACAGCTTCCAATTTGGTCGGATCTACAGCGATACCACCTGTCGAAATCACATGCTCTAGAAAAGAAATTTTTTCCAACCAAAACTCACACTTACTAAATTTAGCATATAACTGGTATTCTCTTAGAATCTGCAATACAATCCTCAAATGCTGCTCATGCTCCTCCCAAGTTTTAGAATAAACAAGAATATAATCAATAAACACGACTACAAACCGATCCAAGTAGGGTTTGAAAACTCGATGCATCAAATCCATAAATGCTGCAGGTGCATTGGTTAATCGAAAAGACATTACCGCAAACTCAAAATGTCCATATCTAGAATTAAATGCAGTGTTTGGTACATCCTCCTTCCTAATTCGCAATTGATAATACTCCTGTTGGAGGTCTAGTTTAGAAAATACCACTGTTCCTTGCAACTGATCAAATAATTCATCAATATGTGGGAGAGGGTATTTATTCTTAATTGTCACATCATTCAAATCCTAGTAGTCTATACATAGTTTTAAACTTCTGTCTTTCTTTTTAATAAAAAGTACTGAACCTTCCCATGGAGATCCGCTTTCTCAAATAAATTCTCGTTCCAATAAATCTTACAACTGCAACTTCAATTCTTTAAATTCAGCGGGTGCCATCTGATATGAAGTTTTAGAGATAGGTGCTATCCCAGGTAACAGATCAATCTTAAATTCTTTTTCTCTTTCAGGAGGCAAAGTCAATAATTCATCAGGGAACACATCCGGATACTCTTTTACTATTGGAACATCTTCTATCTTCAACTTATCTGTCGGAATGTTTATTAGAAAAGTTAGGTAACCCTGCGCTCCTTTACTCAACAATTTCCTAACCCGAATACTCGAAACGAGTGCAGATAAGGCTAATCGACCCCTGACATCTAGCCTTAAGGTTGCCTCCCCCGGTATATGAAATTCCACCATTTTCCTCTTACAATCTAACTGAGTATCATATTGAGCTAACCAATCCATATCTAAGTTAACATCATACCCCTTATTGGCTAAATTTATCAGATCCCCCAACAGTTTTCACTCTCCAACCCAAATTTCGTAATTCTTATAAACCGTACTAGTAATCAAACGTTGGTCACCTGTAGGCGTTCTAACTTCCAAATCATATGGCAATCTAGCAGATTTCACATCAATTTCACACATAAAATTAGGATTGACAAAGGAATGGGTAGCACCAGGGTCTATTAAAATCTTAGCAAGACGATGGAATACAGGATTCGTACCTTCTATAACCTCAGATGAATCAAGGACCTGATGTTGCTCTATTGCATACACCCGAGCCTACACTTTCGATTTATTTCCTTCCACCTTTGTCTACTCAGGGTTTATCTTATTTGACTGCTGGACCCCACTCCCTTCTCGAGGTGGGACTGGACAGTTGGTGATCTAATGCTCGGCACTTCCACAGCACAAACATTTCCTTTTCTTCCTCCAACAACTTTCGTCAGTATGGTTTGGTTTCCCACAGTATCCACAGGAGACATGGGAAGTTGATGCCGAGCCTCCTTGTGAGGCACCTCTTTGTTGTCTTCTTCTGCCTTAGCCTCCTCTTGACGGGGATCCTCTTGGCATCTCTGGAAGTCTTATTCTGCCTACCCCTCTTCCAAACTTAGGAGGTACATTTTTATCCATTTGCCCAAGGCTACTACTAGGTACCTCTCGTTTCTTTGCTTGAAAAGTTCTAACTTGAAACCTCGCACTTTCAATCCGTTGGGTTTTCTTTACAGCGTCACTAAATGTATTGATTTGGGCTATGCTAAATCCTTTTGAATTTCGACATTTAGCCCTTGTACAAAGCGCCTATTCGCCTTTACTCGAATACTATTAGTCTAGGGGCAAACTTAGATAGTTTGGTGAATTGAGTTTCATACTCAGCAACGGTTTGGGTTCCCTGACAAAGTCTAATAAATTCATCCTCCCTTTTCTCCTGAATAAAAGGCGAAAAGTATTTCGCATTAAACTCCCCCACAAAATTTATCCAAGTCCTCGGGGTTTGTTCTCTTTCCCATTTCATTCGTATCACGTTCCACCAAGAACGGGTTGGTTCCTCTAACTGAAAAACAGCGAAGGTCACCTGCCTATCTTCAGTATAATGCAATGTTGCAAAAATATCGATAAGTTTCTCCAACCATCTCTCGGCTACATCAGGGTCAGGTCCTCCAAAGAATTTTGGTGGGGAGAATTTTTGGAATCATTCGAGGGCTCTATCTTCCCCTTCCACATGATTTCTAGGGTTTCCAAGTTGGTTAATAGGGTTTTGGCCCTGATGGTCCACTATTTGTGCTAACAGATCTGTCATAGGTTGTATGGCTGTGGCTACTAGTGCGTTGCGATCGGTCCTTGATTCGCGATTCTGTTCAGCTGCTGGTTCACAATTATCTCCTTGATTCAAGAGTTGCCTGGATCCACGCCCACGGCCTCATCCACTATGTCTACCCTTCATTGGTTTTTAATAAGTCTAGAATCGAAATGCAGATGCAAAAATTAAAGATACCTAGATGCATGGGCAAGATGCAAGAATATAAACAAGCCAAAAGGTCAAGTATATCTAAACACAACCTTTTTCATACATACCATAAAATAAAGTGGCATACAAATAAAAACAATCCCATTAACACAATTAGCAAGATCATATCAAAAGTACAGTGAACAAAATGATTTCAAAAGTACAGAAAATATCGAACTAGAGCCATTCCTAACTACCCCTCACACATGGTCCAAACATAGCTCACAGGAGCTCTAACCTAGTTCCCGATAGAGCTTGTAGATATTTCATTTCTAGGGCTATGGCCTACGTCAGCCAAATTTGCATCCACCACCTCTCCAAGTAAAGCACTACACTCCTGCGAAATGCCCTCAGTTCGGTCTCCTACTTCTCTTAGCAAGCTAGTGAGGCGTTCATTAACCACTTGCACCTGTTGGTGCATAGCATCCGTCCGTTCTTGTTCCTGATCAATGGTCTCCTGCAAACTCCTGGATCATATCCCTCTGCATCTTCATAATTCCTCTCATCCTTTCTATCTCAGTTTGGTCCCTAGAACTAGAAAAGCATGCTAGAAGAAACTGTTACTTTTTTCTCATGTTTTACACATGATTTTTGACAAAATTTTAGCTTATGCGTCACCACCAAGGTGGATTCAAGCAATTATAAACAACCTAAGTCTAAACCGACCAAAAATCACACCTCTATAGTCACTCATATCACAAGAAAGAAAGTAACAAAATTTCAGCAGCACTTCCCCTTATTTCCTTAACTTTCCCTTCCAAACTCAACACTTATTTTCATGGCAAACCATCTTCAATCAAGACCACAAGTCATAGGCTATAAAGGACACTTGTTTAAGGCCACAAAGCTACTCAAAATAGACAATTATCTAGCTCAAAAGCAACCATATCAAAACTGGAAAATGTTTAACCCTAAGCTGAAATTCACCACTACAAGTTGGAAAATTTCTATAATGAAGCAGAAATAACATATAAAAGCTGGAAAATCCACATGGTCAAGCTAATAGATCATAGCCAAGCTGAAATTAACATATTAAAGCTGAAATTTCTCAATCAAACTGGAATTTTCAAACCATAACACAAACTATGAAATTTTCCATGAATCTACCAAAATCAAGTTTTAAAATCTACTCAAATGCAAGTTAAAAGAGAAGAGATGGTTTCTAGACATGGTTACCTTTAAACCCTATGAAGATATGCAACCAAGAGCTTCTTTTCTCCCAAATCTTTCCACCAAAGTCCTTCCTTCCTAAATGTCACTTTCTATGGTTTGGATTGCAAACTTAGGATGAAATCTCAAAGATTCAAACAAGATTCTAGGTTGGAAATGGAGTTTTCTTTTCTCTCTTTTCTTGCTAGAAGTTTCGGCCAAGGAGAATGAAGAATGAAAGGTTTTTGGTCAATTTTTTTAAAGATAAAGGCTAAGAATGGTCTTGGTCCAAGTCAAAGCTCCATGGGCTTTGTTGACAAATGACACTCCAAGGGTTAATCCTCATCTAATTGTCTTCGAAATACTAAAATATCTAAACCAACTTCTAATTATCCATTAACACCTTATAAATTAATATCCCTTTGCATAAAACTCCTCCTAATCTTGAAAAATTTATCGCACACACTTCACTAGTAGGTCCTACTTCCATAATACACTACGAACTTAACATGCACTAACTTATTAGAAGAAAAATGATTTAAAAACTTGACTCACTTATAAAAATATTGGGAAATTAAGGCAATAAATAAAGTAAAGAAAATTTATTCAAATAAATAAAATAAATATAAAATAAATTTCGAGTCCTCACACCATACTAGATTTAGAAGTTTCTATTAATGTGATGCCTAAATCATTTATGATTTCCTAAATTTAAAACATTTGAAAGAAATAGGGATAATATTCAATTGACTGATTGTACATTTGCATATCCAGATGGGATATTTGAGAATATTTTAATACAGGTAGATGGATTAGTTTTTCCTGTTGACTTTATGTTCTTAATATGAATGATGTACTCTCCTCAAATTCATAACCCGTTATACTATGAAGGCCTTTTTGAGTACAGCCGAAATAAAAATTAATGTAAAAAGGGGTACTCTTACAATGGAATTTGATGGAGAAGTAGGCCATTTAATATTTTTGATGAAATGCAACATCCCAATAACTATCATTCAGTGTTTGCTATTCATACTATTGATCCCACTATGCAAGAATTTTCTGAGTTCAATTGTATGGGTAAGTTAATAGTTGCTGCAAATCAACATGGTGAGTTGAAAGCCACTTATGACATGAAAATGGGCAAAAAGTTGAAGAAGAAGATTGCACTCAATGGTGATATAGATCCTGAAAAGATGCCACGAATTGCAAGAAAGTTTGAATTACGTTCAGATTAAGAAGTGATGCTTTATGTCTAGCCAAAGACATTAAAGAAAGGCACTTGTTGAGAGGCAACTCAACTGAGTTTGATGTTAATTTCAATTTTGTTTTCTTCATTTCTATATTTGTGTTTCGTTTCACTCATTTGGTGTTTGTATTTTGTAGTTGAGCAATTTTGATTACATAGGTGGGCAGAAGACTACCCCTTCATAAGGCACGTCCGTGCTAATTAATTGACGAGTGCATCATTTTTTACAAGTCCAGAATTTTAAAGAGCCACGGGATCGACAAGTCGTGCTCATGCCTTTAAGTCATGCACTAGTGTGATAATAACTCAATGCGAGATCAGAAGACTCTCTTCCTTTAAGGCATACTCGTGTCTTGTTCCAGTGAGCGGGGTTAAAAAAATATTATTAAAAAACTAAGAAAGAAAAAATTTTCTTTTCCTTTTCTTTTTTAGTAACTTTTCTTTTTCTATCTATTGTTTTTCTTTCTTCTTTTTCTCTCTTTTTCTTATTTTCTTTCTTTCTTCTTTCTTTCTTTCTTTTCTCTCTCTAGCCGCACGACAGATTAGCTAGGGTTTCTATTCGCTACTCGTCACTGCCACCCTTGCCACTGTTAGAACACCGGCCATCACGATTAACGATTCCACTATCGCTGTCGCTTGTCAGACGTTCACCATCGTGGTTTATCATGCGTCAAGCCGTCATCAACCATATCACCATTCAAAAACCAGCCAACGCTGTTCGATCACCTTCTAGTCGGTGCCATCCTCGTTGCGCCTTCAATTGCCGTCGCTTATTTTCTCTTCCAATTTCCCTAAATCTACAATAAGTTATCTGATTATTCTGACAGGTTGTGCTGGTCCAAATAGTTGATTTAATCTCCATTATTGTTGGGTTGTCAATCAGGAATTCATTGGAGATTATTTTTGTTTGATTGAATTGCTTTTGGCAACTATTTTGGCTTGTCAATTTTCGCATGCCCTGGCTTCTGTGAGTGTATGTGATCTTTGGGACAATTTACTGGTTGTAACTATAGTTAGTTTGGGATTGCATTGGTGGCCCCCATGGGTGATTGATCTCTGGGGTAATTTTTCACTAATTTCCATGGTTAATTAGTATTGAGTGGTACATCAGTTGTTTGTTGATTTACTTGGGAATTTTGTATAAGGGTTGAGTGATAGTCAAATTAGCACTTTGCTGGGTCGAACTTGTTTATTGTTGGTGCTTGAGTAATACTTTTGACAAGACTTATCATCATCAGTATATTGCCGAGATTGGAACTTTCATGTTGGATTGTTGGTTGGGAAATTGAAATGGATATTGTAAATTTAATTATGGGGTGGGCCCTTGTGATTTGACTTATTCTCTTTAATTAATCTACCTTTTTTTTCACTTGCCTGCATTGCGAGAAAAAAAAAAGTATCTACCAATCTAAAACTACTCGCACCACACCCCAACCCACCAATAGGAAAGCTAATCCATCCGTTGCCTCTACTTCGGGGCAACAATCTCGGCTTGGTAGGGATAGGGGTACAGCCACCTAGACTTACGCAGCCACCCCCTTGACGAAGTCAATCTCATGGTGGTCCTCCACGCACCAATGAGTATGTTCGTGATGACCCTGAGCCTTCTATATCCGCCCTGCCACCACTATCGTCTTGTAATGAGTAGTTCCAGACTCTTCAAGGGGAGATGAAGTGGATGACTAAACATCTTACTCATATTGAACTCTATATTTCCAAGATGACACAGAACTTGGCCACCCTCTTTCGTCATGTGGGATTCAACCCACTTTTTCTTCCCGACCCGTACCCATTTGTTACCTCTTCCACGTTCAGGGAAGTGTCGTTGTCCGTTTTCTTTTTATTTTTTATTTATTTCTTACATTGAGGAAATGTAAGATTTAGGTGTGGGGAAGGGGTTTGGACTACTAGCTGGGCACTAATTGTTCACTTTTTCTTTTCTTTTTGCTAGTAGTTTATGTTGGCTAGGATGAATGTATGTAGTCAAGATGTGAGTAAGAGTAGCAAATTTATGCTAGTTGAGCACTTTATTTTCTCTTGGCAATGGATTTGAATGATGAATGCGTTGAATTTGACAAATTTTAACCACTTTGTGAGTTTGTTAAGCCTATTAATGAGCATTTCATTTATGTTTTGCTCTAATTTTCATTTGTTGAGTGGTTGTCGCACATGATTGTGTCATTCTAGAACTTGCTCTGCTACACATGTCAAGACCGTATTTTTGTTGAATTTGATGCATGAAAGTGACAAGGGCACTGTGATGACTGGAAAATTCGCTCATATTTTCTTAAAATTTCCTCTTATTTTGATTAAATTACTTTATAATATCTTTACTACTTATTTACTCCCTCAATAGTTGTAATAAATAATAGAATTAAGAGTTTTGCCCTTAGTTTTATAGTTAGGGTAAAATAGGTTTTTTGCGTATTTTGGTAGTGTGATTTATTGGTGAGGTGTGTGTACTAAATTTGATGGTTAAGAGTGAGTTTTAGATAAGAGGAAGCGTGTGATTAGAAGTGCTATTAATAAGCTAGTGAACCATAAGTAAAAACACATGTACGAGAGAGTTAAGGAAAATCGGCTTGAACTGACGTGCACCGTTTGGTACCGATTGAGTACACCACTTGACCATTACTTTCTTACCCTAATCTTCTTGTTTTTATTTCACCTAATCCTCCCTAAATTAACCCTAAGTCAACCACCATTATTGACTAAGGAAAAGAAAAGAAAATAAAAAAAAAGATAGAAAACTTGACTTTGACAAGTGTCAAAGATCCAAGGGTTGGTTGACTAAGATAACTTTCTTTCTCTTTATCTTTCCCTTGAACCAAATTGGCTTCATTTCTTGCTTGGTTGGCCGTGAGTTTGGAGAGAAAAAAAGAGAGTAGAGAGCTTCAATTCCTACATTGAATCTTGCCTTATTTGAGTTGAATCGAAAAACTAAACCGATTAAACCTTCATCTTGGTGCTTGGGAAGCTTGGTGTGGTGAAAGTTTTGGGAGAAATTGTTTGGTTCCTCACTTTCAAGAAGGTTTTGTAAGGTATAAGTCTACAACTTCCTTTTATCTTTCTTAATCTTGCTAAATATGCTATATAAGCTTTGAATCTTGGCATACTAGGGAATGATTTTCTAGTTTTGGGTTGTGTAGTGAAAATTTCAGCTAGGGTTTTATATTTTTCAGCCATGATTATGTTGTTTAACTAGCAAATGTTGGTATTGAGCTTGGATATGGAATTTTTGAAGTGATTAGTGGCATGATTGTTACTTTTTAGAGTTGAAAGTTGAATTTTCAGCATTTGGTGGTGAATTTCAGTCAAATTCCTGAGCTTTCCGGTAGTTGTAGGAGATGAACTAGAACCTGATTTTTATACCATTGGAAACCTCTATGAATCTAGTTTTAAACGCCGCTGACGGAGCTCAATTTCAATTTTTCTACACCAAGTTATAGCCATTTTACCAGAACTGTTCAGTTATCCTGTTTTGGCTCCGATAGAATTTTTATGTCTCTGTTTTTGCTAATTTCGACCCTGATAATGTTTGAACTGGGTTTGATGCCTTCATCAAAGCTGTAGGCCTATGTCTTAGCTTCAAAACGCCATCAAATTTACCTCGATCCGATATACCTAGCTATAGTTATGACCAAAACACCGAAGGATGACAAATCTGCCACTTATAATTTCTTCTCTAAATTGGTTTCCAGCTTTGATATCCATGGTGATAAGTTATTATTTGGTATGTTTGGTTGGTTTTGAGGCCTTGAATAGATGTATGTTGTTGGTTATCACTTGTGGTTGGATTGGAGGTTTGTTGGCTTGTGAATCCAAGTTGTACTTGGATGGGAAAAGTAAGAAAATAGGGGAAATGCTGCCCAAATTTTCGCCCGAAAGATAAGCGAGTGAACTTGAAACTTGAGCGATGACTTGAAATCGAAGTGAACTTGGATTGTTTTTGGTGTTCAAGTTTCCGTTAGTAGAGGTATATAAGCTGAAATTTGGCCAAAACTCGTACCCTTTAAAAGGCGAAAGTAGCGACCATTCGAAATATGTTTTCCTCGTCTTTTAGACCACTTTCCGAATTTAAAAGTTTTAATCGCTTCCTTACCAAAACTAAAAGAGCGAGCGTGAGTTTTCTAGGGTGTGATAAGCAAAATGAATACTACTTAAACGAGTTTCATTTACTTGATTTTATCGCAGATTTGGACTCCAACCAAGGAGTTGCACTTGACCGTGAACTTGAAAAGCACTAAGTCTTTGGTGAGTGCTTCCAAATACATGATTGAACTTGATACTTGATATAAATTCTTTACCAACGTGATCGGATAATATTTGCTTGGTTTGGTCGGGCAAGGGTGTACTTAATCGCACTTGCCCTAATGTGATTTATACTTGTTCATTTATTGCAATTGACTTGATATACTTGTGTATGACGTGAGCACTCTCTGGAATTCCAGAAACCCTGTGGCTAGTTACTCGAGTCGAGCCGACAAGGGTTTGGTCGATTAGGAAATGAACTATGGGTCTCTTGTTTTGTCGAGTAGAGTGTTATCTTCTCGACTACTCGGTATGCTCGAGTATTACCAGACGTGTTTATCTTGGCGTTCGGGCCTGGTAAGGGGGTTGAATGGTGGACGGAGATTGGCGTTAAGTAGGGCACTACTTGACTGATTACTTTCCTTGAAAGTTTACGGAGTGTCAACTACTCCTTGATCAAGCTATAGCGGAGCTATTTTGCAATAGCGGCTGTATCCTTTTACTTGACACGTTAAATATCCAATGATTGGCTTTATGAAGTGTTATTGCTCATTTTCTTGACTTCATATGCTCGCTATTTTGATACTTATGTTTTTAAATCATGGTCAAATTGTTATTTGGGTCTGTATGATGTTTTGGAATCTCATTGAGTTTTAGGTCACTCTATTAGATTTGTTTTCCTTACAGGGGGTACGAGCGAGGGCGTGAGGCTGGTTCAGACTAGCTAGTTTTTGAATTTTTGGCAATTGTACCCACACTAGTGCTCGATTAGGGTTGAATGTATCTGGAACTCAAATTTTTTGTTATATTTTGGGCCTGTATGACTGTTTGAGATAGAAATGAATGTAATTGTACGTTCCAAGCTTGGGAACTGTTGTTTCATTTACACTTGAGATTGCAACCTATTTTCTTGAAGTGAGTGAGTGAGTCATGGCGAGAGTTGGGCAGGCGGTCCGCTAAACCCTAGGGTAAGCCCTAGGGGGAGTGGGGTCGTCACAGGCACCTAGGATTTTAACCCCTTTTGGCTTTCTTAAATATCAGCCCTTACTTTGTTTACCATTAGTGAGACCATTTGAGCCTTTACTCCTTTTCTTTGTTTAATAACCATAATTGTTACCCCAAGACCTTTTGTTTTAACTTTTTTTTCGAACCTTATGTTAAAGGGATGTCTAAATTGAATTGCATGAGGATTGGGTGTATTATTGCAAGGCAATAAAGTGAAATTAGCAATTATTGGCAAGTGGTGTGTTGCAAACGTGTTTGCATTTGCTGAGAAGTCATCGAAAAAAATGATGAGAAAGATATACAAAAGAATGTTTAAAAAAAGAAAAGAAAAGAGACGCATGCCATGAAGTGCTTTTGTGCATAAGTGTTATGAAGTAGTAGTGGCCATTGCTGAAAAATGTTTGCACATGCTAAGTTGGTGAAAGTGGATGTTATGCCTTGGAAGATTGAGTTTGGGAAAATTTTCTTCTGATAAATTCTTGATATCCTCTTGACATGTTTACATCTCGATTCACCCTCATATCCTACCCTTTACCCTAGTCCTATTACAACCTTATAAAAATCCCTTAGATTCTTGTATTGAAGTCACTATTACTGGTGAAGATGTGATATATAAGCAAGCCTATGAAAATGTCACTCCGTAGTGTCAATTGAGCCTTGTACTTTACTGTATACACTTTGGAGTGATGAGTACATATGTTAAACCACCTTGTGAGAATTGTTGGATTTGATGTGTTTGGATTTTACTGAAGTTATTTGGAGGGTAGGATGCTTATGCTAGTGTGATTTGCTGCAAAATTCTTGCTATCTTGATTATATTTCTAAACTTAGATATGCTTGAGGACAAGTATAGTTTAGGTGTGGGGAAAATTGATAGTTTGCACTTTTGTCATTAATTTTATGATGGTTTCCCTTTTTATATTACCAAATATTGTGTTAATTGGTAAATTCTACTTATATTTGGTAATTGGTGTTGGTTGTAGGGATTTAGAACAAAAAAGAATTAAAAATATGATTTTTAATGGAACTTCTGTGCAAATTAGCATGGGCTCGTCAAAGTTTAAACTCTGCACATTCGGTAAGCTCGAGATTTGGCACGTGAGAAGATCTCCAACTCTGAATCAAAGTCGTAAGGATTGGATTTGGCCGAACGGATACTCTTTCATTTGTAATAGGACACTAGTCCATTTTTTTCTATCTTGACTTTTTGAAAAAATCAAGGCCGATGGGAAATGGGATGGCACTAAGTAGAAGTAGTCTAGCAGTATTAGGAAACGGAATAGGAGGAGGATGTTCGTGAAGTAATAGGAGGAGAATGCTATGGTGAGTTTCTTTTGTGGGGCGGACCTACCGTGCTTTATTACTTCGACCTCTATTGTTCTCATTCCGAAAATATCGAACCCTCAGGATTTCTCTAATTTTCGGCCTATAAGCCTTTGCAACTTCATTAATAAGGTGTTGTCGCGTATCTTGTCTGATAGAGTAGCAGCTTTGTTGCAAAAAATTATCTTTCCCCAGCAGTCAGGGTTTGTTAGGGGCCGAAATATTATGGAAAACTATCTGTTAGCTTAAGAAATTATAGCAGGCATTGAGAAGAAGTCGAGAGGGGGGAACGTAGTGCTGAAGTTGGACATGGCCAAGGCTTATGACCGAGTTTCATGGCTTCATCTTACTAGGGTCTTGCGGAAGTTTGGTTTTGGAGAACGTTTCATTGACATGGTCTGGCGGTTGGTTTCAAATGTCTGGTTCTCGGTTATTGTTAATGGGGCGTCATATGGTTCTTTAAATCCAGCAGGGATCTACGTCAGGGGAACCCGCTATCTCCTGCCTTATTTGTCATAGGAACGGAAGTTTTATCGAAAGGGCTGAACAACCTTGCATCACAAACGTCATTCCAGGGGTTTAAGGCACCCCAAGGTGTCTTGTGGTAACCCATTTGGCATTCGCGAATGACGTGCTAATTCTAGCTAATGGGTCCACAGCATCTCTACGTCGTATTATGAGGGTACTGGATATGTATCAAAGATCCTCTGGTCAATTGCTCAACGCTCAAAAGAGTGGCTACTTGGTCCACTCGTCCTTATCCAGTGCACGACGTAGGGTAATTGAGCGTATTACGGGGTTCACACGGCAGGCGTTTCTTACTCGGTATTTAGGCTTCCCCCTGTATGTTGGAAGGTATAAGACGTCCTACTTTGCGGAGGTGTGTCAAAACATCTTAGGGAAAATCTTGTCGTGGAAGTCTAAGTTTTTATCTTCGGGGGAGAGGCTCACTTTGATCAAGCATGTCCTTTCCTCTATTCCGATTCACTTGCTCTCTGCTGCAGTGATGTCCAAAACTGTGTTCAGCATCATAGAGAGAGTTTGTGCTAACTTTTTATGGGGTTCTTCGGAGGAAGGCTTGAGGTTCCATTGGATAGGGTGGTCTAAATTGTGCTACCCGCCTGAGGAAGGAGGAGTGGGGTTCCGACGGCTCAGGGATGTATACACAGCTTTCTCATATAAGTTATGGGGACAGTTTCGGACGGGCTCATCGCTTTGGGCTACTTTAGTGTGAGAGAAATATTGTCGGGGAGTCCACCCTTGCCCGGTGGAATACAAGCCATTTGCCTCTGCGACTTGGAGACGAATGCTGGATGTCAGCCGACAAGTTGAGCTTTCTATGTTGTGGTTGATACAGGACGGGTCGTGTCATTTTGGTACGATAATTGGTTGGGTAGTGGAGCTTTATTCCTCCGGACGCCTGTTGTGTTGAATCTTTCATTTTGGGATTTCATCACTCAGGGTCACTAGAATGTGCAGCTGCTGTCTCAAGTTCTCCCACAAGGAGTTATATCTACTATTTTGGGAAAGCCGGTTCCGATTAAGCAGCATGCGGATGAGGTGGTATGGATGCCGGCGAGGTCTGGGAAATTCTCCTTAGCCTCGACCTATCAGGAGGTACGTCAAGTATGTAATACCTCGATTATGCTCTCTAGGGTTTGGCGTAATCCAACTCCGTTGAAAGTGTCATTCTTCATGGTTCGGCTATTATTGGGACGGCTGCCCTTAGATGACGTGCTCAATACGCTTGGTTTTCATGTTCCTTCAAAATGTGTGTGTTGCTTACTCGCGTCGGTTGAATCAATCGAACACATTTTTTCAATGGGTCAGGTTGCTATGGAGGTTTGGGCATATTTTGGAGGTTTGTGCGGCATATCTTGCTTAGTCCCATCTTTGCGGGCCCACCTAGTCTCTTGGTGGTTGTTCTCGCCTATCTTGGAGAGACGGCGGGCTATCTACTATTCTCTCCTGAGTCTTGTCTATTGGCATCTTTGGAAGGCTAGAAATAGAGTGGTTTTTTAAGGTATCAAGCCGCATTCCACTTCAATCTGTCAGGCTATTTTTTTGGAGACTAAATTGCTGCTTGAAGGTCAATTTAAGCAGCATATTGGGGCCCAGTCATTTTTGCAATTGTATGAATGGTTGTCTTAATCGGGTCGGACATTGTGATTCAAATTTGTATGCTGGAAGCCAGTTGAATTGAGGGTGTTAATTTTGAACACAGATGGATATTCCAAGGGTAATCCAGGGACATGTGGTGGTGGAGGAGTTTTACGAGATGCATCTGGGCACCCTTTGGTGGGCCTTTCAGCTTTTTTTGGGGAGACGTCTAGTCTCCATGCAGAAACACTAGCTCTCTTGACGGGACTTCGGCTATGTGCTCAGAAGGGGATTACAAATGTTAGCATTCAATCAGACTGGTTGGGGTTCTTCAGCATCGGCTGCATTGTCAATGGCATATTCGTTGTGATGTCCGACAAATATGGAAGTTAGTTGGAGAATCGACTAGGTTCTCTCATTGCTTTAGGGAGGCAAACAAAGTGGCTAATATTTTGGCTAATGTATGGGGTAACTCATCCTCAACAGGACGTTCAGATTTATGAGCATTTTAGTGAATGGCCGCGTTTGGCTCGAGGAGCAATTAGACTAGATAGCATAGGATTGCCTTGTATTCGGAAGGTGCAAACACCCTAGTAACAGATCTTGTTCAATTTGGCCTCTTTTGTACTTCGGATTGCTATGAATAAAAGTGGGGATGGCGTCCCTCCCCGTGGACGGAGTTAGCAAAAATATATATATATATATATATATCTGAGTTATTTAATTATTCCTAATTTCATAAAATCTCCCTCTATACTCTAGAAAAAACAAATTATCTCCAATCTCTGTAAATTCGATCCTACTCACTGTTATATATAAAATTTGTATTTTATTTCAGTAGGTATTTATTATTATACATGCTCGACACTTGTCAATAGAAAAGGCTATAAGAAACTGTTTGACGTTTTCCACGATATGGCATTCCTAACCAGTAAGTAGATGTAGCCGATCTTGACTTCTTATTATCTTGGCATCTAGTATAATCGAAATCAGTATACTCAATGATCCCGAACTTATATGACTTATAAGACTTGAGTATGTAGTCTTTCGTTTTCTATAAATATTACAAGACCCATTGGGTTGCTTTCCAATGATCTAATCTAAAATTGTTTACATATCTATCCAACATCCCAATAATGTACGCAATGTCCGAACGCGTATAGATTTGAACATACATTAGACTCCCTATTGCCGACACATAACGAATCTTTTGTATTTCCTTTTCCTGAAAAACATTCTTAAGATAATGGTCGAGACTAAATTTGTCTTCTTTAGCAATAGGGGTATCATCTGATTTACAATTTTGCACGTCAGATTTTTTAAGAATCTTTTCAATATAATCTTTTCGTGATAGTTCAAAAATACGCCGAGAGCGATTCTGATGTATCTGTATTGTGACAGCCCCACCTCTCCCTAAGGCGAACCAAAGGGTTTGGAGGACTGCCTGCCCAGCTCTCGACGGGACTACGGAGTCGAATCACACAAACCCTAGATTCACGCGCGATCGAACCCAAAGAAAACCAACAATTGAAACTTACCAAACCAAGAACACGAGGGTATACATTCATCAACAAATACACGAAGAAAACATGTATAATTACTTATATACATACGTTGGAACTTTACAAGTCAAAGGAAATACTTGCTCCAAATATAATTAGGGTTTTCTTGTACAGAGGAGCATAACCAAAAGGAGATGTATATCACTAGCTCTACTCTTTATTCAAAATCATGGTTCAAAAGAGTTGTTCCCTGTAAGGAAAACAAAAGGGGCGGAACGGGGTGAGCTTACGCTCAATGAGGTACCAAAAGTACAAGTAGTCATGAAACATGGCATTTCACTTTCCAATCATGCAGTTATACACATCAGATAAGAAAATGAGTAAACACTTCAAATGGAAAGGATACAGGTGGCTCTCAGGAGCCAAATTCCCATTTCAGTTCTTGATCGCATCCCGTTGACCCTCCGTCAACGTTTAAAGAAAGAAATATGACCGTAGACCCCACTTTACTCCCATTACCTTCCACCGTACATTTCCCTTACCGGGCCCGAACACCTCAGCGGTAACAGTGGTTGGTAATACTCGAGTATACTAGAAATCTAGAGTCTCAATACCCAAAGATTTCTCAGAAACAGACTACCGTGGTTCGCTATCTAATCGACCAGCCCTTACCGGCTCGACTCGAGTAAACAGAAAGGTCGTTGGATGCAATGTCCAAATGGCAGTAGATTAAGCACAGATAACAGATTCAAATTTTTCCACAGTAAATAGGCATGCTGATAAGAGAACAAAGGTGATAAAGTACACCCTTGTCTCAACGGAATAAACAGATAGTACAGTCATTCAAATTACAGATTTCATGAATAGAAACCAAGTTAAGTAACAAAGGAGGGGAGTGGTACACTCACCAATCCAAGTAGAGATACGTCAAAAGTCTTTACCCAAAGTAGGGCTTTAATCACCCAGAAATCCTAGAATAACCAAGATAAGAAAATTAGGGTTTCGGTATTCACAAACCTAGTAAACGGTGTGCACAAGTGAGGCTCGACTACTAGTCGAATGCCTATTCAAATGGTCTACAAATGCAAGGAGATAAAATGTAACTTTCGAGTAAAAGGAGTAATAGTTGGTCCTAGGGCAAGGATGACCCCAAATCCCTTCATTTCTACCAAAACCATACCTACAATGGTTTACTAACTCCAAACTTAAGGTGCAAAATGAAGATAAGAAAAATTCGAGAAAAAACAGGATTTTTCAGATTTGCGAACCATTATTGGGAAAATCATATCTCACTATTCTTAAGTCCAAAAATGATAAAATTTATACCGTTGGAAAATAGACTCAAAGGGGTACAATTTCTTAGAAGACACATTTATAAGATTCAGATCACAAGTCGGTCGAATTTGAGCTTCAAGTCGCAGCTTCATCCAGTAGAAGACAGAACAGGTACGTAATTTCAGTCAACTTTGGAAAATCCCTATAATTCACACAGACAGAACTAGGGTCTGAAATTTTCACGGTTTATAGATCTATGAATCTAGTTTAAAACGCAACAAACCGAACTTAATTCTGATATTTCTACAGCAAGTTATAGCGAATTTCCCAAAACTACTCAAGGGTTCCTGCGAAAATTTTGACAGCACCTCCCTTGTTTTCCTTTACTTTTCCATCCTACAAACTCAATCCAATTCAGCCACAATTTCTCATATAAATCATAGGCAATGAAACACATCTAATTAGGGCCACAATACCCTTCAATTTGAGCTAATTAGTGGCTCTCAACCCAAGCACAATAAGGTCCCAACTTGAAACCCTAATGCTGAAATTTACCGTATAAGCTGAAATTTTCCGCAATTAACCACAATTAACGCATAATAGCTCCAAATTACACCATATTAAGCAATCAATCCAAGCCAACTATAATTATCATATGAAAACAGAAAAATTCCCAAGAAAATAAAAAAATTCACCTAACTTCACTTTAATCCATAAAATCATTCATAAAACAAGCTCCTTAACCGTTATAAGCTACTAATTTGCCATTATTATGAACAAAAGTTAAGTTCCAAGCAAAATACCTTAATCCTCAAGAAAGGTAGCAACTTAGAGCTTTCCTTTGCAAAATAACTCCACAAGCACCTTTAATCTTCCTTAGTAAGCGATTTCTACGGAGGTTTTCGGAATTTTATCGGTTGGATTTCGAATTTTGGACAAGAAATTGAAAGAGAAGTTGAAGCTTTCTCTCCCTTTCTCTCTCTCAAATTTTCGGCCACTATGAAGCATAAATGAAGATGATTTTGGTCAAATTAAGCTTTTAGTAAAGTTGAAAGAAAGTTAGGCAAGTTGACCACCGAGTAAGAACGCGACACGTGGCACTTTTGGATTTCTTTCTTATCCTTTAGCTTACTAATGATCAAATATCTAACCAACCTCTAATTATCTCTTAACACCTAGTAATTTAATGCCTTTCTGCAAAACTTAACCTAATTGGCCGAATTTCTCTCACTTAACGCACTAGTGGGTCCCACATCTGCTATTCGCTCCAACTTTCTCGTGAACTCACTTATACTAGAAAAATGACTTAAAAACTATATTTACTTGTAAAATATATGTAAAATAAATATAATAAAGAAAATATAGAAAACGTGTGCACGAAAATCGGTAAAACCCTAAAACCGGATTTTTCTTCCTCGAGTTCTCACATGTATGCCTAACACAAAAGATGTGTCACTAAGATCTTTCATTTCAAAATTTTTGGTTAAAATTTCTTGGTTTCATGCAATAAACCTATATCGTTGCTGGCAAATAAAATGTCATCAATATATAATATTAAAAAGGTATACTTGCTCCACAGAATTTATGGTATACACTATCATTAACTAAATTCATCTCAAAATCAAATAAGATGATCACTTGATGAAATTTGAAATACTATTGTCGAGATGCTTGCTTGATCCTATAAATAAATTTTTTAAATTTGCAAACTATATTCTTTGGATCTCCAGATATAAAGTTTGCTGACTGCATCATATAGATCGTCTCATCAGTGTCACCATTGAAAAATGCTGTTGTTACATCTATTTGGTGTAACTCAAGATTGAAATGTGACATTAATACCATTATAATTCTAAAAGAGTCATTCGAATAAACCAGAGAAAAGGTCTCTTTATAGTCGATACCTTCTTTTTGTATAAAACCTTTAGTGACAAAACGAGTTTTGTATCTTTTCACATTGCCTTTCGAATCCCTCTTGATTTTAAATATCCATTTACAACTAATACGTTTCGCTCCTTCTGACAATGTGATAAGATCCCAGACATCATTATCTTTCATGGATTTAAACTCTTTATTTATGGTATCGATCCACTTTTGAGAATTTGACCTTTTTATGACTTGACGGAAGTTGATCAGATCATCTTCCATCAATCAAGTGTCATTCTCATGTTTTTGCAGAAAAATAATGTAATTATCTGGCACTGCACTTCTTCTTTCTCTAATGGATCTTCTTAATAGCACTAATTTTTGAAGAGGTAGAGTTTGTTCTTCTATAATCGCTTGTTCTTCGACATTGTCTTGATTTGTTGTGTCATGATCAAGGTCAGAAATAGGATCTTGAATAAGATCAATGACACTTGTGGGAATATTAACATATTCTTTTTCAAAGATAAGATCCCTAACTTTATCTCCTCCTCCAAACTGACATCCTCAAAGAATCGGGCATTTTCTTTCTCGAAAATCGATTTAGTCATGGGATCATAAAATTTATAACCCCTAGATCTTTTAGAATATCCAATAAAATAACAACTAATCATTTTTCAGTCCACTTTCTTTTCATTTGGCCTATAAGGCCTTATCTCAGTTGAACATTTTCAAATATGTAAATGATTCAAACTAGGCTTCTTCCTTATCCAAACTCATAGGGATTTTTGTGACGACCCCCACCTCTCCCAAAGGCGTATCTTAAGGTATCAGCGGGCCGCCTGTCTAACTCTCGTCAGGATTCAATAACAAACCACAAAATCAAAACCCAATATCCAACCTTATCATAAAATGCGCTAAATACAACTAATACATATAGTTGTCTGTCAAAGCAATTTAAAATACAAAAGAGAGTTTAAACTTACAATTCCCATTCAAAATAATATAGTACCCTAAACACTTAGTCTAGCTAAAACAAAAATCTAAGTGCTAATTCCCTGAATCACGATCCAACCCTGCTAAGGAAAACAAAAGGAAAGGTATGAGCTTGCGCCCAATGAGATCTAAGAGAGACATGCAATTTAAGAAAGCCATTAATCACATATTTAAGCCAATAAGAACATAAACGAGAGGTATCATATAGGCACATCATTAAAATCAATATATCAATATGAAGGATACTGAGCATCGGCAAACATTTTATCAATCAATAATTCAAGTAGTTGAAATTCCGTCAAATTTCATATTCATATAGAATCACCACTTCACGCCACTCCGTCCATTTTTCACCCCCTTCTAGGCCCACATGCCAACAAAATTTCAAGAATTGGTAGTACTCGAGTATACCCAGAACGGTATGGATCTAACACATATATATTACCCAAAGTTCGTTAATCTAGTTGACCCAAACCCTTGCCGGCCCAACCTCGAATAACTAGCCGTTGGATTTTGAGGCCCCCACATATCAAGAATATCATGTCACATTCACTTATAGCAATAACAATTTAGTAGGGTCGAGTGCGATAAAGTACACACTCACCCGTTCATAAATAAGTTCAAAAGAATGACAGTTCATAGTCATATCATTCTCAAATTCATTAACATATCAAGCATTTATATAGTGCTACCATGCACTTAGAATACTCACCAAAGCACTTAAGCATTCACAGAAGGATCACCTGCACGTTCAGTTTGCAACCCTGACAGATAAATGCAACATATAAGTGAACCTTTAGTGTTCACCAAATCAATTCACTTAAGTATGAAAACTTTGTTTTCAAATTAGTCAACTTTAGTGTCCTAGACACTTCAACCCATTTAGGCTTTAAAAATTGACAATTCAAGTGAAAATACAACTTTCCAATAGAGCAATTGCATTTCAAAAGTTCAAACAAGGCTTTCCACTCCTACAGTTTTCTAGCAAGCAATTCATAGCAAAAGTTCATTTTTCAATTACTTCAATCGTAGCTTTTGTCCCAAAATCATTTTATAAACAAGAATCACAGTTTTATAGGGTTTCTTGAACTCAACCGACCAAAATTTCATGAAAACAAGGATCCAAGTCAAATCAATCCATAAAATTGTCAATCACTAAACTTTGGAGGAAATCTTACTTTTCCTCAATTTTTAACTTCAAAATTTTGATCCAAAATCATTATACATACCAAGATCAAGTTCCAATAGAACATTTTGAGCTAAAATTCATCCAAAACAGTTTTTAAAATAAAAAAATTAAAGTTGGGGTTTTAGCTCACAAATTCGGCTAATCTTAGGCCATTTTCCAACTTTTTGCAACCTTACTTGTTCCAACAAGATAACCCACAGTACTCCTTCATTTTTCTACAAATTTTGGGACATACTTCAAATACCATACATAGAATCAAGTAGCATCAATTTCCTAAACAAAAATTCTAGGTCAAGTGTACAAACAAGCCTCAAATTCAAGGAAGGTAAAGCTGAAAATTTTGCCCATGATCATCCAAACCAAAAATTTCAGCATACATAATCTTCAATTTTCACCAACAATCACCATAAATCACACTCAAATTCTCAAGGGTTTCATCAATCATTAACCCTAGAATCTCAAGAAACAAGAATCTACCATAAATCACACTCAAATTCTCAAGGGTTTCATCAATCATTAATCCTAGGATCTCAAGAGACAAGAATCTACCAATTTCTAGCCAAATATACCAAGATTTACGTAAACCAAGATCATTAAAATATCTAATACTAACTTCCATAAAACTTTCAAATCCTTCATAGGTTTTCCATAAATACAATAAATCCACCAAGATCTAGTCCAAAATTGCTTGAAAAGTTAAAGAATGAAGTAGATTAGCCACTTACCTCTTCAAAGCTTCAAACCCTAGCAAGATTAAACCAAAAAGATAGCAAGATCCACTCCTAGGAGCCTTCTTCTCTCAAGATCTTCCAAGGTTTCAAGTAGATTGATGAAAGGGTAGTTTGGATCTTCAAGAATCTAAAGAAAATTTGAAGTCTCTCACTCTCTCTTCCGCTCTCTATGGTTCGGCAGCCAAGGGAGAAAGAATGAAGGCTTTTAATTGTTTTTGGAGTTAAAATACAAGCCACAAGAAAGGTTGTCAAGTCAACTTTGAATAGTGATTAAATAGTGTCCTCTACTTAAGCTTTCTTACTATCAACCCTTAGCTTTTCTAACCTTCTTTTTAACTCCCAAAATCTTTTTTAACTTCACTAATATCTCAACTTTTTTTTTCTAGGGTTTTGGCCAAATTCATTAATAAGTCACGAAATCAACAACTTTCAAGAAATTAATCGCTCAAAGGTTAAAATAAGTAAGTAAGAGAAACTCGTTCAACACTTAACAAGTAAATTCACTAAATGAATGCAAACTTTATAAAATATAATGTAAACAAAAATACAAATAGTTGGGAGGTGAGAAAATAATTTTCTGGGTCATCACAGTTTTAGCAGTTGCTTTAATTAGAACTCTATTAAGGATATATGTTGCAGTCTTAAGTGCTTCTCCCCAGAGTGACTCTGGTAAGGTAGAATGACACATCATACTCCTTACCATGTCCTTAAGCATTATATTTCATCTTTCAGCAACACCATTCATAGTGGGTAAACCTGACATAGTGTACTGTGGAATGATACCACATTTCTCTAGGTATTTAACAAATGGTTTGGATGTTGTTCACTTGAACCATCATATTTACCATAGTACTCACTACCACGGTCAAATTTGACGTTTTTTATTCTTTTGTTGAGTTGATTCTCAACTTCAACCTTAAAAATTTTGAACACGTCTAGCGACTGTGATTTTTTAGAAATGAGATATATGTAGTCATATCTTGAAAAATCATCTATGAACGTTATAAAATATTATTGACCATTCGAAGCAAACGTGGGATATGACCCACAAATATCTGTATATATAAGTTCTAAGACGTCCAAGGTCCTATTAGTTTCAAATCTTCTTTTATTAGTTTGTTTCCGCTTTATACAGTTAACACAATCATCCAAATCTGTTTTATTGGTTTGTTTTCCCTTTATACAGTTAACACAATCATCAAAATCTATAAAATTCAAAGAGTTGAGAATTTCATTTGACATAAGTGTAAGGATCGAAGACAGCCTAAGAGGGGGGTGAATTAGGTTATTTAAAAACTAATTGAGTTATGAGACACTTTTTGACTCAATGTGAAATTTACCCTCTTTTCTAGATGACCACTCAATGGAACAGTCAACAAGAAAGCAAGATTGCTTGTGAGTAGAAGAGATGAGCAATTTATATTTGCAAGACAGTAAGTAGTAGGGAAAGAATGTCAAACCAAATTCCAAACTCCTCTTGAACTTGAATGTTACTTTATAGAGCAAACTTCTTCAAGTTGATTAATTACAACCAATCTTTGTGTACAAAGGAAGGATCACTTCCTTCTTGCCCCAAGCCACACTTGGTCAAGTTAGGAAGTTTTACTATCACTCGGATAACCCTCACAAAGCTACACTATTGAAGTAATTGTCTCACACAAGAAAAGTTTCTATGAGATTTACACAACTAAGAGTACAAAGCTTCTTTGAAGAGTATTTTCTCACTAAAACTACTCTTGATCTTTCATATTCTCAATGTGCAAAAGTACTTTGAAAGTTGTTGGGCATGCACTATTTATATGAGATTAAAAGATGTCCCATTAATGCTTCCAACGAATAGAAGGTAGCTGAAGAGTCAACTAGCCGTTGGGTGTATCGGACGTCCGGTCCATCTGAATTTCGCATCCGATAGTAGGCAGTGAGCTTGAGAGAAATTCTTTAATTCTATCGGACGTCCGGTGTCTCTGGTATTTGCGTCCGAAAGCAGATGATCATTTTAAGAAATCTTCTTTAGTTCTTTCGGACGTCTGGCACCTACAATACTTTGCGTCCGAAGTTTCGTAAACTCTATCGGACGGCCGATGCTCTGATGCTTAGTGTCCGAACTAGGTCAGTGAGCTTAGAAGGAATGTGATGTGATCTACACTTGGACATTCCAGGTTGCAATCCAAAACTCTCTAATTAGCCTTTGGTCATGGATTTTCACATTGGGACCTTGATTGTGCAAAGGTGTAAATCCAGCCCTAGTTGACATTGATTTGGATCATCTTGCATGGATAAAATGGAAGCAACTTGTTGCATGGTTGAGGCACTAAACAACTCGTGGAGGACGGTTTTGGGATCTTGCGTGACACACAATTTCTCATCTTCCAACATATAAGCTAGCAAACAATTGAATTCCACTTCATGAGGGTTACTTGAGCTAGCACAAGTTGAAGTTGACAAATGAAGCACTTGGCCACCAGCTTTTGGATGTGTGAATAAGCATGAAAGATCACCACTTTTAACTAGAATAAGCACGAAATCAGGTTGTAAGTCTTTAATCATAACTCAAAAATTTTGGACAGTTTTACAACCTACAAAGACAAAATAACCTTCAACTGGAAACCAATCAGAAATTGGATAAAGAAGCAATGGTACATCATCAACTAAATGGTAAGAAGATATAGAATAAGATTTAAGTGCGAAAACTCCCTTTGATACTTCATTATTCCTTCCACCAATTGATTCAACTTGAGAAGGCATTGCTAGCTTTTTACATTTTCCTTCAAATCTGCATGAGAAATACAAGTGTTAGGATGGAAATTATACTCAAAAGAAGGTGTAGACACCAAATTTTAATTTATTTTTTTTTCATTTTTATTTGATAATTATTACCTATTTTTATTCATCTATTAATCTCATGATTTTTTTAGACATTTTTTAGCATTTTAGGTGTCAAGTTTTTAATTTAGCTTTATTTATTTGCTATTATTTTTTATTTTTAATGATAATTATTATTCATTTTTGCTCATTAGTTTCCTAATTTTTATTTTTATTTTAGACATTTTTAGCATTAAAATTTCGAAAAAGAAGAGAGAAAATTTTTACAAAAAATGTGGTTTTAATCCTTTTAGATTCAATAAATGAAAATTTCTTGCAAATTAACTTCAATTAGGAATTAACGCTTTCTGTTTATCTAAATTAATTGAAAATTAGTAAATATAACGGTAAATCGTTAATAATAAAATTTTAGCATTTTTATTGATCTTGTTTCATTTTCATTTTTTTATTTTTATTATTTAAGAAAATCATTTCCTCATTTGAAAAAAAAAAAAAAAGAGCAAGCCACGCATGCGGAAGAGTACAGAGGCATTGCAGCTCCACTCCACCGCTGATTCTCCATTCATTTTCTGATTTTTCTCCTAAAATCTAGCCACCTAATTCCCTTTGATCTTTCTAGAACAACACCCATCGGATGGCTCTTGAATGCCTAGCAAATCTCAACTCTCATCCTCACCTTTGAGGTGAGGGTTTGAGAATGCATGTTTGATATAAATAAAACAGACAACGCAGCTTTGAAAAAAAAACGGAGAAGAGAGGTGACGGCGAGAATCTGTTGATGGTTGGAAAGGAGAAACCAGAGACCTACGGGTTGAGGGAGATAGAAACCAAGGAGAGGAAAAGTGTAGCGGCGAGAGGGAAGATAGCGTGAGAGATAAAGTAATAGACAGTAGAGAACGAGAGAGCAGAAAGGGAGATTGAAAGTAGTGAAAGGAGAGAACGGAAAAAAGCAAAAGAGAAAACTGAGGAGGTTGGCGACTGAGGGTTTTTTCAGCAGAGAGAGTAAAAGGGGACGGCTGGACAGTGAAAAGAAAGGGGAGTGTGACGGCTGGGCTTGGAAAAAAGGGAAAAACTGAATAGAAAAGAGAGAAAAAGGAAAGCTTTGAGAAACAGTCGAGTGAATGAAAAACTGAAAAGGGAAGGGAACAAGAACTGGGTAGTGAGGTTGAAAAGAGAGGGCTTTAAGCTGGTATCATCTGTGGCTGCTTTCATCTGCTGGAATACACCTCCATCGTCTTCACGTTGTGTTGGACAAATACCCTCAAATTTGACTCCTTTTGCTGTCTAGGTATACGAAGCTTTGCCTACTCCCTCAAAAATCCGTTTGATGTTGTTTTCTCTTCCTAAAATCTGTGCTTAGATTGAGGTTGTAGCATGGTGGTTGGTTGTGTGATTGATATGTTAGGGTATGAACTCATTGCAAGTTTTTATGCCTTTACTGTATTTTCCTTTCTGTCGCACATGGCAGTTGTTGCTAATAGGTGCTGGATAAGTAATTTGTAGGGGGATTATCTTAACAATGTTAGGAAGTTATAACATTAGAAGGCTTAAGACAGTAAATGGGGGGTTTCGTAGGACTGATTTCGCATGAACAGGTTCCAAGTGAGTGAGCAAACGAGGAAAGCTTCCAGCTTTGTATGATCTGTATCTGGATTTTTTTTTTTGGTGAGAAAGCATTGTTGTTCATGCTCTAAAGTTGGAGAAAGTGTAGTTAACTAGTCATTTTGCTGCTGAACCTCGCGGTTTTGTTTCAAGCTTGTGATTCATGTGTTGTTTAGTTGATCTGTCCACGTTGAATGAAATAAGTTGTAGAAAATTCCCAGATCGTCATTGTCGTGTTCCTGTGTTTTGACCCTTTTATGTGTTTAAATCCAAAGCTTTTATGTTGAAAATTGAAAACAACATTTGCTGATGCCATGGCTTGGGTTCAGAGTGTGTTCGGCTGAAGTTTAAGGGTAAAAATTTGCTGCAACAAGTATGAAGTCCTCGGCTTGTTGCAGCAGTACATGCGAACAGCCTTTCTTTCCCCTTGGTTGCTGATGTTTTGTTTGTTTGGAGTGTTGATTTGTTAGCCATTTGATTGGGATATTGTGTGCATGTGTGCCATGGGGTCAAATATTAATTTTGAGTAGAATTCTGCTGCAACCATGGTTCGCCGTCACGGATCGCGGTCGCGTCGCGGTCGCGGTTGTTCCATATCCGTCGCGGCATAACGATTAAATATCGGGTGATACACAAGTTAGAGCATATAAAATTTTTTTAAAAAATTAGAAAAATTACTAAAAATAAAAAAATACTATAACCAGTATAACTATCAAATTAAATTTGATAAAACCTATGTTAACATAAATACTAGGTAAGTATTTAAAGAAAGTGATGCTGCTCTAATATTAAAAGCAAATTTTTTTTGTAAATACAGGGGAAAATTTGCTACTGATTCATAATTACAGAGGGTACTTTGTAATTAAACCTAAAACCAATCCCCACGTAAAAACATCCTCGGTGCAAATGCTTTCTTTCATTTTGCTCTTCTACTGTTTTCTTTTTGTCCCTTTTCGTGCAACCCACTTTTTCAACTTTGTAATGGGACTCGGTGGCTCAGATAATTATTAGCAGATCACCGTCACAAGCCATCTCCCTCCATTACTCCCTTTCTTCCTCTGTTTTCACTTTCTTTCTTTTTCATCACCCTGATCATCATCATTCAGAAATAAAAACATTACACCCAACCAACTCCACTTCTCCATTTTTTTCTTCTTTGAAAGCATACCTTTTCGTTTCAATTTTTTTCCTTTCTTCTTTCTTCCTTTACCCACCGGACCAAAACAGAAAACTGCAGATGATTCCTTTGTCTCACATCTTTCTCCATCCATATTTTCCTGCGTCCCTAACTCTACTTTTCCATCCATTTGCTATCCTCCTCAAACCCCACTTTCCCACTCTATTTGTGGGTGTTCACCATTACAGTGCTTTAGAAGCTGATTCACTGCAAATCCGAGCCCGAGTAGCAGCACTTGGAAGACAGATCCGAGAACCAGAAAAATTTTTGCAAAATGGCCTCAAGTACGAATGGTTCTTGGATTTATCAGTAGAGATTGATGAGAAAACTTGATTACCAGCCAGAGTTGGCATTCTCTGAAGTCCAGGTGATGAAATATTTGTTTAAAATACTCGCTTCTTTAGCAATTAGGGAGGGAGAATTTGTTGAAACTCAAAGCTAAACTCTCTGCTCTATCTATGTCTATGCTAATCGATTGTTTTTGGACTTTGCTTGTGATTGATTTGTTTGTCATCCGACACTCGGGACCTTGGTTATTTGACTCGCGATTTGACTCGGCCAAACTCAGCGAGTTTTGCCGATTTCTTGTCGATCTGAGTTGACTCGGTCAATACCGGCCGAGTCAACCCGGGTTAACTCCGATTCCGATGAAACGGTGACTCGGGTGTCGGTATCGTACCGGCAGCTTCCGTTCCGGTTATGACTCGGGCGAGTCAACTCGGAATCGGCCGATACGGCGAACCTTGGCTGCAACATGGCACCTGATGGCTGCAACAATGGGCTGCGATTCAGCTGAAGTTAGCAACTTGTATTTGCTAGTTACTTCAGCTGAAGTCAGTAGCTCAGGATGTTCTTTTTCGTTCTGTATGTGTATTCTTGTTTGATTAGTGTTTGGTAATGAGCAAGCTTGTAATGTTGAACTAATTTTTGCTGGCAAAAGTTTCAACCAGAAACTTGGAAGGAACTTGGGGTTTTGATGTCCTTGTATTCTGTTATACTTTCGGGTTGGGGCTTATTCAAGTTGAAACTGCATGCATTTGGTTTGTGGTCCATATTCGGTCATCAACCTCATTAGAATGATTGGATTTGGTGCATAAACTGCCTACTCATGACAAAAATAGATAGCGCTAATTTTCTTTGATAAGAAACCGAGGAAGTTGCAGCAATTTCAGATTTCGCATGCCCTTTTCCTATGAATTTTGCAGATAAACATAAGAATTTTTATGGTCACAAAGTGGAAAGAAAGCTTGGTTGTCTTGTTGCTTTAATCCAAATGTCGGTTGTGATTCTAGTTATGTTCCGCGAAGTGAAAGATTGCATCTAACGACTCTTTCCCATTAGCTTCCATGGAAAACTTAGAAACTGGTGGAAAGTTTGTTTTGAATAAACCTGGATTTGCAAGTTTCTCCCCACGTTGCTGATTTCCCTCTCTTGTATGCTTAGTATGCTATCTTAATGTTAAGCTTGTGGTTGGATTCTTGTTTGAGATGATTGTTAAAATTGGCCGAATGAGGTTGCTGAATTGTCAAAGCATAAGAAAAGCTGCTGTTTTCCTTTCATTTTATGCTAGTCCCATAAGTTGTTAAGAGGATTGCATTCCTGTGACTGTCTTTTGCTCCTTGTTTGGATGTTAAAATGTCGACTTTTGTTGCTTAGATTAGAGCTTTGATGTTTGGTTGAGATTAGTTGTGTTGGGATAGAAAGGAGAATGCATTTGAGTAATCTGGAAAGAAATTGCAGAAGGAAGCTTCGGTTGCAGCAAGCTTGCGATGCATGCATGGAAACATTTTCAAAATTTTCGCTTTGACCTCTTAAGTTTTGTCTAATGTCACTTTGGCCTAACTAATCAAATGACTTAACCAATTTTGTCCCCTTAATGCGCCATTTAGTTTTAATTGGTCTTAACATGATTATTGGATAGATTTTTTAGGATGAATTTGAAGGTTTAGTAACATTTTCTAGATTTATAGTTTCAATTTGATTCTTTTTAGAATTTTGGTATTTTTGTGATTCAATCATAGCAAATTGGTTTTCATTTATTTTTGTGAATCTTATCATTTGATTTGATAGGTCTCACTTTAAGTCCTTGATTTTAGTTTATTTCCTTTTAGATCCTTCATATTTGCAATAATAATGATTTTGATCCTTTAATTTCTTTAATTCTTTCAAATTGGGTCCTTATTTATGTTAATTTGTCAAATATGGTTTGTTTACTTTTATTTGAATACCTTGATTGATTTAATTTTGTGTTTATCTCTATTTTGTGATTATTTGTTAATTAAAGTGATGCCTTGACCCTTTTTATTATTTTGGAGGGTAAATAAGTAAATTCGTATCATTAGGGCCCCAACTCAAGGGACGTACACTCTATCCCTTATTTTCTAGTTTGACCCTATGTGCACTTATGTGACTTTATGTGTTTAATTGCGTGCCCCTTTGAATGTTTCATTTTATTTCTTTTATTCGCTTTATTTGTTTTAATTCTTGTATATTTATTTTAATTGGTAATTATTTGGGAAGGCAATTAAATGCCACAAGTGTAATAGTTAGGTTATTATATCATTTAATTTAATTCTTTCCCCCTTTAGATTGTAGTAGGGCTCCCCGAATGTAATAGTTAGGGTTTTATTCGCTTTACTTGTTTTGTGTGCCTAGCATGCCTATGTGCTACGTGTTTACCGCTTTTCTAGGACTTTGCATCTAGATATCATGCTTATTTGCTACGTGCTTATGTGAATTTATGTGTTTATTTGCTTTTTATTAGTTTTACATGATTTATTTGGTTATAAATGAATGCATGACGTCACCATATTAGTCCAACGCTAGTTGTGGCATCTTCTTCCGATTTTTCACTAGTCCAACGCTAGTGAGAAAGTAGAAATATGGGCTAGTCCAATGCTAGACTCTTAGGAGCCCTTCGCGTTAGATCATGTTTGTGTGATAAATCATTTCATCTCATACATATTTTTCACTTTTTAGGGTTTCTTATCATTTTACATGACATTTTCCACTATATGTATATCCCTTACCCCATATTTTCCCTATATGTATATTCCTTGCCCCTTTGTATGAAAGCATGACATTAGATTTGCATTTCACTTAAGGGAATAGAAGTTAGGTTAGATTATTTGCTTGATTAGATAGGAAAAACCCCTTGAATATGGGATATGGACGAGTTTGGTTTTCTAACTTTAGCACGCTCGTATTCCCTCTATTAAAGGGAAAATTGAGTCACGAATATTAGTCCCCCGTACCCAACATGATGCATTCCTTTAGGACATGTATATTTGTATAATTATGATTTTTATTCTTTTTCTTAGGAGTCTCATATTTTTTGAACAATTCGTGAATTCTTCAAAAGTTTACTATTGGGCATCACAATTAATGTGATTGACACCTATTAAGTTTTGAAGAGATATTTTGACCCCTCAATACCCTTTTAGGTCTAGGATTTGCATTCATATAGTACGTCCAAATGTGATAAATTTTTAGGTTAAAAATAAGAAAACTCTTGACTAAATCATGCAACTAGCCTTGGCTAGGTTGAGAGGGTGTCTTGGATTTTATCCTTGCCTTCTCTCTCTTCAAATGTGACTCCCGAATCTTTTTCTTTGGTTTACGTAGACTTGGAGTCGTTTAAAAAGGATTTTCTACTTTTTCTTTAAAAATCCATTTTAGGTGACTTGGTACACTTCAACTCAATACCAAGTGGTGACTCCGATTTTTTATTTAAAAACTCTTTTTAAACTATTATTTTAGGTCAAATCGTCGCATTTTCAAAGTCTCATTAAGACCCATTTTATTTTCCTTATTTATTTTCTGACAAATCAAAAACACATTTTTTCAATCAAAATCAAACCAAAAATTCATTTTTCTTAAAACTCTTTATTTATTTTATTTTCAAAAATGGGGCGCGACAGAAGGTAAAGTTGATGAATGAACCATAGGTAGCAAATGAGAGTCAAATTTTGGAATTCTCCTTTCATGGTGGGTTTGAATTAGTTCCCCCTTGGTATAGACAGATTTGAATTGAAATTGGTCCATGAGGTATTCCCAAATAGATTTAACTCCTAGAAGACAAATTCCATGAAAACTAGTGAATTGTACAAGTGACTTTGGAATGGAGTATGGCATAACTAACTTCACTTGACTTTGCTTAACCTGTACAAAACAAGAAACACTAGACAACGCAAAGTTAAGATAGTTAGTACAATAAGAAGTTCTCTTCACATCCTTAGATTTTGCAATAGATGTTTGCTTCCTCTCTTGTTTTTCCACTATGGCTGAACCACACTCATGGAATATTTCTCACACAAATCCTTTGAATGCTCACTCACTCTTCCTTTGATAATCTCCTCGGATTTTACCTCAAGTACATTCTCAACTTTAACCTCACATTGTGCACCATCACGCACAACTCGCTTTTTACCAAGTTTTTGTCGTAGGAGGTGTTGATAAGAATCCCACCACCACGGCTCCTCAGATAGCTTGATTGTATCCTTAGATTTTGAAGACATTGATGTATTGGGCTCCTTTTCCCTTTTGATCAACCTTTCTCCCTTTAGCTCACCATGTGTTGACCAATTGCAAGGACTCTTATGCTCCACAGATCGAGTATGATTATGACACTTCTCAAATGAGCAAGCTGATTTGGTTGAGAATGTTTTTAGATGTTTGGCACTTCCTCCTTTGGTCCTCTTTTATAGTCATCACAAGTGTGCTTGTATTTCTCATAAACACTTTTCGAACGATCACGACCCATCTCCTCCTTGAGGGTATGAAATTCATGGTTTGACATTTTAGCACGGTTAGATTGAATGGAACCCCTCCTCTTGAGAGATTCATTCTCAATTCTATCAAGCCTTTTATGCATGAGTTGGACTGATTTGTTTAACTTCCTTTCAAGATCTCCCAATATGGATTCCAACATATGTGTAGGATTGCAGTGGTGTGAAGTCCCTTTGGTGGACATCCTTATCCTGCAAAAAGGTTAGCAAAACAAAGGAAAGTTTCCTCACAACACACCCTCACATGTATGCACTCACACTCGTGTATCACTCAAGTGTTTTAAAACACTCTAATGTCCTCACCAATCACCTCTCAATTTACTTGATTGCTTCCTTTGAAGAAATCAGAATTTTCTCCAAGAAATTCAACCAAACTTTTATCAAGTTCACACACAAGATGGTGGCGTCTTTGATGCTGAATTTTTGGGAGTGCAATAGATGAATGTGGCTTAGAAAAGATGCGAATTAAAGGCTGGGAAATTGACAAATTATTGCCCGAACAGTTTTTTCCAAAAAAATAGGAAAGTACGGGTTTGAATCTTGACTCAAGACGGAAACTAGTGACTAGGAATAAGACAAAGTTGAATTGGACTTGCCTAAGGACTCTTTAGATATGAGTTAATGTTGGGAAAAAAAGACTTCTAACAAAAGAAGGACACAACTATAGATTATACACTTCGACTCAAACAAGGAAGACAAAATAGCGAAAGTTTCCAAATCCAAGAGGAACTCTACCCCAATTGCACTTGGTCGAAAATTTAGGAGTTGTAACCAAGATGTCTTGGTTGTTTGTGGACTGTTTAGTGGCTAAAATTCTGGTTCTAAAAGAGACCAATCAGAATTTGGAAGTTTGAATGCAACTAGGACTTGTTTTGCAAGCCCAAGTCAACCTAGTTTCCCAATTCTAGTTGGTTTTCTTTTTCCTTGAGAGTCCGAAACTGTTTTTGACTCTTTTTTTTCTTTCTTTTATTATTTTTCTTTGTAGTGCAAGTCAGATTCCTTTTTTTTTCTTTCTTCTCAAATCGGATCACTCTCCAAGAACAAGAACTTGTTTCGGTTTGTTGTACTCAAGATCAGCCCCTAATTTTCAAGAATCAAGAACTAGGGGTTTTGCACAAGTTCAAGATTTGATCTTCTTGATTTCAAGAATCCAAGAAACCCTAACTTTCTACCCCAAAAGTTCAAGAATTATACTCAAGAAATTCCAGAAATTCAAGATTCTTTATCAAGAATTTCAAGAACTTCAAGAACAATACAATCCAACCACAATCTTGACACAAAACACAAGAAACAACTTCGGATTTCCAAGAACAACCATGATCAGATTTTTTTGTGACTTTAGATGAATTCAAGATTCAAGAAACACAGCAATAAGAGACAAGACAACATATACAGAAAATTTTTTTTCGTATGAACAGTAACTGCGGGATGAACGGTACGATGAACAGTGTCGGTGACAGTACGATGGATAGTGTCGGTGAACAGTATGATGAATAGTGACATTTTTTTTTTTTTTGTAGACACACGAAATCAGATTTGAAAAGACAAGACTATATGATTCGACACAAAAGAAAAGAAGGATATAACCTGATGGTTGTTGACTAGTTCTGATTACCAGATGATGTGATAAACACTTGGACACGATCTAGACAACTTACACCAACGGTTTGGCAGCGGAAATTTGACCCAATCTAATCCCCGAAGTAGCGAACAATATTGATACTATCTCAACCCACTACTTAACGAATTAGCGAACCAAACTATAGGTAGAGGAACGCCACAACCAAGGAGTTACTTGATTGATAAGTTCACTTGAATAACTTGAGAAAGATTCTCAAATATTCAAAGAAGCTCTCTTGGAAAGAGAAAAGTGAAAACTCACAATTTTATTGATTCAAAAACTCCCCCTTCAAGGTCTCTTGCCTTGGCTATATATAGCCATACACTTGATAACCTAAAGTGAATTGGATTCAATCTAAATCCTAAATTTAAGGACTAATAATTCGGCTAGACTAGGACAACTTGGCCGAATTTATTAAGTAAAAATACTATCTAATGTTCGGCCAAAATAAGGGTAGTTTGGCCGAATTTATTAAACTAAAATAAATAACCAAAACAGCAATTAAATGACAAATAAGCCCTTGCTCAACAAGACCAAATGAACGGCACAACTTGAAACTTTAAATAACTTTCGTATGTGAGATCTTCGTGGACTAGAGTTGGGGGGAGGGGGGACTCCGGATAATATCAGAATGTCTTAATTCATTCGGACGTCCGGTGGTGGAGTTCTTCATGCGTTCGAAATTGCGCAATACTTATCGGACGTCCGATCCAGTTTTTACGAGCATCTGACAGCATTCAGCACTCTTTGTCTCTTTCAATTGTACTTAATTTTTTAACCTAATTTGCTTCATTGTTGAAAAGATCTTTGAGGAGATATTAGTAACATCCATTTGTTTTATAAATATCAAAAATTAGGGACTAAGATTAACAATAAGTCTTTTCATTCTCTGTTTGGAGATATGACCCAATCTCTTGTGCCATAATACAACCGAATTCTCATTGGTTAATTTTTTCTTTACTCCTCTAATATTCAAATGCAAAGATTCATTATATGAGATATTTGTATCAATTAAATATATATTATTGTAGTGAAATAAAGAGTCAGAACCAACCAATTTTGAATCATGAAATAATTTAAACTTTTTATTTCCAAATAAACAAAAATAATCAAATTTGTCCAAAGTAGAAATTGAAATTAAATTCCGTTGAAAAGAGATATAATAAATATTTCATTAAGATCCAAATAAAATTCGATCTTTAACAATAATCTAAAAACTCTTACTGTCTCAACTTGAACTGTTTTGTCATCGCCTACATAAATATATCTTTCATTATTATTAGACTTTCGACAATTTAGGCAACTCTGCATAGACACACTTATGTGAGTTGTTGCACCGAAATCTAACCACCATGTGTGTCTAGGTACCGAAGTTAAATTAATTTCAGAACAAATCAAATTAAAAAACATACCTTTGTTAGCACGCCAAACATGATAGTTAGTGTGATGCTTCCTTTTATGCCCTTCACCTCCACAGAAGAAACAACCGTTCTTTCCTGGATCAACTAATTTCTTTTATTGTTTCTATTGAGGTGCCATACATGCAGCTTTTTTATCCTTCTTTCTTTTATGTCCCTTACTTTTATTATTAGTGGTTTAAACCAGAAAAGCACTATCTATCTGATCTTGATTTAACCTTTCCTCTTCCTTTACACAATGTGAGATGAGTTCATTTAGAGACTAAGTCTCTTTTTGACAATTGTAACTCATTTTAAAGCAACTAAACTGTGTAGGAAGAGATATCAAAATCAAATGCACTAGTAACTTTTCAGAGAGTACTAACTTAAGTGTATTTAACTTAGAAACAAGATGAGACATCTCTATGATGTATTCTCTAATATTACCTTTACTACTATATTTCATTGAAATTAGGCGTGTCAAGAGTGTACTTATTTTAGTCTTTTCGTTCTTGACAAATCTTTTTTTCAATGTCCTGAAAGAACGCCTTAGTCGTAGTTGTCGTTTCTGATATTGTTCCTCTGAATATTTCTGAAATGGCATTTTTAATGATTATCAAATACAAGTGATTCGATCTCTCCCACCTTTCCTTATCCCTCTTTTCATCAGAAGCATTCTGATCTATAAGAGGTGGAAAAGAATCAGTCCTTAACACAAGATCAAGATCTATTACTCCAAGAACTATCAAGATTTTTTCTGTCCAAGATTTGAAGTTTGTACCATTTAGCATAGAAACATTTTTTATATTGATAGTAATACTTGTAAGATCATTTGCAACTGAACAGAAAGTATGAAATAATTAAAACAAACTCACATATATCAAATAACAATAAATTCAAATAAAGGTAGCCCCATTTCAAGATACCGATGTTACATTAACATTTTATCTTTGGACAAAAATATTAACCTCTAAGTGATATCTTGGCACAGTAATAAACATTGATAGTAATAACATATCCAAAAATAAGTTTTTCTTTGGGCTAGTTTATGATTCACATGTAAAAAATTTGAATAATCATCACGCGTTTTCTTCGAGTTGACTAATGCACCTGCAGCTTTTATAGATTTAATACACCGAATCTTTAAATCTTATCTGGATCAGTTTGTAGTGGCGTTAATTGATGATATACTGGTGTACTCTAAGACTTTGGAAGATCATGAGAAACATTTGAGGATTGTTTTGCAAACCTTAAGGGAACATCAGTTGTATGCTAAATTTAATAAATGTGAATTCTGGTTGAAGGAAGTGGCCTTCTTAGGTCATATAATCTCCAAGGAAGGAATTAAGGTGGATCCGACCAAAGTTGAAGCAATTTCTAAGTGGAAGCAACCGGAAAACCCTACTGAAATTCGAAATTTCTTAGGGTTAGCAGGATATTACCGGAGGTTTATCAAAGATTTTTCTAAGATTACGGGACCCATGACTGAGTTGACTAAGAAAAGTGGGAAATTTATATGGAGCCCTAAGTGTGAAGACAGCTTTCAGGAATTAAAAAGATGATTGACAAGGGCACCTGTTTTAGTTTTATCTAATGGAATGATAGTTTTGTGGTCTATGCAAATGCTTCCAAAGAAGGGTTGGGGTGTATATTGATGCAGAATGATAAGGTGATTGCGTATGCCTCTAGGAAGTTAAAGCCTCACGAGAGAAATTATCCAACTCATGATTTGGAATTAGCGGCAGTAGTATTCGCATTGAAAATGTGAAGACATTACCTATATGGGGTGACGTTTGAGGTTTTTACCGACCACAAGAGTTTTAAGTACTTGTTTTTCCAAAAAGAGTTGAATTTGAGACAACGTAGATGGGTGGAGTTTTTAGAAGATTATGATTGCACGATCAATTATCACCCAGGAAAGGCTAATGTGGTGACCGATGCTTTAAGTCGTCAAGTGCAAATGGCAGGATTGATGATCAAAGAATTTCATTTGTTGGAAGAAGTTAGTAATTGGAACCCTCGTCTTGAACCAAAAAAGATAATCCTTAGGAACATTGCCGTGAAATCCGTTTTAATAAATCGTATCAAGGAGGCACAAGAGAAGGATTCCGAAGTACAAAAGTGGTTGGAGAAAATTAATAAGAGGAAAAAATCGGATTTTAATTTGGGAATAAATGGTATACCAAGATTTCGGAATCGCATAGTGGTACCAAAGGATAAAGGGCTAAAAAAGAAAATCTTGGAAGAAGCGCACCGTTCTAAGTATAGGTACACCCTGGAGGAAATAAAATGTACCAAAATTTAAAAAGTCTATACTGATGGGAAAATATGAAGAAGGAAATTACTCAGTTTGTTCAGACTTGTTTGATTTACCAGTAGGTTAAAGCCGAGCATCAGAAACCGTCTGGCCTATTGCAACCTTTAGAGATACCCGAATGAAAATGGGAAAATATCACCATGGATTTTGTATCTGGATTACCGAGGACAAGAGAGCATGATGCCATTTGGGTAATAGTGGATAGACTGACTAAATCTGCTCACTTTCTGCCGATTAGTATGAAGTACCCGCTGGAGAAACTAGCAAAGCTATATTTGGATGAGATTATAAGGCTACATGGAATACCCGTAAGTATTGTATCTGATCGAGACCATCGGTTTATTTCTTGATTCTGGCAGAAGATGCAAGAAATGCTAGGAACTAAGTTGAGTTTTAGCACTACCTACCACCCACAGATTGATGAACAATCTGAGAGGACAATCCAAACCTTTGAGGACATGTTGAGAAAATGTATTTTGGATTTTGGAGAGAATTGGAGTAAGTATTTAACGTTGGTGGAGTTTGCTTACAATAATAGTTTCCATTCATCCATTCAAATGACTCCGTATGAAGCACTTTATGGCCGGAAGTGTAGATCTCCAATATGTTGGGATGAAATAGATGAAAGAAAGATTTTAGACCCAACTGCAGTACCATGGATTGAAGAGGCGTATGAAATGGTGAAGTTAATACGCCAAAGGATTCAGACAGTTCAGAACCGTCAAAAGAGCTATGCAGATAACCGGAGGAAGGATTTGGAGTTTTTAGTTGGAAATCAAGTTTTCCTTAAGATCACGCCTCTGAAAGCAAGTTTGATGGCAGGAAAAGGAAAGAAGTTGCAACCGAAATTTGTAGGACCTTATAAGATTTTTCAACGTGTGGGAAACGTGGCTTATAAATTGGAACTGCCACCAAGTTTGTCTCGAATTCATAATGTTTTCCATGTGTCTATGCTCAAGAAGTATCATCCAGATCCCTCCCATGTACTGCAACCGGAAAATATTGATATCGACGAGGCACTGACCTATGAGGAGAAACCAGTGAAACTTTTGGATCGTAAGGTGAAGGAATTAAGGAATAAGCAAATCCATTTTGTCAAAGTTCTATGGAGGAATCACGGAATAGAGGAAGCAACTTGGAAAGTAGAGGAGGAGATTCGAAAGAAATATCCAGACCTATTTCCGAATCAAGGTATGAATTTCGTGGACGAAATTCTTTTAAAGGGGAGAGGATGTGAGAACTCATGTTTTTATTCTTAATTTAGTCATTTTTATAATTATTTGCCCTAGTGTTATTTAATTATTCTAGTATTGCATGAATTTCCCTTAAATTTCGTTTTTTCGCGCCCGCGTCGAAAGTTTTTCGGAAGTCGTGCCGGTCCGATTAATTGGAGATTTGAGAAATTAGTATTAGACTTGTAAGTATGAGTAATTAAGATCTTAGAGGAAATACCTTGGAGGATTAGTGCATAAGTGTATCAAACAAGAGAGGAAATGGTAGTGCACGACACTATTTCGCACTATTGAGAATTGACTTTTGTGCACACTTTATGGCTACCTTTTTCATTCTTTCCCTCCAAGAAATCAAATCACAAAAACCCTCACTCTCTCTCTCCTCACTGTCGGCCAACCAAAGGAAAAGAAAAGGGAAGAGAAAGGCTTCAACTTCTTGCTCCAAGTTTGCTTGATTCACTCCATCCAACTCACAATCCCTTGGGTTTTTGCTCCAACTAGAAGAAAGGTGAAAGCTTGAGGTGTTGCTTGGTGATTTTGGTGGAAAAATCTAGTCTTCATTTAGGATTTAAAGGGTAATCACTTCATCTCCTTAACCTTTCAAATTTTACTAAGATTGACGGTTAGATTTCATGGGTTTGAAACCCTAGTCAAGTTTATAGGCTAGCGGACTTGAGGAAACTTTTATTTTGCTTTAAATCCTAAGCTAGATGTCTTGAGGAGGCCTTTAGGTAGCTGACTTGAGACTATATTGCTTGATTGTGGTTGTTTATGTGATTTATAGCTTGACTATAGTTTGATAGTGGAGAGGAAGTTGGAAGAAACCGTGAGGAAGAGAGCTAGCCGAAATTCTGTTTTGATGTCCTGCTTTAAATTTGAAATTTTGATGATTATATAGCTGCTAAATTGATTGATATATGTTGTATTATGTGTGTAGAATGTGCCTTTCGAAAATCATTTCAAATGATTACCTAAAACTTGAGTTTTGGAAAAGTTCGAAATCTGGAAATTCACTAGCAGGGTAGCCAACCAGTGGTTCTTGGTCTGAACATAACTCTTTGTACAAAAGTCAAAATTGAGTGCCGTTTGTGGCATTCAAAACTAGACATTCAGAGGTTTCAAACGGTATAAGAATCCCCTGCTAGTTCATTTTGAGTAAACTGTAACGAATTGGCAAAGTAGACTGTTCTGTTCTGCCTATCTGTCCGAGAGAAACTGGGAAGTTGCATCTTGTGGCTCGATTCTGTCCTACTTATGAAAGCATTTTTAAAACAATGTATTCTGATGAAATGTATCATTTTGAACCTAGTTTCTAACACCATAAACCATTCTCAATTTGGACTTGTGTAGAGTTAGATATGGTCTGATTTCGAAACTGCGTCAAAGCTGGAAACTGGAAATTTTCTGAACAGGTTTCAAAAATCAGCCAACTTCAAACTATTATATCTTGTTGTTCAAAACTCTGCATTTAGTTACACTTGTTGTGTTTGAAACTTGGTTTGGAACTCTTATTGTGTTATAAATTTCAGAGGCTGATTCACTTTCGGTGAATTTTTCCGAATTTCCAAACATTGCTGAAAATCAAGACTGGTCCTGCCCTGTCTTCTTGAAACTGTAACTTTGAACTCAAATTTGAATGCTTTCTAGTTGGAATCTTGGAAAAGTGTCTTCAGGGAAGTTTTATTACTTTTAATCTAGTTTCCAACGGTATAAAGCTTTCCATTTTTGGATGTACCAAACTCAAGATCTAATTTTCCAAGTTTTGTCGCGCAAAACTGAAAATTTTTTATTTCGTAGGAAATGAGCTTTTAAGAACTTTTGACTTTCTTTCGACATTGATAGTCCGTTTTAAACATGATTTCATTGAGGATACAAGTTTCTCTTGTGATTTTAAATCCTCACTTTTAAATCTCGATTTTCGATAGATTGAAACTCTTCTAAGACATTATCTTAAATTTCAAGCGAGTGTACTTTCTTCCTTGATTGATAAGTGATTGTGAGTGATAGTTGATCATTATTTCTTCAGGTGCTCAAGAGGATTTTGAAGCGAATCTCGGAGTGGACAACTAAAGACTTTATTTGCTCACTTACTCACTTGTTTTGAATTGGTGAGTGTCAAGTGCATGAATTGTTGCTAAATACTTGAATTGTCCCTTATTAATTGACTATTTTGGAATTGTCGAGACGAGTGTGTACTTTATCGCACTCGTTCTCTTTTAAGTGAACTTATAATTGAATTGTGTGAAGTGAATTGATAATTGAATTGAGTGAATTGTTGCAATTGTAATCGTTCATCGGGGAACGCCCAAATCTCGTTGGCCAACCTTGCGACTCGAGCCGGCATGGGCTTGGTCGAGAAGCCTGGTGAACCATGAGAAAACAAAAGCTTGATCTTTTGAGAGATCTCGCTTGGCATACTTGAGTAGTATCGCCTTTTATAGCTGAAGTGCGGGCCCGGAATAGGGGGTGTGACGGTGAACGGAATTGTGAAGTAAGTGGAGTTCTACGGACTTAATATCTACCCAATTGACGGAATGTCACCGCATGGAGGTATTGGATCGAGTATTGGCAAAGCAAGAGGAATCTAGCTCTTGAGAGCTCCCGTATCGTTATTGATTGTGTTTTATTATTAATTGTGAATTTTCTAGCTTTATTCCCTATATAAGTGTTATTGTTATTTGAATTATGTGTTTGCATGCTTTTCTTGACCTCACTGAGTATTAACTCACCCCATTAGTTTGTTTTCCTTGACAGGAGCTCGGATTGGAAAGATTTTGGGGAAGCTGAATTGATTACCCTTTTATTAATATTTTGGATGTAATTGATTAGTTGAATTATGGTGGTTGTATATTTTTTGGGGATTTGATGTACTTTTGGGAACTTCATGATGTAGGATTTGAATATTTATGTAAGGAAGTGACTTTTCTTTATTTTGGCTTTTATTATTGGTAGTGTATCGTTAAATTTAAATTTGACTTGTATCGAGTCCGAGAGTTAGGCAGGCGTCCCGCCGATACCCTTTGGTTCGCCTTAGGGAGAAGTGGGGGCGTCACAGTCAAACTAGTCAAATCTAGTTAAATTAATCAAATGGAACAGGACTTATTGGACTAAAAGTCCATATCTATAACTTGACCCAAATTTATCATTTAAGTCCAAAATTTTCTCAAAATCCAAAAATGCCTTATAAGACTTTATATTTAGTGGGCCAACTTTATGGACTTTTTTAAGGCTTAAATGTCTTGTTAATTTTATTAGAATTCACTCAAACTAGAGAAACCCTAATTTCCTTAATATAAATGTATACACATTTTCCTTTAAAAAAAAAAAGAAACAAGCCAAAGAATTCAACTATTAAGACTTGTGCCTTAACATATTAAGAGGTTACACACCATGACTTGTGCAACGAATCAGTGAACACAACTTGAATATTGTATCAAGACTTGTGCATCATGCGGCGGAATCCACGGATTCATATTCATATGTAATAAAAAACAATGAATTGGACAGCGACTTTACCCAAAACATAAGCAAATAAATTACATTAAAGCCACAATTCAGGATTGTCAATGGCTGCACAATCAAAAAAGGAAAAAATTGTAGTTAAAAAAATACTTGAAAACTACGACTTATCAAATCTGTATTATTTCCCAATAATTAATCATAACCTGCTCTAATATCACTTGTTAGTGGTTGTTTATATTAACTTTTTGTAAAACATCACCTATTAAATTCAGAATATTTATGGTGATTACTGAGAAATAAATCAATAATAAAATTGTGGAAGCATACCTAGATTCATATTAATTAACTAGTACTTGAATCCTTCGAGATTTTGAAGCTGCCTTCCAGGTCATCACGTATTCACTGATCCCTTAAGAGACCCCTTTAGTTTCTCTCTGGTATCTTTCCTGATGATGGGATATCATGAAAGGGTTATTTTGTGGTATTAAAATACGACAATAAGAATACATATGACCCGAGGACCATAACTCTATTTATAGATAACTTTTCTATTATCTTTTAGATTCCTATTTTTTTCATGGCAAATCCCTATACACGGGGAAGGGACGCCACCCCTCGACTTTATTAGTAATCGTAAGAGAAGGTACAGATGAAATAACGAAAACTGAAAGTAGGGAGTACTACTCCCTTACATGTACACATCTAAAGGCTGTTGCAATGGAAACGTCTAATGAAACTAAAGATCATATATGGCTAGGCATTTGGGACAAGGAATCAAAAACACAGGAAACCATGTTAAGGTGACCGGCTAGCGCATCTGCAACCACATTCGCCTCCCTATAGATGTGATTTATGCTTTCTTGCAATCTCTCTAGCAAACACTTAATTGTCTGAACAATGTTACAAAATGGCCAAGTAGCCGAGCACTTTGATGCCACCAAATAAAAGAGTGTCTTAGAGTCCACCTTTGCCTCGATAAGGGATAATCCTCTACTACTGCAAATTTGTAGTCCGAAGAGTAATGCTCTGGCCTCTGCTTCTAATACTTGAATGTCACCAAATTCCTTGTAGAAAGCCATGATAACCTTATCCTGATGATTTCGAAGGACTTCTCCACCTGTGGCTCTCCCATTGTGACACTAGCATCCATGTTGAGCTTCAAAGAGCTTGGTCACGGCATCTCCCATTTTACTGTAATACACATTTTCCTCTTGCTATGCTGAACCTAGAAAAAGGACTGGATCCCAGAATCCTGGTCCCCCTTCAATTGTCTCTGTTTCACTTTGGAAGAAGCCTCCAAAAGTTTCAGGAAAGAGGTAATGTCTCTGATGATCAATCTTGACTCAATCTTAAGCCCTTCAAATCGTGTTGCATTCCTTCCATGCCATATAAACCATACTACAAGTAGCGAAATAAGACATCTAACATGGTGTGGTTGCCCGTCAGGTGTCGATAATATCCATTGCATCATTGAGGCATGGAGACGGGAGTGAAGCCAGAACGGAAGCCTGACAAGAGAGTTGAAGTGCATCCATACCTCCTGTGCTACCTCACTTTCAAAGAAAAAAATGCTAGCCATCTCCAGGGAAGAACAACATTGACATTTGGACGCCAAAGCTACCCCTCGGTGTTGTAAAATGCTATCTAGCTGAAGAAAACTATTCAACGCTCTCCAAGCAAAGAAGGACATCTTAATTGGAAGCAATGGATTCCAAACTGCCTTTAAGACAAGGGAGCCACCATGCTTTTGACGACCTAACTCATAGGCTGATTTAGTTGAGAATTCCCCCGAGGAGGCCACATTCTAGGCTAAAGTATCCTTACAAGAGGGCTGGATTGACAACTCAAGGATCACGTTAACAACATGCAATGGAACCCAGGATTTCAGTTTACACATATCCCATTCATTCCCATGGAAGAAGTTCACCACATCAAAACGAGGATAATATCCCAAATTATAAATTTGCATTAGTGGCTCACACAAGGCCTACCTGTCGCTCCAAAAATCCACCTTCCCCTCTCCAACCTTCCAAAAAATATTCTTCTCCACCTCCTCATGCACCGACCAGATTCTTTGCTAGGTAAGTGATCCTTTTGATCCATCTACCACCATTGGATGCACATCCCGACAATACTTTTGATGCATAAAATGCTATCTAGCTGAAGAAAACTATTCAACGCTCTCCAAGCAAAGAAGGACATCTTAATTGGAAGCAATGGATTCCAAACTGCCTTTAAGACAAGGGAGCCACCATGCTTTTGACGACCTAACTCATAGGCTGATTTAGTTGAGAATTCCCCCGAGGAGGCCACATTCTAGGCTAAAGTATCCTTACAAGAGGGCTGGATTGACAACTCAAGGATCACGTTAACAACATGCAATGGAACCCAGGATTTCAGTTTACACACATCCCATTCATTCCCATGGAAGAAGTTCACCACATCAAAACGAGGATAATATCCCAAATTATAAATTTGCATTAGTGGCTCACACAAGGCCTACCTGTCACTCCAAAAATCCACCTTCCCCTCTCCAACCTTCCAAAAAATATTCTTCTCCACCTCCTCATGCACCGACCAGATTCTTTGCTAGGTAAGTGATCCTTTTGATCCATCTACCACCATTGGATGCACATCCCGACAATACTTTTGATGCATATATTTCGCCCATAACAAAGTGCCTTTTTGCAGACTTACCCATAACTTCATCCCAAACACTTTAATCATGGTTGAAAAATCTCGCCAAGACCCCTCTCCTCCACTAGAAAGCAAAGACCTTGCCATAATCTCCAATAAATCTGATTATTGGCCCCAGAACTATCCCACAAGAAAGAATTCAACAGCCTTTCTAACAAATGCAAAACAGCCTTTGGGGGAGCCAAAACTTGAAGCATAAAGATCGGTGGGACGCTAATACATGCCGGAGAAGTATAATTTTCCCCCCACGTGATAAAATTATGCAACTCCAGCTATAGATTCTTACCCTTACTTTCTCCAGAATTCCGTCCAAGATCCTTCTACGCAGTCAATCCATAAACAAAAGAGCCCCTAAATATCGCACCGGAAGCTGCTCTCTACGAAATCCAAGAAAGGAATTAACTAATTGCACTTTCGATTGTGATAACCTAGGTGAGCAAATAAAGGAGCTCTTCGAGACATTGATCCTTTGGCCAGATATTCACTGGTACCACTCCAAAAACTCCATTAATCTTCCTATTAGATAAACATTAAACGTCCACATCCTAATAAATACGTTAAAGCCCGAACTATAATTGATCATTTTAATTGAACTTAACCTTATTTAACAGTTTGTGATGCATAATTATTCACATATATGTCCAATGTTGGATTAAGGATCCAACAAGCTAATATTAGACAGCTGATCAAGGCTGCAACATAGTAGTAGTAGTAGTAGTAGTAATTGTAGCAAGTTTTTTCCATGACAATTTTGGGATTGTTGTGTTACAAGTGAAGATATTTGGGACTGATAACTTGCTGCAACAAGTGGTTTACAGATGGAATCCTAAAAACACACATTAGCTTAACACATTTGCTGGATATAATAGGCGTGACAAACACTAGAGGTAACGTTCACTTCGTTGACTTGACTTAACCTAGATGTCAGTCACTATAAGTTTTTGCTTTGGATAAAATAAATCTAAGAAACTTTTTTCCTCTTTTTTTTTCTTTTTTTTGTGGATTAATTCTAATCTATCATTGCCTTGCTTAATTGCATAAAACTTTCTCCAAAACAACAGTAAATATATTTCTATTTGGTTGTGTATGATGTATATTTTTAGGGATAATTTAAAAAATCTCTACTAAAATTTCTAACAGATATCTATTGGGATTTTAAAAATATTACCACCACCCTTCAAACAAAATTTTTTATATCAATTTTAGTTCAATATCATAGACATATTTTTAAAGTACTCATTTAAAGAGAGAGATGTACTTTTAGTACAAATTTACACTTTTGTATTGTCCTATATTGAATTTTATACTAAATTAATTTTTAAGATAAGATTTTTATTGGAGACTTTTGAAAGTTAAGGAGTGTTACATGCAATAATAATTATTAGAATAATTTGTTTTGTCAGTTTTCATTTTCCAAGATTTTTTCATACATAAATGTAGTAGTTGTAGCAAGTTTATTCCATGACAACTTTGGAACCTTTTTTTGTTTGACAAGCCAAGTCTGTTTGGATTGTAAATTTTAGAGGTTTTGTAGAAAAAAATATTATAACAATTTGATATATGTAAGATAAAAAGATTATTAAAAAGTGTATCAAATAATATTTCAAAAATTTTCTACAAACACCCACAAACCAAACAAGTTGCCAAGCAATTTAGAGATGGAAGCTCGGACACACATGAACTTGATGTGAGCACGGAGTCTCTAGGTGTGGTGCTACTTACTCAGTAAAGGAGCTATCCAAGTCATTTGGAAGATAGAGAATAAAGACAGAAATTTCCAGCTCAAGTTTCATTAGTTTTGTTTTTAGTTATGGCCTAATGTTTCTAGTCTATGTCTTTGTTAGTTTAGTTGTTAGTCTTAGTCCATTGTAAATCACATTGTTAGTTAATTTACGGACCACAATTAGCATCTTGGATCTGAGTTATTTAGTTAGATTACGGGCTGAACTAAAGGTCCAAATTAGTTGTGTCTTTAGCTAGTCCCAGTTACATTATGTCTATGGTGTAAAGAAACGATAAAACATCATTTTTGCTCTTTCAATAATAGTTTACGACATTTTACAAAACTTTGTTCTTGAGAGTTGCTCTCTTGGCTCTATGAGCCTTTCTTGAACACTTAGAATTATCTAGTGTTCATTCAGCTTATCAATCAAGTTCATCATCCTTGATTGTGGCGCCTTCTACCATCCTAGGGTTCACTAGTTCGTAGGATTGTGGGTCAAGAATGTATCGAGGTTCACAATCACGGGCATTAGAGTGGTCCGAATTAGAATATTTTACCAATTCCAAGCTTGTGATAATCACCATTGATTTGGGGTTATGTTGTCATGAATTTCGTCATCAATGAGGTTCGTATTAGCTGGTATCAGAGCTAGTTGGTGATTTTTCAGGTTATATCCTTTGTTTTTGTTCAATTTGTTACTGTTATTCTTGGTTAGACTCAAATTGTTGCTGTCTCTAAAGAACTGCTAGGGTTTATGTTCGTCGCGTCTTAGTTTTCTCTTGTTCATTGTGTTTATTTGTTGTGCAATATGTCTGTACCTTTGTGTCATTGCTTTCTTGTGTTTTTAGTCCAGATTTTGGTATTAAATTCATGTTGTTTCTCTATGAAATTGTTCCAGAAAATTTTTAAAAAAGGGGTATAGCCGCTAGGGTTTTTCCCTTGTCGCGAACCAAAATTAGGGTTTCATTTCCTACTTGCTGTCCGAATTTGATTCTTGCTGTTTGCCTTCATTTTGTGTTTCCAGAATCTTGTGTTCTTGTTCTTCATAATTTAGTTCAAGTTTTAAGTCAAAAAAGGGGTTTGCAGCTGCTAGGGTTTCTTGTCACGAACCAACTAGGGATTCGCTTATTACTTGTTGGCCGACGTTGTTCTTACTATTTCTTTCAATACTTGTTTCTAGAATTTGGTATTATTGTTGTTTCTTGATTGTAGTTAGGGTTTCGAGTTTTAAAAAAAAAGAATTTGTCATTAGTTCTTGCAAATTTCTGGTTTTACCTTCTTGAAGGAGCCCGAACCTTGTTCTAGGGTTTCTTGATTGCTACGTGTTGAGTTTGGAAAAGAATTGTACTGATTGTGCATAAATTTCTTGCAACTTTGAGTCAAAACTTCAGAATTCTTGAATTTCTTGATTGTTCAAGTAACAATCTTGAAGTTCTTGAAGCTTTAGTCTCGGTTCTTGAAGCTTTGTTCAATCCTAAATCTGTCTTGTTCAAAACCAAGAACCGTGGGCTGCTTGGGGATAAAACCTTCGAAACTTCCTTCGTTTCTTGATTTCTGGAAATACCTTCATGAGTTCTTGAGAGAATCTTGAAGTTTTGTTGGGTTTTGGGAACCGAAATTTTGAACATTCAAGCTGGAAAAAAAAAGTTCTAGCTGCTAAGTCCCTTGTTTCATCAAAATTCTTGGTTGATGTTATTGACCAGAATTTGATCAATAAATTTGTTGTTATAAGCCATGAAATTTGATCTATTAAAAGTCCAAAATTGCACTTGATTTGTGTTTTGTGAAGCTTCAAATTCGGCTGAACAGAAAGCAAGAAAACAGACGCATCCTTTATCCAATTTCCAATCAGATTGGGTAGTTTCCTAAAACCAACCACCATTACCTAATTCTTGTGGGAAACTTTGTGAAACCAATTTCTAAAAACCTTGTGACACTGGAAAAAGGGGATGATACGAACCCGCCCAATGGTATGAACTCGTATCCCACCAAACCCTGGACCTGGATGAAGAAATCAAGTTGGAGTACAGAATAACACTTGACTCATCTAAACCTCAAGATTATGAACCTTGAATTGAATCTCAACCCACAATCGAATGATTTAGTGAACTAATGTTGTTGGTAGAAGAACGCCACAACCAAGGTGTGTACTTGATTGAGAAGATCGAATTGAATAAATCAAGAAAAACTCTCAAGTATTCAAAAGAAGCTCTCTTGGACAAGAAGAAAGTGAATAAACTCACAATTTCTGTAATTTTCTCATTAGCTAAAAACATTTGGAAGGACTAAGCTATTTATAGCCTTACATGGACTCAAAACCCTAATGTGCTTTGGAATTGTCTAGAAATCCTAATGTGATTTGGAATCACTTATTTTCCTAAAACTAGCAACTAGGAATTCGACTCACTTGAGAGACTAAGTTGGCCGAATTTAGTTACATAAATAAACTAATTAAAACAGCAAATAAATCAGCACTTAAACCTATGCTATCATTATTTTAATTAAATGACACAACTACTAAAGGAATAATTTAACTAAACTAATTTGCTTCTAACTCTTCATGTGTTTGAATGGGGATTTGGATCTTTATGTTCTCATCATTCCCCTCCTCTTGAAAGCAATTTACCCACAAATTGAAGCATGAATGATGACAAGAAGAGTTACATGCCTTTGAGTCAATCTTGTTATGATGACTACAAATTTCATCCAATGCAAAAATCCCTTGCTAAGTTGGAAAACAACCCTTGTTAAAACCTTGAATCTCACGAACCAGCTTCAATGTATGCTCAACTTGATCGCTTGTAGTCATGAGGTAAGGATCCACAAAGTGGTATGATGTGCACCCCATGAAACTGAAACTCATGCTCGAATACACTTGCAAGACACCAAGGCAGCTTTGTTGGAGTTGGAGCTTCACGTGGACTAAGGGCAAGACGACAATTCTAGTGGCAATGATCATTGAGGAAGTCATTCTTTAAATGAACCCTTGGTACACAACCAGTCCCAAAATTTGGAATGTTCCCTTCAAGATGAGCTCGAATTAACTCCTAGAGGACAAACTCCATGGAAACTTGCAAAGTGTACAATTGACTTTGGAAGGGAACACGTCAAGATCAAATCTACTTGACTTTGCTTGATCTGCATAAAAGAAGAAACACTAAACAAAGTAAAGGTAAGTTCGTTAGGAAAACAATAAGCCCTCACATTTTGCTCAAAATTAGCCCACTTTCTCCCTTTTTTTCCTTCTCAACTAGCTCATGACAACTAACTTGTATAGATGGAACTTCAAGGTTTTCAAGCTCAAGTTCATTGCTAGCATTCGTAGATACTTCTTCAATCAATGGCGGACTAGAAGGAACATCTTTTTTATTACCATTGGTTGACACATGATTAAGTTGCTAAGTATGAATTCAGCACTTGGCTAACTTCCTCATTCGTAGAATCAGTTTTTGGTCCAACTTCGGAAATCATCCTTTGGTTCATGAGGCTTTGACTCAATCCGAGAATTCTTAGGCTCCATGGCTCTATTATTACGACACTCCTTAGATGAATCTCATTTGATTGAGGATGACTTCGACTTAGATACTCGATGCAAACTTCTTTGCTCCTCCTCATACTCATCACAAGTACGCTTATACCTTTTATATACACACAAAGCACGGAAATGATCTATTTCCTCCTGAAGTGAACGAAACTCATTTTGTGAATGCAACAATCTCGAAGAAGTTTTGAAACTAGAGTGATCAAAAGCCCTCCTCTTGGAAGGTTCATACTCCAAGAATTCTTGATGATATGAATGAGATATAGCTCTGTGAGGCATGGTTAAGTGACCTGCAAAATTGGTTAGCAAAGAAAGAAATTCCTCTCAACATATAAGCACACGTGTGTGCACTCGTCACTCATGTATCACTTAAATTTATACACTCTAATAATCTCACCAATCACTTCTCAAGTCACTTGATTGCCTCTCTTGAAGAAATCAAAATTTTCTCAATGAGATTCAATCAAACGTTTCACCAAGTTCACACTAGATGGTGGTGGATGAGTGCTAGAAATTTGAAGTGAAAAGGACTGATATAATGCTTCAAAACCACGCTGGAAAATTACCTAATCTGGCTGCACAAGTGACTCAAAATTTGGAACTTTTGACTTTAACTAGTGACTCAAATCAGGAAACTAACTACCAAGTGGAATCCAAGACTGATTTGGGACTCTTTTTGGGACACATAAACACGAAATTTAACCTAGAATAAGACTCAAAAAACACAAATTTACAAGCTAGATAGATTATAGAATTCGACTAATAAAGAAACAAGATGGCTGAATTTTTTTTTTTTTTTTTGGAGTATAGAATAACCTTTCTACCCCGATTGCACCCTTGGCTGGAATTTTGGAAGTTGAATCCAATTGGTTCTTGGATTTATTTTGGAGTATAAAAACTGCTGATTTTTGGGAAGTAATTTTCATATATGAGCAGCTAGCAAAATCTAAATTAGATTAGTTATGTGATGACTAGGGTTTGTAAGCAATCCCAAGTCAACTTGGTTTCCAAATCAGTTTTGCCTTCTTGTTTCAATCCAAGAGTGATCTGACTGTTGTTTCTTTTCTTGTTTTCTTTTTTTTCACAACAACTCTTTATTTCTTTTCTTTTTAATTTCGGATCAAACACTCGAGGACAAGAATTCAAGCCACAACAAGAAACAAGAATCAGCCACTACTTTGTTCAAGAAATAGGAACTAGGGTTTGCAAGAATTTTCAAGATTTGGAAACTTTTGTTCAAGAATCCAAGAAACCCTAATTGTCCACCCAAGAACTTCAACGAAAGTATCCAAAAATTCCAGAAATTCAAGTTTCCTTATCAAGAAATTTCAAGAACTTGAACACCTCCAAGAACAAGAATGATTTAGTCGTGGATTAACTTCAAGAAACACAAGACTCAACACAAATTGACAAGAAACCCTAGGCTAAGGCTTCGGATTTCTTAAGAAAACAACAACCAAAATTTTTTTTATGAACAGTAACGGTGAACAGTAGAATGAATAATATCAATGAATAGTACCGATTTTTTTTACTCTAAGCAATTTCAAGACTCAAGAAACAAAACAACAAGATTCCAACAATATTCAAGAACACGTGAACAAACAAGGAATAGTAACAAAAACCCTAGTAGACTACTAGATGCCAATTAAAATTCGAATCAACAAGGATAAACAAGAAAACCCTTAGTGACTCTATGAAGAACAAAAATGACCAGAATTGAAATTAAAGAAACTTACAAAGGCTCGAACAAGATATACTTGATGTCATCAACTAACTCTGATTACCAAACTGATACAAATTTGCCCGATAGTATGAACTCGTATCCCACCAAATCCTGGACCTAGATGAAGAAATCAAAGTTTGGCGTGCGGAATAACACTTGACCCCGTCTAAACCTTAAGATTATGAACCTTGAATTGAATCTAACCCATAATCGAATGATTTAGTGAACCAATGTTGTTGGTAAAGAGAATGCCACAACCAAGGTGTGTACTTGATTGATAAATTCGAATTGAATAACTCAAGAACAAATCTCAAGTATTCAAAAGAAGCTCTCTTGGACAAGAGAAAGTGAATAAACTCACAATTTCTGTAATTTTCTCATTAGCTAAAAATGTTTGGAAGGACTAGGCAAATTTATAGCCTTACATGGACTCAAACCCTTAATGTGCTTTGGAATTGTCTAGAAATCCTAATGTGATTTGAAATCACTTATTTTCCTAAAACTAGAAACTAGGAATTCGCTCACTTGAGAGACTAAGCTGGCCCGAATTTAGCTACATAAATAAACTAATTAAAACAGCAAATAAATCAGCACTTAAAACCCGCGCTACCACTATTTTAAATCAAACGACACAATTACTAAGGGAATAACCTAACTAAACTAATTTGCTTCTAACTCTTCATGTGTTTGAACAGGGATTTGGATCTTCATGTTTTGATCAGGGAAAAAATTTCTAGATTTGTTCCAAGAGATACAGTCCAAGTAAATTTCCAGATTTCATAACTCCTTGAACTAGAGGCGAATCACCTTGTTTCCATTGTTCTAGAGACGAAATCCAGTAGTCCCTTTGAGTCGTTACTTTTTTTCAGCAGTTTTTACTCCTAAATTCTAATAGTTTCAAGCCTTAACATACCTTCAAAGTACACAGTTCATCACAAGTTAAAAATTTCCATATTTGGTGTCACTTTAATAGCCGGTTGAGTCGATAATTTCCATCTTAAACTTTAGTAACTTTCCAAATTTGTTAGTCGTCATTTTCCTAGTGTTAGCATCACGTCCTTACCAAGTTCATTGATTTGATACTCTTAGATTCATTCTAGCAAAACTTCCAGCCATATTCATGTTCCAAAGTTGAGTTTACTCTTTAGTTGGCTACACTCCAAAAAGCTTGATAGCGGGGCTCCGATTAAACACTTGAAAAGGGGAGACTTACCTATTCAAGAGAGGCAACCGAGAGACCATTTGAGAGCTAGAGTGGAAAATTTGAGTGTAAACACGAGCATGAACGAAATACAACATAAGGGAGCGAGAAAGGACATATTTCTTTTATACAAACAATTTTCTTTGTAGGGTACCTAAGAGATGGAGGAATATGAACCTAAAGTAGACCTTGTCGCTAAATTAGAAACTTATTTGGTAATTTTTCTAGAAGAATCTCCAATGACATCGACACTCTACATGAAAGGATGGATCGAGATGGAATGTCTCAAATGCCATCTAAGGGAGCGGACGAGACAAGGGCAAGATTGGAGAATTTGAGAGCTCCAATGATGAAGGATTCGAACAAAGGCCGAGACCAAAGATGTCGTGACCTGAACTAAGAGAGTGATCCTATTAAGGGGATCAAAATGAAGATTCCAGCGTTTCAGGGGAGGTCAAATCCCGAGGAATACCTTGAGTGGGAACAAAAGGTGGAGATGATCTTCAAATGTCACAACTGCACCGAGGAGCAGAAAACCAAGCTCGTGGTAATTGAATTTACTGATTATGTGATTATTTGGTGGGGAATAATTATGCACAAGTCGAAGACGAAGTGGGCAACCCGCAATCACCACTTAGATCGAGCTTCGAGGTATTATGAGGAAGAGATTTGTCCTGAGCTACTACTACCACGATCTGTACCAGAAGTTGCAGACATTATCACAAGGGAGTCGCAGCATTGAGAACTACTACAAGGAGATGGAGCCAATGTTGAAGAGGACCATGAAGCCACTATGGCAAGATTTCTTAACGGGTTAAGATCTGATATAGCTGAGAGACTCGAGTTGCAGTCATATGTGGAGATTGGTGAGATGGTTGACAAGGGCGTGAAGATTGAGCAGGCCAAGCCAACCAAAGCGAGATTTTGGTAATTCCAAGCAAGCGGACAAGCCATTTACTCCTATATCAAAAACAGAGCAACCCAAGTGAGACACTAAATCAGCTACTAAAGTGTCTTTTAGAGCCACAACAGGGAAGGAGTCGAGGCACTAAATGTTTTAAGTGTCAAGGATGAGGGCACATAGCTAGTCAATGCCTTAATCAACGAGCAATGATCATGCTCCCTAGTGGTGAGATAGTGTCAGACGACGAAACTGAATACGACGATATGCCATCACTCATGGATGAGGAAGATGATTCCCGTGAAGAGTGCGCAATAGTTGAGCAAGTTGGGACTTGGGGCACCAAGAGCCTTATCCGCCCAACTTAAGGACAAAGATGCATAGCATGAGAACATCTTCTACACACGATGTCACATCAAGGACAAAGTGTGTAGTTTGATAATCAATGGAGATAGTTGTACTAACGTGGCAAGCCCACTAATGGTTGAAAAGTTGGAGTTGGCGACAATGGATCACCCGCAACCCTACAAGCTACAATGGCTCAACAACAGCGGTGAAATTCATGTCTCCAAATAGGTACTTGTTTCATATAAGATTGGTAGATATGAAGATCAAAGTTTGTGTGATATAGTTCCTATGCATGCTAGTCATATTATACTTGGTAGACCCTAGCAATATGATAGGAAAATGTCTTTTGATGGGGTTAGTAACAAGCACACTTTTACGCACAGAAATAGAAAAGTCACATTAGCTCCTCTTATACCTAAACAAGTGCATGACGACAAACTTAATTTGCAAAGGAAGTTTGAGAAGGAAAGTGAGAGAAGAAAATCATTAACTAAGGCCGAAGTTAGTGAGTCTAAAAAATCATAAAGTAGAAGCGGCCAAGGTTGGGAATGTTAAAAAGAAATTGAATTTTCTTAGCGTGAAGCAGTCTTTACTCGTATTTTGTCGTAATGAGCTTTTGTTGACTACTAGCGAGTTAGACCCAACTTTGCCAAGTAAGGGTGCTTTGCTTTTGCAGGTACAATGAGGTATGAAGGTAGTGAATAAAGCATGTATTGTTCCTAGATACCTTGAAGAGTTGCAAAGTTTCAATGGGATTGCATGTAGTTACAATCGGTCGGAGAAACAAAACTTGCAATTGGATGTCCAACTTTCAAGTTCAAAGGGACGTTGTTCTTTAATAAGTTTTAATGCTTCATTCAAAATGTTTCCATTCAATTTTGATCAAGCACTACTCATTAGTACTTTGTTAATTTGCTGTAATTTTGATCACTTATTCATTGCTTTGTGTATTGTAGGGATTGATGTTCTTCATTCACTTGCATTGGAGTTTATGGAGGAATACCAACGAGTGACATTTACGGCGTTAAAGAAGCATGAGATGATGTTCCGTTTGCTACCTATTGAAGGACTTGAACTCTTAAGCATTAAAGAGATCCATAATTTCTTTTCTACTAAAGTTGTGTAGGTGTCGATGTTCAAGCCGCATCAACTAAGTGCCCCTCCATTGGAGTTTGCGAGCCGCAATGATCATTGTTTAACCCAATTCTTGTGCATGGAGAATAAGTTGACCAAGCGCCACATGACTTTCCTTATGTGTGTTATGATCTTTCCATGCATGGTTCAGTCTAAGCGAGACAACATGCTAACAGATTTGAGGACAAATCTCTCTCAAGAGAAGGGGACTAATGTGAGCATAGAGTCTCTAGGTGTGGCGCTACTTGCTCATTAAAGGGGCTGTCCAAGTCATTTGGAAGAAAGAGAATAAAGACCAAAATTTCCAGCTCAAGTTTCATTAGTTTTGTTTTTAGTTATGGCAGAATATTTCTAGTCTATGTCTTCGTTAATTTAGTCGTTAGTCTTAGCCCATTGTGGATCACATTATTAGTTAATTTATGGACCAAAATTAGCATCTTGGATCCGAGTTATTTAGTTAGGTTATGGGCCAAACTAAAGGTCCAAATTAGTCGTGTCTTTAGCTAGTCCTAGTTACTTAGGTCTATGGAGTAAATAAATGATAAAACATCGTTTTTCTTCTTTAAATAACTGTTTACGACATTTTACAAACTTTGCTCTTGAGAGTTGTTCTCTTGGTTCTACGAGCCTTTCTTGAACACCTAGAATTATCTAGTGTTTGTTTGGCTTATCAATCAAGTTCATCATCCTTGATTGTGGCAACGCCCCATTTTTTTTTAAAATAAAAAAGAAAGGCATTTAAAAATTGTAGACACCAAATTTTTATTTTTAGCTTTATTTAGTTATTCTTATTTTTATTGTAATTGATTAAATGATAGTTAGGTTAGTATTCATTTTGCTTATTAGGCTCATGATTTTTATTTTTAAGATATGTTTGTATTAAAATTTTGAAAAGGAAAATCTTCACAAAAATATGTTTTAATCACAAAAGATTCGATTTCTTTAAAATAAATGTATTTTCTATTAGGAATTAATTTTGTTTGCTTAACCTAAAATTGATTTGGAAAACAGAAAAAAAAAAGGAAGCCACGCGCGCGTACAGAAACACGCGCACTATTCATCATCTTCCTGGTTTCGTACGAAGCCAAGAAACAAGGCTCAAAATTGCAGCAGCCATTTGTCCAAGATTTACTCGATTCTTTTGCATTTTTTCCCTCCAAGCCTAGTACAAGGCCACATCACCCCTCCAAGACTTATCATGAAGATTCCAGAAAATAATAGCATCAAATGGCTCAAAATGCAGCAAACAACTACCATTGATGCTAGGTTTTGAGGGTATCTGGTGCCTATAAGAAGGCTACAAAACGCGAGGACAAGAGGTAGAGTAATTGGGGTGGCAGCTAGGATTAGAGAAAAAAGAGAAAAAGCAGAAGAGAGGGCTACGGGAGAAGCTAGAGCTGAGGGAGATGAAACAAAGAAAGAAACCAAGCAAAGGAGAGGTGACGGGCTGAGTGGAGAAAACTAAGAAGGAAACCAAAGAAAAAACAGGAGGAAGAAAGAAAAGCTACGGGCAGGCTGGGACGAAAGGCAAGTGAAGGAAAAAGGGAGAAGCTTGGGGGGGAATTGGGGAGTTTTCGGGCAGAGTGAGGAACTGAGAGTAAGAGCTAGAGAAGAAGAGGGAAAATCTGGGAAAAATGAAAAGGAGCGCAAGAGGAGAAAGAAACTGGGACGAAACAAAAGAAAACAGAGGAGAAAGGCTTCGGCAAGAAACCAGAGCCAAGGAAAAGCAGAGGAGCAAAGCTGAGGAAAAACAGAGCAACAAGAAGGAAAAATCTGGGGAAATTGAGAGGGAGCTTTCGGGAGAACAAAATGAGAGAGAGAGAGCCAGAGACAGTAGACGGAAAAAATTGAAAAAGGGGGGAGGAGAAAGGAAAAAGCTTGGGCAAAAACAGAGCAAAGCAAAAATAAGAAAAAACAGAGGAGGCTTCGGAAAAAGTGACGAGGAAATTGGAAAAAACAGAGCCCGTTGTCAGCTTCATCATCGCCGAGCCTTCACTTAGAAAGGAAGCACGGTAAGCTGTCCTTTTCCTTTCAAATTTCAAATTTCTTCAAGCTCCCGAAACCTGTTTTTTCCATGCCTTGGTTTGTGGCAATTTCCTGTTGGTTATTCGCGAATTTGGAATATGTATGTTTTATATGATGACTGGAACTGAAATCTCCTATGTCTCTGACAAATTTTGGGGCGGATTATAGCTTCAATTGAGTAGAGAATCAGTGACCTTTTTTATGCTCATTTGTTGTTTGATAAAATGTCTGATTGAAAGTTATACTTGAAAAATGACTTGTCTGCATTTGCGTGTGAAGAAAACGAAAAGACAGCAAGTTCAATGTTTTGTCAAAACACGATAGCTGATTTCATGGTAGCGAGAAATGGGTTTTGTTAATAGATGCAGGTTGTTTTGAAAATCTTGGAGCTTTGATAGAGGTTAGTTTTCATCAAAAATTGCCTAGGCAAATACGCGAGCTTCAGTCGCGTTTACAGAAGGAAATAGAGCCTGAGCATCGCGAGGAAGACGAACTGGGATGGAGAAATGTTTACAAATTTGCAATTTGACCCCTGCCCTTTGGTGAAATCACATTAAAGCCTGCATAACTTGTGAGGACCCGGATTTTATTTCCTTACTTTTATATTATTTTAATGGCTTAATTAGTTATTTATTCACCCGTTTACTCCGAATAATTTATTTTATTCATTTTAAAACTCATTGTATGCAAAAATGTCTCTTTTATATTTTTAAACGTTCCGTTCGCGAATTTAATTTTTCTACGGCTCGTTTAGCGAGAAATAGCAAATACTCGTTTTTCGAGACAATATTCGATTCGAGAGTGCAATAGTCTTGGAAATTTGAGGACTCATGTTTTATTCTTAAAATAGTTATTTTTAGGATTAATTACCCTAGTATTAGTTATTTATATTATTGTTACAAGAATTCCATTTAGGTTTCATTTTATCACGCGCGAATTGGAAGTTCGCGTATACCGAACCGGAGCGGTTAATTGGAGATTTAAGAGATTTATTCTAAACTACTAAGAGTGAATAATTATAATGTTAAAAGAAATACATTAGAGGTTTAGTGCACACGTGAAACGAACCCGAGAGAAAACGGACACGAAACGCGTGTGTGCGTACACTATTCAAAGTTGACTTTTTGGCTCAAATTTGAACCACCAACCACCGAGCTTCTCCAAGAAACTTTAGAAATCAGATCACTCTCTCTCTTCTCTCATTCTTGGTCGGCCAAGCTTCCAAGGGAAGAAGGAGGAAACCCAACTTCATCTTGCACCATTTTTGTTCCAATCTTGCACCCACAAACACCATCCAACTTGCAAATCACTTGGAGATTCACTTGGACTAGAAAGGAAACATCATCTCACGGTTTTTCTTGGGGCTTTAGAGGTGCAAAATTTTTTATTTTCACTCAAGGAGTAGAAGGTAATCATCCGGTCACTTAATCTTAGTTCTAGTTGGTTAAATTTTGCTAGAAGATTGTAGCTTCATGATTATTGTTGTGGGTTGAGTTTAAACATTGGAGTGGCTCTATGAAATCCCACAATGGATATATTGGACTGATATGGTGATTATGAGTGTTGTTGGTGTTAATTATGTGTTAATCAAGTGGATATAAGTTAGAAGAGTGAAAAGAAAAACCGAAGGAAACTGCGTAGGAAGTGGCCGAATTCTGCCCTGTATTTCCGCGCACTTGGTTTGAATTTTTGATGCTCAAACGACCTTGAATCTGATGTAGATATGTTGTGTAGGATGTGTGAAAAGTTTCCACCAAAAATCATGTGAATAGGTTGAGTAAAAGTTGGAATTTCGAAATTGTACAAATCTGGAAAATGCTGTCCAGGTGTGCTGGACAGAGCAACTTTGAACGATCATAACTCTCTGTCTGGATGTCGTAATTGAGTACTGTCAGTGGCATTTGAAACTAGACATCCGTAGTTTTCTAATGGTGTATCATGTACCTTCTAATTCAAAGTAAGTCATCTGTAGTGATTGATCAAAATCGGCTGTCCTGTTCTGTCAGTGCAACCGAGAAAATTGTAGAAGCTGCAAATTTTGGCTCCATTTTCTCTTATTTGTAAACTGAATTTCAGAATGACTCCTTCTGATGAATTGTAGGCTTGTGAATCTAGTTTCCAACGCCACCAACCATACTCAATTCAAGTTGTATTGAGTGATATATAGCCGAATTTCCGAACTATACCAAAGCTGGAAAACCCTGATTTTGCTAGCCGATTGGTCTAGTTTGACGTGGGTCATGTTGTTTCGAACATTTTGGAGTCAAACACACACCAATGTGTATTAGATGTTTCCTGGACCTTAGTGTCACCAATAAACCAAATTGGAGTAGTTTTCATTGGGCAAAATGTTTGAAAAAGGAAAAGGAAGAAATAAGACAGATTTGTCTTGGAAATTCCTTAAACTTTGGTAGTTTTGTTAACTACCTTCCCGTGTGAATTTTCAAATGAAATTTGATAGAGGAGTAGTCCTCATATGGAATTTGAATTGTACCAATTTTGATGTCATTCTAAGACCATTTCAATATACAAATGATGTGCCAAAGTTGTTCTTCAAATCTGGAAAATGGACCGAACAATCCTTAGTTTTGACCAACTTTGAGCTGCTATATCTTGACACTCAAAACTCCAATTCTTGTTCCGTTTATTGTTTGAAACTTGATTGGACTTCTTATTTTGTTACGAATTTCGGAGGCTAGTTCACGTTCTGTGAATTTTGCCGAATTTCCAAAGTTTACCGAAAACTAAGACTGAAACTGTCTTGTAAGTATAAGTCAGCCACTTTAAGCTGAAATTTGAATGTCTTCCATTTAGAATTTTGGAAAAGTGTCTTCTAGGAATTTTTAGTACTTTGAAACTAGTTTTCAACGGTATAAAGCTTTTCAATTATGGACCTATTGAGTGCAAGATACGATTTTTCAAAGATTGTCCCTTAAAGCTGAATTTTCGAACTTGTTGGGAAATGAGTTTTTGGAAACTCTTCCCTATCCTTTGATATTGATTGACCGTTTTAGACTTGACTTCATGAAGGAAATCAGTTTTTCCTTGTGTTATTAAACACCACTTTTGAATCTAGAATTTTGAGCAAGTAAAGCTCTATTTCATGACATTTTTTTAGATTGTACAAGTGTACAATCTCCCTTGTTAATAAGGGATTTATAAGTAATAGTGTATTATAGCCAATTGTTATTTGCTCAGGCGCTCAAGGGAACCTTCAAGAGGAACTCCAAGCGGACGCCTAAACACTTGTTTGAGTACTTACTCCCTTACTTTAATTGGTGAGTGTCAAGTGCATGAATTGTTGATAAATGCTTTAATTGTTAATTGAGTATTATGGAATTGTTGAGACGAGCGTGTACTTTACTGCACTCACTCTTCCTTAAGTGATACTACAATTGAATTGTGCTATGTGAATTAAGTGAAGTGTTGCTATTGCAAACCATATTTGTGTTGTGATGTCGAGTGGAGTGAACCTCCTCGACTTATGTGTATACTCGTGGGGACGCGCTCGTCCTCTCTTTCTTTTAATTATGCGATACTTGTTACTTGAATACATATGATCGGTAATTGTTCATAAACATGTCTAACTCGTTAGCTCTGAGCGGATGCATGTACCACACCAATCTAGGTGGGAGGTGCCTCTCATACCGTCTCAGTGCTATAATCGGTTCCCTGAGTGATAGCATGTACCACACCAATTTGGGTGGGAGGTACCTCTCATGTCGACTCAAACCCTAAACAAATAATCGATTCTCTGAGCGATAGTATGTACCACATCGATTCGGGTGGGAGGTACCTCTCATGTCGACTCAGAACCCTAAATCATTTTCAGTTGATTGGAGCGATGTCTCATCGACCACTGAGTGATACTATGTACCACACCAATTTGGGTGGGAGGTACCTCCCATGTCGACTCAAAATTATAAACAAAGTATGAGTCGATTGGAGCGATGTCTCATTGACCACTGAGCGATAGCATGTGCCTCACCGATTCGGGTGGGAGGTACTTCTCATGTCGACTCAGAACCATAAACGTATAATTGATTCCCTGAGCGATAGCATGTACCACACCGATTCGGGTGGGAGGTACCTCTTATGTCGACTCAGAACCATAAATGGAGTAAGTGAAGTTCTACGGATTTAACTTTGGCAAAGCAAGTAGGAATTAGCTCTTGAGAGCTCCTGTATCCTCAGTGAATATGTTTAATTGAAAATTGTGAATTGCTTGAATGTTACAGCTTTATTTCTCGCTTAAATGATATTGTTATTTAAATTACGTGTTTTGCATGTTTTCTTGACCTCACGAGCATTCGCTCACCCCGTTAGATTTGTTTTCCTTAACAGGAGCTGAATCGGAAAGGGATTTTGGAAAAGCCTACTTGATGAATCTTTTGACTCGAATTTTGGAATGTATTTGTCTAGACATCTTTTTGGGAAGTTGTATATTTTGAAAAGTGGATGTATTTTGAACTTGTGATGTAAGATTGAATATTTATGTATGAAAATGATTTCGTACCTTTATTCCGACTTTCATTGTTAGTAATGTATCTTAAGTTTGAACTAGAATTATACTGAATCCTGGCGAGAGTTGGGCAGGTGTCCCGCGGATACCCTTTGGTTCGTTTTAGGGAGAAGTGGGGGCGTCACATAACTTCCAGATCTTGTTCAATTAAGTCATGATTTAAACATAAATTGACCCCTGGACGTTACTTCTTTTTTTAATTTCGGCCCCTAAACCATGAGTAATTTCATCACGGCCCGAATGATTTGATTTTTCTTTCAATTAGGTCCTGAATTAATTTCAAATTGATCCCTGGACTTAGTTCTCTTCATGTTTTGTACATTTTGACCTTTGATCCTTGGCTAATTGTGCTACGGCTCACATAATTTAGTTTTTCTTTCAATTGGGTCCCTGCTACAATTGCAAATTGGTCCTTGAACTTTATCTTTCCTTCGATTTTGGCCCCAAAGTTCTGGAAATCGTAATTAGGCCCTAAAAACTTTCTGATATTTGCAATTTGGTCCTTGGCAGCTTTAATTTCGCGACTTCATGGCTTGTTTGCTTCAATTAACCACCATGCTTTGTTTAAATTGCACTTCATTCATAATTTTAAGGGCTTTATGACCAAGTGAACTTGTGTTTGCATATTTTCGTTAATTTTCTCAATTAAATTGGTGCCTTGACCCTTTTATTGGTTTTGGAGGGTAAATAAGGAAAATTTCATTAAGGTCACCAAATTCAAGGGAGGTACACTCTACTCCTTTATTTTAATTTTACTTGACCCTATGTGATCCTATGTGATCTTTTTGTGTAATTGCATGCTTTTTTTGAACCTTTTCTTTATTTTATTTTCTTTCATTTATTTGTTCACTTTATTGGTTTTTAATTTTGTATACTTATTTTAATTCAATTTTTTAATCATTTGGAAGGCAACTAAATGCCAAAATTGTAATAGTTAGGTTATTATTTCATTTCATTTCATTCTTTCCCCTTTTAGATTGTAGTTAGGGCCCCAAATGTAATAGTTAGGGCTTTATTTGCTTTTGCTTGCTTTGTGTGTTTTGCATGCTTGTGTGTTACGTGTTACTCGCTTTCTTAGGGTCTTGCATCTAGATATCATGCTTATGTGTTATGTGCTATATGTGATTTATGTGTTTATTTGCTTTATTATATTTTACATGATTTATTTGATTGTAATAAATGCATGACATCACCACACTAGTCCAATGCTAGTTGTGACCCCCTTTTTTTTCGATTCCACACTAGTCCAACGCTAGTTGTGGCCCTCCTTTCTAATTTCTCGCTAGTCCAATGCTAGTGAGAATGTATAGACATGGGTTAGTCCAACGCTAGACCCTTAGGAACTGTTACGCGTTAGATCATGTTTTGTGTGACCAATCACTACATTTTCATGCATATTTTCTACTTTCTAGGGTCTTTTATCATTTTGCATGACATTTCCCTTATATGTATATCCTTTATCCTATATTTTCCCTATACATATATCTCTTATCCCCATGTGTGACACATGACATGTAGGTTTGCATTCCATTTAAGAATTAGAACTAGGATAGATCATTTGCTTGATTAGATAGGAAAATACCCCTTGAATATGGGATATGGACGAGTTTAGCTTCCTAGTCTTAGCACACTTGTATTCCCTCTATTAAAGGGAACATTGAAGTCACGAGTATTAGCCTCCCGGCACCCGTTATGATGCATCCTTTTAGATCATGTATATTTGTATAATTATTATTTTCTTTTCTTTTTTTCGAGTCTCATACTTTACACATTCGTGACCTCTTTAAATAATTACTTTTGGGCATCGTAATTAATGCGATTTGCACCAACTAAAATTCGAATAGACATGTTGACCCCAATACATTAGGTCTAGGGTTTGCATTCATATAGTACGTCCAAATGTGATAAAATTTTAGATTAAAATAAGAAAATCTTTGACTAAATCACGCAACTAGTTTTGACTAGATTGAAAGGGTGCCTTGGATTCTATCCTTGCCTTCCCTTTTTTCAAATGTGACTCCCGAACACTTTTTTCTGATTTTCGAAGATTTGGAGTCGTTTAAAAAGGGTTTTCTCTATATTTTATTAAAAAATTCATTTTAGGTGATTTTGGTACACCTTAACTCAATACCAAGTGGCGACTCTGATTTTTCATTCAAAAACCCTTTTTAAACTATAATTTGGGCCAAAATCGTCGCATTTTAAACCCCATTTAGGCCCATTTCTTTATTTATTTTCTAAAAATCAAAAACTCATTTTCACTCAAAATCATTCAAAAATTCATTTTTCAAACAAAATTAATCAAAAATTTCATTTCTTATAAACATCTTCTTTTTCATTTAAAAATGGGGCGCGACAAAAATGAGTTTTTTATTTTAGAAAATAAAGAAAAAGGGCCTAAAATGGGACTTAAAAATGCGATGGTTTGGGCTCAAACTAATAGTCTAAAACGAAATTTTAGAAAAAAAGAGATTCGTCACTTGGTATCAAATTAAGGTATACCAAGTCATCCAAAAAAATGTTTTAAAAATGAAAACAAATAAAACCCTTTTTAGACGACTCCAGGTCTTTAAAAATGAGAGAAAAGGGTTCAAGAGTCACGGTTGAAGAAAAGGAAGGCAAAGATTTAATCGATCCTAATCTAAAACACTCTTTCAATCTAGCCAAAACTAGTTGTGAGATTTAGTTAAAACATTTTTCTAATCTAACCTCTAAAACTTATCCCATTTGGATGCTTCTATATAAATGCAAACCTAGACTTGCTCGACTAGGTTAGAAGCCATACTCATGCGAACCTAGTTTACACAAGGGGTAAACTAAAAGTCTAAATGATATGATTTGCGCACATAAGAATAAGAAAATAATATAAGAGGATATTCCATGCAAATGGAAATACCCTAAAATGAAAAAAAATACATGAAATGCAATAAATGCCACGTAAAGTATGAATCTAGCGTGTAGATGACCTAAGGGTCTATAACTGGACTAACCTATTTCTGCAAGTCCTCACTAGAGTTGGACTAGTGAGAAATCAAGGAGGAAAAGGTCACAACTAATTTTGGACTAGTGTGGTAACGTCATGTAACCAATATAAATAAATAAAGCATATAGAATATAATTAAAACAAATAAACACATAAAGCAAGTAGAGCACATAACACATAGACATAATATCTAGATACAAAATTCTAGAAAAGCGAATAAAACACAAAAGCACATAAGCGCACAAATACACAATACCTAATTATAACATTTGGGAGCTCTAACTACACTCTAAAAGGGGAGATATAAGATAATACACCTATCTAACCTATCTATTACATTTATCTAGCTAATTACATTTTTTGCAAAAAATAAAATCTAGTTATTACATTGCCTATCTAATTACATTTCTTGCACAAGAAAATATAACCTATCTATTACAATTTGAGCATTTAAATACCCTCCAAATAATCATAAGATTTAACTTAAACAAACATAAAAAATGAATAAAACTTAAAAAAATAAATAAAAGAAAACACATAAAACGTATAACACATAAGAGCACATAAAAGGAATTTAAAGGATAATAGGGGTATCTCCCTTTTGAAGTGGCAGTTAAGTGAGGGGAAGGGAGAATTGCCTACTTTTTCAAAATCAACAAATGGGTCAATGCACCAATTTAATTGACGACACTTTAAAAGAGAATGTAAACACATACTAATTTCACCTTATTATTCAAAAAATATAAATAAACATAAAACACCTAAAATTTACAAGTTAAATGCATGTAAATGAAGCATAATTAGCAATTAAAGAAGAGAACCAATTGTAATTAAGAAATAAAAAAACTAAATTGCAAAAGTTAGAAAGTTTTTAGGATCAATTATAATTTTCAAAAGATTAGGGGTCAAAGTTAAATAAAAATAAAATTTAGGGACCAAAATGCAATTAAGTTAAGGGCCTGAATGAAAGAAATAAAAAATTTTAGGGCTATAGTAAAAATAACTCAAAAGAACAAGAGTCAAATTGTAAAAATCGTTCAAATTGCATACAAAACAAAGTTGGGCCATTGCTAGGCATTTGGGCCGCACCTCTTTGGCCCAAGAAATATAAGCAATAAGCCTTATTGAAAAGAACAGATAAACCCAATTAATTAAACAAACTTAAACCTCATTAAAATCTCGAGTTTAAATTTCAAAACCCCGTCACAAACCCAAGAAAAAAATAAAACACTAGCCCAAGTATAAAACAAAGGCTTTGTCCATTTTATTAACACAAACAAGATCCAGTAGCAGCTAAATCGTTTTTGTAGATCAAAACAAAAAAGACAAAACAAGAAAAATTAAGAAAATGAGCAACCAATTAAAACCAAGAAATGTTCTGCCGGAATTTGGAAATTTTCCGGCCACTTCGCCTGAATTCTTGCCGAAAAATTTTTCCGGTGACTTTCTAGTTCAACTATTTACATCTACCAACTTCTTTCATCATTCTAAACACATTTATAACATCTAAATCACCTTAAAAGCGTTGTATTTTTGTACAAAAGAAACAAAGTTCAAGAATAAAATAAAAATCCACACCTCAACTTTCTACTTTTTCACCAAGAAAACTCAACAAAGTTTCATAAAAGTTCATACCAATGCCCTACGTGGATTTAAAAGAGAAAGAAACATGACAAATCTCAGGCCAAAACATCCCCAAAAGAGATCACCTTTGCCAACTAAGAAATGGAAGAAAATTTCTAAAAAATTAGCCAAATCTCATATAAAAGTAAAAGAAAATTATCAAGTATGGTTACCTACAACTCCTCTGAAGGTTTCAAGTCAGAATAAACCATTAGGGGGCACTGGAGTTCAAGATTCGTGAAGCTTATTCTCTTTGAAGTGAAGAGTTTTGGGAATCAGGGTTGATTTTCCCTCAACTTTGACGTCGAATTTGGTGGCCTTATAGCTGTTTTCTCATGAACCTTTCATGAAAGTTCTTCTACTATATCCATAGAGTATCTAGAAAAAAAATCGATCAAAAAGAGGCTGAAATGAAGGAGAAAAGTGGGCATGAACAAGGTTGGTCGGTCAGCCCTGCCCTAGTTTCTGTAGAAAATGTTTTTGCTCTTTCTTCTCTTTTCTATCTCTCCCTACCCCAAATATTGTGCAACCATTTTTCTAACTTGTTTTACTCTCTCTTCCACCCTAAAAGCTGCATTTTTTATGCATTTATATGCAACCAAAACCCCCAAAACTAGCAATGAAGGGTTGGGATGAAAACATGGTGATGTGTCACCTCCCCCCCTCCCCCCCCCCCTTCAAAAGATCAGATTTGGGGAGAGGGTGAGCTGTATGTGTACTAACCAAGCTTGGGGAAAAAGAAAGAGAAAAGAAAGAAGAAAAAAGAAAATAAAATAAAATGAAGCCATGAAACTTCTTGTACCAGTCTTGCTGCGTAATTCTGGAGAAGAAACGCGCGTGTGTAAGGTTCTTTTTTTTTGTTAAGAGGAAAAGAAATGGGCCGATGGGGTTGTTATTTCCAGGTTTTGTTTGGGTTTTGCATGGGCTTTTGTTTGGATTTTTGTTAGGGTTTCATTTGAATTTTTTTTCTGGTGAATTTTTTGGCAGGTTTCGTGATTGGGTTTAAGTTTTCTTTTATTGGGTTTGAAACACAAGAAAAATCTCTACTAAAATTTCCAATTTTGAGCATCCATTTTTCTTTTGATTTTCTTTCATTTGCACAAACCTACAAAGCAAAATTAAAATAATTGTTTAAGTAATTTATAAGTGAAAAATAAAAATAAAAATAGTAGACTTGAAAGCAAGGAAAAATTTGGTGTTTACAGATTGCCTCCCTTTGTCTGAGTTTCGAAGAAACTTGAGACAAAAACGTAAACACCAAATTACCTACCTATTTTTTTTGGCTACAACTAAACCCTGAGAACAACATATTATGCATTATTTGATGAAGTAGCAATAAAAAAAATGACTAAACTTGCATGAATTTATTTATGTCTCCCATCATATTAGATGTAGTCTAAATATGAGATAGAATGAAACGTGTGCTGAAAATAAAATGAAAAAAATGATTAAATAAAACAACTACTGTGACGACCCCATCTCTCCCTAGGGCGATCCCAAGGGTTTGGCAGACCGCCTGCCCAACTCTTGCCAGGATTCATTCACTAACATTCTTGAAATAGTCTTTCACGCCTTTAGATTAACATAAAAGTTCCATTCATTCAAGAACTCCAACTTAATTTACAACCCAAAAGTGAAACATAGGATTTCATGGACAAAGATTCCAAATACATTTCATCTACAAAAGTACTAGAACATGAAGATTATTCACACTATTTCATACTTACTTGCTCCGGCCTCCACTCCTGTAAGGAAAACAAAATTAAAGAAATGAGTTAAAAGTCCAGTGAGGTTCCCAAACAATCAATCAGGTAGAAAAAAAAACCATGGAAGTATTGCATTTAACAGTTTGCACACTTTGCATAGTAATAAGCAGTCATTTAAGAAATAAACATTCAATCATTAGAAGGATACGTGCTCACTTGGAGCCATTCATTCAGTCAGTCATCCAGTCTTCGACCATTTCTCCCTTATACCTCCAAAATTTGAAAAACACATTTGTAAATAAAAACTCCTTCAGTGATCATTTCATTCAGTCAGTCATTTCATTCATTGCATTTCATTCACTGGCCAGTTCTCCACCAGACTTCGTGGTAATACTCGAGTATACCAAAACACTGTCCCAAGGTAACTAGCCGTCCGACCGAATCCGCTTCTGGCTCGAGTCGATTGGCAACGAAGGGCAAGGGCCCAATTCAGCCAAAGGCTTACATGCATGTACAAGTAACATTCAATCATTTAATCATTGAAAATTTCACGTTCACTTAAGTCTAGTGCGATAAAGTGCACACTCGCCTATTGAAAATCCATTTAACAATCATTTAAAAGCGTTTAACATTCAAGCAAATATTTATAACAATTCACATAGTCATTGGAAGCACATGATGCAAGGAACACTCACCACTTGACCTCACTAATTGGTCACCCTGGTTCTTCCTCTAGAACATTCTCAAGTCCTGTGATCATCCAATCCATCAAGAGTCTAGTAACTTGAAGCTAAGATAATGAGAAAATATGAGATTTGATACTTCACTTAGCAACCACAGAAATTACAGGTTTAACCCTAATATTAGAAGACTAAAAAGGACTTGATTTCTTGTTTAAATCAAGTTTAAATCAAGTGAAATATTTCATGCATGCTAAGGTTAACATATCACCAAGTATTTCAAATCAAAATATGCAAGATTTAACCAAAAAAAGTTAGGTTTAAAACCCAGAAAATTTTTCTGAAGTTTTCCAAGTCCCACTCAATCCATTTGATAAAATTTCCAGCTTTGGTGACATTCTTTGAAAAAGTATAACTTGAGTTCTGTAAGTCAAAAAATCACAAAACTTACACCATTAGAAAATAGACTCGAAGCACTAATAGGATTTGGAAGACATCTTCATGAAATTCAGCTCATAGGTTAGTCAAATTTTCAGTTCAAACCCACTGCTGTCTCATGTGCAAAAACAGAACATTCATGGTTTTTTAAGAAACTTTGCAAATTTTTTGGTATTTATAGGAGTTGAACCAAACCCTAAATTTTATACTGTTGAAATCCGTATGAGTCTAGTTTCAAACGCAACAAACGGAACTCAATTCTGACTTTTCTATTCGAAGTTATAGCCAACTTCCCAAAGCTACGCAGGGCTCCCTACGAAAATTTTCCAGCAATCTATTAGTTTTGGAAAACTAGGTTTTTCCCCTCTTAAACCTCTTTGTTTTGGCTCAAAATCAACATACATATGAAGACAAGGTTTTAACAAATGTATTGAACAAGAATGTGACGCCCCCACCTCTCCCTAGGGCGAACCCTAGGGTATCAGCGGAACACCTGTCCAACTCTCGTCAGGACTCACGCAGTCCGTTCAAGCTTAATAAACGATCACAATTAACCATCGACTTAATTAAGAAGTACTTCGAATATACAAACTCAATACTCCCAAGTGAACCATTTATGATTACAAACCACAAATCCCAAGTATAACAAAATTTACACTTTAATGGTCTCCAATAACATACAAAAGCATACTAGCTTCAACCAAAAGTCGCTAGTCTAGAAACTTCCAACTTCCACCTCCAAAGCTTGTTAAGGAAAACAAACTTAAAGGGATGAGCTAACGCTCAGTGAGGCCAAGAAACTTCAGCAAGTAAGCAAGTAGTACCAATCAATCAAATAACGTACTTGAAAGCAACTTTAACATGAACTTTCATTTAAGTGCACAAGTAGGAAATAAACACACATGGAAGGATATAGGAGCTCTTAGGAGCTATTTCCACGTCTCGACCGCTTCAAGCCATCTGAGGTTGACTCTCCGTCAACTCAAGTAGTAACCTGACCATAGTGCTTCACTTACTTCCTCCATCCAACATAACACCTTCTCGGATCCGGAACCAAACACACATGAGGTGGCAATACTAATCGAGTATGCCAAGCAAGATCTCAAAAGATCAAGCTATAAAATTTCCCATGGTTCACCAAGCTTCTCGACCAAGCCCTTGATGGCTTCGAGTTACGAGATTAGCCAATGGGTTGGGGCGTCCCCACAAGTATAATTGGTCGATGAGACAACGCTCCAATTAACTTAGAATTGTTCATGGCTCTGAGTTGGTATGAGAGGCACCTCCCACCCGATTAGGGTGTGGTACATGCTACCGGTCAGAGAATCGATCATAGCACTGAGTCGGTATGAGAGGCACCTCCCACCCGAATAAGGTGTGGTACATGCTGCCGCTCAGTGCTCACGAGTAAAAACATATTCGAGTACAAGTGCAAGTCATATACATTCATTTAACAAGTATCATTTAATCAAGAGAGAGAAAGAGAGAATGAGAGTGGTAAAGTACACCCTGGCCTCGACAAGTTCACGTAGCATATAGCACTTGTACAAATATCATTTCAATCATAGGAACATTGAACATGCACTTGACACTCACCAAGAGCCAAGAGCAAAACAAGAGCAAAGCGAGAGATCAGACAAGCTCCTCGGCGTCCTCGTGACCACCTGAAACATGTGTAGACACCAAATTTTTAATCAATTTTTATTTTTATTTTTATTTCATTTTATTCTTATTTGATAATTATTATCTATTTTTATTTATTTATTAATCTCATGATTTTTTTTAGACTTTTTTTTTAGCATTTTAGGTGTCAAATTTTTAATTTAGCTTTATTTATTATCATTATTATTTTATTTTTAATGATAATTATTATTCATTTTTGTTCATTAGTTTCCTAATTTTTATTTTATTTATTTTTATTTTTATTTTAGACATTTTGGTATAAAATTTCCGAAAAAAGAAAATTGTTCACAAAAATTGGCTTTAATTCTTTTAGATTCAATTTATGAAAATTGATTGTTTGTTTACCTAAATTAAGTAAGTAAAAATCATTAATCAAAATCAAATTTTTTAGCATTTCATTTAATTCGGTTAATCTTGTTTATTTTCATTTTTGTTGATAAAATTATTTCATTATTTGTTATTAAAAAAAAAGGGGGAAGCTAACAAATTTCTTTAGCTTCAGAAACCAGACGCGAATTACAGAGATAAAGCTCGGTTCCATTCTCGTTTTCCATTTTCCTCCTTTTCACTATTTTCTACTGTTTTTCTTTCACCATCGGATCACGACAGTACCCAAAGCCACTTGGCTTAATCCAAGCATCAAGAAGGATCCAGAAATAAGCTGTCTAACGGCTCTAATAATCACACAAAAAAATGGTTTTTTGATGGCCATTGAGATGAGGGTTTAAGGACCCTCATCTCATTTAAATAGCAGAAGGTGACGGCTGGGAAAGAGGAGGAAAGATTTTCGAGGTGGCGGCTAAAAGTTAGAAGGAAAAAGGATAGAGAGTGAGAGGAGTGAAGGACAGAAGTAGCGAATAGAGTGGCGGCTGAAAGAAAAGAACAGAGAGTAAAAAGGGCGGCTGAAAAGAGGAGGAGCTGAAGAAAAAGGGTGGCGGCTAAGAGTGAGAGATAGAGTAAGAAAGAAAGGGAGAGAGAGCAAAAAGGAAGGAGAGAGCAATCTGCTGCTGCTCATCGAAGATCAGGAGAACAAGGAGCCGAAATTACCTCAGTCTATCATAACCTGCGAATCCTCACCGAGAGAGAGCTGATCCTAAGGTAACCCTCGTTTCTCCCTGTGTTGCTTTAACAAGATTTTACAGAATCTAAGCCTGGGGACATAAATCTTGGACTGTCTGCTGCTGTTTTAAGCTTTCTTTGGACGCATTTTGTTGAGTCATGGCTGGTTTTTATGCTTGGAAAACGATGAACCCAGGAGACTGTAGAATTTTCTTTTTCTTGCAAAAGATTGGCATGTTTGTATGATGAGTTTTCTGTTATTTTGATGCATCAGAAAATTTTGCATTTCCTTTTCGTGGTTGAGCTTACCCCTGTCATGTTTATGGTTGTTTGGTTTGGAAAGTGTCCAGTCAAAGTCTTCCTAGAAGAATGAAGTCTTGTCTAAATCTGTTCATCAAATTTGTGGGTGTCTCGGGCTGGTCCTTCTGTGCTATTTTCCTTTTGCTCTCTCCTGTCTCGTGTGTTTTGTCCTGGAAATTTGGTTTACCAGAGTTTGAAGTAGTCGATGTTCTTGGTAAGGGGGGTTGGGATGGTTTTCAATTGCGTTCGAAGTGGTTGAAAGCAGGAGGGTTGAAGTAGTAATTGCACTTGAAATTAGTTAATGGCTTGCGCATTTTTTCTTCTGCAAAAGAAGAGTGCATTTCTGGGATTGAATTTTTTGCTCGTTTGGATGATGAAATCTGTGGTTTACCATATACGCGTTGGGAGTTGCTTTCTTTCTATCTTTGCTGCATTATTCATATCTAGTTGCTTCATTGGACCTGTTAGGAATAGGTGGTTACATCTATGTGTTGTTAACAATGTAAGGATGAAGTTTCGTTGGTTTTGGCTAATGAATGTCATGAGTTTGGTTTGGGTTTTGTATGGGCATAACTGCGTGAGACGAGCTGCAAAACTCGCAGCAGAAACCTGTTGCAACAAAGCTTCGACCAGGCTACGTTTTGTTGTTGAATGATCATGTTTGATAAGTTCAATCTGTTTGGTTGTAAGTGGGAATACAAGACGTTGAATTTGACTAGATTCAGGTTCCTTTAGCTACGCATGTTTGTTATCTTCGTTGCTTTCATCTCCTTTCTTCATGTTCATTAGTTCGTTCAAAAGATTGTTTATCAAGTCTTGATGATTTGGGTCGGTTTTTCTTGGTTTTGAAGTTTGGGAGGTCTGTTTTGAAAGATGGGTTGTTTTGGCGTTTTGATCCTTCATGTTTGTCTTTTAATCCGTTCCTTCATGGCTATTTTCTTTTTGGCCAGATAGGTTCTTGTCATGAAAACCTTTTTCTTTCATTAAAATTGGATTAGCTCCATTTGATGTCTTTGGTAATCCTAGCTAGAGTGTTGAATTTTGTTTTGTCAAAAAGGGGGCACGCTGTCATTTTTTTTCTATTCCCTTGTTGTTATGCAAACAACTCAAGTAGCTGAGAGCTGCTGCAACAAGTTTGGTACTCCATATCTGCCGCAGCAATGTTTGACAGATTAGAGTTCCCTTCCTTGTTGCAGCAATGGCCATTGCATTCGTTGCTGGGAGTTGTTGCTTTGCTCGAAGTTGTGGTTGGATGGTTGTTTGCTTGGGTTTACCACAAGTTCTTTCTTTGCACCTTTGCTGCATTTTCTTTTAGATGACTGCAATAGAAAGCTCGCAAGAGCTAAGAATGTTCGGTTTGCCAGAGCCATCTTATTGCATGCATGATAGAGTTATGGAATGATGAATTTGATAAGAACTTGAGGTTGGGTTTTGTTTTGAAATGGTTGGGTAATCTGCCGAGCTAAATTGCTGAAATTTAAAGCATTAGAAGTTGCAGATAGTTCTGTTCTTCCAAGTATAGAAGGCTTCGTTGGGTTGCATGCATGGAAATTTCAGAAAAGTTACATTCTAACCCCTCAAGTTCTCTCTTGCTCTACTTTGGCCCAGCAAATTGGATGATTTAATCAATTTTTGCCCCCTTAACATGCCATCTAGCTTTAATTTGTTTTAAGATGATTATTGGATAGATTTCTTAGGATGAATTTGAAGGTTTAGTAACATTTTCTAGATTTATAGTTTCAAGTTGATTCTTTTTGGATTTTTGATGTTTTTGTGGTTTAATCGTAACAAATTGGTTTTCATTTATTTTTGAGAATTTTACCATTTGATTGATAGGTTTCATCTTAAACCATTAATTTTAATTTGTGTCAACTTAGCCCCTTAACATTTATAATAATAATTTTGATCCCTTAAAATCTTTAAATTCTCTCAAATTGGGTCCTTATTTGTGTTAAATTGTCAAATATGGTTTGTTTTCTTTTATTTGAATATCTTGATTGATTTAATTTTGTGTTTATCTCTATTTTGTGATTATTTGTTAATTAAAGTGGTGCCTTGACCCTTTTTATTATTTCGGAGGGTAAATAAGTAAATTCGTGTCATTAGGGCCCCAACTCAAGGGAGGTACACTCTATCCCTTATTTTATGCCTTATTTGATCCTATGTGCCCCTATGTGACTTTATGTGTTTAATTGCTTGTCTTTTGAATGTTTTTCTTTCATTTATTCGTTTTAGTTATTTAATTTAGTATATTTATTTATTTTAATTTTTGGTTATTTGCAAGGCATTTAAACGCCAAAATTGTAATAGTTAGGTATTTATTTATTATTTTTTTATTTTTTTCCCTTAGATTGTAGTAGGGTCCCCCCTGATGTAATAGTTAGGGCTTTATCTGCTTTATTTTTGCTTTGTGTGATTTGCATGCCTATGTGCTATGTGTTACCGCTTTCTTAGGACCTTGCATCTAGACATCATGATTATGTGTTACGTGATTATGTGATATTATGTGTTTACGTGTTTTATTAAGTTTACTTGAATAAATTAGTTATAATTAATGTATGACGTGATGTCACACTAGTCCAACGCTAGTTGTGATCCCTTTTATGATTCCACACTAGTCCAACGCTAGTTGTGGTCCTATTTCTCGCTTTCTCATTAGTCCAATGCTAGTGAGAATTTGTAGACATGGGCTAGTCCAATGCTAGACCCTTAGGAGCCCTTCAAACATTAGATCATGATTATGTGATAAAATCACTTCATCTCATCCAAATTTTTCTCATTTTAGGGTTTTTATCATTTTGCATGACCCTTTCTTTTTAAACCCTTATCCTATAATTTTCCCCTTATACATATATTCCTCACCCCATTTTCCCCTTATACACATATCCTTTATTCCATTTTTCCCCTTTCTATATTCCCTATCTATATTCCCTCTTATGTCCCTATTCCTTATTTTATATTTCCCTTCATATCCTATGCATGAGATATGACATTAGATTTGCATTTCATTTAGGAAAATTAGAATTAGGTTAGTACATTTGCTTGATTAGATTCGGAAATTACCCTTTAAATATGGGATATGGACGAGTTTGGCTTTTTAGCCTTAGCACGCTCGTATTCCCTCTATTAAAGGGAAAATTGAGTCACGAACATTAGTCCCCCGTACCCAACATGATGCATTCCTTTAGGACATGTATAGTTGTATAATCATGATTATTTTGATTATTCTTCCTTTTCTTTTCTTAGAGTCCCATATTTTTGCACAACTCGTGACTTCTTCGAAAGTTTACTTTCGGGCGTCGCAATTAATGCGAATTGCATCAAATAACTTCGAAGAGATATTTTGACCCCCGATACCCTCTTAGGTCTAGAATTTGCATTCATATAGTACCTCCAAATGTAATAAATTTTTAGGTTAAAATAAGAAAATTTTCGACTAAATCACGCAACTAGCCTTGGCTAGGTTGAGAGGGTGCCTTGGATTTTTATCCTCACCTTCCCTCTCTTCAAATGTGACTGCCGATCTTTTTCTTTGATTTTCGTAGACTTAGGAGTCATTTAAAAAGGGTTTTCCATAATTTTATTTTAAAAGTTCATTTTAGGTGACTTGGTACACCTTAACTTGATACCAAGTGGCGACTCCGATTTTTCATTTAAAACCCCTTTTTAAACTATTATTTTGGGTCAAATCGTCGCATTTTCAAAGTCCCATTTAGGGTCCGTTTGGTTGGACTGAATTTTCCATCGAAGTCATTTTCCTGGAAAATCACTTCCTTCCCCATAATTTTCCAGTGTTTGGTTATTAAGTGAAAATATTTTCCAAATTCCTTTTTTCATAATTTTTCCGGTGTTTGGTTTGTCGATGAAAATATTTTCTGATATGTTTGTTGATATATTGCAAATATTTTTCTACTCCCAAAACATTCATTTCATTACAAGCTAATTTTAGTTTGTATCCATTATAATCACATTATCATTTCTATAAAATATTTATTTATATTACACCATGAATTTAAATAGAATTATTAATGGAATCTTGGATTTATTCATAATTTGTTAATTCTTCCTGCCGACCAAGTTGCTGTTACTTCTCAGCTCAAGGTTCTCATGTCTCCATGGCTGGCTTATGGCCATATATCTCCCAGCCTAGAACTAGCCAAGAGACTAACGGATAGAGGATTTTCCATGTAAACCTGTGCCAGAGCCTGCTAAGATGCAACCCCTCCCAAAACAGCAATGCATACGACTATTGCAGATCTTAGATTGGACCTCATAATGCCCACACCATATCTGTTAAAGGCCATAAGCAAAAATTGTCCAATAACTTCTTCCCAAAGAAAACAAAATTCAGTTACATGCACTTCAGATTGCATACTAAACCCATGTACCAGGGGATCACAAAATTCAAGTATGAACTGAACCAGCATTTGCTTACAAGCGAGAATAACCAAATGTTTTCTTCAATGGAATAAGCATGCTTGCTACAGAATATACAAAACTTCGCTAAAGACAACCAAAACTCCTCTCATGCTATCGAAGCAGAATCTGCAACTTCAAAGTACTTTATTCGACGCCCCAATCTTTCTTGAACCTCTCGAGAGAAATCAAACGAAGTCTTTGACTCTTCGCCATAAATGCTTTTCCTAGCTTCTCATTTTGCACCAAATGCTCGAATACCATGTCCAGAAATTCTTCACTATAGCCTTCTATCTTCATAATCTCTTCATGTAGTTGGCTGATATCAAGCTTGTTTGCACTAATTTTGTTCAAAGCAGCTGCCACTTCTCCAAGTTGTTGAGACATCTTTTCAATGTCTTCATTGCTGCGATTTCTTTTACGATGTTGTTTGGTTCCCGATGATGTTGCTTTCACTTCTGAGGATCTTGCACTAGTCACCTCCTTTTGTTCTACACTTGTCTCTTCACTTGTCTCCACACTTGTCTTAGGAACAAATGGAGTTACCAAATTCACATCGACAAATGATTTTGCAAAAGACCCGGTGGCCACATCTTTCCCAACCACAACAGCCATTTCATCATACAACTCAATTTTATTATGAATATACTTGTCGTGACCTGGATTTTTCTGTGTAATCATAAACCAGAAATTTCAATCAACAATATAACAAATCCAGGTTTAGTGCAAAAATGCAGAAGAACAAGAAGTCCTAATTTGACATTCCTAACTCCATTAAATTACCTGGATATAGGCATGATACACACTAGGACTGGCAGTTTTCATCTTCAAAGTATCATCCCAGCCAAACCCACTTTTTTCACGAATTTTTACTATGGTAGACCAAGATGATCGCACTGTTCTTAGATGATTTTCCACATGCTCTACCGAGCACGTAACCCCAAACTTATCTTTCATGGCATCTACCACACGTGTAAATGAACTTGATTTAAAGCTATTGTTAGGCCTATTTCCAAGTTTCACCTCATCGACAAGAATCTCAAGCATCAAACGCTCCATAGGTCTTGACCACCTAAACTGTTTCTCTCCTTTCTTACCCATCTTCAAAAAATTAATCAATTTCAATAGTCATCACCAATAAAACAAACTTATAACAATTATAGCCAACTATTTGCAGAAACATTAACAATTGCTCTAAATAAGATAGGTAAACGAAATAACAACAATAGCAACAAGAATGAAAATCATGACAGCCCATCTAATTCTAGCATTCCAGAACTCATTTTCTGTACACAAAAGATGTAAGATTTTGTCAAGCAAAAACTAGTTTAGACCCATATAAATGCAGCCCTCTTTGATGCATCTGTAGATTGATAAAACTCGTTCCTGATACCAACCTGAATGCAATTACCAAAAAACAGATACAAAAGTAACAAAAATGGCTGACTGACTGACTTTTTCTTTAGCTTATACTTTATTACGTTTGCACGAGTACAGCTACCATGATACTTCAGCGAGTTTGCCTTTTTTGAAGTTAATTCCTTCACCTGACCCATCAGATTAAAATGGTGATTTCAATCTTGCACTTCATCCCTATTCCAAGTTCAATACCATCTAATGCCTCCCTTGATACAGATATTACTGAAGATATATCATACATGTAACATAATTTTGAAAACATAATTTTGATGCAATCCCTGACATAACTAGATACCAATCCCAAAGCCCCCTACACTAGGGGAAAACAGGGACAATAAAAGAGCTAGAGTATGAGAACGATATCTTAAAAAAAGGCCCAGAATTAAAATTTAACTTACAATTACATACAATTACAACTGGAGGGAAAACAAGACCAATTTACTATTGATTCATTCAGCTCCATATTTGCAAACACAAGACCAATTAAAAGCTAAAAATTACATGGTTACAGTCTTTTGATGTTAAGGACTCTAGTCTACTATTAGACTAAAGCACAAGTTGGAAAGAAGAAGACTATCAATAGTCAATACTGCTTAATATGCTGCAGCTTCGAAATTCATAAGGTCTGAAAAAAGTAATGGAAAATTCAAAAGAAAGAAGAAAATTTTTTTCTAACATGCGGCCAGTTTGTTAAACTGGTCACATGATCCACGAATCTAACAGCTTGCCCTTTTCAACGATTGTGACCACACCCTTCCTATGCTGACCTTCTCCCTTTCCCCTTTTTCCCCTTCTTTTCCCCTTCATTAGCATCAATCAAATCAGATTTAACCCTAATCAGGTAAGAACAAACTAAAACAAAAGCAACCCACAAAAATTCATTCAAATCCAACTTCGAAAGGAAACAGACGAAATTTGTGTGCAATTGTATATACAGACGCAGTGAAGGTGTTTGTGCGTGAAGATGAGAAACTGAAAGCTAAAAAAAAACTTGCCGAATGAAGATGAGTTGTGCGTATATAGTTTATGTGGTGGTAGCCGCCGAGATAGCGTCACCGGAGGAAGTGATCGCCACCGAGGACTGACGCCGGAGGAAGCGGGAATGGGGGTTCTTCGGGAATGAAAGGGAAAAAAAATGAGAGAGAGAGAGAGAGAGATGCCGGAGTAGTTATTTTCCCTTGGATTTGTTTGCTGATGTTGAAAATCCTTGCAGAGGCTGTGAAAAGAAGCTGAGGAAAATAACTTCAGCGTGTTAGAAAAGGAAGTTATTTTCCTCCCATGGATGTAACTTATTTTCTATCAGAAATTATTTTCCCAAATTAATTAACAACCAAACAACTGAAAATATGGAAAACATTTTCCTGGAAAAGATTTTCCTTCCAAACAAACAGACCCTTAGACCCTTTTCATTTTCCTTATTTATTTTCTAACAAATCAAAAACACATTTTTTCAAATCAAAATCAACCAAAAACCCATTTTCTTAAAACTCGTTATTTTTCTTTTTCAAAAAATGGGGCGCGACAACATGCATAATCACGATTACCTAGGTACTCAACCAAGGCTAATAAGAAAAACATTTTCTTGCTACCCATTCTCATGGTTACAAGTTCGAGTCAAGTTAAAGGAGCCTTTCTCGCTAAGTCATTTTCGAGTCAAGTCTTGGCAAGAACCCTCAGTTCCAAAAGAAAGTACCATATTTAACTTTCAGCACGAAAATCGAGAAAAGGATAGATAGTTTTCATCTCTCAAAACTTCTAGTCTTACGCCCAAACTTTAGAATATAAGGAGAATTCACATTTTCTAAACTAATTGAGTTAAAATTCATCAAAACTCCACTCATTTCCATAGTAAATGTCAAAGCTAAAGGTTCCAAGTTTCGAGTTTAAAACTAGTGAAATCCTCCAAGAGTTACTCTAGTTAAAACGCTCCATTTTTAGATTTCAATCTCATGAAAATCAAGGGCATAAGACTAGGGGTTGAAATCCATTTCTCAAGTATGAAATGAGGTGCAATTAACAAAGAAAAAAGTTAGGCAACCAAGAAACACATCAAGAGAGGTTTAATCCTTTGGAAACCAAGATTCAAAATGAAGGTCTAATGTTCAAAGAGACCTTGTATCCAACCATGAAATCAAACTTAAAACGAACTAACAATCTCAAAGGAAAGTTAAAAGTTCTTAAATGAGCATTTTGCTTGAAACCAGAAAATTCCAGCTTTGTGCGACACCACTTGGAAAAATCATAACTCGAGTTCTGTAAGTCCAAAAATTGGAAACTTTATACCGTTGGAAACTAGATTCAATGTACTAAAACTCTCTAGAAGACACTTTTCCCAGATTCAAATTTGAGCTCAAATTCACTGTTCCAACCAGAACAGAGCAAAACAGGCTTGCAATTTCAGTAAACTTTGGAAAATTGGTAAAATTCATAGAAATCGAATCAGCCCTTGAAATTTATATCATTGAAATAACTCCAAGTCTAGTTTCAAACGCAACAAATGGAACTCAATTTGGACCTTCCTACTCCAAGATACAACAGATTTAGGAAAGCTGATTTTTAGAACCTGTTTCACGAAATTTCCAGTTCTGGAGCACTTGACACAGTTTTAAAATCTGGTCATAACCGAAGCTACACAACTCAAAATTTAGCGTGGTTTGCGGCGTTGAAAACTAGATTCAAAATTCTAAAAATCACTAGAAGGAACTGTCTTAAAATTTGTTTGGTAAGATAAGTGAAAACGAGCTACAAACTGCAGCTACACTTGTTTCTCGGATGAAAACAGTGAGGAAAATCAGTCAACTTTGCCGGTTCACTACAACTCATAGAAAACGAACTAGAAGGTGCATTTTATACCATTGGAAAGCCCTCGGAGTCTAGTCTCATATGCCATAAACGGCACTTGATTTTGACTCCTGGACGACAAGTTATGGGCTGAAATGTACACACTGGTTTGGTATCCTGGTCAGCAATTTTCCAGATTTTCTTCCTTACTTTAACCCAACTTTCACTCAACCAAACGAAATGCTTTTAAGGAGATAATTGACCCACATAAACACCAACATATAACAAGTATTTTGGCACCAAAATAACCACAACATTCAAAATTACCATGAAGGAAATAACCAGCAAAAATTTGGACAGCTAGCTCCTTTCTCTCTTCAACTTTTCTTTTCAACTCTCACTACCAAAACCAAGATTTCATTTACAAAAACAGCAACCAAACAAGCAATTCCTCAAGGCCACTACCTAAAAGCCACCTCAAGACATCTATCTAGTGTCAAGGTTCTTAGAACGCATCAACAACCCAATGTTTAACTAGTTAAAACTAACTAACTAACCATAAGTTGGAGGAAAAAAAATGAGAGCTTTGGAGTGTTACCTTACTTCCAAGAGATGAAGACCAAACCACTAGTGTTTAAACTCTAAATCACCAAGGTTCCTTCCTCCTTCAAGTCTCCCTTCAAGCTTGAGTGATGAACCAAGAAAGTGAGCAAGATTGGAGGGTGTTTTTGGGAGCCAAATGGAAGAAAAGGAAGCTGAAATTTTTGGTAAGAAATGGGGAGGAAGAGCCGGCCAAGAGAGGAGAGAAAGAAAGGGTTTTGGTAGCTTTTGGAGTGAACTGACTTGATGGAAAGGTGATATGACATAAAGCCATCTTGTGTGCAAAAAGTCAACAATTGAATAGTGGGCAATTAGTGCTCCTAATCGAGTTTAATTCAACTCACTCACCTCTAATCCTTCAATTAACTTTTCTTAGTCTAGTATTGATCATCCTTAATTCTTCAAGACTACTACACTCTCGAATCGAATTTTTGCCTCGAAAAACGTGTTTTCACTATTTCTCACTAAACGAGCCGCAGAAAAATTAAATTCACTAGCAAACGTTTTAAAATATAAAATGAGACATTATTCCTTGCAAATGAAATTAAAATGGATGAAATAAATTAATTGGAGAAAACGGATAATTAAATAATTAAATAAGCCAGTAAAATAAAATAAAAGTAAGTAAAATTCGGGTCCTCACAAAGAATATATCGAAATCACCACAAAATTTCTGAAAAGAAAGCTGAAATTCCTTCTTTCCCTCTCGGCCAGCCATAACAGAAATTTTCCAGCAAAATCTCCATAAAAAAATTCCAACTTTCTTACTTAATTCCATGGCAAATGCACTAAATCTTATAACTAACATGTCATGAGGCTTATGACATATTTTCTTGGCAAGAAAAATCCATCACAACTTCAAAGATAAAGCTCTAAACCTAAGTTGTTCACTACATGCCTTAAAGTTGGAAATTTAACTACCAACTTGAAAATTAAAGGAAACCCTCCATAAACTCCTTCCTTTAAACTCTAATTGCACCATATATGAAATATAAGAAACAAAAGATAGGTTTTCTAGCAAGTTTACCTCTTTTTCTCCCCACAAAAAAAAATGTTGAGTAACCAAGAAATGATCACAAGTTTCTCCCTCCAAGAACATCCCTCCAAACTTGATTCAAAGATTTGTAGAGTGCAAGATGTTTTCCTCTCTTTTTTTTTTCTTCCTCACTAAGTTGGACAAGAAACTTATGACTAGAAGTTGTGTTTTACTCACTCTTTTCTCTCTAATTTTCGTCCAAGAGAAAACCCAAAGAAGCAAGAGAAAGATTCTAGTGAAATAACACTTGGCTGGTTTGGAAAAGTTTGATCTTGGTCAAGACCTTGTATGGATGTTTGACAAATGGCAAAGTCACAAGTATTTCCACCAAAATATCTTTCTTTTTCTCAAATATCTCCTAATACTCTTTCTTTTTTTACAAAAACCCCTTTGCACAAAACTCCCTCATTTCCTCACAATTTATACCGCACACCCCACTAGTTGGTCACACTACCTTAATGTACTACGAAACTTAATATGCATTAAAATATAAAAGGGGAATGATATAAATCTTGACTCAACCAATAAAATTGCTATCAAATTAAGGCTAGCAAATGAGCAAGTAAAGTAAAATTAAAAGGAAATATAAATTAATTTTTTCAAAAATAGGATAAAATTTAAAAATAATTTTCGGGTCCTTACAACTACCAAGATGATAAGTATATCAAATTACAAGCTTATATTTGTTGGCGGGATTAAACCCAAGTCTAAACAGCTAATGGACGAACTGAGAATATACTTCCAAATATCTGTTGTCGGTGGAATTCAACTCGAGCCCAAACAATTTGGAGAAAACTCAAAATGCATCTCAAATCTAGATTGATCAGTGGGATTCAACCCGAATCCAAATGACTAGGAGGAGGAAATAAAGAAGCATCTCATGGGATTATACCCAACTCCAAATAACTAGCGGAAGAAATGATAATGCACCCCAAGTCTAGCCTACTGGTGAGACTAGATTCGAACCAAAATAACTAACAGAAAAAAAATAAAAATGCACTCCAAGTCTAGAATAATTGGTGAGATTAGACTCGAGCCCAAACAACTATTGGGAGAAAATAAAAATGCATCCCAAACCTAGAATAATTGGTGGGATCAGACCCGAATCTAAATAACTAGTGGGAGAAAATAAAAATCAAACCCAAATCCAAATAACTAGTGGGAGAAAATAAAAATGCACCCCAAACCTAAAATAATTGGTGGGATCAGACCTGAGCCCAAATAACTAGCGGGAGAAAATAAAAATGCACTCCAAACCTAGAATAATTGATGGGATCAAACCTGAGTCCAAATAATTAGCGGGAGAAATGATAATGTACCCCAGGTCTAGAATAATTGATGGGATCAGACCCGAACCCAAATAACTAGTGGGAGAAAATAAAAATGCACCCTAAGCTTAGAATAATTTGGTGGGATTAGACCCGAACCCAAATAACTAGTGAGAAAAAATAAAAATGCACTCCAAGCATAGAATAATTTGTGGAATCAAATCTGAACCCAAATAACTAGCAAAAGAAATGAAAATATACCCTAAGTCTAGAATAATTGGTGGGATCATACCCGAATTCAAATAACTAGTGAGAGAAAATAAAAATGCACACTAAATCTAGAATAATTGGTGGGATCAGACCCGATCCCAAAAACTAGCGGGACAAATGATAATGTACCACAGTCCTCGAATAAATGGTGGGATCAGACCCGAAACCAAATAACTAGTGGGAGAAATGATAATGTACCCCAGACCTAGATAGCTGGTGGGATTAGACTCGAGTTCAGACAACTAGCGGGAGAAATGAAAATATACCCCAGGTCAGATAATTGGTGGGATTAGATCTGAACCCAAACATCTAGTGGAAGAAATGAAATATACCTCAAGCCTAGATTGCTAGTGGAATTAAATAAAAATGCATTTCAAACCCAGATAGCTGGTGGGATTAGACACAAGCCAAGACAACTAGCGGGATAAATAAAAATGCAAAGTTTGAATTGCTAATTTTGAACAGATAAATTTGCCACATCGATGCCACTGGATTAGACAATCAAAAAGAATAAAATGTTTCCAAAATCTTTTTTCTATCTTTTCTCTCTCTCCCCACCCCAGATCTTGTGTAGCCATTTTCTAACTTATTTTCCTCTCTCTTCCACCCAAAAAGCTGCATTTTTTATGCATTCATATGAAACCAAAAACCCTAAACTAGCAATGAAGGGTTAGGATGAAAAATGGTGATGTGTCACCTTCCCCCCCCCTCCCCCGGATCAATTGTGGTTAGCTATTAAAAGATCAAATTTGGGAGAGGGTGAGCTATATCTGTACTAACCAAGCTTGGGAAAAAGGAAAGAGAAAAGAAAGAAAGAAGAAAAAATAAAATAAAATGAAGTCATGAAGCTTCTTGTACCAATTTTGCTCGCACATGTGAAGTTTCTTTGTTTCTTTTTTTTTTTTTTGAAGAGGAAAAGAAATGGGCTGACGGGCCTTGTTATTTCTAGGTTTTTGTTTGGATTTTGCATGGGCTTTTGTTTGGGTTTCATTTGAATTTTTTTTTTGGTTGGATTTTTGGTAGGTTTTGTGATTGGGTTTACAAGAAAAATCTCTACCAAAAATTTCAATTTTGAGCATCCATTTTTCTTTTTATTTTCTTTCTTTTGCATAAACCTACAAAACAAAATTAAACTAATTACTTAAGTAATTTATAAGTGAAAAATAAAAATAAAAATAGTAGACTTGAAATCAAGGAAAAAATTTGGTGTCTACAGGCACCTTCTACCATCCTATGGTTCGCCAGTTCGTAGGATTATGGTTGAAAAGTGTATTGAGATTCACAATCATGGGGATTAGGGGGGTTCGAAATAGGATATTCCGCCAATTCCAACCTTGTGATAATCACCATCGATCCGGTTATACTATCACGAATTTCGTCAGCAACGAGGTTCGTATCAGAACTTAAGAAATTCGTTGATAAAATAGGTGTAACAACAATATGCTAAGTTGACCTCGTTGACTTGGCTAGTCACTAAGGGCCCATTTTGTTCATGGGATGACACATGATTGGATTAATTACCTTGTGTCATTTCATAATTGGTTGCATTTTATATATGGGATGACACATCCCTATTAACTAATTAATCCCCTATTCATGGGATAAAATAGTCCTATGGGGAGGTGGGATTAGTCATCCTGGAATGACTAAGAGATAGGATAATAAAATTCTAAACTAATTTATTCTTACAAATAATATAAATCTATACTCTCGTAATTATATAGCCTTATCCTCACACGATAATATAACATGAATGGACTAATTTGCCCATACTAATTAATTTAAAGTTTTTTTGACTAATTCGCCCATTTTAACAACATAACAATATTTGGACTAATTTGCTCTTGCGAATGATACAAATACATACTGAATATTATATAACCATTCTCTCACATAATAATATGATAATAATGGGACTAATTTGCCCCTACTAATTATATTAAAAAAATTTTATTATTTTGCCCCTATTCATTATTTTAAATTGTTTGACAAATTTATCCCTAGTAATTAATTTAAATTTTTTAGCTAATTTACCCCTACTTATATCATAATAAAATGATTTTATTGTCCTTGGATTAAATTGCCCTTACTACCTCATTTTCTCAACCAAATTCTATATAAATACACAACCTTATCAATTGGGTTTTGTGAATGAGGGTTTCAATAAATCTAAGCTTAACCCAAAGAAAAATCTTAAGAAAAATCTTCTATATTGATTTGATAAAACTCTTGAATGGGTTGAATTTTATTTAATTTAACCCTAACTTAGCCCCAAGTCGGTCCATTATTCAATTGAATTTCAAATTTGGATTCAAAAACTATGTTCGAACCTATTTTTAAGGGCCCCAATGGGTTGAGTTTGAGTGAATACAAATTTTTATATATCAAATCCTTGATTTGCTTTATAATTCTAAAGTTTCAAATTACTTTATTTTAATAAATTTTATAAATTATTAATTATTTTATCAAAATGATCCTACAAATTAAGGAGTATTTTGGTCATTAAAATAGTATTCATATCTCATTCAATCTCCAACCAAACACATAATAGGATTATTTCCTAATATATCCTATACATCCTAAACCAACCAAGCACTAAATAATTTATATTATTAATCCCAAGATAATTCAACCCAAAATTAATAATCCTATGATGAGTCATCCCATCTCATCAGTCCGTAAACGAAACTAACCCTAAGCCTTTGCTGGAAAATAATTCTGTGGAAACACTTTTTCTTTTTTGGTGTTGTGTAAATTGTGATCTCAATTTGTCATTGACTTGTTTAATTGCGTAAAACTTTCTCCAAAAGTATAGTAATATCCCATCTGACTACCCATAAGTGCCGTGAGTTTAGGTGGAAAATTATTTGACTGACAAGTGGGGCATTGAAGTTCAAGTGATTCGACAACAGAGGGATCTAATGAAACTTTATTTGCGAATTTGCCATTGTCTATATAAATTTCTGTGCATTTCATTTGTGTGGTTGGACGTAGTTGCGCGTAGAATGGTTTGGTTTGGTTGTGAGATGGCCTCTCTCTCTCCACCATTTCGTCTCTCGATCTTCTTTTCCTATTTCCTCCCTCCTCCTTTTCCTCCTCTCATTCTCTCCTCTCCCCTCCCTCCTCCCCTCTCCTCCCATCCCTTCATTTCCCTTCTCTCCCCCCATCCTATCGAAAAACCCCTCCCCATCCCTTGTCATTTCCAGCCGTGACTCTTTGGTCATAGCCAGAGGGTCACAATTGAAAATGGGAGGAGAAATGGAGGGTTTTTCCAGTAGGAGGGGGAGGGAAAGGAAGCGAAAGGAGATGAGGGGAAAAAGAGAAAGAAATGGAGAGAGGAAAGAGGTAGGAGGAGAGGAGAGGAGAGAAGAGAGAGTGTGTGTGTAGAAGGGAAGGAGAGATGAGAAGAGAAGGGGTGGTGGTGGAGGTGTTATTTTATTTTTAAAAATTACCCTCGTAAAATTCTAAATTCTAAAAACACCCTAAAATACAATATTCAAACTATTTCCAAAAACACCTTAAAAAACGCCTATCATCTATAGTAAAATTTTTTCATTTACAAAGTTATAGTAAAATTTTTGAAAAACAGTTTCAAAAATACTTAATTCAAACATAGAATGTGAGTGAGAAGTTGAGGAACAAGTTTACCTATACTTGAGCATTTTAAAATAGTAGATTCTTATTGTATTTGGAGAAGGATTGGGGTAGATGATAAGGTGGAATGGATTATAAATAGAAGATCCTAAATTTAAAACCTCTCACTTACAAAAAATAAAGTTTAAAAAAAAGATTCTTATTGTATTTTTTTTAACATTGTTAAGGGCATATGTTAAAATTAAACTCTTAATTTTCTATATCTTTGGCTTGTCACTCTTGTACTGATTCATTTCTATCCATTCTTGTATTTTGCTTAATTCTTGGGTCAAATGTCTAGGCATTCTCTTTGGTTTTTATTTTTTTTTGGTCTTTGTTTATCCTTTTTCAAAGAAGCCATCTTCGTTATTGATTTTACAGGATTTCACCCCTTTGGACATAAACTGAAATACAAGATGTATAGTTTTTGATCCAATGCTTGTGGAGCCTAACATCGAATTCGAATGCTCTAATTGAAATTTATCACGTTGGTACAATCTATACTTTCTTAAAAAATGAAATTTAGCATGTTGAGATTACAATGTAACTGTGATGACATGCAGTATAACGCTTCTCTCAGATGTGATAACTCTGTATGTGCTTCTCCCAAGTTAGGTTGTTTAATACATCAACTTTGCCTGTGGAATTTGTGCTTGGACTTTTTAGATCTAGCTTCTGTTCTTTGGTTGAAAGTTAACCTTCACTAATTTAGAGTTGCAGCAACCTATTTAAAATGAATCGACAAAAGGAATTCTTATTATAACTTGCTCTCTGAATTGTTTCTTCCAATTTTACAGTTCAATGGGGAAAGGAATGAAAAAGGTGGATATTTTACAAAATACGGAATTGAACATTTGGCTTATAATTTCTGAAAAGCTGGACACCATAACCGAGGTTGAAGAGAAATTTCCACCAATTTGGAGTTGCAACAACTTTTTTAAAACAATTTCACTAAATAAATCTTCTGTCCAACATTTGATTTTCTTTTCCATTCTTACACACTCCACTGGAGAGAGGTAAGGTGAAGAAAGGGAAAATTTCTTTTCCATTCTTACACACACCAATGAAGAGAGTGAAGGAGAAGAAAGGGAAATACAAACAGAGAGATATCTCACTAAATTGGAACTAGGATTTTTATTTTTTTATTTTTTTCCCATTATCTCAAAAAAAAATTGGGGGCTGTTAGTATCTCGAATCAAGTTCATAAAACCAAATTTTATGCGCAAAACTAAATGGAATACAAATGACGTGCCGTATTTTCCCTATATTTTGCATTTTCTTTTTAATGCCAAAATCATGTAGTTTTGGAGGCTCACTTAAGTTAGGTCATGTGTCATCATCACATCGGTTCATATGTTAATTTTAATCTTGGCTGTTAGGTCGTGTGTCATCATCACTTCGGTTCATATGTTAATTTTAATCTTGGCTGTGAAGTTGCTGGCAATGGAACTTCCGAGGCCCATTCGCAAAACGATTTTAATCCTCCTAGCTGTGAACTTGCTGGCAATGGAACTTCCGAGGTCCATTCGCAAAACGATGCAATTTTGCAGGTTCACTTAAGTCGGTCGTGTCCTATCATCTCATCTCATCTGTTCAAGTGTTCATACGTTGAATTTCATCCTTGCCGTGAACTTACTGGAAGCGGAACTTGCGAGGCCCCTTCGCCCATTGTTCAAACGCAATCTCAAAAGCTGCAAACTTTCTCAAGTTTTTGATGGAAGTGGCAATCTTTGTTGTGGTGGTCGTGGTCGTGGAGAGCTTTCTTACAGTTTGACAACTGGGTCGATGTCGACAGTGTCAAAAGAAGCCAAATTGATCTCATTATTATCATTTCAGGTTTCTTCATCTTTGTACCCAGATGAGTCTGAACTTGAGTTGGTTCTTGGCCTGAGTCTTGGATGTGGCGGAGGAGCTATTGCTCTCAAGTCCTCCAAGTTCGGCTCTTTCGGGGTTCAGGGAGGAAGGATTTTGCATCTCTCTTGCCGCTATTAGTACACTGAAATTCTTTTATTGTTTAGTATATAATGACGTCTTTGGTTTGGGAACAGTGGGAGGGAATATAAGAGTCCCATTTCTCCGCCACCAAATTCTTGTCCTCGCACCCATTATTGCTATGAATTTTTGAAGCTTGCAATGGCGTGAGGTCTACTATTAAGGGGTATGGGGTTCGGATTATTGCTATGGAATTTGTTTGGTATTTTGGGTTGATTGTCTTGGCCTAGTACATTAGCATAATACAATGCGTTAATTTTGAAAATTCAGAATTCGTGATTTAATCACAAAAAAAAAAAGAACTACTTGAACAACTTATTGGCTGGGGTCTCATGCCTTTGTTGTTAATGTTTTGGAGAGTTTGTCATCTCTATGAAAAGAGAATCGGGCCTTTGTAAGAATGTAAGGCTGTTGAGAAGTGGGAAAAACATATGGCATCGTTTCTTTTGTGGAAGAATAATCGGTTTGTATTGTATTAGAAGCATAAAAAATGTAATTCGTTTAATTATAGATGAATAAAAATCAGACTCCCAAAAAACTTGAACTAGGTGAAGGCTAAGGAACTAATGAAATACGGTATGTATTCTGATGACATTATGATAGAATAAGCCTTCAATTAAGAGGTTAAATATCACTTAGGAATACAAAGGTGAAATTGATAAAATCCTCTAAGATATTGAGAATCAATTGCTTAAAAATTGTACAAGACTCAGAGTCTTGCACTCGATATAGGTGTAAATAGATCGTAGACCTATATATAGGAATTAAATTTGTGGACTTCTTTTTTTATTATTATTTTACCTCCCATCTCTTCTCACATTCTTCCTTCCCAAATTGCTAGACTCAGAATTTGAATCCTGGATGTGACAATAGATAAAACGCTAAGAACTTAAATATACTTGTGGAAGAGAGAAATAGAAAATTTTAGCTTGGACTTTATTAGGCACTCGTCAGTACATTTAAATGATTTTTTCCCAAAACAATCCTCTTTTTGAAAAATATTCCCAAAGTAATTCAATATCAAATTATATTACTTTTCTAATTTTTTTGTTTGCCAGCCACAATAGAAAGAAAAGCAAACTCCACTTCTTTCTTGACTTAGATCTCTTCCATTTTTTCCTGTGTAGTTTTTTGTTTTTTTTTTCTTTCCCTGTATATTTACTTGTCAAAACAAAAACAAAACTGCAAGCAAAGTTCACAATATCTAAAATTTCATAATCATTATCCTCTAACTAAGTTTCTTTTCGTTTTTAACCCATTGTAATTTGAATCTTGTGTTCCTTAGTTGTTTGGCATAAGATATACGTATTTGAAATGTTAGTGCATCTCAAATTTTGAATAACAATGCTGAATGTTGTCCTTTTTACCATTGAAACACGAATTTGTTCACTAAATTGTAGGATGCCATTTGCATGTTGTGCTTTTTGCTGATTGTGATGTGTACTAATTTGGCAACTTCGGTTTGCAACATGAAAATTTAAGCTTCATTAATATATTTTTTTTAAATTTAACTTTCTGGTGTTGGGAGGAAAACAAGTGTCAAGATAGAATTTATTTCTTTTTCATTTTGCCTTTTTTTGTTCATTTCCTAATGAAATTTTTGTATCTTCATAATTGTAGAATGACCACTTCCTTTGAATTAGATACAAGCAATATCTTTAGCAAACTTAAAAGAGCTTGCAGAGATTGATAAAAACGAGGTTCACAGTGGTAGGATTTAAGTTTTGAATAAATTATATGGAAATTATAAAAGCTATGCCATCTTGCTTTCTTCTAAAATAAAATTCACACTTTTAGAATAAGTCTCTTACATTTACTCCAACAGGAACGGCTAGTTTCCACTTTCATTTTTTCTTTTTTTGTGATCCTAGGTGGCAGATTAAATAATCATATGGCAAAAAAAGAAAGTCATTGTGAGAATAAAGGAATTGAGTCACTTTGGGAATATTTTTTAACAAGAGGATTATTTTAGGGAAAAGACCTCACAAGTAAGTTAAGAAGGACATAAATTTTGAAACTGTATTGGTTTGGGAATAATTTTAAAGAAGAAGGTTATTGTGGAAATAAACTCCATTTAATTTACACCAAACTTACCATATAGGTATACACACCAACATTTATTGTACTCCTTGCATTTAGATACTCTTCCAAATCAATAATACTTTTGTCAAAAAACTAACACTTAAACACCATTTAAATGAATTATACACATCTAAGTAAAACCTTTTTAGCTTAATATAAGATCATGAAAAATGAATGAACATGCAAGTGATTAAAGCAGATTATAGTACTCTAATTCTCCAAATATCATGTCAATATTGCTCAAATCCACAAGCAAAGAACTTCTTAGATACGAATAGCTTTTGATTAGAGTTACATGGACCCATCACTTTCCAGGCACAAAGTTTGTGGCATATGCCCAAGCATTGTTGGTAACAGGGTCAGCCAAATGGTCTATGAGATTTTGAATTGGGCCTTTTCCAGTAACAATGGCTTGGACAAAGAAGCCGAACATCGAGAACATTGCCAATCGTCCATTCTTGATCTCTTTCACCTTCAACTCAGCAAATGCATCAGGATCATCAGCCAAACCCAATGGGTCAAAAGCTCCTCCTGGATAGATCTTGTCTAGTCCTTCACCAAGTGGCCCTCCACCAACTCTGTATCCTTCTATTAAGCCCATAAGCACGACTTGGCTGGCCCAGATTGCAAGGATGCTTTGCGCATGGATGAGGTTTGGGTTGCCAAGATAGTCAAGTCCACCTTCAGAGAAGATTTGGGCACCAGCCTTGAACCAGACAGCTTCACCAAATTTGACACCATTCTTCGAGAGGATTTCCGGGAAGACGCAACCCAAAGCACCAAGCATAGCCCATCTGCAGTGGATCACTTCTAACTCACGGTTCTTGGCAAATGTCTCTGGGTCAGCTGAAAGCCCAGCAGTGTCCCATCCGTAATCACCAGGGAACTCACCGGTCAGGTATGATGGAGTTTGTTCAGAGAATGGGCCCAAGTACTTGGGCCTATCAGGTCCATACCTGTTGTATCACTCAAAAACTCAAAAGTTCTTAAATGTTGACATGATAACATACAAAGTAGTTGGAAAGGCACACTCTAGAGGTGTACAATTTTTTTTTTCAAAAAAAAAAAGTTGTCATTATTTTTTTGAATTTGATCGTAACTTATTGGGAGTTAATAAGAAATAATACTAGAAGGTATGGAAATTAAGAATTATTGGAAGTGATTGATGGTTGTGTGGTGTTAAAATCTTAATCATATAAGAATAAAAGTGGAAAGACACAAAGCGAGAAAAAGTTCTTACACCAACTGCCAAGCCTCATAGGAAGATATGAAAGCAGGAGTACTTATTGATTCTCAGAAAATTCAAAGCCTTGGTCATTAAGGATAAACGAAAGAAAAACTATGGTAATTTTATGGGATGTTTTCGAAAATTTTTGCTATAGTTACTTTTATTTGAGATGGTGCACGCGACATGAAAATGTGAATAGAGAAAGTGTTAAAAGTTTTCTGAAAACATAGTCTTTTTTTTTTAAAAAAAAAAACCCCCAAAATAGCTCATACAAACATTCTAACATGAATAATTAACATTTTTCATATGCTAGAATTGCTGACATAGATAAAGTCCGCATTGGGATGCAAAAGCTGTATCAAGAAGTGCTAATATGAGCTTATTTCTTTTTCTTAGAAATGCCGAGAGGAATCTTACAGGAGGAACAGGGTGCGAGGAAGAAAAAGTAAGCACATATTAAAATAAAAAATAAAAAAGAGGAATCTTAGAACAGTTCAATAGATAAAAAGAATGAAAAATGAGAAACATATTCCTATTATTAGTGCCACAAGAGTAAAGTTGCTTGCTTAGATCAAATAGACATGCATCTTATATATTCTGAATTATTAATTAGACAAACGGTCTAATGACTAATTGATACAAGTAAATAATGCACTTGATGTGCAAAATAGTAATAAAATGTACAATTAACGAGACAATTATCAATTCAGAGCTCAACACCTATTATCTCAAATCTAAAGACAAATAAAAGATGATAAATATACAATTGTAGTAGTTACCAAATGCTTTGGGGTGCACTTTTGACCGTACGTCTCATGGAAAAACGGCCACTTCCAAAGCTCCCAACCTTCCTCAGAAGCTCATTCTGAGGCTTCAAAGCTGTCTGACCAGCAAATGCAGATTGTTGGATACCTGAAGTTGCCATTACTTTGATTTTCGAGATGAATTGAGCTTTTGTGATGTTCAAGGGATTTTGGACTTTGGTAGAGTAGGATGTGTAATGATGCAAAGAAGCTCATGAATATATATACAAATTGTTTCAAATATTGAATGAGCCAAATGGTAAGTATTCTGGATTACGATATCTACACCTCAGCAGCATTTGATTGGTTAAGGCATTGATTTGTGATTTCCTCTGTGATTTTTCTATGGACAGAGAGGCTACTGTTTTGCCATGTGGATCACAAAAATCTCGTTGCTGAGAGATGTCAGCTGGCGACCCTCAAGAGACTCCAGCCACAAAAATACTTTGTGTACTGATAGACTTCTAGTACCTTTGGTTTTTAAGAAAACTTAAATCAAAGAACAAAAGGATAATTTCGAATCCTCACTAAGATTCCAGACAATTTTATTTGGCACCAATTTAAATGAAAATTTCATATAAAATCAATTTCATCTATTTTTCAATTTAAAAAATTAAGAAAAATCTTGTATTCTATTTCCTTATAATTAAACAGTTCAAAATGAATTATCCATCTGTTATAATCACAAATTCACATGTTGATTATTTGGACATTCTTTTGTTCCTTTTTCCTCTAACTGAGTTTTGCTGATTAGGATATTTTCTTTACTATTTTTAAAAATGATCAATTGTTAGTATATTATCTAATATCCTCTTATGTGAAACTTACCACCATCATTTAGAGTGGCCGAAATTGAACCACAAGTTGAAACTCATTGGAAAAAGGAAGATGGAAATTTCAAATGAAAATTTTGCATAGTACAGGAGTATAAATAGAATCTTAGGGAAATAAATTGTGATTAACCCTTTTATTTATTCAAGTCAATCAAGTATAAATAGAATCTAATAGTGGTTGAAATTTCCCTTTTAATGTCTCTTGTTTCTTTTTTTATATTGTTTTTTATTAGTTGTATTTATAAGGTAACTGTGTATTGAAACAAAGCACAAGAATTGGTTTATCATAAGGAATTTTAATAAGAGTAATTAATGGGAATAAAAAAAATAAGTTAAATGTGTTGGGGCAAAGGAGTGCTTAGCTTTAGTTAAACAAATAAATACATATATAATTTGCAAAATTTGTGGAGGTGGGGCTCCTTAATATGTACGAAATTGTACTAAAATATCAGTATCTCTATCATTGGTATATTTATATGGTTTGCCAGTTATGTATTTTCATAGTTAAATTTCAAATGGAACAATCTTCCCACTATCAATCTTGCTCTTACTGTAAAAGCCTTCGAGTTCTAGGTGTAATAGTCCCTTAGGTGCCACAGCTTTAGTACAACTAGCACAGGGCCATGGCTTGACTAAAAAGCAAGGAGGATTGTCAACAGATATAAATGTTGATAAATTTTGATCATTCACACCAAAAATTTGGACGTACGTAATTCAAAAACAACTAATACATATTGATCAAAGTGGCAACTAATTGAATATTATATTTCTATTACAAAATTAAATAAGTTATTTATAATGGATTACAATTTCTCTATAACCGGCAACTGCTCCTACCTCTTTTTTCTATGGCCATTTTTATTTTAGTATAAATATTGAATAAAATAGAATGAAACAAAATTGGTACAATATCGTTTTTGCTTCTATTGTCGATGTTGGTCTTCCCACTTCCTCCTTCTACTCAATTATAGAAAATAAATACAAAATTAAAAATTTCTATGTTATAGAAATCAAATTTAAAATTGAAAAAAAAAAACCCAATGCTACACCACGCATCATGCTCCCATTGAAGCTACACAATTTTGCTAAGGGATCGTGAGCCCAAAAAGCGAAGTTTAGCCCCTTACATTTAAATGTACTAATTAAATGGGACGATCATGAGCCCAAATTGCGAAGTTTAGTCTCTTACATTTAAATGTATCAGTTAAATGGGACCTCACGCGTCGCGTGAGGTTGCCCAGGTATGCTCTTGAATTCTTGTAATGGCAATGACCTAATGAGACTATCAAGTGATGCAATTCTGGATGGATTAAGGGCGAACAATATTGTATGTAAATAAAATCTATCATAGGAAGCTGAACAAAATAATGTATAATAGTTTTGCACTTCCTTTATATCTTGGAATGGAGATATTGTAGGCCCACAAAACAATCAATATAAGCCACAAGCATTTCTCGATTGAATGAAACCACAAGAAACAAAATAAATCCTAAGACCAATAGACGAAACAGAAGAAACAGAATTGGATGCTTTTTATTATCTCTCTGAATCTTTTCTTTCTATCTTACATCGACAGACCAAAAGATATGGTCTTTATATAAGACTATCAAGTACCAAAATTCTATTGGGATTTAAACTACCAATACATACTAGTAATAGAAAATCACAACTAAACAACAAAATAAGTAGTTTCCTAAATAAAACAAACTAAATCCTAAAAAGATTTGGTTTAATGATCTTACATTGCCTCCCTTAAACCAATGTTTTCAAATTGCGTGATACCAAACATCGTCTTCAACTTGAGAAACAGCTCCACCTTCAATGGTTTCGTGAAAATGTCTGCCACTTGATCTTCACTCTAACAATAGTCAATAGCAATTTTCTGATCTTAAACTCATTCACGAATGAAGTGAAACTTGATATCAATGTGGTTACAATGTACATGAAACATTGGATTCTTTGACAACTCAATAGCAGATTTGCTATCACAATAGAATTTGGGTAGGACCAGCTTGTTCATGCCGTAGAAAATCAAGTATTCTTCTCAACCATAATGCTTGAGTAGCACTGTGTACAGCTACCATATACTTCGCTTCTGCTGTAGATAATGCCACCACTTGTTGTTTCTTAGAAAACCACGAAAATACACTATTACCCAGATAAAAAGCATAGTTTGATATGCTTATCCTTTGAATCATGTCACTATCCCAATCACTGTCTGTAAAGCTAACAAAACTAGAATTGTTAGCATATGGATAAAAGATATCATCAGATTGTGTACCTCTAATATATTTTAAAATCCTCTTGGCCGCTTGCCAATGTCATTGGCATGAAGACTCCATAAACCTGCTAATTAACTCAACATCAAAAGTAATGTCAGGCTTTGTCGACGTCAAATATCTCAGTTTTCCAAACAATCTCCTAAAATTAGTGGTATCAACAAAGTCACCATTGCCATCTTTCACCAACTTCAACTTCTCTTTAACTGGAGTTAATATTGGCTTGGCAGTATCTATCTTAAACCTCTTCAATATGTTACCTGCATAGTTCTTTTGTGTAATAAATATTCCATCATCTATTTGAAAAACCTCAATGCCAAGAAAATATCTCAAAGTGACTAATCATATATTAGTTATCTTGAACTCAGAAATCACCTTGGAATTATTGCCAGTAAAAATTAAATCATCCACATATAAGTATACAATAAGAATATCACCACCGAGATTGAACTTGATATACATAATATGCTCATATGGATATTTATGAAATCCATTCCCAACAAAGTAAGAGTCGGTACGAGTATACCAGGCTCGAGAAACTTGTTTCAAACTATATAGCCTTTTTTAACCTGTAGACTTTATTTTCTTGGCCTTCACATAACTTGCAGGTTGTTCAACATATAATTCCTTCTAGAGAATACCATTCAAGAAAGCAGATTTCACATCCATTTGAAAATCTTCCGAGAATTATTGGTAGCAATAAATATAATCATGCGAATAGTATCAAGTCCGGTAACTGGAGCAAAAATTTCAAAATAATCAATACCTACCGTCGCCCCATTTTTTAAAGAAAAATAAAAGAGTTTTATAAAAAAAATGATTTTGATTTGAAAAATGTGAAATTTTTGATTTGTTAGAAAATAAATAAAAGAAATGAAAAGGGCCTAAATGGGGTTTGAAATGCGACGATTTTTGGCCAAGATTATAGTTTAAAAAGGGTTTTTGAATAAAAATCGGAGTCGCCACTTGGTATTGAGTTAAGGTGTACCAAGTCACCTAAAATATTTTAAATAAATAAATAAAAAAAGTAGAAAAACCCTTTTTAAACGACTCCAAGTCTACGTAAATCAAAGAAAAAGATTCGGGAGTCACATTTGAAGAGAGGGAAGGCAAGGATAAAAATCCAAGGCACCCTCTCAACCTAGCCAAGGCTAGTTGCGTGACTTAGTCAAGGATTCTTTTATTTTAACCTAAAAATTTATCACATTTTGGAGATATTTACATGAATGCAAACCTAGACCTAATTATCGGGGTTAGAATATTTTTTCGAAATTATTTGATACAAATCGCATTAATTGCGACGCCCAAAAGTAAACTTTCGAAGAAGTCACAAATTGTGCAAAAATATGAGACTCAAAGAAAACTGAAAATAAAAACAAAAATAATAAAATAATTATATACGAAAATATGATCTAAAGGGATGCATCATATCGGGCACGGGGAGACTAATACTCATGACTTAATTTTCCCTTTAATAGAGGGAATACGAGCATGCTAAGGCTAGAAAACTAAACTCGCCATATCCCATACTCAAGGGGTTTTTATCCTATCTAATCATGCAAATGTACTAATCTAATTCTAATTTTCCCTATATGAAATGCAAATCTAATGTCATGTCTCACACATGGGGTTATATAGAAGGAAATATGGGATAAGGGGTATATATAGGGGAAATATGGGATAAGGGATGTGTATACAAGGGAAATGTCATGCAAAAATAAAAAAAAACCCTAAAAAAATAGCAAACATGCATGAAAGTGTAGTGATTTGTCACACAAACATGATCTAACGCGTAGAATGATTCCTAAGGGTCTAGCATTGGACTAACCCACATCTATGAGTCCTTACTAGCATTGGACTAGTAGGAAAATCGAAACAAAAGGCCACAACTAGCGTTGGACTAGTGTGGAATCGGGAAAGGGGCCACAACTAGCGTTGGACTAGTGTGGTGACGTCATGCATTCATTTATAACCAAATAAATCATGTAAAGCATAATAAAGTAAATAATCACATAAATCACACAAAACACATAACACATAAGCATGATATTTAGATGCAAGACCCTAAGAAAGCGGTAAACACGTAACACATAGGCATGCTAGGCACACAAAACAAGTAAAGCGAATAAAACCCTAACTATTACATTCGGGGAGCCCTACTACAATCTAATGGGGGAAAGAATTAAATAAAATGATATAATAACCTAACTATTACAATTGTGGCATTTAATTGCCTTCCCAAATAATTACAAATTAAATTAAAATAAATATACAAAAATTAAAACAAATAAAGCGAATAAATGAAATGAAATGAAAACATTCAAAAGGCATGCAATTGAACACATAAAGTCACATAAGTACACATAGGGTCAAATAAAGTAAAAATAAGGGATAGAGTGTACCTCCCTTGAGTTGGGGCCCTAATGACACGAGTTTACTTATTTATCCTCTAAATAATAAAAAGGGTCAAGGCATCACTTTATTTAACAAATAATCACAAAAATGAAGATAAACACGAAATGGAATCAATTAAAGTATAAAATGAACCATCCATGTTCAAGAAATTAAAACAAACGAGGACCCAATCAAAATAATTAAAAAAGGTTTAAGGATCTAAAATGAAATACTAAAATTAATGACTTAAGATGGTACCTATCAAAATCAAATGCTAAAACTTCACAAAAGATGAATGGAAACCTATTTATTAAAATTAAACAACAAATTACCCGAAGTTCCACTAAAACCCAAATCCAATCATAAATCTATTAACAAACGTTAAACCTTCAAAAAAAACATCGTAAAATTCACTAAAATCAACCCAAAAGAAGTTAGATTAAATCATATCAAAGAGACTAATATTTTAAAAGGTCAAGATTGACTAAATTTCCAATTTTATGGGCCATAGTAGCATTAAAGGAAAATCAAGGGGTTAAAGTGCAAATTTGGAAAATATTTCCATGCATGCTACAAAGAAAGCTGCTACAACATTGTTCTGCAACCGAAAACCTTTGCAATCTTCTTCTGGGTTCAAGATACAAACTTCCATTTGCATAAAGTCTCAACCAAACATCAAAAACCTTAATCTAAGCAACAAAATCACAGGACTTCAATCGTCCAAACAGGCAACAAAAGACAGTCACATGAATGCGATCCTCTTAGCAGCTCATGGAACCGGCATAAAAACAGGAGGTAAGCAAAATGAAAGCAAAACGGCAACTTTTCTTCACACACTTGAAGGAATGGAAACTAATATGATGAAACAATCACAAACCAAATGCTAAACTTCAATGCCAACAAATGCAAATGAGTGTGGAGCTTGTGATTTGCTATGTAACAGCTTTAGGAAATGCAGACTCCATGAGCTGCCAACCGCACAACATTTTGACAGGAAAAAAGGTTCCAGCAAACATGGAAACAAGAGGGAAGACCTTAAGGCACAAGGGACAGATTGATTATCACAAGAAGATCACAAAGAAAGAGGACAAAGACAGAGATGTGGACATGCAAAGCTGCAGAAAAGATCTCTTCTTCCTCGCGGGTTTCTTCAGCAGTTCTTTCTTATGTCAAACACAAGCAGCAAAATCCAACAAAACCGCAATCTTTCAACCCAAAACAACCAGATATGCATTCTATCATTAAGACCCAACCCCCTCCTATGTATTCCCAAAGATTTTCCAATCCGGATTATGCACAAGAGAAACCAAAAGAAACGTCATGAACTTCCACAGATTTCTGGGTTTCATTTATCAAATGTGTAGATCATGCAAATCAACCCTTAAGCTAGCAAAAAGAACTTGCAACTTACACCGTTTATCTCTAAAATCCAACAATCAGAATTGTACCAAACCAAAAAAACAGCAACCAGGGAAACATCAAGACAGCAAACATGATAAAAATTACGGAGCCAAACCAGCAGCAAAATGTCACAGGATTCATGCCTTTTGGACTTCGGATTCTCATGAATATAGCATTTAAGCAAGAAAAGGAGAAGCAAAAAAAAAAACGATCACCTGAATTGCTGGGGCCGAAGCAAGAGTTTTTGCTGCGTTTTCGTTCGAAGCCGAAACTGGTGCAGTAGAGACCGAGCAGCTTCTTCGTGGCCAGATTTGGCGATCTTCCAGTCGTTTTTCCTTCAAGATGTCTGAACAGAAATCACTGCTTTCACTTTGTAGATTGAGTAGAAATCCATGGCTTCACCAATGAAACTGAATCAGCGGAGAAAATCCTTGCGAAAGTAGGCTGAAAAGTCAGCCTCATTGTGGGTTTTGCATAGGAAGAAAATTCTGCACTTTTCCTTTCCTTTCTCGTTTCTTGTCTGAAGCTTTCTCTTCCTCCCCCAGATCCTCAGCTACCTCCCTCTCTCTTTTCCGGATTTCTTTCTTGGTTTTTTGTTGCCTACTCAGCCCTAAACCTTCTTGCCCGAAGCTCCAGCACTCATTCCCTTGCTGTTTCCTTCCTTGCTTTCATCTCTCCGCCGCCCTTATTCTTTTCTTTTCTTCCCTCGTTTTTCCCCTGTCCAGCCCGTAGGTTTCTTTGCCCATCCCCAAAACTCTCTATCTCACACTCTCGGTTTCTTTTCTCTAGCCGCCAACAGATTGTTCTTCACCTCTTTTTTCTAGCCATCACCTGTTCTCAAGCCTTTTATAGGCATCCAATTCCCAAAACCTAGAGCGGATGGAGGAGATTTAGAGCTGCCCTTCGGTCTTCATTTCAAGCCATTAGATGGCTTTTAATCCTACATCTCTTGGTGTTGTTGGATCAAGGCCAGGTGTAGTTGCTGAGGTGATCCAATGGTGAAGACAATGCAATGGGAAAAAATGGTGGAACAGGACATGAAACCGAGCTGCCTCTGTTTGTGTCTTCCGCGGCTGTTTTCTGATGCAAGAAATGCTCGTGAGTTGCTTTTTTTTTTTTAAATTCAATTAACAACAAATAGGAAATGGTTTTCTTAAAAAAATGAAAATGAGATAAAAATGAATCAAAATCAAAACAAAATCAATTAAATGAAATAAAAATGCTAAAATTTTTGTGTTTGATAAAAGAAATGATTTTCTTCAATATAAAATGAAATAAAAATTAAAATTAAAAATGAGTACAATAAACAAAAATATGAATAAAATGAATAGTAAAATTTTGATGTCTACACCTACCTTTTGCGTATATTTTTTAACCACCAATCTTGCCTTGTAACGATCTATCTCTCCAGTTGGCTTGTACTTGGTCTTTTAGACCCACTTGATACTAATTAGCTTCTTCCGATATGGAAGTGCACTCAGCTCCCATTCTTATTTTTCTCAATTGTATGCATGTCCTCATCCATTACTTGATTTTAATGATCATTTTTGATAGCCTTCTCAAAGGTAACTGGATCACAATCTACAAATAGAGCAAAATTTACAATATTTTCATCAGACAAGTCATTGTCATTACCAACAACATAAATCCTCCAAGTGAGTTGGCATGCAACATTCTCGTTATGGATGATTAGCTGATTGCACAGGACTTGACTGCACCCTACAAGATGAAAAATCACCAATATATTGTCTGGACTGCTCTACTAGATGATTAGAATAATTCCCTTCATCCAAATAAAACGGCATTGGTGGATTTTTTGGTGTAGAATTTGTGACTTTCTTAGACCAATCCCAAGCTCCTTCCTTAGCAAATGTGGCACCTCTATTAATAATCACCTTTTTGTGTATTTGGATTGAATAGTCTGTAACCAAGAAAGATGCACTTTTCTACTTTATCATCCAATTTCTTCTTGACATCATCTGGGACATTGGAATCAGCAAGACAACCAAATCCTTTTAAATAAGAAATATTTGGTTTCTTACCAGTCCATAACTTCTGTGGTGTCCTCCCAAAATTGCATCGCATAGGAGACCTGTTAGAAACATATACAATACAAGTAATAGCTTCTGTAAAAAACTTTTAGGCATATTCTTGGCATGCATCATCGACCTCATTAAATCCATCATAGTCCGTTTTCTTTCTCTGCTATTCCATTCTGCTGATGAGTGTATCTAGCTGTCAACTGATGCTTAATCCCATGTTTCTTCAAAAAATCATCACAGACAGTAAACTCAGTGCCTCTATTAGTTCTCAAAATTTTAATAAACTGGCAACTTTGCTTCTCAACATACACTTTGAAACTCTTAAAAATATCACAAACTTTAGACTTATTCTTCAAAAGATATACCCAAGTTTTATTGCTAAAATCAACAATGAGGGTAATAAAATATTTACTACCACCATTAGAAGGTACCTCAACTGAGCATAGGCCTGAACATATCAATTTCAATGGATGACTAGCGTGACAACCCCACCTCCCCCTAGGGTGTACCTTAAGGTTTAGCAGACCGCCTGTCTAGTTCTCACCAGGACTCACTCAAATTTTCCAATCAATAGCATTAACTCCAAAGTAAGCATTAAAACACCACAATTAAACCTTACAAACCATTCAACATTCCAAATCATCCATACTTATATGTACAACTAAACGGATCAAAATACAAGTTGTTCGATCAATTCACTAAGTACAAATACGATGGCAATTTACTTTAAGCAAAGACTTCAACTCTCGAACTCACTATTCCCTGATTCCATGTTTCCAACCCCTGTTAAGGAAAACAACTAAAGGGGTGAGTTTATACCCAATGAGGTTATAAGAAAACCGGTAATCTTAAACACACAATTTCACACTTTCAGTAATATAATAGAAATGACAAACCAATTAATAATAGGATAATTCGTGAAACAATTCTTAACAAATAGCACAATCAATATCAAAGGATACCGTACTGATACGGACTCTAGAGATGGCTCCTGTCCATTTCTAGATGTAGCACTTAGCTCCGTTCAGTAATTCATTTCACAACTTCCTGCAGCCATTTCACACACCACCAATCTCCTCCTTGTATCCTCCAAAATAGTAAACAATCCCCTTCAATCATTAGTCACTTCATCACTCCCATAGGCACCTCATTCAGGGGGTAATACTCGAGTATACCAATAAACGGTACCCAAGAAATATTGACCTACTCGATCGAGCCCGTTGCTGGCTTGAATAGGCCGACCGCCAATAGGGTTTGGGCCCAATTACAGTCATGCACAGTTAACATTGGCAGTTAAACAATTAACAGCTCCAAGAGTAATTAGGTCGAGTCTGATAAAGTACACACTCACCTTTTTATCAGTGAATAATAATAACAATTGAAGTTTAAGTCTCAATCAAATACACTTAGCAATTTCCAACAATTCACCAAGCGACAAACAATAACCAAACTTTAACGTTTAATCATAAATACATACAAGGAACAGTCACCAAGTTTTAAGTAATTGAAGTTCACGCCTCAGGGTTGGTTGCATTTCTAGCTCAAACTCAGCTCCTGGAATCGATATGAATGCTTATAGTTATTGTTTATTTCCTTAGTATAAGGTTTAATAACTAAGTTTTCCCTTTCTCATATCTAATTCCACAAAAGTAGACGTCTATGTCTGAAATTAGGGTTTAATCAATAATTAAGTTTTATGAATGAGTTCAAGGATCTGAAATCCTAAATATGAACATTTTGATGTTTAATATAGCATTTTTGATGTTTAATTAATGAGTTTCTCAACCAAGAAAATTTATTACATTCGTGCCAATTTACTAGTCACCAAATTGCAATGATACAAAAGTTATGCTAAAATCAAGTTTTGGTTTTAAGTTTACAAAAATCTAGCACACTAACCCTAGTTCTTCCCAACTTCTAATGTAATTCCTGCACACAACTCACAATTAATCATATATAACATAAATCAAGGTACACAGTTCATAGCAAGAGTCCATCCGAAATTCCAACTGAAAGCTAAGACTAAGGCTGCCAAATTTCCAGAAAATGAAACACTCCTTTTTCTTCCAAAACCAACTCAATTTTCTTATTTTAAATTAAGGGGATTCTGCATGCAAGTTGTGATTAAGAGACTATAAGATGTCTTAAGCAAAACATATCAAAATTTAACCAAACTTTCGTAGATAAAGCTGGACAAATCCAGCTCTTTCTCTCCTTGGCTACTTAACAGCTTTTCAGCAACATTTTCTAGTTTTAAAATTCATTCTAACTTTCCAGACTTTTCCACATAATCTCAAAATTAAACACACTAAAACTCCATATGAACATTCATCAAAGTATAAAAGCATTAAACCTTAGTAAAAATCCATTCAAAAGTCAAGTAAAAACAGAATATTCATGTCTTTCTTCCAATCGGTTATAAGCTGGAAACTTTCCAGCAAGGCAGCCCTAAGTTCTCATTTTAATCTCCAGTTCCTTCACTTACTTCAGAATATAGCACATGAAACAACATATAAACATCTAGCAAGGTATATAACATGGGTCCTAGCAAGGATTTCATCAACAAGTCAAGATGAAAGTTGAAAATTCAAGCTTTCTTATAGTCGGACCAATTCTGGAAAATTTTCAGCAAAATCAATGAACATGCAACTATTATTTCAACCATATAAACATACCAGATTCAATATAAACAGTTGTCATGATATAAAACGTGAAATCTTAGGAAAAATTCACTCAAAATTCAAGGTAAAAGTTGAAAATTTCAGTTCTACTCCAATCGGCCCATATGCATTAACCTCAACAGAATTTCCAGCAAAGTTTCATCACAAATCAAGTCTTACTCTTCATGAATTTAAACAAAATATTACATGCATGTCATAGAAAGAGAGATGGAAGATATAAAAGTTACATTTAGACAAATTCCATCAAGATTTCTTGGAAAAAAAGAATCAAACTTGCAGCTTCACTCCATCGGTTTCATAGAAATTATTTTAGCTTTGTTTCTTCTAGTTTTCTTATATCTAAGCCAACAACTTGTTACTAAAATCAAAGGCAACATGCTATATATCATACTAAACAAGAAATATAACATATATATATATATATCAGGAAATCCTAGTGGAAACTCCTCAAAATTTCGAAATAAGATGCTGTAAAATGAGCTCATGTCCCCCTCCGTCAAATCTAGAAATTTTTCAGCATACAAATCAACTTCTAATGCGGTTCTTTCTCACAAAATTTCCATTTTCTTGGCTAGAAACAAACATGCATCAATCATCTTGGTGTGTTTGAGAACATGGAAGGATTAACTATCAAGTTTACCTCTTGTCTTGCCAAGAATAAAAGCTGGAAAATTTTGGTCTCTCTCACCCGTTTCCTTTATAAGCTCCACTAGTTGAAATGGTGACTTGTTTCTTGCTGGAGTTCCATGGTTGAAGAAGGATGAAAGCTTCAAATTTTCTCTTGGTCTCTCAACTCTCTCTCTCTCTTGGTTTGGAAATGGCCAAGATAAGAATGAAACTAAAATTGGTTTTTGGGAGGTTTTGTCTTGACATAACTTGCACGACCCTTTTTATGCCATGTGTAAGAAGCAATGACAAGTGTTAAGTCTCATGCATGCAAGAAGGAGTTTATTATACTATGGGCCTATATTTCCATATTTTTATACCATTACCCCACTAGTTTCTTGTTTCAATTAGTGTTAATTTCCATGAATGTGAATCAAGCATGAATTTAAAATATTCTAATACACTTAAGTATAAGGCAATCAATTAAACACTCCAATTAATTAATGATAAAGCAAAGCAGTACGTTCAAGCTTTCTAGTAAAAGTGTATGCAAATAAATATAAATTTTCGAGCTCTCACAATTAGCCCTCCAAACCTTGCCTTTAGGAAAAGGATCTTTGTGTTTCTTTTCCAAAATACAATACTCGTAGTGCTTAGTCAAAAAATCAATAGAAGGCAACCCATGCACCATATTCTTCTTGGCAAGAAAACTCAAACTCCAAAATTCGAGTGACCAAAGCGCATGTGCCACAAGTAAATATCATCAAAAACAATAGAACTAAAGCAAGGTAAATCATGATAATTAAGAGTGATAGGCCATAAGAGGCTAGTGTTTATGTATACCTTTGCTATTAGTCCCAAACGATCATCAGTAATAGTACCAATGCCATATTAAATCGCAAGTCATATCCCCTCTAGAAAGTTGCCCAACACTCAGCAAATTATGATAAATATTTGCCACATAAAAAATATCAGAGATAAAATTAGATTTTCCATTCTTCAAAATAATCCTGATTTTTCCTTTCCTAAGTACATGCACTCTTTCGTTGTTGCCAAATTTAACAAAAAATCTAAAAGATTCATCCAAATCAGCAAACATATTTTTATCACCACACATATGATTACTGCAATCAAAATCCAAAAAACAATTATGCTTCTTATTTTCTTCCATTCCTGAGGTAGAAAATAAAATAGATTCATCATTTTCACTTTTATTCTCTGCCATATTAGCATACCTGCCTTTATTGTTAGAATTGTACCAATACTCACTTTTATAATGACTAATTTTTTTGCAATTATGACACTGAATATTATGTCTGCGAGAATTGTTGACAGCCCCACCTCCCCCTAGGGCGTACCTGCCCAACTCTCGCCAGGACTCAGTCACGCATCATGAAATTTATAAATAATAACCTCAATAATAAAAGTGATATCAATTACAACATTCAATGTGTACACTCATGGATCTCCAATGCCCACACAATCTATAAATACAGCCAAGGAGTCAAACTTGCAAAAATCAAACCAAACAAGCCAACTAGACATCTATGGAGTGCTCACATGAGCAACTAACAAATTTAGATGAAATCTAGGTCTTTTCCAATTTCCCACTTTCACGTTCTCATCCCTGTAAGGAAACAAATTCATGGAATAAGCTAAAAACCCAGTGAGGTTCCACAAAAACAGGCAAGTAAACTAGCAGGTATGATATCATTCATAGGATATCAGGAAACTAGTCATGCTCGTATTGATCATGGCATAGTGTATAGTAAAGCAGGTAATCATATAGATCATGCAAAAGTATACGATAAAGAGCACATTCATGTCAAAGGATATAGTCCGCTCTCAGGAGCAGGTTCCACAGTAACTTGTCCGAGGTCTGTTGACTCTCCGTCAACCAGGAAATTATAATATCCATAGATGACCACTAAACGTCAATCTCTGTCCACCGATCATCCCCCTTCCGGGCTCGAACGTCAAAGAAGTACCCAAGATTCGTCGATCTCCTCAACCAAGCCCTTGCCGGCTCGATTCGACCAACTAGCCTTGGATTGGGCTTATAGCCCCAGATATTCAGGTATTCAAAATCTGGCTTATAGCCCCAAGTATTCAGGTATTCAAGAGTGGAGTCATTGACTGTTCTCCACGCTCACGCAGTTAATGTTTGGAGACGTTAGTTGTTACTTAACGTTCCGTATTCAGAAATATCAGAGTTCAAGTCATGAATTCCAGTTAGGAGTAAACAGGTTAGGAACTTATCATTTACCCAAGATTGCCCAGCTTACCCAACCGCTCTAAGGCTGGTCTAAAGCAAGAGGTCCAACGAGGGCTCAGTTCAGCTGTTACCGACCTACATTCACGCATACGCATGAGTAACCCAAGTTTTCACTTACTCGACATCTCGGATAAGGGTCCAAGGGCCTAGTTCAACCGCTACAAGAGGAATGTAGTCGGTCTACAATTCAACCGCTGCAAGAGAAATGCAGCCGGTCTATAGTTCAACTGCTGCAAGAGGAAAACAGCCGGTCTACAACCATGCACATAAACATGCAAGTCCGCACGCAGGATTAATTATTTCAAGTTCACAAAGGTCGAGTGCACATAAAGGCACACTCGCCTAGACCAGATCAAGTCACAAGTAAGCTCAGCATATCATTTTTTCAAGCATTTCAAGTAATTCAAGTCCAGATACAGGTTACTTGTAAATCAAATTGCTGATACATGCATGAACAAGATATCGAAAGTTTAGTCAAGTTAGATCAAGTGCGATAAAGTACACACTTGCCTATGAAACGACAAATCAAGTGCCTAGCAATTTCTAGCAATAATGAGCACGAAATATGCTGTGACGCTCCCACTTCTCCCAAGGGCGAACCTAAGGGTATCAGCGGGACGCCTGTCCAACTCTCGCCAGGACTCAGTACAATTCCAGACCAAACTTAAGGAATAACGACTAACAATGAAAGTCGGAATAAAGGTAAGAAGTCATTTCCATACATGAATATTCAATCTTACATCACAAGTTTCAAAATACATTCACTTTCCCAAAATATACAACTTCCAAAATGTCTAATCGAATACATTCGAAAACCCTAATCAAAAGTACCTCAAGTTGGCTTCTCTATAACTCTTTCCATTTCGGCCCCTGTTAAGGAAACAAATCTAATGGGATAAGCTAGCGCTCAGTGAGGCCAAGAAAACATGCAAAACACATAGTTCAATTAGCAACAACAATTACACAGTAAGAAAAGCTACAAAGTTCGAGTAATTCACATTTCAAGTAGGAAAAGAAGCAGAAACAATTCAAGGATACTGTAGCTCTCAAGAGCTAGGTTCCACTTGCTTCGCCAAGGCTCGATCAAATACTTCCCCGCGATGACACTCCGTCAACCGGGTCGACAGTAAGTCCGTAGAACTCCAACTTACTTCAAAGTTCCGTCCATCATACACCGCACCGAGCCCGAACATCAATAAAAGGCACAACTACACGAGTAGGCCAAGCAAGATCTCTCAATAGATCAGGCTTACAGTTATCTCATGGTTCACCAAGCTTCTCGACCAAGCCCTCGCTAGCTCGAGTCGCAAGGTCGGCCAATTGAGATTTGGGCGTCCCCAAATTCAGTTATAAATCGAGGAGATTCACTGCAACGACATGCAAACAGTTTCAAATACAGTTCAGTTACAAGCAGTTCAGTTTAGTTGTTCAATCAGTTAAAAGAGAACGAGTGCGATAAAGTACACACTCGACTCAACAGTTATAAACCATTCAATCCATAAGAAGCAATTCACATAATTGCAACAAATCATGCACTTGACACTCACCAATCAAAATATGGGAGTAAGTGCTCAAACAATCTTTTAGGCGTCCACTTCGAGATCCTCTGAAGGTCCCCTTGAGCGCCTGAGCAAATAATAGTTGACTATCACACACTATTACTTACAAACACCTTGCTAACAAGGAAGATTGTACACTTGTACAAATACTAAGAAAATGTCATTAAAGAGAGCCTTAATTACTCGAAAATCGAGTCTCAAAAAGCGGGGTTTTATAACACAAGAAAAACTGATTTTCTCCACGAAATCAAGTTTAAAACGGTCAATCAATCTCAAAGCATAGGGAAGAGTTTCCAAAAACTCATTTCCCAACAAGTCGGTAAAATTCAGTTTTGCACGTCAAAATTTAGAAAAATCAGAACTTGCCACTCCATAGGTCCAAAATTGGAAAACTTTATACCGTTGGAATCTTGGTTCAAAGTACTAAAGTTTTCCTAGAAGACACATTCCCCACGATTCCAAATGGAAGACATTCAAATTCCAGCTCAAATTGGCTGACATAAGCACACAAGATAGTTTCAGTTTTGTTTTTCGGCAAACTTTGGAAATTCGGAAAAATTCACAGAAAGTGAACTAGCCTTTGAAATTCGTAGCACAATATAATTTCCAAACAGAGTTTCAAACAGGGTAAACGGAAATAAAATCGGAGTTTTGAGAATTGATATATAATAGTCCTAAAGTCGGCTGGAATTTGAGCACAAGTCAGAAATTTTCCAGATTTGAGAAGCAGACTTTGGAACATCATTTGGGTATCAAAATAGTCTTAGAATAACACCAAATTTGGTACAATTAAACTTCCATATGAGCACTACTCCTCTATCAAATTTCACGTAAAAAATCGTACGGGAACGTAGTTAACAAAACTACCAAAGTTTAGGAAATTCGTAAAGCAAATCTGTCTTCTTGCTTTCTTTTCCTTTTCAAACATTTTGCCCAATGAAATCAATCCCCATTTCGGTTCATTTGTGAGACCTAAGGTCCAAGAAACATTTCATAAGCAATTGGTAGTTGGTTGACATCAAAATTTCGACATAAAACATCTCACAAATCAAACCTATCCATTCGATTAGTAAGAAAAGGAAGATTTCCAGATTTCCAGTTCTGTCACAGTTCAGGAATTGAACCATATCTCACTCAATACAACTTGAAATTAAGAATGGTCAGTGGATTTGAAAACTAGATCAAAAGGATACATTTCATCCGAACAAGTCATTTTCAAAATCAGGTCATAAGTGCGAGAAAATAGAGCCAAAAAATGCAGCTTCTAATATTTCTCTCGGATAGACCATCAGAACAGGACAGCAAACTTTGCCGAATCATTACGGCTCACTCATTTCGAACTAAAGGGTGAAATTTATACCGTTGGAAAGCTACAAAATATCTAGTTTCACATGCCGCAAACGGCACTCGATTTTGACCTTTGTACAAAGAGATATGTTCTATCAGAGATACACTATTCAGACTGCCAGAACACATTTTCCAGATTTCTTCCCATTTCAAAATTTCAAGTTTTGCTCAACCAATTCAAATGATTTTTGGTAGAAACTTTCTACACACCATATAAAACATTATCAACCAATTTCACAGCAAAACAATCCAAAAAATTTGAAAGGCAGGTACGAAAAGCACTGGACAGATTTGGCCGGTTCTAGTTCCTCTCATTTCTCAACTTTCTCTCCATTTCTAACCGTAATTCCTCTCATTTAACACATAAACAACACAAACCAAGCATTTAATCCTCAAGGCAGCTACCTAGAGGTCACCACAAGACCGCTAGCCTAACATTTTAAAGCAAGAAATTAAACACCTCAAGTCCGCTAGCCTAATCCATGCTTAGGATTCAAACCCTTGCAAATCCAACCGTAAATCTTGTATTAAATGGAGAGATTAGATGAGTTAATGGTTACCTCCTTAGTTCTTGAAGAAACCAGAAATTTCACCACCAAAAACTCCAAGAATCACCGCAAGATGAAGCCTTTCTCCATGCTCAAACTAATCTCCAAGTAGTTTAGGAGTTGGATGGTGATTTGTGTAAGAAATGGAAGCAAGATGAAGTGAAATGGAGTGGAGCTTCTCTTCTTCTTTTCCTTGCTGTTTTGGCCGGCTCCAAGAGAGAGAAAAGAGAGAGTTTGTTGTGTGAAGCTTCCTTTGGAAGCTTGAGGGATTTGTGGCCAAGAATCCTACAAAAGTCAACTAGGAATAGTGCGCGCGCGGGTACCGTACCACATTTTCTCTCTTGTTTGTTACACTTGTGCACTAAACCTCTAATGTAATTCATTTATCACTATATTTATTCACTCTTAGTAGTCTAGTATAATTTTCTTAAATTTTCACTTAGTCATTTTGACGCGAAATGCGCGAACTTCCGATTCGTGCACGATAAAGCAAAAATTTGAACTCACTCACCTCTAATCCCTCAATTAACTTTTCTTATTCTACTATTGATCATTCTTAATTCTCCAAGATTATTGCACTCTCGAATCGAATATTGTCTCGAAAAATGTGTACTCGCTATTTCTCGCTAAACGAGCCTCCGAAAAATTAAATTTGCTAACGGAACGTTTTAAAAATATAAGTGAGACATTGCTCCATGTAAATGGATTTAAAATGGTTGAAATAAATTATTCGGAGAAAACAGGTGAATAATAATTAAATAAGCCAATAAAATAAGAAAATTTTCGGGTCCTCACACATGCAGTTGGAACACTCACCACAGCAACAAGCTTAAGTGTTTGCCTCAGGAGCACTTCCGGCCTCACCTTCAAGTCCTAAAATCAAGTATATAAAGTGCCATGAGATCCACTACTCCAAGCTATCATATTCAAAGGAAAACACTTCCCAACCAACCAAGTTATCTCAACTTCAATCATAAAACCAAGCTCAAAATGGTTCTACCACTCCAACTTGAAGTTGGAAATGAAAGCAAAACAGCTTTTGAATAACAGAATATTCTCCAGTTTTGCGCGATACTATTTGAAAAATCATATTTTAAGTTTCTTAAGTTCAAAATTTATAAAATTTACACCGTTGGAAAATAGACTCAAAGGGTTACAATTTCTCAGAAGACACATTTGTAAGATTCTGTCCACAATTTAGTCAAATTCCAGTCTCAAGTTGCTGCTTCATCCGGTAGAAAAACAGAACAAGTATGGAAATTCAGTCAACTTTGGAAAATCACAGATATTTATAGGAATTGAGAAAAATTCTGAAATTTTCATGGTAGAAAGCACTCTGAATCTAGTTTCAAACATGATAAATGGAACTCATTCTGACTTTTCTACATAAAGTTATAACCAATTTTCCAAACTGCGCAGAGTTTCCTGTATAAATTTCCAGCAGCAAAACAATGAAGAAAAACAAGGTAGTGCACCTCTTTTGGTTATGATATTCACTCCAATTCAACACACCATAGTTGTTCAAGGTTTTAGCAAGTGAAATGTGCAAGATTGTGTCTAAGGCTAAAAGATAGCAGGGTACAAGGCTGCCCTGCCTACCAGAAATTTCAATAATGGAACAAGCAAAATCATGAGGCTTTCACCTTCCAAAATTCACAGCTTTTATTCAAGTTTAACACAGGAAAGTCCCAACCAATGTTTGGAACAAGTTTTGGCCAAAAATTATCATAAAAAAAAGTTGAAGAAACACAAGGTAAAATACATCACTATCCACTCGGCCAACAAGCAACATTGTAGCCAGCAAATTAGAGAAAATACCAATGAAAACCCTCCATTTCATCTCAAATTCAACACATAAGTAAAGGTTAAAGGTTTACCCAGTATCTTAGGCAAATTTGCCACAAATTCACTCCACAATCAAAGGAAACCAAGATGATTCCCAATCGTACAGCATTTCCCCTTGATTCTTAAGTTTCCTTTCCAAATTCAACACTTATATTCGTAGCAATCCAACCTCAATCACAACCACAAGTTATAGGCTATAAGTACACTTGTTTAAGGTCACAAAAGCTACCCAAAATAGACCATTATCTAGCTCAATCATAACCATATCAAAGCTGGAAAAAAATGTAACCTTAAACTGAAATTTATATACTAAAGCCAAAAGTTCATATAATGAAGTCACAAGTACACACAAAAGCGGGAGAAACTCCATGGCAAGACAACAAGGACATAACATAGCTAAAATCAACATTTCAAGGCTGAAATTTCTCTCTCAAAGCTGGAATTTTTCCAATCACCACACATGTCATGAAATTTTCCCTAGAATCCACCATAATCAAGTCATATATCCAACAAAAGGCAAGATAAGAGTGAAAAGAAGGTTGCTTAGTTTGATACCTTCAACCCCTAGGATAACAAGCCGATCAAGAGGGTTGCAAAGCTTTCTTTCTCCCAAGACTTCACCAAGAGCTTCCCTCCAAGTTGGATTCAAGGTTTTATGGAGTGATTTTGGTTTCTATCTTGTTTGTTCACTAAAAAGGCAAGGATTCAAGACTAGAAATTGGTTTTCTCTCCTCTCCCTTTCTCTCATGAAGGTTCGGTCAAGAGGAAAGAAAGAATGAAGGAATTTTTGCCCAATTTTCCAAGATAAGACCAAAAGTTGTCTTAGTCAAAGGATGGCTAGATGTCCGACACTTGTCGGCTTAGGGTTTGAACTTATCCTTTTGTCTTTCCTTTGTCTCTAATGAGTAATCTATATTGTTTTCCTCTAATCCACTCTTAGCAATTCTAACTACATAAACCCTCTTAGAAAATATCTGTTTTTGTCCACTAAATTTATTACGCAACTCACTAGTGGGTCCCACTTCTATAATGTATTACGAACTTAACATACACTAACTTATAGGAGAAAATTTTTAAAAATCTTAACTCATTTATAAAAATATCTAGGAAATTAAGGCAATAAGCAAACTAAAGAAAATGTATTCAAAGAAATAAAAGAAAAAAATGAAATAATTTTCGGGTCCTCACAAGAATTATTATTATTTTCTAACTCATTATTGAGATAATCATTGTTAACTCTTTTCTAATAAAATTACCTTTGCCATGGTCTCTAAAATTGCCTCTACCATGGTCTCATCCTCTTCCTCTAAAATTTTGGTTACATTGATTTGAAGTATCGTCCTTCTCCTCGGATTTATCTGTCAGCACTTGCAATGCCTTCCCTACCATTTTTTTTCTGCACATCTTCCAATTTCCCATTAATTCTCTATTCGTGAAGAGTTTTATGAACCTTGCAATTCTTCAATGGTCATATTTGAAAGATCTTTTGTCTCTTGAATGACAGCAGCCTCATCATCAGATATCATGGGTAAAATATTGAGGACTTTTTCTACTAGCATCTCATCGCTGAGATCATGACCATTGTGCTCTATCTCATTTTTTATGTCAATCAACTAGGAAAAGTATAATTCAATGGTTTCTGATTTTTCCATGGTGATCAACTCAAATTTCCTTTTCAACATCAAGAGATTTTTTTTCTAGACTATGTCAACTCCTTTGTATGTTTTCGCCAAAATATTCTGTGCCTGTTTTGGCAATTTTGGCATTAGCAATTTTTTCAAAAATTGAATCATCAATTGCTTGGTGGATTTGAGACAGCACCATACTTCCTAACCTCTTGACACTTGCATTTTCATCTATAGCAATTTCTTGCTGAACAAATCGAAGCAAATTATATGTGTCAAGATGAGTTTCCTTTTGCGTTCTCCAAAAACTATAATCGTTTCTCTTTGTGAGTTTTGGTACTACATAGGTAAAATTAGTTGGCATAGCTAATGCAGTTGGTGCATACATGTCTCCAATAAACTTAGCTTTGATACCACTATGTAGGCCCACAAAATAATCAATATAAGCCACAAGGACTTTCTCGATCGAATGAAACCACAAAAAGACAAAATAAATTCCGAGACCAGAAGACGAAACAGAAGAAATAGAAATGGAGGCTTTTTATTAATTTTTTCTCTCTCTCTTACATCAATAGACCAAAAGCTATGGTCCTTTATATAGACTACCAAGTACCAAAATCCTACTAGGATTTAAATTACCAAAACATACTAGTAATAGGAAATCACAATTAAATACCCTAAAAAGACTTGATTTAATAATTCTACAGATATGAATTTAGAAAGAACTTTAAGCTGTAAATAGTAGGATACATAGATCTCAAGGAGAAGGTAAATTTATAAATCCTTGTCATAAGTCATCATGAATCTTGGTTTGAGCTTTATCTTATCTACCGTCTTCCTGAGAAAAGACCAAAAAATCCAACATTAGCATCGACAGGAATTTCGAGCTTTAGAATGCATCTTGTACATCATTCTTAAAGAGAGTCCTACTCTTCTATAGTGCAAAACCTGCATTATATTTCATATGACCATAAAAACTGATATGTAAGAATTCGAAGGCACATTTGTACAAGTTTCTCTTACATTAAGGTCCAATAATGTATTTATGTTTTTTCAAAAAATAGAAAAAATAATTTATTAAATCACCTCAGCAATGTCATTAACATTTCTTGATGGGGGTCATATGCTTTATAAGATCATTTGATGACAACTTTTATAAGTATGAAAAGTACGTATAAAATTCTTGGCTTTCATGCTTTGATTATCATGATTCACTCTTTATGATTCTACCCTAGATTCATTTACGTATTTGTATAATATTAGGCCACAATCAAATTAAAATGCAGCTTCATTCAAGAAAAACTCTTCACTATATTAGGTTGCATAATCCTTCGGACCTATCTAAAGCGATTACAAGCTATCAGAAATGTCTCTTGCTTGAAACTGTATTCCCGAGTGAATTGTGTATCATAAAGAAGTACAAAATCATTTATGACTGCTGCAAAGAAATAAAAGATCAATGAATGCGACCTCAGCACAGAAACTAGGCACCAAATATCCCTAGTCATAAAAGATTAAACCAGGTTTTGCTTCCTTGTAGTCTTTAGGTTTATGTTGGTCATAGAGGAATTGCAAACCAAAGGAAAGTAGTTGTACTGCACTTGTCTTTTATTCTTTAAGAACTTCTAATCCTATATTCATGTCTTCTTGTGCTTCCTACAGAGAATTTTCCCTTTTACCTACATTTGTCTAGGTTGTCAAATGTGAATTTGGAAATGGATCTATTAGCGGAGAACCTGAACTGTACTGTCTCAAGAAATGGAAGCATTTTAAAATTAAATCCACATAGCTTTACATTTTCTTTGAATTTTAGCAAATTACACGAATTGTGAATTTTGTGCATACCATGAAACCTCCATTTGAGCCAACTGCTTAAAAACAAAATGCAAATGTGCATATTACAAAGGTTTCACGAAATATTTGAGGTTAACCATGGAACGTACACATACCTGACATATCGAGCCTCCAAGATCTCCTAGCTAACTCTAAGATACTGAATCCTAGCAAAGTGCAGCTTCTTCAAGATTCCATCTTCACCTATAACAGAACATGCAACCTGTGATGACCCCACCTCCCCCTAGGGCGTATCCCAGGGTTTAGCGGACCGTCTGCCCAGCTCTCGCCAGGACTCATTCATTCGCTTCAAACAAAAGAAGGTATAACCTCGAGAATAAGGGAAATAACAGTTCCCAAACTTGGAACGTATACATACATACATTTCTATCTCAAACAGTAATACAATCCCAAATAGAACAAAAGTTTTAAGTTCTCAATACATTCAACCCTAACCAAGCACTAGCGCGAGTACAATCACAAAATTCAAAAGAACTAGACTAGGCTAGTCTATACCAGTTTCACACCCTCGCTCGCATCCCCTGTAAGGGAAACAAAACTAACGGAATGAGCTAAAAGCCCAGTGAGGTTCCCATTCAAACAAGGACATTAATCATTGAATAACATATAATCCAGAAAAAATTTACAATATAAAGCAATGGTAACATACTCATAAAAGGATACATGTTCACGCGGACCCATTCGTTCATTCTTCGCCAACCATTTTCCTTATTCCTCCAACATTAAAAAAAAACATTTGCAAGTGAAAACCCCTCCATTGTTCTTGCCATTCCTTCATTCATTTCATTTCCCCTACTAGCCAATTCTCTGGCCAGTCTCCACCAATCTTCGTGGTCATACTCGAGTATACCAAACATTATCCCAGGGTCACCAATCGCTCGACCGAGTCCGCTTCTGGCTCGAGTCGATTGGCAACGAAGGGCAAGGGCCCAGTTCAGCCAAAAGGCTTACATTCATGCACAAGTAGCATTTAATCATTTCACATTCATTTAGGTCGAGTGCGATAAAGTACACACTCGCCTAGCAAAATTCATTTTTAGCAATCATTGAAAACATTTAACATATAATCGAACATTCACAACAATCCACAATATCATTGGAAACATAACGTACAAAGAACACTCACCCGTTTAAGCAAAGTAACGTCCAAATTTCCTTCCGGATAATACCCTCAATTACTGACAAACCCTAAGAATAACCAAGAGAAAGTATTACGGTTCAACCATCTAAAGTTTAGGTGAATCAAAGAAAATCCGAATAACTACTAGTACAATGTATAAAGATGACTTTTGGAGTGAAAATAGTACATTTAGACCAAAGGACATGAATAAAATATTTGTAAAACTCATGCTCGCTCTTAAAACTTTGAAATCTCCATGTGAGTCGAAGTGATGAAGAAAACGTATTTCTATTAGTCGTTACTTTCATTTTTCCAAGGGTACAAGTTTCGGCGGAACTCTAGCTTATATACCTCTAGCAAAGAGGACTCGAATAACCTAGAAAATTCGAGTTAGATTCGTCCTCAACTCCTTACTCAAGTCGCGAATATATCTACCTAGCCCTCGAGTGAAAATTTGGGCAGCACGTCCTTTGTGTTTACCTATTTTCCAGCCATTTATGGCTTCATCATTTTTCTCAATTCAACCCCAAAATCTTACACAAATAATCTTACCACAATAGCCTTTCATTAGGCTCAATGTTATTCAATTACAAAACAACGCTAGCAAATTGATCGGAAACTAATGTTTAAGACAAATAACAAAATAACAGGTTTTGACGTCTCTTAGCGTTTCGGTCACAACCGAAGTTACGCTTATCCGATTGGGATACACTTTATACCGTTTTGAAAGCTAAGCCAAAGGGGTTACAACTTTTCAATGAGACAACTCAACCCAGTTACAGTTGATCCAGGTCGAATTTACAAGATTACAGAACCAAAATTTCATTGTCAGTCTGGTTGTCAGCACTGGATTTTAAATGGCAATAACTCAAACTATAAAATTCCGATTGAGGCATTTTCAGATGCGTTGGAATCTGAAACGTAGGGCTAAAATTTTCATGTTTTGGACAAAGGCTGATTTGATACGGATCAAAAGTGAAAATGAAGCCAAAAATGTGGAATCTCAAAACTGCCTGCGGAAAGAACATTTGGGCAGTCAGGGGTAATTTGGTTTATTTCACATTCTACAGTTTCTTCGATTGAGCTGAAAGTTACAGGTAGCTATATAACACCATTTCCTACAACTTTCATGTTTTGACCCTAAGCCTAATTCGGCTCTAACATGGACGAATGAATCTGGTCAGAAGCAGGGCAGTTCAATCTTAAAGCTGGAAATCAACCACACAAGCTGGAATTTTTGTAAGCAACCAAAACCGACATATAAAAGCTTCAATTTTTAACGCATAACAAGGCTATCATTTCCATGGCCAATCATTAATCATCACATGAGGGCAGAAAATCAACAATAAAAGTCTGAAATTTAACCATAACTCTACCTCAAACCATGAAATTTCTACAAAACTACCTATTTAACAACTATAATCAACTAATTTGCAATTATTAAGAGCAAAGAGGGATTTTCTAGGCAAGATACCTTGGAACCTCAAGAAAGATGGTAGCTTAGGGTTTCCTCCTTCCAAAGTCACTCTGTAACGGCCCCACCTTCCCCTAAGGCGAACAAAGGGTTCGGCGGACCGCCTGCCCAACTCCTCGCACAGGACTCGATCACTCTCTTCAAAAAAATAAGATAGAGTCTCGAGGAAAGACGAAACAGTTCCCCAACTTGAAATATATATACTTACATTCATTCCAAATCTCAACCAGATATATAATCCCAATATATAACAAAAGTTCTCAGTTCCCAATACAATCGACCCTATCCAGGTACTAGACGAGTACAAAAGCCAAAACATTACAAAAGGACTAGACTATTCTATACAAGTCTCTCGCCCTTGCTCGCAACCCCTGTAAGGAAAACAAATGGCGTTGGAATGACACTACTAGCCCAGCGAGGTTCTATATACAGAACCAAACAATTAAACAAGGACATTAATCATGTAATAACAAGTATCAGGAAACAATTGCAATATAAAGCAATTAGTAACACATTCATTAAAAGGATACATGCTCACGAGGAGCCATTCGTTCATTCATTCGCCTATCATTTCCCCTTATTCCTCCAGTCATTAAAAACATTGTTTGTAAGTGAAACTCTTTTCATTGTTCTTGTCCATTCGTTCATTCATTTCATTTCCCCCTTCTGGCCAATTCATTGGCCAGTCCTCCACCCGACAACGTGGTCATACTCGAGTATACCCAAACATTCACCAGGGTCACTAGTCGCCCGACTGAGTCCGCTTCTGGCTCGAGTCCGACCGGTAACGAAGGCCAAGGGCCCAATTCAGCCAGAAGGCTTACATTCATGCACAAGTAGCATTTAATCATTCAATCATTGAAATTTCACGTTCATTTAGGTCGAGTGCGATAAAGTACACACTCGCCCTAACAAAATCATTTTTTAGCAATCATTGAGAACATTTAACATTTAATCAGAATCACAACCAGCCACATAGTCAATGGAAACATAACGTACATCAATCACTTATTCAAGTAACAATCCAAATAGTCATAACAATTCACATAGTCATTAGAAACAAAACGTATATAGAACACTCACCTATATAAGCAAATAACGTCAAAGTTCCCTCCGGATAACACCTTTAATCACCAAGAAACCCTAAGATCATAAGAAAATATTACGTTCCAACCAACCCAAGATTAAGTGAATCAAGGAAAATCCGAATAACTAATAGTAACAAGGTATAAGTATTATTTTGGAAGTGAAAGAGTATATTTAACCCAAAAGACATGAGTCAATTAGTCGTAAAACTTATGCCCGCTCCTAAAATTTTGAAATTGCCATTTGAGTGCAAATTTGGGCAGCACGCCCTTTGTATTTACCTATTTTCCAGCCATTTATGGCTTCATTATTTTCCTCAATCAGCCCCCAAAATCACACACAAATAATCTCATTATAATAGCCGTTCAATAGGCTAAAGTCATTCAATTACAAAAACAAGCTAGAAAAGTGACCGGAATTAAGGTTTAAGACAAGGAACAAATGGCAGGTTTGACATCTTTTAGCGTATTGGTCACAACCGAAGCTACACCTATCAGATTGAGGTAAAATTTATACCGTTTCGAAGATAATACATAGCTCTAAAATTCTTATAAAGACACCTCAACCCAGTTCGCAACCTAACCTAGTCAAATTTACCCAAACAGCACCAGATTTTCCAGTTCGAAGCTCACTGTGAAATTCAACTTGCAGTCCTGATTTATTCAATCATATCTCAGCACACACAACTCTGATTCAGTTGATTCCAAAGCCATTCGAAAGCTAGGATACAAGGATAAAATTATTAAGAAGGCATTAAAAGCTAATTCATTCATCTTCCAGCCAAACGAGCCAATTACAGAGGCTGATTATCATTTTTGACAGAAACAGGGCAGCAGGGGTAAAATAGTCATTTCACAAGATATCCTGCTCCGATTGAGCTGAAAATTTACAGGCATAATCTACACTCCAATTATCTACAACTTTCATGTTTTGATCTAATCCCAATTCGTCCTCCATCATGGCCGGATAACACTAGCCAGAACAGGGCAACTTCAATCCCCAAAGCTGGAATTCAACCACACAAGCTGAAATTCTTGTAAGCAACCAAAACCAACATATAAAGGCTTCAATTTTACACATAACCAGGCTATCATAACATGAACAACCCTCAAGCATCACATGTGACCAGAATTTTCACCTTAAAACTGAAATTTACCATAAAACTACTTCAAACCAAGAAATATTCTCATAAAGCTACACATATGGCAACTATAACCCACTAATTCACACATATATGAAAGAAAGAAAGTTTCTTGTCCAAAGTACCTTGTATCCTCAACAAAGATGATAGCTTAGGTTTCTTCCTCCCAAATTAACTCCACAAACACCTTGGAAACTACCTTAACTAGCACTTTTATGGAGTGGTTTGCAAGATTTATGGTTGGAATTCAAGATTAGAGCAAGAAGAATGGTGCAAGATGAAGTTTCTATCTCCTTTCTCTCCCTCAAAATTTTGGCTAGCTTAGTGAAGAAATGAAGATGATTTTTTGATCAAAATTTGTTATTTAGTAAAGGTGAGAATTAGGTCAAAGTCCACCTTCCATAGGTTTCATGACACTTGGCTTTTCTAGACTTTTCTCTTCTTTCTTTTTGGTCAAAAATTGTGGCTAGTGTAAGAGATATTTTAGGGTTAATTAATTGAAATAAAAGCAAGGCTATTAAGGTAAGAAAAGTAGTGTTTAGGTGGTGCACTCACTCGGTAACGAACGGTACCCGTCGGTTCCAACCATTTCCCTTTAAACCAAACGTACTAGGGTTTTTTTCTTACCATTCACTAACTTATTATTATTACTTCTAATCACACATTTAATATCATCTAAAAATCACTCTTAATCACTAAATTTAGTACACACTCGTACCGATTACTTACACTACGAAAGGACGTGAAAAACCCTAGTTTCTCTTAATGATGAAGAAAAAGGAAACCCTTGGTTCTATGGTTAATAATAGCTAATGGAGAGGTAAATGAGTAGTACAGCTATTGTAAAGTATTAAATTTTCAAATTAAAGGGAATTTTAAGAAAAATATAAGGGATTTTATAAGTCCTCACACACTCCACCAAAGTCTCCAAACCCTCTTAGTAAACAACTTTTATGGAGAAATTTGTAAACTTATTGGTTGGAACTCAAGGTTGAGCAAGAAAATTGATTGGTGAAGATGAAGTTTCTCTTTTCTTTCTTTCCTCTATGGTTCGGCCAGCCTTGATGAAGAATGAAGATGATTCTAGTCAAAATTAGATATTTAGCAAAGGTGAGAAATTGGTCAAAGTCCATCTTCAACTAGTTTCGCGACACTTGGCGCCTTTAATGTTTATTCTCATCCTCTAGTCTTCCAATGGTTAATCTATCTAGCTAACTTCTAATTGTCTCCTAGCACCTTGTAAAATAATATCCCTTAACACAAAACTCCAACTAGTTGTCAAAAATTACCGCACTTACCGCACTAGCGGGTCCCACGTCCAATATACGCTACTCATGTCACATGAACTAACTTATACCGGAAAAATGTCTTGAAAACTTAATTCCCTTATAAAAATAACTAGAAAATTAATATAATAAAGGAAAGTATAGAAAATGTATGCACGGAATTAAAATAAGGGCTAGAAAATAAGAAAAATGTCGGGTTCTCACCGTTTTCCTTAACTCGCACGTACTAGGGTTTTTCACTTATAATTCACTAACTTATTTTTATTACTTCTAATCACACACTTTTTCTTATCTAAAACTCACTCTTAACCACCAAATTTAGTACACACTCCGTACCAAATAATCACACTACCGAAAGACAAAAAAAAACCCTAGTTTACCCTAACGATGAAAGAAAAGGGGAAACCCTTGATTCTATGATTAATTGTAACTATTGGGGAAGTGAATGAGTAGTAAAGCTATTGTACAGTAATAAATTCCAAATTAAAGAGAATTTTTAAAAAAATATATAAGGGATTTTACAAGTCCTCACACAACCACTAATTGACTAATCGATTATTGGATTTCCAAGTCTCATATTATTAACAAAATATTGTAAAAAAGGCTCAATAATTGACGGCAAGAGGGAGAAGCACTACGGTGGCTGCAACCTAGTTGCATGCAAGGGGAGAAAACATTTGCCCTGCCAACGAACCGGTCCATCAACCTCCATCATGGTTTGCCGTCGCGGGTCGCGGTCGCATCGCGGTCTTGGTTGTTCCATATCCATCGCGGCATATTGGTTGAATATCGGGTGATACATACATTATAGCACATGAAAGTTTCCAAAAAATTTGAAAAAATTACTAAAGTTAGAAAATAACAAAAAATGCACAAATTAAAAAAAAATCCGAATCAACTCCGAGTTGACTCGAATATATCGGCCGATATCATGCATCACGGATTTGAATCAGTCAATATCGGCCGAGTCAGAGCGAGTCGCCGCGGATATTATAATATCCGCGATTCGAGGATCGGTATCGTACCAATTCCCTCTGTTCCGGTTATGATTTAGCCGATATTGCTAACCATGATCTCCATGCCTAATTCATAAACAACTAAAAATTTGGATTAGCTGTTTTTGGGGGTGTTTTTGAAAAATTTTATTGTAACAGTGTATATGAAAATTTTAACTAAAATTTTTTTTTGAAATATTTAATATATTGTATGGATGAGATGTTTTTTGAGTTATTGTATATTACTGCAGCATTGTATTTGAAAAACTTATTTTTTAAAAAATAACCAATCCAAACGGAGCCATCATAACCTATATTGTGAATATTGTTAACAGAATCCATAGGTAGGTGGGAGGTGGTTTGAAGATGGAATTTAAGTTGCGTTAAGAGGGTGGAAGAGAAGAGGGAAGATTTCTCAAAGGTGTGATCTAAAGAACGAGGAGAAAAGGCAGACATAGTGCGTGGTTGGACAAAAAGAAAGGGTCGAAGAAGGAGAGGAAGAGCGACAAAAGGTGGGGCATCTGTCGGCGGGTGTACAGAGGGAATGGCCGAGAATACACGGAGAGCAGTTGGTGAGTGTAGCGAGATGATCGGCGAGTGGAGCGAGAATTAGAAATAAAAGGCAGGAGAAAAGAAGGATGGAGATCTCTAGAAGAATCAAAATACCATCATCAAAGACTTGAATTGACAAAACTGTCCACCTAGTAACACTATTGATAGGGGACCTCTGGCCACTGTTCATAACCCATTTGCACTTTTATTCTAAGAGGATTGTTTCATCATGATTAAATTGTTGACACTGTATTAACAGGCCAAATTACATGATTATAAAGCCAAAAAAAAAAGGAAGAAAAGTTATTGACATGCATTGTTAAATAGTTCTTTCCTTTTTCTTCTACGAGAGAAAAAAGCACATACGCTGCATGTGTGTCTAAAAAATGAAATCAGTCCAAGACGATATTTACATATGATCAACTATAAAACTAATATCGTGAATAGTGATATTAAGAACTGAGTATGCAAATACAAAGACGAGTTAAAGATAGATTAATGTGTTTGAGTCAATCAGGGCCATGTCTTCATATTTCCATGGATTTGCATTTCTTTGGTTCCGCAATATGTATTGAAGAGAAAATTCACTGTTCATTCTACTAATTTCATTTATTCTTGTCTTATGTTTACATGTTTGTCCTCTCTCCATTTTCTTCAAAAACGATGTGAAAACTTTCCTATTTCATTGGAGCTTTTGTAACACTCTGAATACATTCATTAATGTCAAACTGCATATTTTGTATATGATTTAAAGATTTGAACTTAAGCATTCACATAAATTGCAATTAAAATTTTTTCGTAACTTCCAAGTTTATTTCTGGTTCAATTGTTTCTTTTGGTGCTAACTAACTCTTTGTTTATCAATCTCAAATGAAAGAAGTCAACTGTTTGCCAATAACTTTAGCAATTAACATAATTAATTATATTTATCTAGCATGGAATTTGTTACAATCCATTACTAATTTAAAGAAAATTTAGTTCAGATAAAAAGGAATTCTTACAGATAAGCATAGATGGTTACTACCTCAGTAATTGAGGAACAATAAGCTATTAGCAACATAAAAAGATGTATCAAGACAAAACTATTCCCAAATTTACCAAATAATTTAGAGCAAATGGTGCCAAATGTCACTAAATTATACACTTGTGCTAGTTTAGATCACTAAACTATTTTCTTAGCTGAAAATGTCATTGAACTAACAAAATTGTATGTTTTGCGTCATTCTATTTAATTTGACTGTCAAAACAAATGGAATGGACATCATGTGATCTTCACGAGTAAGGTTTGAAGGGCAAAACTCGTCTTAAAATTTTGAGAGCACTAAAGAAGCCACAATGGCCAGTCCCTTCAATGGGAAATCTCAATTTCCCCGTAACTTTCAATTGAAAATAAAATATGTAGCGAATCTCAATTTCCTCTCTAACTTTCAATTGAAAGAAAAATATGTAGGGTTTCTCCATTGACCTCAACGCTTGGCAAGCGCTCGCATTGATTTGAAAGAGACGCTAGAAACCCATGTCTTCAAAACCGATCTTCCTATGCTAAAGAAAGAGGGAGTCAAGGTGGAAGTTGAAGACGGCCGAGTGATGCAGATTAGCAAAGAGAGGAACAATGAGCCAAAGGAGAAGAATGAGAAGGTGGTGAATCCTTTGTTTGAGAAGCGTCCAAAGCAGTTTGGAATTGGAGGAACCCTCCCACCAAAGAAGGATCTCACCAGGTTCGTCAAATGGCTTCTCGATGTCCAAATCTAGAGGAAGAAGAGGATCCTCAGGCAGAACAATGCATTATTGGTGGTTATTACTCATGATTTGGACCCCATCAAGTGGGTTGTTTGGCTTCCTGCTTTGTACAGAAAGATGGAAATTCCCTATTGTATTGGAAAAAGAGGGGTGGTGGAGTCATGGGATCCAAATCTCAAGCAAAAACCAAGGTGAAGGAGAAACTTCTTCGAAAGGAAACCGCTCAGAGGATGTCTTAGAAATAGCGATTTTCCTTCTGTTCCTAATTTTTATTTGCGGCTTTAGATTTTTTGCTTCTGATATATACATATATATTTTTGGTAGACATTTATTTGGCATGTTTGATTATCAAAGTTTCGTGCAATAGGTAAATTTTGTGTTGACTCCTGTCAAGAAGATAACCCCCTAGAAGGAGCTGCTATTGCTATTGAATCCCCTTTCTTTTTGAATAGTAGTTTTTTCCTTGTAGCTATTGGTATTGGAGAACCATAAATGATGTAGGCCTAAACCGGCGAGGGGCGTTTGTGAAGACAAACTTCAATCAAAAGCTAAATCCACGATTTTGCACCTTAAAAACCATGCCTGCAACTCACATGACAGCTATTTCATTTGTGTTGACGGTTAAATAGATAGAATCATATAAAATATGTAATTTGGTTAGTTCAGTAACACTTTTGGCTAAGAAAATAATTTAACTACCTAAACTAGTACAAATATATAGTTTAGTAATATTTGGTGCCATTTGCTCAATAATTTACTTTAGAATAATAGACATTTCCCTTTAGTTTTTTTAAAATGAAAATATTTTCCCATGCTGAATCATAGAAGTAGCTATTAGGGATGAGGGGCAGGAGCGGTCATCAGAATAACCGCTCCTGAACTGTTCACGGCCAGATTTTGGCCAAAAAAAATGTGCGGTCCAGATAACAAGTTGTACATCGATTTTCGCACCTTGTGTGGGGCCCGCAAATTTTTGTACTAAAGTTACACGTTGTGCAAACAAAGTTACGCCGTGTGCAATCAAAGTTACGCGCTGTTGAAATGACCAAAATCGCCAGAAAACGGTTGCACCTGCAACCGTTTGTGCCCCTTGTCCTAGCTATTAGATGTAAGTGTACTAATGACATAAATTGGGCCCCAGGACAACTTGTCAAGTATTCAAGTAAGACAATCACACCAATTTCATAGAGTGTCAACTTGTGATTTTAAGTCGCATGTTTTGCAAGGAAAAAAGGTTGCATTTTTTGTCATCCCCACCAAATAAATGGACTTAACCTTTAATAGAATAATATCTATACGCAATAAATTGGTAAAGGTAGTTGTGCTAAAAATGGATTTCATTACAAAAACAAAGTGCATTAGAATTTTTGCTATTTCTCCAAGCTCCCAATGCAACTTTTGAGGGAAATTAAAATAAAAAATTTTATTGCTGCAAATTAAACTAGAAGAAGGTTAGTAATGGAATCTAGAAAATTAGTGATGTGCTTATGACTCTTCCACGAAGGAAACATAGGAATTTTGTAGCATCATACATGTTGTGATTTTGGCAATTACTTATACATATAAAAATTTAATGTCATACTTTCTAACACATGGGATTCTAGAGTGTCTAAAATAGGGGATGTTTAATGGCTAAACTATAGAAATAAGGGAAGAAATAGTGTTTTGAGAGGATTAATAAGATGTTTTGTTACAATGTAACTCTCAAAATCTAATGTATGTAATTTTGTAATTATTTTTAAAATTTCACAAGCATGTCTCAATCAAAACAGTCCACATACATGGGTATATTTCTAATACAACCCCACATTATGAGTTTGATACGAACCTAACTCTCCAAACTCTCTCTTTTTGAAGAGACAATCCGACTAGACAACAGAAGAACCTATCTTGACTAGGTTATGGATAGTATTGGGATGGAAAATAGGGTAGGCCGGCCACAACTGGGGTGAATACCAAGCTGATATGACACTCAATCCACTCAAGAATCCTCACTTGAGATGAACCAAGATTTGAAAGACAAGAGTTTCCACTCAAACTTGAAGAAAAATGAAGTTTCAATTTTTATTCATCTAAGTCGACCGTTTACTACAATGAAATTTAAAACCTTATGTAGGCAAAACCCTAACCTAAACCAAAATCCAAACTGGACTTGGAATGACTTCACTTATCTAACAACTAAATTATTTGAGTCAATTAAATTAACAGCTCATCAAGCTCAAGACTTAAACATAAGATTAGCTCTTTTATTGACTAAACACATCTAACCAAACGACTTAATAAAACTTCAAACAATAATTAATTAAAACAAAAAAAAAGAAAAAATCCTAAAAAATTAATGACATAGAAACTGTGGACCGATTGCACATAAACTCTACCAGTTAAATGGACTGGTTTGTGGGCAGTTTTGTGGGCTGTTACTTAATCTTCTTTCTCAAACTAAGCCAACGTCTTCCAAGTTTCTTGCTTGACTTGCATTTGAATTAAATAAATGGAAGTTTGAAAAGGTTCCTTAATCCATTTAGCACAAGCCTTGATGTTCGCATCATTTCCTCCCTCTAGAAATGGAATTGTCCTCAAATCAAGATGATACCTGTAGCAAAGGTCTTCAAATAAATGCCATCATGTTGTTCCACAATGTGCAACGGTGTACACTCCTTAGGTAGCAACTTTGGTTGAAGACTTACTAGAATCACATCTCCATTGCCTTACAAATCAACCACCAAATCCATTTGATTTGTTGGAGGATGTTCCTCTTTGGCAAGCGATTTCTCCTCAAAGTATTCATTAATCGACGTTAACTAGGACTCACGTTCGACCTCCTTAGGCTTCTTATTAATTGGCTTTGGAATAGGATTAGGTCCCTCTTGAGGAATTTCACTTTCATTGCAGCTATATGAATTCTTCATTCGCTTATGTTGTTGTGTTGACAGGCTTTCCATACTGACTCCTTTGTGATCGGTTCAACTCCAGATTTAGATTGGGAAGAAATTGCCGAATGAACATTCTCCTCCTCTCTGAATAGGTTGGTCTTGAAAATGTGGAGTGTATGGAACCCCTCCCCTTGACATCCTTGCTTGCCATTCGATCAAGTTGTCTATGGAGTGGTTCAAAAACTTCAACAAATGTTCTGATTAAGTTCTCCTTTTAGTATATCCATCATGAGATTAATAAGATCAACTTTTCATGAACTCCCTCTGGTAGACATCTTTAACTTGCATGAAAGATTAGTGGAACAAAGAATACCTCATGTACTCCCTTACGTGTATCCTCTCGATCGCTCGTGTTTACTCTCAAGAATTTAGCACTCAAAACTGACCAATAGAACTCATACCCAAGACTGGAAAATCGGAGTTTAAGCAGACAATCCTAGTTCAAATTGGAATTGAATTGCAACTGGAATAAGTAGTTTGGAAGGTTGACCAACAATGGAAATAGAAGTCCGAATCTAATTTTGAAACAATATGGACTGAATATTCTATTAACTACTCCTATTCCAAGAAGGATTAAGTTAGATTTTTTCCACTTGCCCAATTAATTCCCACGAGAAAAGCAATCCAATTCAAATCACAATAGGAGATAAATAAGGCAATTGTTGGTCAATTCCTTTTTTGTTCCACACGGTCAGCCACACATGAGAGCAAGAAACAAGAATCAATTTGGAAATCTTTTTCCAGAGTGAACAGCAACTACTACAGCACAATGAACAGTAACTCCGTGAATAGTGTCGAATGAACAATGCTGATGAATAGTGTGCTACAGTATTGATGAACAATAATTTTGTTAAACTTCAAGAACAAGAAACAACCCAAAGACAAAATGACACAAAGGGAAAATTTCAAACCCTAGGGAGTGGAAATTGTTTTTGTTAAAGACAAGGAAAAGTAAGGTTTGATAGAAAAACAAAGGGGAAAACAGAAAATAAAAGGATATTAACTTAGATTAAGAGCCGAAACTCTGATGCCAATTGATATATACCTGACTCTCCGAACTCCCACTTTTTGAAGAGATGATTTGACCAGGCATCGGATGGAGCTATTTTGACAGGTTATGAGTGGTGGTATTGGGATGGAAAATAGAGTAGGTCGGCCACAACTTGGGTGAATGACAAGCTGATACACCACTCAATCCACTCAAGAATCCTCACTTGAGATGAACCAAGATTTGAAAGACAAGTTTTCCACTCAAACTTGAAGAAACAACGAAGTTTCAATTTTCATTCATCTGAGTGGACTGTATATTACGATGAAGTTTAAAACCTTATTTAGGCAAACCCTTACCTAAACCAAAGTCTAAATTGGAGTTGGACTGACTTCACTTATCTAATAACTAAACTATTGGACTCAACTAAATTAACGGCCCATTATGTTCAAGACTTAACACAAGATTGGCTTCTTTTATTGACTAAACTCATCTAACCAAATGACTTAATAAAAGTCAAATAATAATTAATTAAAATAGACATTATAGGAAAAATCCAAAAAATTTAATGACACAGAAACTGTGAACGGATTGCACATAAACTCCAACGATTGAGTGGACCAGTTTGTGGGCAGTTTTGTGGATAGTAATTTAATCTTCTTTCTCAAACTAAGCCAATGGTATTTGACGAAATGGGATCATCCACTTCCTATAGAACCTATCACTAAAATAGACCTAGAGGGGGATAAAACTAGGCAGAGCGAAAAGGATTTTCCATGAGATGTGAAATGAAAACTATTAGCCCCACACAAAATTTGTGAATAAGTGATTGTCCGATAATAAGCAAGGAAGATCCACCTTTCTACTAAACAAGATGTATGGAACTCATAATTCGTTAGATACTTTTTATGAATGTCAACTAAGTATCGTAAATAAATTGCTCCCGATTGTTCAATCATTTGATAACTAGAGTCATTCTTTGATAAATGATCACTATAAGTTAGACCCCAATAGAACTTGATCAATCCCCTTTTCTATCGTTAAGATGGAGAATTGAACCAAGAATTCTCTTCTTCATCCCTAGTCGATTCACTTTTTGGAGAAATATGAGACATCTAAGTCATACAAATAAAGAGATTTATTCATTGATAAGAAAAAGAAAAAACATGAACGGGGATTGGATTGATGCTAAATAGAATCCTAGATCATGGTTGAACTTATTCCAATTCCAAGAGCTCGGATCGAATCGATATAGGATTCCAACTTAGTACAACACCTTTTGAATGAGATTTTGAGAAGAGTTGCTCTGCAGAGAGCACAGTGCAATAAAAGTTGTAAGCTGTGTTCGGTGGGGAGTTATTGTCTGTTGTTGGTCCTAGTTACTTACTCTTCAGGATGGAGTGGAAGAAGGGATAAAAAAAGAAGACACCACTTTTTATTATTTTATTTTATTTAGTATTTATATGTTTTAGCTATGTATATAATTATATATTCCTTTTTTAAAAAAAGCTCATTCAAATGAGGTTCAACAAAATATTGAGAAATTGTCCATACGTAAAATCATAATTATTGATATTGGCCTTCTCTATTGATTCAAACACTGTACCTATGGGATAGGGAAAGAAGAAGAGGAAAAAACCGAAGATTTCACATATTACTTTTGATCGAAAAATCAATCTGATTTATTTCATACCCCTTGTTCAATGAGAAATGGTCAAATTCTATATGATCAGACCTATGGGAATTAAGGAATGATATTGAAAAAAAGAGGAAAATATTAAATTAATAAAAATGTTAAATAAACATAAAGTAGAAGAACCTAGATTCCAAATGAACAAATTCAAATTTGAAAAGGATTTTTCTGATTCTTGAAGAATGAGGGTCGGGAGAAAGAATAGGAAAGGTTATTTCGCTATATTTCTGACTGGGGATAGGTCCTATCACAAGAATATTTTTTTTATTAGGGCGATAGCTCTGACATGACAAATTGCCTATCTTTTCTTTGATCTCAAGAGAAATACGATCGGAGGGAGCTAATTCAAACCCTTCTGGTAAAATAAGAATAGCCCCTACATTCAAACCCCCTTTTACCATTAGCAAGAACCTGTTTTAATTGCTTATCATAAGGAATTCAAACAACTGCTTCATTCTAAAGCAAATTTCCTTATAATTATAATAAAATACCCCACCAAAAGATTTAAGATAAGAACCCAAACTTTGCTTTTACTTAATGAAAGAAAAAAGTTTTATCTCCTTTTCTATAAACTATATAACTTATCAAACTCGGGTACTTCCTCTCTTTCTTATAATTTCATATAATTTGAACAATTATAACTTCTTGATTTGAATATTTTAAGGAATTATGAAAATTATAAATCAGAGTTTGAAAAGGGGAAGAGGAAGGAGCTAAAGTTTATTTATTGTTCCTCGTCTATAAATATCCAAATTTTTAGACGAGGAATAAGAAATATTAAAAGGTAAAATCTTATTTACTGGATGATTGTATAATTCAATGTAACTTCAAGACTATGTGTACAATTCTAACTAGTCCTTAACTACATATGCCTCTGATCATATATGCCATAACTGTATTACAATAAATAAACAAGGAAGAGCTTTCAATGCGGAGATTTTAAAACATATCTCTCCATGGCACCAATACCAAGTACACTATAGTTTGGGGCTTTGGTAGGTCTATTGATAGAGATTAATCATTTTTTTGGGGATGCGTTGACATTCCCCTTTTTTCCATTCTAGTTATTGACATGGGAAGGGATGAAGAAGATTAAAGATACAATCAAATATCTGTGACTAACCCCTCTTTTCCTCTTTTCTCTTTCCTCTCTTACTTTCTTTTAGCAGTTTTTTTATCTTTTAATTTCAAATTTTCTTGATTTCCATTCCTATTTAGATAAGAATCCTCATAATCATAAAATGGGACATTGTTATAGCCTCTCTCTGTAAAGTGTAAGTGGAATTCAGAGAAAGCATCAGGAAAACAACAAATTTGTTTGGTTTTAACGCTGCGACATAGAAGGAATAGGAAAGGGCCCTATAGAAATATTTTAAATTTAAAACGAATCAGTTGACCTGGTCTATGAATTTATTCTAAATCTCAATGAATTCCTCGAATTTTAGGTGGGATAGGGATTGTAATTATTTCTACTTCTTGAGGAATACTGACAGACCAAGAGGCTCGAGTAGAAGGAATCGGTGGAGAAATTTTGAGTTATATATGGTAATCTTTTCAATATACAAATTAGATTCAAAAATTACTATTTGTAATTGTATAAAAAAGAAAGAAAAGGAACGAGTTGTCTAATATTGTTCCTCCTGGGCTTTACATGGACTGAAATAACAAAAATGGACTTATAAAGGTTTAATTACCAAATCGCTTCCCAATGGCATGTTTCGGCTTCATTTAGATAATGAAGATCTGATTCTAGGTTATGTTGCAGGAAATATTTGATGCAGTTTTATCCAGACACTACCAAGAGATAGAGTCAAAATTGAAATAAGTCATTATGATTCAACCAGAGGACACATAATTATTGACTCCGCTAATGAAGAACATAGGATCCAACGGTTCATGTTTAAGTCATACGAGTGGTTGATTCATTGAAGATTTACAATCTAAGATCCCTTCCTTAATTGTCCTTAATTTTCCTTAGTTTTGAAAGTGTTATTTAAGTTATAATTGTCTTGTGGACGTTTGTTTTATTATGTCTAGTCATTGTTTAATTAATTCTAAAAATGGTTAGTTGATTAACTAGTTAATTGAGTTATTAGTTTTGGTTTAATAAATAGGCTAAAATCATGTTGACCATGGTTGAAGCCGAGTTAAGTTTTCTAGTTTAGCCGAGTTAGGGTTTAGTTTTGTTAGGTTTTTGAGTCTTGTAAAGGCTATAAATAAGCCTTGTTCCAACCTTTTTTTTAATCCATGGAGATGAATATTTTCAGAACTTCGTTTCTTGAGAGTTGCTCTCGTGGCTCAATGAGCTTTTCTTGAACATCTAGAATCGTCTAGTGTTCGTTCGACTTATCAATCAAGTTCACCATCCTTGATTGTGGCACCTTCTAACAATTCCTAAATTTTGCTAATTCATAGGATTGAGGGTCAAGATAATATTGAAATTCTAATCATGGGGATTAGAGGGGTCCAAGTAGAAAAAATCAGCCAATTCCAAGCTTCTGATGATCACCATCGAACCGGAGTTTGTTGTCACGAATTTCATTTATTAATGGAATTCATATCAGCTGGTATCAGAGTTAGTTGGTGATTTTCCAGGTTATATCATTTTTTGTCTCTTTTTTTGTGTCATTTCTTGTGTTTTCCAATTCAATTTTCATGTAAAAAAAAAATTTACCCTTGTTGAAACACAATCTTGAAGTTCTTGAAATCGTAGTATCAATTCTTGAAACCTGGAACAACCCAAATCTGCCCTTGTTTGAAACCAAAGAACCTTGAGTTGTTTGGGGGAAGGGTAGATCTTCAAGTTTTTGTTGTTTCTTGATTCTGGAAACATCTTCGTACATCCTTGTGCGAAATTCCAGAAATTTTCTGGGTTTTTGGGGATTGAAACCTGTTCACATCAAAGCTGCAAAAAAAAAAAAATCCCAGCTGATAAGCCTTATTTCATCGAAGTTCTTGGCTGAAGTTAATGACTAAAATTTGATCAATAAACTTGCGGTTACAGCCATGAAACTTGATCCATTAAAACACCAGAATTACACCTGCTTTGTGTTTTTTAGGTGTTCAAGATTGCTGAACAGGAAAAACCACATCACAGCCTTAACTCTATATCCAATTCCAATTCGGATTACAAGTTCTTGAAATCCGACAGCTATTTTCACCAATTCTTGTTGAAAATCCTCGAAACCAACTTTGAAAACCCTTGTACCAGTCGGAAAAGAAGTTCAATCCAAATTTGTTCCAAGCGAAACATTTCCAAATAAATTTCCAGATTGCATACTTCTTGAACCAGCATCGAGTCACCTTGTTTTCCATTGTTCTAGAGTTGAAGTCCAGCATTCCTTGAGTCATTACTTTTGTTCTTTTTCCAATAGTTTTTAGCGATAAAAATTTGTCCTTAGAAGTCCAGAAATCAAGTCCAAAACTTCCAGTAGTTAGGCCTTAAGTTCGACAAGAAAATTCCAGATTTCCAAGTGTCGAAATTCTAGCTTATTGGTGTTCTTCTTACTAGCGTTGCTATCGCGACTTTGCTAATCCATTAAGTCGCATCTCTTAAATTCATTCCCATAAGTTTTTAGCTATAAGTTCCAGTAGTTTGCGACCTTAAACACATCTGCAAAGGTCTAGTTGTCGAGTGTCAAAAACTTCCAGATTTCTAGTTGTCAAGTGTCAAAAAACTTCCAGATTTCTAGTTGTCTTTGGAACTAGTTTGTCGAGTCACTTCCACCAACTATTAAGATAATAATTCCAACATTGTTAATGTGCCAAAATTGAAGTTTTATCCTTTTTTTATACTAGAAATTGTGTTTTCTTTGTGTCACTAGGTACACTCGTTAGTTGATTACGCTCAAACAGCTTGATAGGGAGCTCAATTGAACACCTGAAAAGGGGATTCTTAACTATTCAAGGGAAGCAACTGAGACACCATTTGAGAGATTTGTTGATCTTCTTAGAGTGAATAAACACTTGAGTGAAACACGAGTGTGAGTGCATACACGTAAGAGTGTGTAGTGAGGAAATCTTTTCTAGTTTTGCTAACCATTTTTATAGGTTAAAGCTGTCCGTGTGACAGCCCCACCTCCCCCTAGGGCGTACCCAAGGATTTGGCGGATCGCCTGCCTAGCTCTCGTTAGGACTTACTCATGAATCTCAGAAAATAATAACAATTCCCAAATTCCAATAGTATTAACCTCAAAGTAAGCGTCAAAAACTTCATGGTTAAACATTACAAACCATCCAATATTCCGAGTTATCCCTACTTATACATACAATCAAACGGATAAAATCTAAGTTGTCTAATCAAATCACCAAGTACAACTAGGATGGTAGGTTACCTAAAACTAGACGCCAACTCTCGAACTGTCTATTTCCTCGCTTCCACGTTGCCAACGCCTCCTAAGGAAAACAAAACTAAAAGGAATGAGCTAAAATCCCAGTGAGGTTCCAAGTAAACAGGCAAGTAAACTAACAGGCATGATACAATTTACAGGATGTCAAGAAGCAATTCATATCCAAATAGATGATGGTCTAAACGTATAGTAAAGCAGGTAAACCAGATAGATCATGCAACAAAGTATAGTAAAGAACACGTTCATGGTAAAGGATACAGGCTGCTCTCAGGAGCATGTTCCACGGCACCTTGTCTGGGGTCCGTTGACTCTCCGTCAACCATGAAATTATAATGTCCATAGATCACCACTAAACGTCAATCTCCGTCCACCGATCATCCCCTACCGGGCCCGAACGTCAAGCAAGTTCCCAAGGTTCGTCGATCACCTCAACCAAACCCTTGCCCGCTCGATTCAACCAACTAGCCATGGGTTGGGCTTATAGCCCAAGTATTCAAGTATTCATGAGTGGAGTCGTTGGCTGTGACCCAACGCTCACGCAAGTAAGGATTGCAGACGTTTGCTGTTCCTAACGCTCTGTATTCAAGCATGTCACGAGTTCAAGTCATAAGTTCAAGTCACGAGGAAATAGGTTAGGAACTTTGCCATTTACCAAGGTTGCCTAACTTACCCGACCGCTCTAAGGCTCGTCTTAACCAAGAGGTCCAACGAGGGCTCAATTTCAGCCGTTACCGACCTACGTTCACGCATACGCATGAGTAACCCAAGTTCCAGCTTACCCGACGTCTCAGATAAGGGTCCAAGAGCCTACTTCAACCTGCAAGAAGATATACAACAGGTCTACAATCATGCACACGTACATGCAAGTCCACACGCAAGATCAAGTGTTTCAAGTTCACGGAGGTCGAGTGCACACGGAGCTCAAGTGCACATAAGGACACACTCGCCTAGCCAAAATCAAGTCATCAGCAAGCTCACCATGTCACAGTTTCAAGTATTTCAAGTATTCCAGGTCAAGATACAGGTCACATGTAAATCACGTTACTTGTACATGTCTGAATGAAATATCAAGTGTTTAGTCAAGTTAGGTCAAGTGCGATAAAGTACACACTCGCCAATGAAATGTCAAATCAAGTGTCTAGCAAATTCCTAGCAACAATGAACATGGAAAATGCAGTTGGAACACTCACCAGTTCAAAGCAGAGCAATGATGACCATTTGTCTCCAAGTTATGCTCGTATTTACCATCAAACCCTAAGAGCAACCAGGACAAAATATTATGGTCCCACCATCCAAAACTTAGGTGAACCAAGTTCACATTTTAGATTCAATTATGAGTCATACACATATCCGAGTTGGCCTCATAATTCACAAGGGTTCAAAGACAAATTTGAAAGTACAAATCAAGAGAAAAATCCAAGTACATACTAGGGCAATGATTCAAATATGGTTTTGGTGTGAAAAGAGAGCATTTGGACCCAAGAAACATGAGCAACCAAAGAGTTCTACATTTCATTTCATTGCTGGAAATTTCAGCAGCAAAACAGTGAAGAAAATGAGGTTGTCAGCCCCCTTAAAATTATGAAATTTACTCCAATTCCACACCTCATTATAGTACAAGGTTTTATCAGGTAAAGTGAGAAAGATTTAGTCCATAAGACCCCAAACCAGCAGACTTATAGGCCAAAGAACAGTAAAGTATAAAACTGCCCAGCATACCCGAAACTTCAGCAATGAAACAAGTACAAACATGAGGTTTTCACCTCCCAAAATTCGTAGGTTTCACGCAAGATCAGCACACCAAAGTATTAACCAGGGTTTGAAGCAAGGTTTGGCCAAAACACATCATAAAAGGGTTGAAAAACAAGGTGTAACATGGCCCTTCAATTCGGCCAGCAAGCATCGAGTTTGGCCAGCATGCAAGACAGCTTGGGAAAAACCAAAAGAACACCAATAAAACCGTTTCCCAAATTAACTCAAATTCAACATACCAACAAGGCTTACGATTTTACCAAGAACCCTAGACAAAAATCACCACAAATATACCCCACAATTAAAGTGAAACAAGATACTACAATCCGGAAGCATTTCCCCTATTTTCCATCAATTTTTCCACCAAATCACAAAGTACAACTTCTTAGCAAATCTACCACAATCAAGACTATAATTTCCAGATTATAAAGGGTAGTAATTCTAAGCCATAAAACTGTAAGAAATCCTCAATTCCAATCATAAAACCAAGCTCAAAATAAGTTTAACAACTCCAACTTAAAGTTGGTAATGGAAGCAAGAACAACCCTAGAAAACAGAATTTTCTCCAGTTTTGCGCGACACTGTTTGAAAAATCCTCTCGCAAGTTTCTTAAGTCCAAAATTTATAAACTTTATACCGTTGGAAAATAGAGTCAAAGGACTACAATTTTCTAGAATACACATTTGTAAGATTCTGTCCATAAATCAGCCAAATTCCAGTCTCAAGTTGCTGCTTCATCAGGTAGAAAAACAGAGCAGGTGTGAAAATTCAGTTAACTTTGGAAAAACATAGATATTCATAGGAATTGAGAAAAATTCTGAAATTTTCACAGTAGAATGCACTCTGAATCTATTTTCGAACACAATAAGCAGAACTCAATTTGGATTTTTCTACACCAAGATATAACATATTTCCCGAGACTGCTTAGAGTCACCTGTGGGAAAATTTTCAGCAACACTTGACTCAACCTTCCCACTTAAGCTCATGATTTTTAGTCAAATTTCAGCACACCCTTGTATCTTAAAGTAGTATAGAGTATCTTGAGCAAAATCAAGCCTAAAATCATTGTAAAAATTTCGAAATCAAGGCTGCAATTCCAGCCCTAAAATTCGGCCATCAAGCAGATATTTCTTTCTAACTTTTCCAACATTTCTCCATCTAATTTACCAAATCCAACCAACAATACTTAGCAAATCCATAGGGTTTCATTTCCAACATAACATTAGATATATAGAAGGCCAAAATTTCAACAAGAAACCACCATAAATCATATACATATACAAACCCTAACTCAAATATGAAGCACAAGAACCATCAACTTGAAAAACTACCAAGATTCACAACCAAATCATGTCTTTATTCCAACAATCCAACTTGATTCCAACATAAAGTGAAGAAAGAAGGATTATCTAGCATTTTACCTCTTTTGCTTTTCAACCAAGATGAAGTTTAACCCACCAAATCTTCTTCCTTTCCAAGCTAAAGCCATGGTTGATGGAAACTCCAAGTTATCTCCTCCCTTTTACCTCAAAATCCAAGCAATATTCAAGCTAGTTTGGATGAAGTTTTTTCCCTTTTTCTTCTCCAAAAATTTCGTCCCTCTCTCTCTCTCTTTTTTTCTCTTGTGTTTTGTTTGTTATTTTGAAGGCAAGAAATGGAAGATAAATTGGTAAGAAAGCTTGGTCAAACGTCAAAGAAAGAAGCTTGACTTTTATGGTGACACATGTCACCTTCTAGTAGGTTCTTATTGCACTAAACCCCCTCATTGTTTCCAAAAGTTCCTTTCACAACCCACTAAAAGGGAAAATCTCATTTTACCCCACACACTAACTTTCACATGTAAAATTTAGTAAAGGCATTAAAACAAATTCATTATCAAATCAATAAATAAACAAATAGATGATCAAATAAATAAAATACCATGTATTTAAACTGGGTGAATTGACAAATTTTCTAGGTCCTCACAGTCCGCTAAAGGGAGTTTACAACACTTTGATCCTACGCTTATGTTGGAATCCATATTGGGGGATGTTGAAAGGAAGTTAAACAAGTCATGATCAAAGGAGGGGTTCCACACAATCTAGCCATGATCAAAGGCCAAATCATGAGTTTCATACCCTCAAGGAGGACATGGATCGTGATCGTGCACTAAGAGTTTATGAGAAATACAATGGCACTCGTGATGACTTTAAGGAAAATCAAAGGTGTGCCAAGCATCTAAGCAGAGTTCATCCTCAACTATATCAGCTTGTTCATTTGAGAAGTCCAGTGACCTAAACTGAGCTATTGAGCTTAAGAATTCTTGCAATAGGTCGACATATAGTGAGCTAAAGAAAGAAAGGCTTCTCATACGAAAAATGGAGCAAATTACATTAATATCTTCCAAGCCTAAGCATGCCCCTACATCAACCATAGATGGAGGATTTGGGTGCATATGGGATACGTATCAACAACTCTTACAACAAAAACCTGAGGAAGATCGAGTTGAGCATGGTAGTGAGAGTGAAGAGGTAAAACTTGAGAGTACACCAGAGCTACAATTTGAGGGGAGCATCAAGGACAAAGTGAGTGGTCATTCATGAGAGTTGAGTGAGAAAAATTCTACATGTGATTCGGCTATAATGGAAAGAAAAGAGGGAATGCAATTACTTATTGCAAAATCTAAAGATGTGAGGAGAGCTAATTGTTGTACTAACTATCTGAACTTTGTAATTTCTAGTGTTTCTTTTTTTGTGTAGGTTAAGCAAAGTGCAATCGCATTGATCGTACATTGTTCCATTCCTACATCCATTGGAGAGTTAAATAGCTTACAAGGAGTTTGTGTCTTAAGCATTGTACCTTGTTGCTATCAACACATGATCAATATTTCATCTCGAGCTAGTTTGCTTGTTGATAAGCTTGATGGAGTTTCAAAGGGAGTAACTACACTAGAGCTTTGTTCCATACTTCCTTATAAATTGAATATTGATGTTCCATACTTTCTTTGTCCATTTCTGGTTCTTTGAGCACTAATTTTGTTGTTTCATTTCCAGATTCTAAAACTGTCTATTCTTCTCTTATTTCATCCGTGCAAGATGTGCCAAATAAACATCAACTAGTGATGGATTTTACAACTTTGCACAACCAGATTAGTAGTTTTCCTAATCTATTTGAGCATCGCTATGAAGATCCCTATCTAGTGGATGCTAATGGTAAGTTGTCGAGTGATTTCTTGTGTGAGATCCATACCTACAAAAAATAATTGTGTGATTTCTTGTATAGGTTCCGATTTCACAATCCATTACAAAAGGCTAATTCGAGCGCTTATAGAGAATGTTCATGATGATCAAATAGCAAAGTGGCATTATAATCAAATTCGTGCAAATTGGAACATACCTCGATTGAAGACTTTGCTCGTAAGCTTCTTGCAATTACATAAGCGACATGCAACATGGTATGCTCACATAAAGGTGTTGCCTGAGTTGTTGCATTTTCTCCAATCTATCAATTTGTGGGCAAATCACTTTCAAGATGAGGGAAATGATGAGAACATAGCATCCAATGTTTTATGTTCAAATCATACGAGTGGTTGATTCATTGAAGATTCACAAATCCGAGATCCCTTCCTTAATTATCCTTAATCTTCCTTAGTTTTAAAGTGTTATTTAATTTATAATTGTCTTGTGGACATTTGTTTCATTAGGTCTAGTCATTGTTTAATTAATTCCAGCAATGGTTAGTTGATTAACTAGTTAATTGAGTTATTAGTCTAAGGTCATGTTGACCATAGTTGAAGCCGAGTTAGGGTTTAGTTAAGTAAGTTCTAGTTTTGTTAGGTTTTTGAGTCTTGTAAAAGCTATAAATAAGTCTTGTTACAACATTTTTTTTTATCAATGAAGATGACATATTTTCATAACATTGTTTCTTGAGAGTTGCTCTCATGGCTCAACGAGCCTTTCTTGAACATCTATAATCATCTAGTATTCGTTCGACCTATCAATCAAGTTCACCATCCTTGATTGTGGTGCCTTTTAATAATTTCTAGGGTTCGCTAATTTGTAGGATTGAGGGTCGAGATAGTATCAAGATTCCAATCATGGGGATTAGAGGGGTTCAAGTAGGAAAATTCTGCCAATTTCAAACTTGTGATAATCATCATCAATCCGGGGTTCATTGTCGCGAATTTCGTCAGCAACGGGATTCGTATCATCTGCAACAAGGATTCAAAGGATTAAGTGATTTTTTAACTTGAACATTCCTTTCACGAGAACATTGCTTTGTCCATATCAAAGTTTTAAGAAAATAACAAGTAAATTTTGGGGAATATAAAGGGTGCATCCCACTTATACCAATATAAGTAAAAGCAATTTGTATGAATAAACATTTAATTGATCCATGTTGGTCTCTCTTTTTTTTTAACCTCTCATCCTCCCCACATCCTTCCATTCCTAACTGCTAGGTCCAGGATTCGAATTTTGACTATGGCAATAGGGAAGACTTTGAGAGCTCTCTCTTAATCACTGGATAGATCCATGTAGGTTAAAAGAAATTTAATAGGAAAAAAACGTAGGCTTGGAATAAGAATCTTTTGGGATCTTTCTCCAATCGAAGCACAACCAAAATCTAGTGCACAAATAAACTAATGGCTATGAGTAGAATTCAAGGCATGGAATTAAGTGTTTCCAAAATTACATCTACATGATATAGGAGGAGGATGCAAATGTAATTATTTGTCTGTAATTCACCATATCTAGATATAAAAAAAATCAAAGAAAGAAATTCTGCATTGCTATAATGTTTTAAGATAAATAATTTTATACTCCTCTTCTAGGAATGAATTCTAAATTATGCTTTTAGTTTCGCCATCAGTGTAAATTATGCTTTTGGTTTTGTAGTCTATATGGTAGACCATGAATCGTGTGTTTCTTCACACATCTGTCCAGTTTTGAATATATTCAAAAACAAAAAGGATTAATGACTTGAAAGTTTTGAAACCATTGATTCGGATGAAAATGCTAGCATCTCATGTAGAGCCCTCGCAGGTGAGCCATTTTTGCTATGGAGGAAGTCTGGAGACTGAATACACAAGTTTGGTAGTTGCTAGAGGATCAACACATAGCATTAGCTTTATATATAGGATTTTTCTAACGATTATCCAATAAGCACCAATGTTTTTAAACTCAGACTGGCCAGTGAACAGGAGAGGGGGCCGGTTCGCAATTCGATCAGTCGAACCGGTCCGACTGGCCGGTTCACCGGTTTTTTTTTCCCAACTTCAATGCTAAGTATTTCACAGGTCTTCATTCTACACTTGAATTTGACAACTGATGCATAGTCTAACATGGTTATTGATAACTTAAGTCCCTAAAATACATTCACCAACATAACTTAAAACTAATTTAAGTTGAGATATAAATTTTCTAAAAGTTATACATGAAACTTCAAAAAATTGTAAAATTATAGTAGTAGATAATACAATTACTACATGACAAATGGCATCTCTGTCATGGACCAGTTGAAATTTTTGTTTGCATTAAATTTTCCAAATATTTGTACTGAATCATTTGCAAATGGAAATAGAAAACAAAAATCTTGAAAAGGAAAAAATTAAACTCACCAAGATGAAAAAACTCTTATGAAAGTTGAAGCTTCCAACTTGCTTATAAAATCAGCTAAGATAATAGCTTGATGATCATGGGGAAGGCTTGAGAAAGATTTTGTCATGGGTATTTGATTTTGGAGGTGGAAAGGTTACAAAGAAAAAAATGAAAAAAAAAACGAGAGAAGAAGCAGAGACAGAGAACCGAGGAGAAGTGAAGCAAAAGCCAAAAGGTGATGTATGGTGTCTACCGTATTTTTTTTAAGGAAGTAAATTTTATTAATTGTAATCAGAAAATTACATAGCTATGAGAATCTTAAGTAAGGAAAACACAATCTATCTAGATTAACAAAGCTTTTAACTAGGCACTACAAATTCTAAGTACGATAAGTGGCGGAGACACGGTTTGTACTAGCAAGACGAGCAAGAGCATCTGCTGCAGAATTGACCTCCCAATAACTGTGAACAAGGTGAAACTGCCCATCCTGAACTATATCCTATACTTGTCGATCAATGCGCCATGGACAGCTAGCATGCCTCTGGACCACGTCAAGCAGGATCTTGGAGTCCATTTCAACCACAACCTTGATGTGGCCAAGCATAGCGCAAATCTTTAGACCCTCCAGCAAAGCTTGTGCCTCGGCTTCCAAATTGGTGCAATGGCCATAATACGTGGAAAACACAGTGATCACATAACCTAAATGATCTTGGAGGAGACCTCCCCCACCTGAGGGCCCAGGATTCCCAAACGAGGAGTCATCCATATTTAACTTGGTGAGAGGAAATGCTAGTGCCTGCCAAATCAGGGTAGTAACTATCGAGGGAGTTCTCGGAGTAAGAAAGGGAACCACACTTGTAGAAAGAAGTTTCGCATCGGCTTCCGTCTTATGTGCCAAAGGCCAAGCAATGGAGATGGTGTGGACTTCAACGAGAACTTGATGACAGACTAGGGAAGCGGGTAGAACAACACCATCAAAGATGTGCAGAAGACAACTAGTCGCTGAAGAACCTGAGGCGTTAGCCCAAAAACCTTGGAGACGGGTAAGATCGTCGGAGTGGCACATACTCGGGATGTCCAACAAACGCTCAAAGAAACTCCAAACTTCCTCCAGAAGCGGGCACTTAGAGAACAGATGATCCATTGTTGCGCAGCTTCTATAGAATGAACATTTGGAGGGCATATTAAACCCCAACCCCACAAGAATGTCAGCCAGTGGGATAGCCTGATTCAGAAGTCGCCACATAAAAATTGAGATTCTTAGCGGAATGCGAGAGCTCCAAATGTATCTCTTGGAAATCATAGTAGGTCGTCGTTGATGAGTGATGCGAAAAACAGATGAAACAAAGAAACGACCAGAGGCTGCAGGAAACCACACAAGCTCATTTTGCTAATCACTAGACAAAGAAAATTGCTTTATATTAGCGCGCTAGCCGCTGGAAACAAAAGACGGCAACGCCTCCAAGTGCCATGCTCCGGTGTTATAGAAGTCAGAGATTCGAGCCGTTGGAGTTGGAACGATTGATAAGTCATTGGCGAGTGGCCCCTCGCCTAGCCAATTATCAAACTAAAAGGATGATGATCCATCGTGGACTAGCAGGCGAGTATTCCCTTCCACTACTTCTTTTGCGTGTAGCATTCTTCTCCAAATCCGCGAATCTGATTGTCGACGGGTACTCAAAGAGGCATGAGCGATATCCCTAGTATACTTTGCAGGTTTGCAGCCATGAAATCAGCCTAGAGGGAGGAAACCGTTTGGAATTTCCACCAAAGCTTACACCCAAATGCGAGTTGAACGTCTCCCAGCTTCCGAAACCCAAGAGCATTCTCTTCCACCAGGTAACATAACTCGTCCCAAGAAAGCCAACGCCTTTTGTTCACCTCGTCCGTAGCCCCTCAAAAAAACCTGGACATCAATTGTTCCAACTGCTTTAACGCCAGCTTCGGGGGATCTAGCACCGCCAATGTGTACAGAGGGATAGCAGCTAGCACATGTGCGAGAACCCGAAAAATTTCACATTTTCTAAGTATTATTTTATTTCTTTGCCTACATTTTTATACTGTCCTTTAAAATATTGAATTTTCTATACATTTTATAAGAAAGTACAGTTTTTAAATTATTTTCTTGGTATAAGTTAGTGTACGTTAAATTGAAGTGCATTATTGGATGTGCGACCCGCTAGTGCGATATAATTTTGGCGATTAAGTGATGAGATATTAAGTGTTATTATTTTCCAAGGTGCTTAGAGATGATTAGAGGTTAGCTAGATAGATGAATCATTGGGAGAAAGAAGATAAGCTTTAAGCATTCAAAGTGCCAAGTGTCGCGACCCGATTGGAAGTTGGACTTTTGACCAAGGTTTTTAACTTTCCTAAAACCCAATTTTGACCCAAATTTCCTTCCATTTTGCACCTTCTTGGCCGGCCCTCTTGAGGAGAAAAACAAGAGAGACTTCTTCAATTTCTAGCTTCCAACCTTGCTCAAATCTTGTGTTTTAGCCAACCAAATTGGAATCTACTCCATACAAGTGATCACTAAGGAAGACTAAAGGCTTTGGTGGAGTTGTTTTAGAGGAGGAAAGACTAAGCTACCATTTTCTTTGAGGTTTTAAGGTAATTTGCTAAGAACATCTCTCTTTGCTTCTAATAGATGTAGATTAGTGGCTTGTGGTTGCCACTTTGGTAGTTTTATGCAATATTTCTTGGTTAGAAGTGGTGAGATGTGGATTTTCAATTTTCTTAGTGAATTTTCTGCCCATATATGCAGCTTAATGGTTGGCCATGTTTTACTAGCTTTGATATGAGGAATATCTAGTGTTTTGGTGTTAGTTTCATTTTGCCTAAAGAAATTCCAGCTTGTGGTGCATCAATTTCAGTTTTAGGGTTTCCAATTTGAGCATGATTAGGGTTTCTAATTAGGGCTTTATTGTGGTTGGTGGTGAATCTACCAATTGGTTGTATTTTAAGGGTGTTTAATAGCCTATTATGTGTATGTGCAATTGTGGTTGATTGTTATGAGATTTGGTGGTGATATTTGGATAGAAAAGTAAAGGAAAAACAAGGGAAGTGCTGCTGAAATTTTCGCAGGAACCCTTGAGCAGTTTTGGGAAATTTGATATATCTTGTTGTAGAAATATTGGAATTAAGTTCCGTTTATTGCGTTTTAAACTAGATTCATAGAGCTATAAACCATGAAAATTTCAGACCCTAGTTCTGTCTGTGTGATTTATGGTGATTTTCCAAATTTGACTGAAATTACATACCTGTTCTGTCTTTGACTGGATGAAGCAGCGACTTGAGGCTCGAATTTGACTGACTTGTGGTATGAATTTTATAAATGTGTCTTCTGAGAAATTGTACCCCTTTGAGTCTATTTTCTGACGGTATAAATTTTATCAATTTTGGACTTAAGAATCTTGAGATATGATTTTTCAAATGGTGGTGCGCAAAAATGGAAAATCCTGTTTTCCTAGAATTATTCTTACTTTCATTTTGCACCTTAAGTTTGGAATTAGTAAATCATTGTAGGTATGGTTTTTGGTAGAAGTGAAGGGTTTTGGGGTCATTCACGTCCTTAGGACCAACCGTTACCTTTTACTCCAATGCCACCTTTTATCTCTTTGTACTAGTAGTTATTCGGATTTTCTTTGATTCACCAAAAATTTTGATGGTTGAACCGTAATATTTTCTCATGGTTACTCTTAGGGTTCCTTGGTGATTGAGGGGGTTATCCGGAAGGAAACTTTGGACGTTATTTTGCTTATATAGGTGAGTGTTCTATATACGTTCTGTTTCTAATGACTATGTGAATTATTGTGACTATTTGGATTGTTGCTTTAATAAGTGATTGATGTACGTTATGTTTCCAAGGTTGGCTAAAAATGAATTTTACTAGGCGAGTGTCTACTTTATCGCACTCGACCTAAATGAACGTGAAATTTTCAAGGATTGAATGATTAAATGCTACTTGTGCATGAATGTAAGCCTTTTGACTGAACTGGGTCCTTGCCCTTCGTTGCCGGTCGACTCGAGCCAGAAGCGGACTCGGTCGAGCGACTAGTGACCCTGGGTGAATGTTTGATAAATTCGAGTATGACCACGAAGTCTGGTGAAGACTAGCCAGTGAATTGGCTTGAAGGGGGAAATGAAATGAATGAACGAATGACAAGAACAATGAAGGTGTTTTCACTTACAAATATGTTTTTTTTAATAATTGGAGGAATAAGGAAAATGGTTGGCGAATGAATGAACGAATGGCTCCACGTGAGCGTGTATCCTTTTAATGAATATGTTATCATTGCTTTATATTGTAAATGTTTTCTGAATTACTTGTTATTACGTGATTAATGTCCTTGTTTAATTACTTGATTATGTATATGGAATCTCGCTGGACTTTTAGCTCATTCCACGCCATTTGTTTTCCTTACAGGGGTTACGAGCAAGGGCGAGAGACCTGTATAGAATAGTATAGTTTAGTCTTTTTGAATTGTTTTGCATTTGCACTCGCTCTAATGCTTGGTTAGGGGTTGGATGTATTGAGAATTTAAAGCTTTTGATATATTTTGGACTGTATATCTGGTTGAGATCGAGATGAATGTAAGTATACGTTTCAAGTTTTGGGAATTGTTATTTCGCTTATCCTCGAGGTTATATCTTATTTTGTTGAAGAGAGTGAACGAGTCCTGGTGAGAGTTGGGCAGGCGGTCCGCCGAACCCTTTGGTTCGCTTTAGGGGAAGGTAGGGCTGTCTCAACATGCTTAATAAGTAGTATTCTGCCTCCCACAGTCAGAAGTTTACCCTTCCATCCAGCTAGTCGCTTATTAAGTTTGTCGACTAGAGGCTGAAAATAATCTGATTTTTGTCTTACCTTTGAAAAGCTTGCATCCCAAGTAATCAATTAGGAGCTGTTTACAATGCATTCCCGTAATAGAGGATACCAGGCGCGATTTAGTTGTGGAGCACCTATGAGGCAGAACATAGAAACTCTTCATCGTGTTCACCTTTTGACTCGACCTGCGTTCGGATAAAGCTAGAAAATCCATCAAGCCCCTAAGTGATCTCCTATTCGCCCTGGCAAATACCATGATGTCATCACCAAAGCTCAAATGGGAGATAGACAAACACCCTCGCGGCAGCCCATAACTAGTGATAGTCCCAGTCGCAAATAGCTTATTGAGTTCTCTACTAAGTGCTTTGCCCCTAAGATAAACAGATATGGTTATAATGGATCCCCTTAATTAAGCCCCCTCGAAGCATGGAAAAAAACCACAGGGTTTCCCGTTGATCAATAATGAGAACCGACTAGCAATTAAGTTACTCAAGATCAGGGCAACAAAGTGAGGGTGAAAGCCAAATGCTTGCAACAATTTAGACAAAAACGGCCAAGAGACCCTGTCGAAAGCCTTCATCATGTCCAACTTGAAGATGATATTGCTTCCACGTACTTTCTTATCCAATGAACCCACCAATTCCTAGGCCAATAAAATGTTATCAGCAATTTCTTGACCTTGAACGAACCTGACTGCTTCTTCGAGATTAGGGATGGCAGCAAAGGCTTCAGTCGATTGCAGAGCACTTTAGTGAAAATTTTATTAACGAAGTTGCATAAGCTAATAGGCCTAAAATCCTCAAAAGAGCCACAAGCATTGATGCAAATTTAACCCAACAAGAACCTATTTTGAAGAACCAAGTTGATCAGGCACCAGAAAGATCTATCTTGACCAGATTATGGAACAATAACTATCTTGCTAGATCTAAAGAGAACCCGTCTCTAGAAACCTAATGGATTGGTTATTGGCTTGAAAGAACAAGATGATGTGATCATCTTGCCTTGAACACCACAAGTACCCAAGCTAAATACTTGATACAGTTCAAGAAGAAACTCAAGTTCCATCAAGGAACTCCATAAAAAGAGACAACTCACTTTTATTAATTCATCTCTCAAAAGGTTGTCTTACAATAGAGTAGAAGAGGCCTATTTATAGCTAAAACCTAAACTACTAAGACTAATCCAATTTGGACAAGGATTTAGTCACTTATTTCCCTAACTACTTTTAAATGGCTCAAATAGCTCACATAGCTGGCCATATTTATTCATAATAATGACTAACTAACCAACTAAACAAGAAAAATCAAAATAACTTAAAACCCGAAGATCACATAGCTGGCGCTCCATTGCCTCCATGACTTCCAATGGAGTCTTGAACATCATGGATTGAAAAGACTCTCAAGCATCTTGGCACGAGCTAGTGATGGCCCTGCTGCTCATATCATTCCCCTCCTCTTGAAAGCGATTTGTCCTCAAATCGAGATTTGGCCAAAAAAAATGCACAAGTGTAGCAATCATGGTGGACTTTTCGTGTGGTGAAAGGGGATGGAATTGGTAATGAAAATAAACTAAAAATTGGAGTCAAAGATACTCAAATTATTGCTGGATAGATTTGGAATTAAAGACCAAGACTCAAGACACGAATGCTGAAATTTAAAGAAACTTAGAAATTCACTCTACCCGACTAGGAACTAGACCTAGGAAACTTGCGATTGGGCAGATTTTCTTATGACTGGAATTGGAAGCTAGAATTTCTAGAAATTTTCTTTTTTCCCACACAATTAAGGATTGGAAATAATAGTTTTGATGGACTCCCAAAAATGCTAGGAATTGGACAGCAAAGGAAAGTTGCGCACAATAGGAAAAGGAAAGTCACAGACTTACTAACCCTAAATGGACTAGGTATTGGAAACCCTAATGACTCTTCTACCACTTAACCATGGATGGATCCCAATAACAAAGAAGCAAACACAAAAATACAATTTGAAATTTTTTTTCTTATTCGAGTGAACAATAACTCGGATGAACAGTACCATGAACAATACCTTTTTTTTTATGACTCAATACAGGGTCACGACTTCACTTGGAAGAAATTTGATGGGAGTTAAACCCTTGAAAAACCTGTTTCCAAAAATTTAATCACACCAGGAAATTTCAATCTTGATCAATCAAGGGGGTAGGTTAGACTCAAGCAATAAAATAAAAAAAACAAGAATCAAAAAAAATTTTAAATCAAAAGTCGGCTAAGGTTTTGGTAGAAAAACAAATAGGAAGAACAAGAAAAAAAAGGATATTAACCTGGATCAAGAGCCGAAACTCTGATACCAACTGATACGAACTCGACCCAATTCTTGAAAACCCTAGTTCATCTTCTTGAACTTGGAATTGCGGCTGTTCTTGTTTCTTGATTTGAATTGAAAAAAAAAATAGAGAGAGAAACTTGATCCCTGAAAAAAAAAGAGAAGAAAGAAACAAGTTATTGGAGGGATCATAGTCTTGAATATGGAAACAAGAAATAGTCTTGAATTTAGAAACCTAATTTGACTTGGATTGTTGCCAAAATCCAAGTACAATTGAGTAAAGATATCAAAACTGTTCTTTGGCGAATGGAGCATGTGCAATGGTTCGTGTTCATAATCAAGTTGAGTTGGCGACATACTTCTTGGATTGCATTTATCAAGACATTCCCCAAGGTACTCCTTTGTAAGCAAGCACTCGAATTGAGGACAAATCGTCTTTCAAGAGAAGGTGAATGATGAGAACATGAAGATCCAGATCCCCTTCAATTCCATAGAAATTCGCTTTACAAGTCTTCACATTCTAATGATGGTTGATGATGCAATCGAGTTCAAGAATCATTGAAGATCCAAACCTGTGTCTTGCTTATTTCTTGTTATTTATTTAATTAAGTTGCAATAATTGTTAGTAAATTAGAGTTAGTCTTGAGTTATTTTTGAGTCCTTGGTAAGGGGAATAAATGCTAAGGTCATGTTGACCATAGTTAAGCCAATTTGAGTTAGTGAATTTGCTATTCTAGTTGAGTTAGAGTTTTAGGAAAGTAGTTAATTGATTCCAAATTTATTTAGGAAGTTGTGTCAAATTTAGAAGCCAAATCAAATAAGGAAACTCGTATTGTTTCCAACTTAGATTAGGTTTCAGATTCTTGTAAGGCTATAAATAGCCAACTTTATGCAACTATTCAATAATAGGATGTTGAAGATGAATTAATAAAAAACTAGAACTGGTAGGACAATGCTACAATCAAGATGAATACTTGATTGATAAGTTGACGAATTACCTTAGGGCAACTCTAAGATGTTCAATGATGGTTTCACAAGCCAATAAGAGCTCTTTCATTTACGAAAGAAATCTGGAAAATTTTCTCAACTTTATTTAATGCCCTAAAAACGTTAAAGCTAAGGCTTTTTATAGCCTTTTACAGGACCAAACTCCTAATCCAACTAGGAAATGAGAAACTTAACTCTAACTCCACTTAACTCTACGAATTAACTCCAATTCGGCTACTAACTATGGTCAACATGACCTTTTAGCCATTTATTCCACTAATTAATGACTCAACTTGATAAACTAAAGATGCTGGAATTAATCTAGGCAAACGGCACAAGCACAAAGAAACTCAAACAAAAAAACTATAACATTAACTAAGGAAAAATGACTCTTTATAGCCTTAGCTAGGCTCAACGGCTGGCTTGGCTTCTTTAGCAGCTAGATCCCGTATCATCCCCTCCTCTTAAAGGCGATTTGCCCACAAATCAAAGCACGAAGGATGACAATTCGAATGACATGCCGATGGGTCAGCCTTGTGATGATCATAAGCCAAGGCGTCATCCGAAGAAAAACCCTCCGCTTGTCAAGCTAGAAAAGACATCGTATAGTTTCTTGAATCTCACGAACCAGCTTTAATGTATGCTCAACTAATTCACTTGTATCCATGAGGTTAGGGTCCTCAAAATGGTGCAAAGTAGCTCCCATGAAGTCAAACTCCTCACTCTTGAATAAACTTGCAAACTGATTTGGCACGTGATCAGCCCCTATATCTCTATGTACACCAATGCCGCTTTCTTCTTCTCTTTCTCAGCCAAACTTATTCCCTTTTCTTGCTCACGCATTGACCTTTTCTTTTGTTCACATTCTAGCTCATATTCTTCATGTAGTCTTACTTGATCTTCATGGACTTGTCTAGGGGTAAGAGGAACAAGAGTAATTTTTTATCACCATGCATGAAGGAATACTTGTTAGTTCGACCATCAAAGTGGACAGATTTATCATATTGCCAAGGGCAACCTAAGATCAAGTGACTCACTTGCATTGGTACCACATCGCACACCAGTTCATCTTCATACTTACCAATGCGAAATGGTACCTTCACTTGTCTATAAACACGTTCACCACCATCATTATTTAGCCATTGAAGTCGATATGGCTTAGGGTGCTTGGTGGTTGGAAGAGACAATTTCTCAACCATGAACAAACACGTCACATTTGTACAACTTGCCACCATCAAATATTAAACTACACAACTTGAAATTGCTGAAATTGTGGAGTTACATCATTATCTTGACTTAAATGAATTGTTGGATAAGGCGGTGAAGGTGGAAAAGCGCCTCAAGAGGAGGGGTAACACTCGATCAAATCCCACCTATCAAGTTGGGAATTGGCGAAACTCGCCCTCAAGAAGTGAGGACAAAATCATAGGAGCTTCTCAACCACCAAAATCGAGACCAAATGATGCTAAACCAGCACTTACCGTCGAGATGGAAATTAGCCAAAGAACTCCAAAACCGCAAAGTCGGGATGCTAAATGCTTCAAGTGTCAAGGTTTTGGACACATAGCATCTCAATGTCCCAACCAAAGGACCATGCTTATCTTGCCTAATGGAGAAGTGGTGTCGAATGATAAGGACGATTGTGAAGGTATACCACCTTTAGTGGAGGAAAGCGACGATTCAGAGGAAGAATTGCCATTTGAAGGGAATGTTGGAGTCTTGGTAGTAAGGAAATTGCTTGCTGCCCGAGAAATAGAGGAGAAAGGTGTGCAAAGAGAGAACTTATTCTATACTCGTTGTCACATTAAGGACAAGTTGTGTAGTTTAATAATTGATGGTGGAAGTTGCACAAATGTGGCGTGTTTGTTCATGGTTGAGAAATTGTCTCTTCCAACCACCAAGCACCCTAAGCCATATCGACTTCAATGGCTAAATAATGATGGTGGTGAACATTTTTATAGACAAGTGAAGGTACCGTTTCGCATTGGTAAGTATGAAGATGAAATGGTGTGCGATGTGGTACCAATGCAAGCGAGTCACTTGATCTTAGGTCACCCTTGGCATTATGACAAAGCTATCCACTTCGATGGTCGAACTAACAAGTATTCCTTCATGCATGGTGATAAAAAGACTACTCTTGTTCCTCTTACCCCTAGACAAGTCCATGAAGATCAAGTAAGACTACATGAAGAATATGAGCTAGAATGTGAACAAAAGAAATGGTCAATGCGTGAGCAAGAAAAGGGAATAAGTTTGACCGAGAAAGAGAAGAAGAAAGCAGCATTGGTGTGCATGACTAAAGACGAGCTGTATTCTTCTTATGGAGATATTGGGGCCGATCATGTGCCAAATCAGTTTGCAAGTTTATTCAAGAGTGAGGAGTTTGACTTCATGGGAGCTACTTTGCACCATTTTGAGGACCCTTACCTCATGGATACAAGTGAATTAGTTGAGCATACATTAAAGCTGGTTCGTGAGATTCAATAAGCTATACGATGTCTTTTCTAGCTTGCCAAGCGGAGGGTTTTTCTTCGGATGACGCCTTGGCTTATGATCATCACAAGGCTGACCCATCGGCATGTCATTCGAATTGTCATCCTTCGTGCTTTGATTTGTGGGCAAATCACCTTTAAGAGGAGGGGATGATGCGGGATCTAGCTGCTAAAGAAGCCAAGCCAGCCGTTGAGCCTAGCTAAGGCTATAAAGAGTCATTTTTCCTTAATTAATGTTATAGTTTTTTGGTTTGAGTTTCTTTGTGCTTGTGCCGTTTGCCTAGATTAATTCCAGCATCTTTAGTTTATCAAGTTGAGTCATTAATTAGTGGAATAAATGGCTAAAAGGTCATGTTGACCATAGTTAGTAGCCGAATTGGAGTTAATTCGTAGAGTTAAGTGGAGTTAGAGTTAAGTTTCTCATTTCCTAGTTGGATTAGGAGTTTGGTCCTGTAAAAGGCTATAAAAAGCCTTAGCTTTAACATTTTTAGGGCATTAAATAAAGTTGAGAAAATTTTCCAGATTTCTTTCGTAAATGAAAGAGCTCTTATTGGCTTGTGAAACCATCATTGAACATCTTAGAGTTGCCCTAAGGTAATTCGTCAACTTATCAATCAAGTATTCATCTTGATTGTAGCATTGTTCTACCAGTTCTAGTCTTTCTTGTGCGGTCCAAGATAGATTACGAGCTCCATCCCCAAGCATTGATTCCTAACCTAGATCTGGGCTTGTGGTTCACGTTCTTTATTCATTTCGGCGTTTCAAGAATCGTATCAAGCATCCTTTTTCGGAATAAGAACAATGAGCGTACTTGAAATGGACTTAGGGATAGGAACTCTAATAAAGAACTCCTGGACCGAATTGAAGATGTCATGCGCCAAAATATCCTAGCAGTGTCGAAAAAACATCCCTAAAAACCCATCTACGCCAACTGCATTGTCGTCATCTAACCCAAACACTGCATCTTTGACTTCTTCTAAAGACACCATCTGCATGAGACTGGCATTCTGTTGCGGAGTGATCAGCAACGAAATATTTTGCAATAGTTGTTGCATCGCATGCTCCTCTGCCAGGGCATCAGTGGGATCTAGTTGGTCTCTGGATAATAATTTCTAAAAGAAATCGACCCTCTCGGCTGCTATAGCATCCAAATCTTCAATCCAAACCCCTCTAGAGTTCTTGATGCGACTAATGTGCAATCTCGCCCTCTTGTCCCTCAAGTACGAATGAAAAAAACTTTGAATTGGACTCGCCTTCTTTTAACCACTTGACTCGAGCCTTTTGTTTCCAAAAAAGCTCCTCATTTGCTAATGCCTGGAGGAGGTTAGCTTGAGCCTGGCTCCATTCAAGGCGGGTTGTCTCCGTATTCTCCTGCTCCATGTGAATTTCTTTCTAACGAACTTGCTCCTCTGCTTGAGCCACTTTGTCAAAGACATTACCGAAGATAGTTTTGTTCCAAGCCTACAGGCATTTCTTCAAACGCTTTAATTTGCTTGCCAGGGCATACATTCCATATCCCTCAATAGGCAAGCTCCAATTCTGGCAGACACATCCCTGAAGGCGGAGTACTTAATCCACATGTGTTGAAATTTGAATGATGTCTGGTGTTTGCCGTGTCTTAGTGCTAGGGTTTCCTTTTGTTTAATTAGATTTTAGTTTTTAACTTAAGATAAGTAGCATTCTACACATAAAAAACTTGTCCCGTGAATGTAGTCCAGTGATAACAAGTCTTTGTTGTGACTGTGGAGACTTGGGTTCGAATCCCAGGAGCTCCATTCTTATTATTGTTTTGAGTTTTGGGTAAATATTTGAAAAAGTTAAAAACCGCCGGTTTACAATTCGAACGGTTCATACGGTTCGCCCTGTTTTCAATGGTTTTTCATTAACTTGCGGCTTTAGCAGTAGACTAGACCGATGACATGTCGGGTTCGCAGTCTAACCGATCGAACCGGCTGGTCCGGTCTAGTTCTGAAAACATTGATAAGCATTTTTAAGATATTTAAATGACACCTAACTTACCATATTAATACACACCATCACAATTAATGCATCCCTATACTTTATCAACTTTCCCCACAAACAGCCGAGAGAAAGAGTTAGAAAGAAACCCATTTCCTTCTCCTCCTTTGCTTTCTAAAAACCGATGGAAAACCACAAGATTTAACCCTAGGGCTTTCTTCATTTTTCAACCATTAACATCAGCCAAGAAATAAGGAAAAATTAGCCAAAGTCTTCCTCTTGTTTTGCTCCACTTCAGCCGAGAGAGAGAAGAGAGTTGAGAGCAAGAAAACTCCATCTTCTTCTTCCTATCATCAGCCGAGAACCAAGGCTGATTCAGCCATAGAAATTTCACAAAATTCCCCTATTTCTTCAAGCTTAAACCGTGAGTGAGAGAGTCAAGAGAGTAGAAAGGATCCAGCTATGTTGGAGGGGAGAAAACAGAGGAAAACTGGTGCATTTCACCCTTGAGGAACCGAAGGAGAAGCAAGTGAACCGTCTGCATTTTTTTTTTAGCTTTGATTTGTGAGGAAAAAAGGAGGTAACAATTACTTTAAAACCCCTCATTTTCTATTACTCTTGAGTACTCTAGTTATATGTTAAATTTAAGCCAAAAGGTAGGAGTTTAGTGGAAGAAAAATGTACTTTTCTAAGTTAGAGGTTGCTGGAATTTTTAATTTAGTGACATGTGCTGATAGTTTTGATTTGCAGCTTTGTATTTGGAACTTTGGTAGGTTTCCTTGCTAAGAACTCATGTCATATGTCTCATCTTATGTTAAAAATGATATATGATGTATTTTCCATAGAAATGAGTGAGAAATTAGTAGCATGGATGAAAGAAATTTTGAAGGAACCTGGTTGGGAAAAAATCTGTGGGCTGACTGATTGCATAAAGCTAGATATATCAGTTTTACTTTGAATTTGGAGTGAAGTTTTGCTAAGATTTCATGTTTTATATCATGACAACCGTGTATATAGAAGTTCGTATGTTTATATGGTTGAATCATAGTTGTATGTTCATTGATTTGGCTGAAAATTTGTCTAAGAAAGCTTGAAATTTCAGGTGACAGTCACCCCTGGGCAGTTTTAGTAAAATGATCATAACTTAGTGTGGAAAAATCGAAATTGAATGTTGTCAATTGAGTTTGAAACTAGACTCAGAGAGCTTTCTAACGGTATAAAATTTGAGTTGTGGTTCATTTTATATACACACTAGAAAATCAGCAAAGTTGACTGAAAATTCTGCCCTGCACAAGTAAAAATTGGAATGTTGTAGTAGCTTGTGGTTCAATTTGGACCAATTTATGAACTGAATCTCTTTGAGATGTCTTCTATTGTTAGCTCTTTGAGTCTAATTTTTAACGGGGCAAGTTGTATGATTTTTTGATATTTATAACCCAAGTTATGATTTTTCAAAGGAGTGATGCTTGCTGGAAATTTTGTTATAGTCTAGGGTAGGAAAGAGTTTTTTTTTTCTCTTTGCAGTTTTCCTCCTCAAATCTTGGCTGCAAAATTTCACATTGAGGTTCAATATACTTCATAACACCATAGTCATCATATGCCTACTGAGTTAGAGTGAAAATAAAGCATTTTTGACGGGAAAATTTCGTTTCTTCAAGCTACCAATGTGCTGGAATTTTCCAGCTTGGACCAAGAGAGAAAGATGATGAGATTTTTCAACTTTTCCATAACTTTTGGCTGTAAAATTTCATGTGTGCTATTAATCTCCCTTTATAATACAATAATATTGACATCTACGTGGGTTCTAAGGAGAAACTTGAGTTTTAAGGTTGTGATTCTTGTTGGAATTCCTCTAGCTTTGGTCGAGAGAGTAAGCTATGTAAGTGCAACTCTTGTTTGCAAATTTTGGTTGAGACATGTTTTATTTCTGCTTGTATGATACCTATGATACCTACTATATGTTAACCATTGAATCTAATGGAAACTTGATAACTTGGCTAGAGAAAAACTTCAAGAATTTGTTGGAAATTTACTTGTTGATTGGCCGAATGAGTGAGAGGGAATTTTCCAGTTTTTTCATGAATTTTTGGGCTGCAAATATGTGAATTTCTGTTCAATATACCTCATAACACACATTAAATTTCATATGCATGTTGAGTTTAAGTATTAACTAAAGAATTTTTGTTGGAGAGAAACTTGTTTGGTGAATTGTTATCTTGCTGGAACCTTTTCCAATTTTGAATTGTGAAGGAAGTTTGAATTTCCAGCTTTTAGATACACATTTTTCTTGTTGAGTGTTGCTAGAATGCCTGATTAATACCTCATCCCATGTTTCAAGCCTATTACTAAGTGATTTACGGTTGAAAGTGAGTATGAAGAGTGCTGTTTTGGTGATAGAAAGTGAAGGAAAGACTTGTTAAACTTTTCTTGCTTGAATCGTAGAGAGGGAGTTCTGTTTTCCAACTTGTAACTTCCATTTTTGTTGAAGTTTTCAAAAAGATTCATGCCTTATAGTCACACTATGAGGCATTGCATGATTTATACTGGAACCATGAAAGAAAGTTGAGTTTTTGGTTAGCAATCCACTTATATGTAACTTGTTTGGGAGGAAAACTTCCAGCCATGACCCATGGTTACATTTCAACTTGCTTTCAACAAATGGAATGCTATTTTACTGAAAAATTCATGCTTAAACCGAGAACATGTAGCTACCATTTTCTTTGAACTTTAACTCCAGCTTTAACTCTAAGATGTTGGCTGTGAACTTGTACCTTTTGGCTCATTAAATTGTTAATGCTTTAAACATGGCATGCATGAGTCGATTCACTGGTTTTGGAGGAACATGAAGTAATCATGGTGAGAGAATTGTATGAAAGAAACCGAGAGTAAGGGCAAGGTTTCCAACCTTATTTTCATGAATTTGATTGCAAGACTCTATACCTTTAAACTAAATTAGTGTTTATGTGTCTTTCACTTGTTTTGATCAAGATGATAAGTGTAATTGTAGTTTGGGTATGTCTCAGGAGTTGGTAGTGAGCTAGAAGGAAACCCCGAAGCCAAGACATAACTGTCCACTTGATTTGGTAAGTGGTCCAACTGCATGTTAGAACTTGTTGCTTGATTGACATGTAATCTTGACAAGCTGGTTGACTACTTGAAATGCATAAGCTGCTACCTGAAATGTAATCTTGACTACTTGATTGATTGGTTACCTGCTAGTGACGTGTTAAGCTTGCTTGACTTGCTTTTGGCTGGACAAGGTTTTACTTTATCGCACTTGCCCTAACTTGACACTGGTTTACAAGTGAAATGATGTTCATGTGCATGACTTGAAGTCGTTTGGGTATATTACCAGTAATGATTGAATATTGGATGAATGATAAAAGGTTAAATACCTAGTTGACTGATACATGTTAGATTATTGCCATTGAATTCCTAACGGAGCTAAGTGCTACGTCCAAAATGGACAGGAGTCACCTCTAGAGTCCGAATATGGATTATTGCCATTGATTTCCTGACGGAGCTAAGTACTACGTCCGAAATGGACGGGAGCCACCTCTAGAGTCCATCTCTAGAGTCCGAATATGGATTATTGCCATGAATTCCTGACGGAACTAAGTGCTACGTCCGAAATGGACGGGAGCCACCTCTAGAGTCCGAATATGGAAGATTGACCTTGAATAACTGAACGGAGCTAAGTGCCACTTGCGACGGGGACTACCTCTAGAGCCTACGGGACTAAGTGCCACGTCAGACAAGAGGGCCACCTCTAGAGCCCGTACAAGCCATCTCTAGAGTCCGTATCAGTCCCGTATCCTTTGAAATTGATGGTACTAGGTGTTATTACTTGGCTTGTTCATGCTTGCTCCATGAAATATGTGACTATACCACTGTTAAATGACATCTCTGGATATTTCTTGTTATATGACAGATGTGATCATGTCTTAATGCGACTTTTAGGATGCCTGTTAGTTTGCTTGCATGTTTTCTAGAAGCCTCACTGAGCAAAGCTCAACCCTTTAGTTTGTTTTCCTTAACAGGGTTTGGCAACGTGGAATCGAGGAAAATAGACAGCTCAAAAGTTTGACGTCTTGCTTTAAGTAACTTGCCATCTTAGTTATACTTAGTGATTTGATTAAACGACTTAGATAGTTATCCGTTTGGTTGTATATTTATGCCTGGACGATTTGGAATTTTGGATAGTGTGTAATATATAATCATGGAGTTTTGATATTTATTTGCGGTTCATGTTATTAAAGTTGGGAATTGTTTTTTTTTTTCTGAGATTCATGAGTGAGTCCTGGCGAGAGCTTGGCAGACGGTCCGCCAAATCCTTTGGTTCAACTTAGGGAGAAGGTGGGTCATCACAATAGATATACTATCAGTTATCACGGTTGGAAGCATGATACATGAGTAAAATTTAAGATTTTAAATTCAAAATTTTTATATGTATAATGTATCTAACGATGATAGTATATACACTAACAATATATATAAGATTAATCCTTTCAAAAATTTAAAACATGAATCCCTTCTAAACTAGTGCTTAGTAGGCACCTGTTAGCTAAACCATTATACATAAAATACAAAATTACAAATCTTATGCAGCATGAAGACTATCAAAGTCAACTGGTATGGATCGGGTTTTCATTGGTGTGCATGCTAGGCTTGCTTCTTGGTTTTTTTCTCATTGTTTCGTGGCAAGCAACCATTTTGGGTGATTATTCCAATGTTAGTGCTGTGGTTTATCTGGAAGGCAAGGAATCTAGCTCGGTTCGAGGGCTTGGCTATTTCGGGCTGAGCAAACTGTTTTCCAGGTGTGCAATTTTTTGACCAAATGGGAACAGCCAAGTTGTTGAACCAGCAGTTCTTTAGAGGTGATAGAGATTGTGTTTGGACCAGGAATGTTAACATCAAGGTTAGGTTGTTTCGGCCTTTCCTCATCACTTGGGGTTAAACCTCATTTGCACTTGTTTAAGCTTAACACGGATGCAAGTGTATCACTGGAGGGAGTATTTGGGGGTAGTCTAGTTCGATCTAATGACGGCAAATTGGTTTTTGGCGTTTTATAAAGAGTTTGGCAGAAGCTTTGTTGTTGATGGTGGGATTACTTTTATGTCAAGAAAGGGGCCTGACTGACTTTGCGGCTGAAGTGGATTCCAGTTCCTTAGTCAGTTTGATTTCTTCTAATCGGTTAGCACGCTGGCCTCTTTGTAACACTACTAGGCGAATTAAGTCTTTGTTGACAGATTTGGGAGTTTTCTTTAACTCATGTTTCTAGGCAAGCAAATTCTATGGCGGATGCGCGAGCTTCGTTAAGACTGAAGTCAGACGCAGTCTTCCCATCTGAGCCGTCTCTCCCGCCTAAGATAAGGTCTGCGATTCGTTTAGACAGGCTTCCAATGCCTTTTGTTAGGAATTCTATTGTAAGGAAGTAGTACTTCTTATTTAAAATTTTCGTGAAGTCTAGTCTACTTTTTTGCTAACCTCAATGTATTTTTCTATGGTGCTTCATTTAATAAAATAGGGATTGGCATCCCTCCCGTATACGAGGTTAGGCAAAAAAAAAAAGTCAACTGGTATGATGTATTAAGGTCAATTGGAAACTAACTCAATCCCAAAAATTCATACTCGACGCTTTTTTTAACACTAGAAAAATGCACATGCTCTACACGTATATGAAATATGAGTAATTTTTTTAACTTTAATATCTTGAACTTACGATATAGATAAATCAATAGGGTGTAATTGTAACGAAATATAAAAGTCATGCAATAAATGGTTACTTAAAGTTAAATTTGTCCTATGTTATAATTCCAAGAACAAAATAAAAAAAATAAAAAAGAAATCGCCAGCAAACCTTGACCATGGCTTGTAGAGAAAAGATGCAATTCATTAAGTCCGACAAAATTTACCTTTTTCATCAAGGCAAGATTTTTTCTTTTCAATTCAATGTTTTTGTTGTTGTCATTCTTCTTGCTTTCTTTTTGTAGATCTTTAATTTGGACTTTGTCTTCTCCATTTGCTAGTTTATTGTTCATTTAAGCATGTTAATGATGCAAAGTTCTTTTTTTTCTAAGAATATTTAATGTATTACTGTAGATAACTAGGTTTTGCCATTATGAATTTTCACTTTATACTATAAATGATAAGGATTGCGTTTGTGTTAAAATATACGACTAATATTATTACCATAATTCTTATTATCTAAAGGAAGTTGCTTAATAAGGTCGAGCATGTAACATGAGGATACCTAATTGGATGCAAGTCTATAAATAAATTTTAAAATCATTATTTTCTTTTAATTTTCGTATTGAGACAATTGTTATGGAACCATTTGTGAGTTAAGGACCCATTTATTCATCAATTTTTACTTTCAATTGCATATAGACAAATCAATTGATATAAAAAAGCAATTTTTTTATGTTCTATTATTTTTAATACTTTATTGTTGTACTTTTCGTCTTTTTTTTTGGCTAATTAAGCTTGAAGATCTACCTTTTTACTTATAAAAGCCTTGACTTTAGCCTTTATTTCCTCAAAAATATTATGTTTAGAAATTTATCTTTTCCTTCCTCCTTAGTTAACCTTATGAATGTCTTGGTATGCTTTTCCATATTTTTACTTATCATGACTTTCCATTATGTTTTTAAATATAAGTGGGAGGTTTCAAACCCTTGACCTCTCATTTACACTCCATTCCCCAACACTACCAAACCCATCCCCCACTCCATAATTTTCCATTCATGTTTTTTTCTTTCTTTTTTTTTTTAGTCTTTGTGTTTGATGTTAACTAACTATTTTACTTATCGTGTACAGGGTTTGTCAAAAAAAAATTAACTATTTGTTATTTAATAGCTAAAGTTAAGACCTCAAAACTTAGAGGTCCTTGGTTCAAATTCTCATTTCCCCTCTCCAATTCTTAAATCCCAAGCCCCCCCCCCAATGTTAGAATATTTATGTGGCCTACATGACCACATATAATATTATTAAGATAACTCCCGTTAATTAGAAGGATGAATAACCATATGAATAAATACGAATAAACCAATTACAGAACTCTAATGAGAATAGATAACTGGAGGAAGTAGGGAGTCCCATATTCAATTGTATGTGGACATATTATATGATATTTATTGTGGTACTTTATCTGATAATTACAGTAATTTTAAACTGTATCTTATCATTATGGTTAACAAATAAAGTACGATAAGAATATTAGAGTTTATCATTATTCCATGATGGGAGGGATTGTGACTCTATAAATGTTCTAGGGCTCCTGGTCCCTCTCACCACTCTGACATACGTTATTTTTACCCATCACCAAAATAACATAAACGAGAGTTAGGTGAGGGAAGGCTGGATAGCATAAGGCTATAGTTTACAACCTTGGAGATTGAAAGGCTTGGTGATACAGAGCTGTGGAATTCTTCTCCAAAATGTCTTCAATGTCACAAGGTATGCCAATTTAGAATTTATCTCTTAATTATAATTTACAATTCATGCTAAAGATCCTGCTCTTTATGTCTAACATGTGGTATCAGAGCCAGGTTAAAGTTTATGACTTGTAAATTAATTATGTCACACTTAATTCTGATTTATTTTGTCGATAAAAATTTAAGACATCTGGTTCATTGTCTCAAGTACAACATCCGCATATGAGGCCTTGATTCCGTTCCTTAACAATTTCCACTAGTTGTTATAGAAAGGTGATAGTTAGATGTTTTTATTAATCATATATATATGCTTATTATGAATCCCATGATTGATTGTATGCTCGGTTCATGATTAATCATGATTATATATATATGATTGATTATATTATATATATGATTGATTGTATGCTCAGTTCATGATTGTTTGTATGCTCGGTTCATATATATATTCTTATATGCTTATTATTAATCATGATGGATTGATTGCAAGAAATCAAGGAGGGTTAAATATATGCTCGGTTACAGTACCTAAGATTTTCTACTAATGATTCTGAATGTAACCATATTATGTGCATCTTAATTTCTATGCCATAAAGGGTTTTATGTATTAAAATAAAATTTGAATGGGTAAATTGTACTTGATTTGAAACACCATTTGTAACCAATTATATTGCTGATAAATATGCTCTTTAGCAATAGCCTCAATGTTCACGCTTCTTCTTTTTTTCTTTTTTTTTTTTTTTGGCTAACCCCAGCAAAGGGGAGGGACGCCACACCCATTTTATTCATAATAAGTAGAGATACAACGGGCCTAAAGTTGAACAATTTCTGTTTGTAGACCTAGGATAGATTCACGATCCTAATAGAAGGCATTCCAATGAAATCTAGTCGAATTCCCCCACGAGCCAGTCGTGGCCATTCATTCCAATGCGCATACAATTTGATATCTAGATGAGGATGAGCTACTCCAACATTTGCCAGAGTATCCGCCACCTTGTTGGCCTCCCTGAAACAGTGGGAGAGCCTAGTAGGTACGTCAATCAATTTCCATATCTGCTGGACGTGTAACCGAATACACCATGGGCAATTGATTCGACGTTGCAGAATTCCCACCAATAGTAGGGAGTCTACCTGGACGTTAATATTTGTAATTCCCCTTTGATTACATAATCGGAGTCCTGTCAAGAGAGCCAATGCCTCAGCCTGGATACTAGATGCCTTGCCGAAGAAAAGCTGAGAAACCTACCAAGGGGCGCCCTACCGCATCCCGTATAACTCCGCCTCCACCAGAAGTCCCAGGATTACCTTTGGAGCAACCATCAGTATTCAAAGTGAAATATTCCTCCCCTTCTCCTGGTTTCCATTGAACAATTTTGAAACCCAATTTCCGTTTTGTTTGATGGGACCAGTCATACAACTGCGTAAATGACTGGCATGTAATATGCTCTTTGAAATGACCTTCAATTAGCAGTTTAGTCTCCAAAAAGATGGACTGACAGATAGAAGCAGTATGCGGTATAATTGCTTCAAAGATTGCTTTATTCCGAGCTTTCCAAATATGCCAACATATAAGAGTCGGAAGAGTATAATATATGACCTTTTGCCTCTCCGAAGCAGTTGAAGGACAACTACCAAGAGGGCTAGATGGGCCCGAACAGATGAGCCTAATTTAATGCCACACAACCCTCCGAAGTATGCCCAAACCTCCTTAGCAACCTGGCCCGTTGAGAAAACATGCTCAAGTGTTTCAATCGACGCGCACGGACAACACCAACATTTGGAAGGACCATGAATTCCCACCATATGAAGAACATTATCTAATGGCAAGCGTCCCGAGAGTAGTCGAACCATGAAAAAGGACACTTTCAACGGAATTGGATTTTGCCAGACTGTAGCAGACATAAGTGAGGTGTTACGTACTTGACGTACTCATGAAAAGCCGATGCCAAGGAGAACTGTCCAGATGTCACAGCTATCCACACCACCTCATCCGATTGGTGCTCTGTTGGGACCGGCTTATCCCAAAATAGCCGGGATAATCTTTTTGTGGGAGATTTTGTGATAACAAATGCACATTCCAATGACCCTGAGTGATGAAATCATGAAATGATAGATTGGCTACTATTGGACCATGAAGAAATAGTGCACCGCTTACCCAACCAATTGTCGAACCAAAAAATTACGACCCATCTTGTATCAACCACATCATAGAGAGTTCAACTTGTCTGCTAACTTTAAGCATCCGTCTCCATGATGCTGAAGAAAACGGGTTAATCTCAACTTGACAAGGGTGGACTTCCCGACAATACTTCCGTCGCATAAACACCCGCCCAAAGCGAAGACCATGTCCGAAACTTCCACCACAACTTATAAGAGAAAGCTGTATAAACATCTTTTAGTTGTCGGAAGCCCAATCCTCCTTCCTCCGGTGGAAAACACAATTTGACCAACCGATCCAATGGTACCTTAGCCCCAAGTCGGAGACACCCCATAGAAAGTTGGCACACGTTTGTTCAATAGAGCGGAAACACAGCTTTGGGCATTAACAGCAGCTGAAAGCAAATGAGTCGGGAGAGCCGAAAGTACATGTTTAATCAAGGTGATTCTCCCCCCTGTAGTTAAAAATTTTGATTTCCATGACAAAATTTTCCCCAGAAACACTTTGACAAATCTCAGCAAAGTAGACCGTCTTAACATCTCCCAACAAAAGTGGGAAGCCTAGATACCGAGTAGGAAACATCTGGCGGGAGAAACCCCGTAATCCTTTCAATGACTCGAATATCTTGCACTGGGTAAGGAATGGTGAACCAAGTAGCCACTCTTTGAACATTGAGCAGTTGACCGGAGGATTGTTGATATAATTCCAAAATCCTCATAATTCGACGAAGAGAAGCAGTGGACCCATTAGCCAAGATTAGCACATCGTCCGCAAAAGCCAGATGAGTAACCGTAGGACACCCTGAGGACCTTAAACCCCTGGTATCCCGATTGATATGCAAGGCTATTCAACCCTCGCAAAAAGAAACCTCCGCTCCTATGAACAAATAAGGCAGGGGATAAAGGATCTCCCTGGCGAAGCCCTCTGCTTGATTTAAAGAAGCCATGCGATGCCCATTAACCATAACGGAGAACCAAACATTTGACACCAATCGCCAGGTCATATCAATAAATCGCTCACCAAAACCAAATTTCCGTAACACCCTAGTCAAATGAATCCAAGATACTCGGTCATAAGCCTTAGACATATCTAGCTTTAGAGCTACATTCCCCCTCGACATTTTTTTCCTATACCTGAAATAATCTTCCTGAGCTAACAGGTAGTTCTCTGTTATATTCCGACCCCTGACAAACCCTGATTGCTGGGGAGAGATAATTTTCGGTAGCAAATTGGCCACTCTATCAAGACAAAATGCGCGAAATCACCTTATTTATGAATTACAAAGGCTTATAGGCCCGAAACTTAGAGAAATCATTGGGATATGGGATTTTCGGAATCAGAACAATGGAAGTCGAGGTAATAAACCGCGTAGCTCCGCCCCACAGAAAAAGCTCACTACCAGCATTATATACATCATTGGCAATGATGTCCCATGCAAATGTGAAAAACTTACCAGTAAAGCCATCTGGCCCTGTCGCACTATCTCCATTCATGGCATATACCACACGTTTTACCTCTTGCATCGAAGGGATATCCTCCAGGGGTAAGGTTGTCCTGTCTCGAGATCAAAGATGGAATAAACTGAAGCAGTTCAGAGCTCAACGACCCGGTCTCAAAATATAAATCAGAGAAATATCGAATAGCCTCAGAGGCAATATTCTCATCTCCCTCAACCCAGCACCGTCGGCCGTTTTGATTCGATGAATCTTATTTTGAACTCGTTTTTGCTTGACCGTCGCATGGAGAACTTGGAATTCCGGTCGCCTTGTGAAAGCCATTTGACACGAGCTTTTTGACTCCAAAACTGCTCCTCTATTGCCAGCGCATGACGATATTCTGCCTGAGCCCTTTGTAGCTCAATCTGAACCCCTTCCGAGTCATCACTCTCTGCTTGTAATTCGGCCTGTGTCATTTGAAACTCTGCGTCTTTAACAGACTCAAAAATATCCCCAAAGGATGATTTATTCCATTGCTGGATAGCTCACGCTTCAATTATGCTGGTTGATTGCAATAAATGATTGCATACTACCTTAATGGTTGCATAGTTATTATGTCATGGTGTACCATTTTCTTTTAACCCAAATTATTTAGTGCATATATATTATACTCCTTGTCTTCATTGGTATCCGTCAACGACAATTTGATATTTTGGGAAGAAAGTTTTGTATTGATATTAAGAATTACAATTATGTCATGAAAAGCTCAAGTTTTAAGAGAGCATATATAAATGCAGATTTGGGCAATGTAAGATAAAGTATTCTTAATAATGGTTCATGGATATTCAAGTTACCATATATTAAACTAATATAGTTTATATTCTTGGGCAGCCTAAGGTTAAATAACCTAGATAAACATGATAGTGATGATTAATTAGCTGTCACCAAAGTGACCTAATTATGATAAAGTTTATTTAAATGGTAATTATATTCATGTGAAATCATAGTTATAGAATTAAAATTTGCCCAAAGGTATTATATTTCTATATTCATGAAGTAGTTGTTATAATTACCCAAAGGTGGTATAACTTCTCTGATGTAAGTGAATAATTGTCACTTAAATTGCCCAATTAATATAATATTTCTGTTTTGATTTTATAAGTGAATAATAGTTTCTCACTTATGGAGTGAGTCACTGGCGTGTCGTTATTCAACCAAAGGTAGGATACGTTGATGCAATGGATTACTCACCCTAATGTTCAATTATTTAGTAAATCTATTATACAAGTTGGTTTGCTAGACATTAAATTAGGAAATTTTCTATGCCCAAAGGCTAGGGACTATTTCTTTAATTTATTGTTTTAGCATATGAGTTTAGATTACTATTTACAGTAAGACAAAATAGCATCCTTACACCCTATGCTAGTATTCTTGTTTTTAACTTGCATTATATTCCAATAATTAGTAATTATTCTCTTATGCTGGCCACATTATTCTGTTCTCTTGATTTTGGGTGCAAAATTGAATCAGCACACGTGAGTGTGAATCTCACTGTTAATGTGGTATGTGCTAATATAATGGTTGGGTACAGTAGTTAGAGCAATTAATATTATTAATATGCTCATTAAATGTTGTATTCCACATTGAGATGTATGGTTATTACCCTTAAAGTGATTAAAGTCAAAATTTCCATAAGGTGGTTGTGGAATTATAGTATAATTTTGACTAAACACCCTTGAAACACCTTTTTGTTTTGACTCTGAAATAGTGTAAATTAATTCTTGAATTTAAGGTGCAAGCTGCTAATTTATTTATGGTAAATCCCGTGATTGATTATTTTTTGATAATTTCAAAGAGCATTTCGTTTTAAATTCTCTTTGAAACTTTGAACTATTCAAAAATCTTTATAATACACAATTGAAGAATATGGTTATTACTCAACTTATCGGGACATTTAAAGTTTAATATTATGTCTCATAGATGTGGAAATACAAATAGAGACAATAATGTTTTCAAAAGGATGAAAATATATATTAAAATAAAATATATGTTGTCCTTATCCAGTCAGAAAACATTGAAAGATTTGTCTTTATGATGAAAATTATTTTGAAAGAATTTAATGGAATCCCTCATTTTTTATGATATGAATGACATAGATGAATTGTCTTACGTCACACAATTCACATTGTCGATCCTTTATGAATATACAAGTGGAGATTTTTACCCATAATAGAAATTTCTTTTCAAAATATATTTTGTTGCAATCTAGAATTCGCTTATTTTAAAATTAATAACTATTGAATACAATTTTAATATTGATTATTCAATAGGAGTTTTAAAATAATAAGTTTATATTTCTAGATTTTAAATGATGTATGAAATCGAACAAGCTTCATTTGTCTTATGTAAACATATTGGCATTAAAGTGTGTTATTCATGTAAACTTATTAAGTTTGCCATAGGAGATTGAAATTTGTCTCCATAAATGTATTTTTGATAAAATACAAGACTAAATGATTTTAAATTTTATCATGGCATATATTTGGACTACATTATAGAAAGTTAACTAGTCAGATTGTTATGGATGGCCAAAGGAGTCTACTCTATTAATAGTATAATACGAAATTCTGTGAATTATTTTCTGCCAAGTTGAAGTGGTTAAAGATATTACTTATCTTATTTTGATAACCATTCAAACTTAATGTCTTTGTTCTTGTATTTTAAATGTTGTACAAGAGATGAAGATATAAATGTATAAAAGGTAGAAAATAAAACTATAATGTCCTTATGTGCATAATTCTTGATAGATAGCATTGATAAAGAATATACAATGCTTAATTGACAAATTTTGAGTTATGTGTTTGCATCAAGAAACGAACACTTTTGGACATAACAAATAGCAGTTAGAATTTTTCTTACTCTTGTCCAATAAAATCTTGAAAATATCATTGTATATGTTTTAGTGGCATCCATCCATTATTGTCAAGAATTTTCATTTATGTTTGGATTGGATAGATATCTCAGCTTAAATGGGGATATATTATCAACACTTAAAGAAGCTGAATCAATAACATATAGATGTTTTAGCTTATGTGGGAATGTATAATCAATTCCTAAAGAAGCTAAATGCACTAAAAAGAAAATGATTATTTTCATGGACTATACTGTCATATGTTGCAAAAGTGTTTTAATATTAGAAATACTTGATTTTGAGAAAATAGAATGAGTGATTGGACTCAAACTAATGGAGTTGAAAGGGTAAAGTGACATCATGCACGTTGCCATTATGTTATAGAGATTAATTGCCTTTTAAGAGAAATTTCAAGTTTCAGCAATTGTTCTCTACGTGACTTATAGTTGAGAGATCACATAAAGAATATTCTATTATAAACCCACTAATCAATTACTAAGGAAATAGTGGGAGTCAAGAAATTCTCAATTCTAGTAACTTTCTAATATCTATGTTTTATAATTCAAGAGTTTATGTGTGTTTTTAGGCTTAAATGTTATATAGTTATTTCACAACTACATTTAAGTTTGGTGCTACAATGGACGATGTTGTTTAAAACTACCGGTAATGTATGGTCTATCAGGATTATTAAGATATATTGGTGGTGTTAAATGATATAATGATATAACTTGTTGGTGACTTATTCAACTTAATAGAGTACAAATGCAGTAAACCTCTTATAATGTTTAATTAGAGTTTTTGCTGATATTGGTTGTGGCACTTGTAGTTCATTATGTTTGGAGCTACGTTAAAGTAGATGTGATTTATATATCTCTGTAACATGTGCCTACCTTATGTTGTCTAAAAGAGATATGGCCTATTGATTACAAGTGATAGAGAACTTTTATCTAAACCCAAATTGATATCCCATTAATGATTTATTTTCTAATATATTCTTCATATTGTTTTAAGAAGAATGATATTAGTAAATCATTATACATTGAGATTAGTGGGAATAACGTGTATTTGGTTTGTATATAGATATAAATTTCTTCCATGTTTTGGGTAATAAGCAATTCTTATCTTAAAACTATTAAGTGAAGGATATATGTAATACCTTTCATGTATTTGGTAATTAATAGAGATAGAAAATGAATGTTTTGAACTATCTCATCTAGCCTTCACTAAAGAGTCTTTTTTAAGAATCTAAAATTGAAATATTGTTTATTATATTTTGAAATAATTGCAAGTTATATGGATGCTATAATACTATAATTAGGTACTCATTGTTTGGCCTATATTTTGTCAAATTTGTACTATTGGTCATTCAACTTGAACACTTTTATTAAGGTATATAAGGAAAAGTGGGAGTTGAAATCGAGTAAATTGACATAAAGTTAGAATATTAATGACGAAATAGTTGCAACTACTTGAGTTTCGTTAGATTTGGAGTTATGATCAATTAATGTTACAACTTAAGGATGCTGGCTAAGTTGTTTGTTACGATCATAATGACTCATAAAGAACTCATTAGCTTGTTGTAAGTTGCTATTATATTTCTAACTATTTGTGGATAATTAAGTCCATTATGTTTTGTTGAGACTTTCCACTATTGTATCTTTATAGAACAGTAAGTGCTTTAATGGATTTAAGCACAATTAAGTGAATCATGTATTACATTGTTCTATAAATATGTCAAATTTAAGGTGTCCATTTGAGCATACCCATTATATGAAATATTGGTGCCAAAAGATTTTTGCGACATATAAGTTCATGGGGTTTTGCTGTTATTGATGTTTGGACCTAGAAGTGTAAAATATTAAATCCTGTTGTTTGTGCACATTGTCATGAGATTATGCCACAGGATTAATATTTGTCCATTAATGGACATCAAAGTTGTTGTCCATGTGATGCACCGAATTTTAGGGTATTGTTTTCAAAGAGGATATGAAGGTTTATTTATTTTGTTTTGGTTTAAAACCTCGTTTTGTTTTAAAAGACTAGAAACCTTAAATTTTCATCAAAAACCTAGTTTTTCCTTGTGACTGAAAGGTTGTTGTTTAATTTTATGTATGATAATGCATGCTTTTATGATAAGTAAGTATAATAGGTGGGTGGTTAGCAGGCTCGTGAGGTGGATTGAAGCTTGATGGATTGTTGGATTTCATTAAGTGGGTGATCTATGGAATTGTAAAATCCCTTTTATTTTCTTAAAATTCATTTTTATTTGGCATTTATCCTTTAGGATAGCTTTACTACTCATTCACTCCCTTAGTACATCAACCATAGAATCAGGGTTTTCCTTTAGGTTCCTAGTTCGGGTAAATTAGGGTTTTTGCGTATTTTGGCCGTGTGATCACGTGGGAGGTGTGTGTACTAGATTTGGTGGTTAAGAGTGAGTTTTATATAGAAAAAGTGTGTGATTAGAAAGTGATAAAATAAGTGAGTTGATCATAAATTAAAACCTAGTAACGTGCGAAATAACAAAAAAACGGCCCGAACCGATGTGTACCGTTCGTTACCAATTGAGTGCACCACTTGAACACTACTTTATTACCTTAATCTCCTTGTTATTAATTGAACAAAATCAGCCTTAATATCTTGTCAATGCAGCTGAAATATTTGACAAAAAAACAAAAGGAAAAGAAGAAAATTTGAGATTTGATCTTGAGGCGACACTTGGCAACCATCCAAGGGTTTGTTTGACAAACTAATTCCAACCTTCTTATCCTTCCTTGAGCTTCATTTCTTCTTCATTTCTCCTTGGCTGGCCGTGAGTTTGAGAGAGAAAAGAGGGAAGAAAACCATTCAATTCCAATCTTGATTTTTGGCTTAGTTTGAGTTGAAACAAAAATCTAAACCGATTAAACTCTCCCTTTAGTACTTAGGAAGCTTTGTGTGGCAAAGTTTTGGAGGGAAAGGTTGTGGTTCTCTCTTGCAAGCAGCCTTGGTGAGGTATTATGGTTTCTTATCCTTTTCTTGCATTTAATCTTGTTAAAGTTTAGTTAGAAGCTCTTAATCTTGCCTTATGACGGTTAATTGGTTAGTTTTGATTGATATGGTGGATTGTTGAGCTAGGGTTTGAGTTGTTCAGTTGTGTTTAGTGTTGTTTATATGACATATGATGTTGATAAACTTTGATAGGGACTTAGTGTGGTGATTTAAGACATAAATGTGAATTTCAAGCATTGAATCCTCAATTCCAGAACTGTGAATCCAATCTGTCCTGCTTCTGACCAGCTTCATTCGTCCATGTTAGGAGCCGATTCAGGCTTAGGTCAAAACATGAAAGTTGTAGGAAATGTGTTATATAGTTTCCTGTAAAATTTCAGCTCAATCGGAGTACTGTATCATGTGAACTGACCAAAATACCCTTAACTGCCAAATGTACTATTTTGCAGACAGTTTTGTGTTTTCCTCTGAGATGTCACATTTTGATATTGAAAATGCACGAATTGGATGTTGATGTCTTCGTGAGACTTGTAGTTCTCTATCTTAGCTTCGAAACGGTATAAAGTTTACCCCAAAGCGATAGGCGTAGCTTTAGTTGGGACCGAAACGCCAAGAGACGTCAAATCTGCCATTTAGCTATTTGCCTTTAAACTTGATTTCCGGTTGTCTTGTTAAGACTTGTGTTGTAATTGGATTATTTTGAGCCTAGTTGAAGGGTTATTGTGGTAACATTGCCTATGTGTGACATTGGGGCTGATTTGAGGAAAATAATGAAGGCATAAATGGCTGGAAAATAGGTAAAAACAAGGGCGTGCCGCCCAAATTTTCACTAGAGGTATAAACCAGCCTTTGGAGTTCTGGTTCGGTAATCTGAAAATTCGACCTGGATCCACTAAAAACTAGGTTGAGTTGTCTTCATGAAAGTTGTAACCCTTTGTCTTAGCTTCGAGACGCTACCTAGTACACCTTGATCCGATAACTACAACTCTGGTTATGGTCAAAACCGTGTAACCCGTTTTTATACCGTTTTCATTTCCGCGCACGCGCACATGCATTTCTTTGTCGTTTTTGCCGTTTTGCCCGTTTTAGTCCTTATTTCCATTTGTGATGGTCGATTGACTGATAGTTGAGTATAATCTTCTGTCACAGGCAGTGACGAACCGGACGGAGTCGGTGGACCCGTATAAAGTGCCTTGATTTGCGTGATAACTATTTTGAGTGAGTAATTGGGTTTGTTTATGTGAGAAATTGTCAAAGTGCTTTGTATATGTTAAACGGGTACTTAGGCGAGGGTGTACTTTATCTCACTCGTCCTAAGCCCATTCTCTGTTCTTGATTTAATACGTGAGAATACATGCCTTGTGTTGAGTATCTCCCTTGTGCTATGTGCTGTTGGGGTGATTACATGCCTTGAGTATTTTTATGAGTATCCCCCTTGTGCTGTGTGCTGTTGTTGGGGTGATTACATGACTTGAGTATTTTGATGAGAGATATCCTTTATTGTGAGATTGGATATCTCAGGGCTTGGTTCCAGCCCGGTTCCAAGGGTAGACGGACTATTCGAGCCGGCCGGGGTTTGGTCGAAGTTAGTTCTATGCTAACCTTGGGATTTCGTTCTTTGTTAAAGCAAAGTAATTTTGCTTTTGCTCGAGCTGCAATGTGCTGTTGACTGACCACGGGGGTCGATAAGGTGAACGGGGAAAGTAAGTGGAGTCTACGGACTATGAGTATTTTGGTTGACGGAGTGTCAACAGGTGGTCAAGCTCGGGAATTTGAACTGGCTTTGAAGCCACTTGTATCCTGCCATTGTGATGTTACATTTTTGTTTATTGATGCGAAATATCTTGGTTACATGTTTATTTGGATGTGATTTTACGTTTTTACCCCCGATTATTCACTAAGCATATAGCTTACCCCATTCCATTTGTTTTCCTTAGCAGGGGCCGACGCGGGGATCGCTCGGGAAGGTGTATAGACTTTTAGTTTATATAATAGTTGATTTTACCCTAGTACTTATTATAAGTTGACTGGTAAAATGTATATATTTGTTGTGGTGGTTATATGGTAGCTTTTCTAGAGTTTACTTTCTGGTACTAGTGGTATGTATGGCTTGATGTAATACTTTATACAACTTTTGAAGATGTAATAGTGTATATAGAACTTTCTTGTAGCGTGAAATCTATTTTCTCGTTTTAGAGTATCGAGTCCTGGCGCGAGCTAGGCAGGCGATCCGCTAAGCCCTTTGGTACGCCTCTGGGTACGGTGGGGTCGTCACAGTCCATTTCTTCCTTATTAGGTTTATCGACATTAAGTTGTTAGAATTGTGATACATGGAAGGAAATATATTCAAATTGATATATGACCGCCATGATTCATTCTAATGACGGTGTAGGATAAACATAATTAAATGTTGTGGCCACTCTACCTTACTTATTTGATTCTGTACGGTTATTATTTATGTGGTCATTTGTCCAAGTGGGAGAATGTTAGAATATTTATGTGGCCTACATGACCACATATAATATTATTAAGATAACTCCCGTTAATTAAAAGGATGAATAACCATATGAATAAATACGAATAACCAATTTTAGAACTCTAATGAGAATAGATGACTGGAGGAAGTAGGGAGTCCCATATTCATTGTATGTGGACATATTATATGATATTTATTGTGGTACTTTATCTGATAATTACAGTAATTTTAAACTGTATCTTATCATTTTGGTTAACAAATAAAGTACGATAAGAATATTAGAGTTTATCATTATTCCATGATGGGAGGGATTGTGACTCTATAAATGTTCTAGGGCTCTTGGTCCCTCTCACCATTCTGACATACGTTATTTTTACCCATCACTAAAATAACATAAAAGAGAGTTAGGTGAGGGAAGGTTGGATAGCATAAGGCTATAGTTTACAACCTTGGAGATTGAAAGGCTTGGTGATACAGAGCTGTGGAATTCTTCTCCAAAATGTCTTCAATGTCACAAGGTATGCCAATTTAGAATTTATCTCTTAATTATAATTTACAATTCATGCTAAAGATCCTGCTCTTTATGTCTAACATCCAACACCTAAGCAAGCACCTCAATCATCCCAATTTAATATTTTGTAAAATTTATCTATTGATAGACTTGCTCAGAATACTTCTTATATTCTAAGAGTAGAAAGCACATACACATATGTCCACTATACTTGCTTAGAACAGTTGAGTTTTCAAAGTTATATGGTGTGACCTCTGTCGACCTTATAATGAAAGAGGGGGGGAAGGCCTTCGTAGCATTAACAATGTCTTTGATGTGGAATTTTAGGCAGCACCGATCTCCTTGGGCAGCTTTTATGTCTACAAAATACTATGGAGGTTTGCACCCTTGTCTTGCTGAGGAGGGTTATTTGCGGTCTTATACTTGGTGCAGGTTGCGATCGGTGCAAAGTGTAGCATAGGAGAATATTATCTGGATTATTCAAAAGGGTTCAATGGATTTTGGCATGATAATTGGATGGGTACAGGTTCCTTGTGTCATAAAGTTGAAGGTTTTTTATGAGCATCTGGTGGCTGATTTTGTAGCGGAAGGGGGATGGAATATTCGGATGCCAGTCAGTTTTTGGAGCCGGAGGTAGTACAGCAGGTTTTGAGAATTGTGCCTTCGTCTGTTCAAGGCTCTAATAGAATGGTGTCGGCCTGCACGCTTGTTAGACGGGTATCTAATTATTCTTTGCTTGCTTCACATGTCTGGCATAAAATTCTGCAGTTAAAATCTCATTTTTTTTATGCTAAGTTATTACTCTTTAAGCTTCCTCTCATGGAGCAATTGAGACGGTTAGGGATACAAAGTCCATCCAGGTGTTTTTACTGTCATGATCTTCCTCAGGAGGAGGATTTGAATACTGTATTTTGTACAGGTGCGCTAGCACAAGAAGTTTGGAGGTTTTTTTTTCTCGGAAACCGATAGAAACACACACACCTAGTTAGATTAGAAACACTCAGGAGTTTGGAGGTTATTTGAAACCGATAGAAACAAGTTTGGAGGTTATTTGAGATCCATGTTGGGGAGTCGTCATCTTCGGTTTGCACAGTTCGTCACATGGTGTTGATGTGGTGGTTGAGGCCATCTAAAAATTTATATTTGAGATTTGTTTTTTCGCATTCTCCCATCTTTAATCTGTTGCTAACTATGGAACGCAAGGAATAGCGCAGTTTTTGATGGACGGAGATTGGAATTTGAAGGGATTGTGGATGGTTTTCCAATAGCTGCGAGAGCTTTTTCATGCACAATTTCGAGTATTGACGTGTTCTTTTCTTTCTTGGGAGGATTTTCATTCTTTCTTGGTTGGTCAACCGCGGAGGGTCTCAGTATTTCCTATTAAATGGATTGCCCCTATGGAGGGTTACAAATTAAATTCGGATGGGTGCACCAAAGGGAATCCGGATTTAAGTGGTAGGGGCGACTTGCTACAAGATGGGCAAGGGAATTTCATCTTTGGTTACTCTTCTTTCTTTGGTACTTTGACAAGTTTGCATGAGGAGCTTACAACTATGCTTTTTGGAGTTCGGCAGTGTCTTTTTCGAGGATATTATGATTTGCATATCGAATCTGATACTCTTGTTTTATTTAAGATGGTTTAGGGGTGTTTTGCTTGCCCTTGGAGATTGCAGGGGGATTTGGAGGAGTTGCTGAGGTACAAGCATCATTTTCGGGTTATATCGCACTATTATAGGGAGGCTAATAAGCCAGCTGATAGACTTGCAAATACAGGTGCTGATTTAAAAATGGATTGTATTTTTGATAGTTTTGCGGTGCTGCCTGGCATGGTTCGTGGTGATGTTAGACTGGATAGATTAGGATTTCCTAATTTTCGTACAAGAGCTCACTGAACTTCATTGTTTTTGAAGGGCTTTTTTTTTAATTTCATGATTTTTAATAAACTGGGATTGACATCCCACCTTTATGCCATAAAAAAATCAATTTCTATGAAAAATAAACTATCAGTGAGTTTGTGGAACTTGTATATCACATGGTTTTTCTACAAACTCCAATTACAACTTAGATTTTGATAATCAGATGAAACTTCTTACCATATATAATAGTGCTAATGAGTTTGAAGAGATAGTAATGCCAATTAGTTTGAGAGACCTTTTGGTATAGTACTTCTTGTAGTATTATAAAGTGAAGCGTACACCATCTACCGAATAACCTTGCTTGAAATATTAAAAAAATGGCAAGAATAGTTATTAAAAAAATGTTCATAGTACCAATTTACTCTATAAGTAATAATGGTTCAATAGTGCTAGCATCCAACTTTATTCTTACAATGCCGTAAAGTACTTATAATGCTCCATTTCTTTTTATTCTTAGACATTAATAATTAATATTATATGTATGATATTCTTAAATTTTTTCTAAAAATGAATATATATAACTTATTACCAAGTTACACACAGCAAGAAGCCCCTTCTAGCGATAGCCAAATCATGAAACATTTGTATTATGCCAACTGTTTTCTTGCAGTCAGTTAAAAAAAAATTCTCGAAAAAATTATTCTTAGAACTACTGAACTCGTATTAAAATTCATCCCTCTAAAAGTGCCTGCACTTAGGAAGGTGCCTTAATGTGAATGTACCTTAAACTTGAATAGGATTTTTGTCATAGACTACAAGGATTTCAAGCATCTTTAACTTTTTAAACAATAGTGCTAAACCAATGAAAAGCAACAAAATTATTGAACCAAAAATTATTCATATTACTTAGAAAAGTGTATAAAAATTAAGAAAGCTAGCAATCTCTTGCAAAGGAAATCACGAACTCCATGAAACGAATGATACACTTACTACTGAAAAAGGTAATCTGAACTTGCGTATTTGGGTGAAAAAAGTACGTCGGTCAGTTTCTTTTGTACGGTTCCGGTTGGCATGTAATTTTTAAAATAAAAGTAGGACACCCTTAAGAGTAGCATGATTGTAGCAAAATGCACTAAGCGATTACTTTAGACCCCAACTTGCCCTCATGCTATTTTTTGTCCATTTTTTGTAAGAGAAATTTCATTTAGTAGTACGCAGAGGAATTAAACTCATCTATCAGTTTAACTCCCTAAAATACCTAAGCGTTGAAAAGTTTTCTCCTATTTTATTATTTTTCTAAGCACGACCATAGCTTAATCTTTTTATTCTTTCCTAAGCACAATCGTAGCCTAAATTAGAGAAAAATTACATCCGCACTCATATTGGTAGCGGATCTAAGCAACAATAATTGGAAAAGCTTTATACAAAATCCAAAATTCTACACTTAATATATTCTTCAAATTTATGATGAGAAATGGTTATAGTTCCTCTAAAATTAAAAAACCAGATAATTACTTGGCCCCTAGATTTATATTCTCATCAATAGGGGCAACTTGAACGCTGTATCGAAGTCAACTTTTACATCCAATATTCAATTTGATTCAATTTGTATATCTATGGTTTATTCATTAGCTCTATCAAAACATTGCATTATCGATAGCCCTTGTACATCCAATATCCAATTTGAGTCAATCCGGTTAAAAACTTGCACGCTATATCGAAGTCAACTTGTACATCTAATATTCAATTTGAGTCAATTTATACATCTATGGACTATGGTCTATTCATTAGCTTTATCAAAACATTGCATTATCAATAGCCCTAGCTTCTTGCCCGAATTAGGTATGTCAATGTTTATTTTCAGGTTGCATTGATGCCTCATCTTTTTTGCAATATTACCAGCACCATCGATTCATATACCATGGCAAACTCTTGCTTACTCCTCCTCAGTAACTAATATTCAGATCATAAATGCTTATAGATTTCGCAAAACTGGTGCTTAAACTAATATGCTTTGTTTGTTTTTGGGTAAAGTTTTTGTATTTTAAATTTTTAATACAATTCTACTGTAATTAAATAACAGATAATTGGCTAGAATGAAGGTATGATATAGTTTAACAATCGATAGATAATTGGTTAGAATAAAGATAGGATACAGTTTAACAATTGATAAATCAGTAGTTTAGATAATCGGCTAGAATAATGGTAGGATACAATTTATCAATTGTAACTAATATAGATAATTAATTCAGTACTAAATATAGACTCTTTTTTGTTATAAAGAATCTATATCTTAGTGAACCACTCCATAAATTAGGAAATTGCCTATTACATAATTATCCATCATGACAAAAAATGCACATCTATTAATATACCACTTTGATTAAAGGCACATGAGTTAGATCAAAAAAGTAAGAAACACCACTACAGTTTAACAATTGATAGCCAAGTAATTTAGGTAACTGGGGCTAGAATAATGCTAGGATACATTTTAACAATTGTAACTAATATAGATAACTAGTTCAATACTAAAGATAGACTCTTTGTTGTAATAAAGAATTTATATCAAAAAAATGCACATCTAGTAATATACCACTTTGATTATAGGCAAATTAGGTTGATCAAAAAAAGTAAGAAACACCCCTACAGTTTAACAATTGATAGATAACTAATTTAGATAATCGGCTAGAATAATGGTAGGATGCATTTTAACAATCGATAGATAACTAATTTAGATAATTGACTAGAATAATGATAGGATACATTTTAACAATAGTAACTAATATAGATAACTAATTCAGTACTAATGATAGATTCTTTGTTGTTATAAAGAATTTTCATCTTAGTGAAACACTCCATAAATTAGGATATTGCATATTACATAATTATCCATCACGACAAAAAAAATGCACATTTATTAATATACCACTTTGATTAAAGGCAAATTAGGTAGATAAAAAAAGTAAGAAACACCCCTACAGTTTAACAATTGATAGATAACACATTTAGATAATCGGCTAGAATAATGGTAGGGTGCATTTTAACAATCGATAGATGACTAATATAGATAACTAATTCAGTACTAATGATAGACTCATTGTTGTTATAAAGAATTTATATCTTAGTGAAACGCTCCACAAATTAGGATAATGCATATTACATAATAATCGATTATGACAAAAAATGCACATCTATTAATATACCACTTTGATTAAGGGCAAATTAGGTAGATCAAAACATAAGAAACACCCCTACGTGAATCATCTAACACACTTTTATATAGTATATAGATAACTGCTCTAAAAATTAATCCTCTACACTACTTGGAATGCTTCAAAAGTCCGTATCCTCGTAATGATAGGTCATGCTCTCTAATTCACAGATTAGCTTTGAAAAATTCTCGCACTTTGTTTAGGGGTGAAGATGAATAGAAGATCAAAAGTGTACAGCGGTATGGATTTTAAGTCAAATCCTAATGAAGGAATCAAACATTGCAAGCTGTAAAAAATATTATATGCCTTGAACATATCCCGGACATGATCTTAAATAATCAAGGAGGTTTCAATCTCGTGGTTAACATTGCAATTTAGGAATTAGAGGTTTTGGGTTCAAATCTCTCTATGCCTTCCCTACTTCTTAGGTCCCATCATTCCTTATTGGAAATATTTAAAAATAAAAAAGAAGGACATGATCTTAATTAGAACTTGTAATTGAAAAGTAAAGCTGAATAATCAAAGTCGCACTTATCAGTTGTGAATTGTGGTAACCCTAAGAGAAGCTGCTAAATAATCGTAGAACATGTAATGTGCACTGCAGCAAATCATCTCTGATTTTGATTTGGCAGTTTATGAAACATATATTGGAACTATGATTTACCGTATGAATAGGGAATGGAACAAAGTTGGTGCGAATGGAATTTTGGTACAATTGTGCCATTGCTGTACTTTTGACACAATATGGTGTACTCTAGCATTATTTTATTGTACTCTCAAATTTTATTCGTATATACTAACTTAATGTATAAATACAACAATATCGGTAAGCATACATCAAATGATGGAGGAAGTACAAAAACAGCAAACAAACGTGCGTAATTTAACCATACCTGTCCCGGTCCTAATAGGGAAGATTGTGCCTTTAAAAGGGAAAAAAAAAAAGCAAATTACCTAGATATTCACTAAAATTTTGAATAGTAGAGTTTTGACCACTCAATTTTAAGAGTATGTATTTACGCACTAAACTATCAAACATCTATTTTCACCATTAAATTTACGAGCCTTGTGACTTGTGCAACCGTTCAATCTAGTAGACTTAATGGTAAAAACAGACGAAATAACCCATATTTTACACTTCTAATAGTTTAGTGAATAATTGCATACTGTTAAAGTTGAGTGGTCAAAACTCTACCATTTTAGATAACTTGCTCAAAGCAAAAATAAAGAAGATTCCACCTTTTTCTACTTTCTATTTATTTCTTCTTATTTTGAATCACAGTTATAAAACCAAGCTCAGTCTAGTGATCGAACCAGTCAACCCGGTGAACGGGCCATAGAAACGGGTTGGGTTGCTAATTAGACTAATCAATTAAGAAATCCATTGACTAGGCAATGATTCAACGGTTTAACTGGCAAATCGGAAAAAACTGTCCATTGAAACCCCTAACTTAAAATTTTTATTATTTTTTATAATTTCAAATATATTATTATATTATATAATATAGCTATTGTGTAATTCCGTGATTGAACTGTTCAACCTGGGGAATTCCTGCTATTAGGAGAGTGAAGAGGGCCATGAGAGGACAAAATTTGTCATGTGCTTAGAAGATTGTGTTGCCTTTCTTGTTCTTGGTTTTCTTATGAATAAAATTGAAACTTTATAATAAAAAAAAAAAAAGAACTGTTCAACCCGCAATTGAACCAATGGCCTAGTCACTTCTCTGGGTCGAGCTCTGGGCCGAGATTAATAACTATGTTTTGACTAACCTCAAACAAATTTCACCAAGGTGCACCAAATAAATTGATCTAAGTTAGAACAACTCGCAATAGTCATAATTCTTCTCTTATGACTGCCATAAGTGTAGAACCCAAATTTAAGATTCTAATAATAATCAATATGTGCAGGGTAATAGACTGAAGGATGAACAATCGCTCAAATATTTATGGAACAGAATAGAAATATATAACTCACAATATTATTATATTTCAAAATAATGGAAGAAAATCACACCACAATAAAACCATACAAACTCTCCTTGACTCTCTTAAGAAAACACTCAAAATAATATCCTATTCATAATCTATTAGATTTGTTGGGAAAGAAACCACTTGTATAAAAAAGTACCAAATAAAACACAAATTCCTAAATCACACAACTACTAAAAAATCTGATACCTATAAAATTAGTAAATGAATAAATAGAAAATTTTAAGCTTGATTTATTTTGTCAACATTGTCTCATTTAAACCAATCTCAACATTGAGGTAGGTCTAACTCCAAATCGAGCAATAATCTCCATTGAAAACTCTGTAGCAGTAGAGATGATGTGCAACATCTTGAAATTATTCTTCATCTCGTGGTTGTGGACAAACCTTATACTTTGCAAACAATTTCTCAACAATTTCCTCTTGATCAAAGTACTTATTCATACAAGCCCACACATCAGTACAGTCACCATATTTATTACCAACATAAGTGCCCAAGAATACAAAATCATAATTGTCTTTTTTGCCAAAATTATCACTGCCAAACAATTTAGAATCTCCACTACCACAATTACCAAAAAATTTCAAACTATCAATCAATTCTTCAGGAGCAAAATATTTTTCAATTCCGATGAAATCCTTATCTATCAAATCAAATATTTTTCCATACCAAATCAAAGTTTTTCAATAACAATTTCTTTTTCTTCACATACCAAATCAAACTTTTCTTCTTCCTTTACCAAATTACCACATTCTTTTTCTTCAACAAAATCACTGTCAGTTTCTCTAAATAAGGTATGCAAATCAAAACTCTCAATGATTCAAAATTTTCAAAAACACTCATATCATCAACAAATCTATCATTCTCAAAATCTAAAACCCGATATCAACAATCAAATTTCAGTTTGAAAGCATAATTCTTCTCAATTATCTACAAAATATTATAAATATCCTTGCAAAATCTTTGAGATATTTTAGTACGATGAACAAAAGTTTATTAAATACTTTCTGTTATTGTTTTACACATTACTTGAAAGAATAACCGTGCCTCTTCTTGAAAACTTGTTTTGGTAACTCACTTGCAACAATTCAACAAGGAAAATCATCTAAATTACATTATTTGAGGTATTTTTCTACTTTTAAAAACCAATCAAACTGTATATGTCTATTTGTGTTTATAGGAGTCAATATAGCAAAATTTTCACCATCAATCAAATTTCTATAAAATTCTGTCATTATTTAACAATTCATATAGTTGAATAAATTTTTTTCTCCTTTCTAACAAGTTTTCCTAGCCTTCTTGGCTAATTAACCAATCAAATCTTTCAACAACATGTAGCAATCAACAAATTTGACAAGATTTTTTTTCTTATCTCTATCATAACACCCTCAATAATCCAACAATTTTCGGACCAATCTTATGGCTGAATTCTTCACCAACTATAAATTTCAAGACCAACTTTGTGACCTAACTCAATCAACTGAATGCTTTCTAGTAACTTTGTACCCTAACTCTATGACAACGGAAATGTCCAGAACTAATCTTTAAGTCTGGCTTGTGATACCAATTGTAAAACTACAAATACCATTCATCAAGTTCAACAAATAATTCTTTCTTGCCAGACGTGATTACTACAGCCCGCATCTAAGTATCATTTATTTTTATCAACCACATCAATAGCATTACAAGTTAACAATAAAATTTCAAATTTTTTATTATTATTCTGAACCGGATTGTCAGTAACATTAGTTTAAAAATTCATGTTTACATTTTCTTTGAATCTATATTCAAACAGTCTGTGGTCAAATTTTTCACAATTATAGCATTGAATTCTCTATCCAAAATTATTTTGAAAATGATTTTGATCAAAATTATTTTCTCTGCCAAAATTACCACCTCTGTTTCTACTAGGACCACCTCTAAAATTAAAATTGTTACCATTACCATGTCCAAGATTTGACGTAACTCCTCTACCTCTATTGTTATAACAACGGGCACCTCTGCTGTTGTAACCACATCTATTGTTGTTGCTCGGGTTCAGGTTTCTCTAATTGGATTCATCTTGTTCTTTAGTATCATTATTGTTTCTCAAATTCAACTGTGTTTGTAATGGCTTCTCTACTGTATCCTTCTCCAAGGCATCATCCAACTTTCCATTAATTCTTTGTTCATGCAGAATTATTGGCCCCTGCAAATCTTCAATACTCAAATTCTCCAAAATTTTCTTCTCCTAGAGCACAGCTACCACATGTGAGGACTCGAAAAATCCCTCATATTTTTCTTAAAATTCCCTTTTATTTGGAATTTATTCCTTTATAATAGCCTTACTACTCATTCATTCCCTCAATAATTACAATTAATCATAGAACCAAGGGTTTTCCCTTTACTTTCATCGTTAAGGTAAACTAGGGTTTTTACATCTTTTGGTAGTGTGATACTCGGTACGGAGTGTGTACTAAATTTAGTGATTAAGAGTGAGTTTAGATGATATTAAATGTGTGTTAGAAGTGCTAATAATAAGTGAGTGAATCATAAGTTAAAACCCTAGTACGCACGGATTTAAGGAAAATCGGTTTGAACCAACGGGTACCGTTCGCTACCAATTGAGTGCACCACTTGAACACCACTTTATTACCTTAATCCTCTTGTTATTATTTCATAAATATCATCCCTTAATCAGCTAAGAAAGGGGCTGAAATTGTTGACTAATAAAAGAGAGGAAAAGAAAAATTTGAGATTAAAGCTTGAGGCGACACTTGGCAACCATCCAAGGGTAGTTTGACCAACCAATTTCCTTCATTTTTATCCCCAAAAATCACTTCAATTCCTCTTCATTTTCTACATTTCCAGCCGAGCTTGAGGAGAGAAAGAAACCAAGTGAGCAACCTCCAACTATTCACCTTGAATCATCTTCATTTGAGAGAAATCACCCAATCCAAACCGATTTAAACTTTCATTTTTAGGCTGCTTAGGTAGTTGTGTGAGGTAAAAGTTTGGGAAGAAAGTGTTTGGTTCTCACTACAAGCACTTTTTGGAAGGTACCATGGCTGTCTTTCCCTTTTCTCTTCTTATTCTTGCTAAAGTTTGGGATAGAAACTCTTAATCTTGGGTTTTGACGGTTAATTAGTGAGTTGTGCATGTTATGGTGGAATTTTTAGCTAGGTTTACATTTTCAGCCTTGATTATGGTTATTCTACCTATTAATTGATGTTATTGAGCTAATAGTTGATGTTTTTGATGATAGAGTACTTGTTAGATATGAATTTCTAGAGTAAAGGTCAAATTCCAGAAATTTGAAACCAAGTTGTTCTGTTCTGACCTGTTTAATTCGTCCATGTTAGAGGCCGAATCAGGCCTAGGTCAAAACATGAAAGTTGTAGGGAATGGAGTTATATAGCTTTCTGTAAAATTTCAGCTCAATCGAAGAACTGTATCGTGTAAAATGACAAATTACCCCTGACTGCCAAATGCACTGTTTCGCGGACAGTTTTCTGTTTTCTCTAAGATTGCACCTTTTGACTTTGAAAATGAACGAATTGGCTGTCGATGTCTTTCATAAGACTTGTAGTTCTCTGTCTTAGTTTCGAAACGGTATAAAGTGTACCCCAAACCGATAGGCATAGCTTTAGTTGTGACCGAAACTCCAAGAGACGTCAAACCTGGTTGTGTTGTTGTGTGTCCTTAAACTTGGTTTCCGGTCGCATTACTAGTGGCTGATTTGAGGAAAACAATGAAGCCATTAATGGCTGAAAACTAGCTAAGTACAAGGGGCATGCCGCCCAAATTTTTCACTCGAGGACTAGGTGTGTACTTGTGATTCGAGCGAAGAATTGAGGTTGAATTGAACTCGATTTGTCTAGGGTATTCGAGTCTACTTTCGTAGAGATATAATAAGCTGGAATTTGGCCGAGACTTGTACCCTTGGAAAAATGAAAGTAACGACTAATAGAAATACGTTTTCCTCGTCCCTTCGATTCAAATGGGGATTTCAAAGTTTAATCGCTTCAAAGTTTCAAAGTTTTAAGAGCGAGCATGAGTTTTACGAATATTCCCCAAATGAGTTTCAATTACTTGTTTTTGTTAAACGAAACGCTTAAGTTTCGAACCTTAGTTGATTTCAAAAGCTCTTAAACGATGTGTTATCGCAGATTTGGACTCCAAACCAAGAGTAATACCTGAACGTGAACCGAAGAAGCACTAAATCTTTGGTGAGTGCTTCTAAATACCTGATTGAACTTGATACTTGTTTTCAATACTTGACCAATGTGATCGAATGATATGTGATTGGATTGATCGGGCAAAGAGTGTACTTTATCGCACTTGCCCTAATGTGCTATATTCTTATTCATTGATTGAAAGTGAATTTATACATGCATATGATTCGTATCTTGTCTGGAATTCCGGAAACCTTGTGGCTAGTTAATCGAGTTGAGCCGGGCAAGGCTTGGTCGATTCGATAACAAACCCTGGGTTATTAGTTTTGTCGAGTGAAGTGTTATCTCCTCGACTAATCGGTATACTCGAGTATTACCACCAGTATTTATCTTGGAGTGCGGGCCCGGTAAGGGGTTTGGTTGGTGGACGGAGATTGGAAGTTAAGTAGAGTACTACTGGACTAGTTACCTTACTTGAAAGTTGACGGAGTGTCAACTACTATATGATCAAGCTATGGTGGAGCCGGTTTACAAGAGCAACTGTATTCTTTTACATGAAATGCTGAATATTTAATGTTTGATCATCTGAAGTATTATTGCTCATTTTAATGCTCGCTACTTTACTATTATGATATTGTCACTTGTACTTACTGGTCAACTGCTATTTGGGACCTCTGTGAGGACTCGCAAATTTATCTATTTTAAACTCCTATTACTAGCTTATTTAAATATTTAATTGCCCGTTTGCCCCAAATATTTTATTTCAACCTTTTTAGACCCAATTACATGGAACTATGACTTACTTATATTTTTAAAATGACTCGTTTCAAAAGTTAATTTTTGAAAACCCGTTAAGTGAGAATAGTGAATACGCGTTTGGAAACAATAATCGATTCGAGGATACAATAAGCTTGAAAAATTGGAGACTTGTACATTAGTCTTGAAATAGGTATTTTTATGTTTAAGTGTTCAATTATTAGTTAGTGATACTATCGTTATAAGAATTTCTTGAAAATTCCACTTTATTGCGCACAAATCGGAAGTACGCTTTTTTACGCGCGCGATTAATTGAGGGACTTAAGACCATTTTTTTTTAGACCATTGAGAGTGAATAATAATAGTATGAATGAAAGTGCATTAGAGGTTTTAGTGCACAAGTGAAACAAACCCGAGAGGAATCGGGCGCGAAACGCGCGCAAACGCGCACTATTGAAGAGTTGACTTTTTGACAAATTAGAGCCACACATTTTAGCTTCTCTTGGAAGCTTCATTTGCATCAAACTCTCTCTCTCTTTAGCTCCAAGACAGCAGGCCATCTAAGGGGAGAAAACCACCAAAGTTTCTTCATTTTTCCTTTATCAAATCTTCACCAAATCACTTCAAATTTCACCTAAACTTAGCTAATCACTTGGAGATTACATCAAGCTAGGAGGAGAGCTTGCTTTCCACGGTTTTTTTGAGCTTCAAGAGGCCGAAAATTTCTGCTTTGTTCATCAAGAGAGGTAAACCACGATCAACTACAAGAATCTTAGTTTATGAAGACTATCTTGCACTTATAAGCTTATATAATCATGTGGGTAGCTTTATTTATGTTGGAAAGTTGGTGTGTGGGCTCTATGAACTCCCACTATGGCTTGATGGACTGATTTGTTGTGTTTTGATGTTATTAATGTTGGATTAGTGTTTAATCTAGTGGAAATAGGTTATATTGTTGAAGGAAAGCTCAACGGAAGTGATGAGGGAATTTTTCCATTTCTGCCCCTGTGAATGTCCGTGACCCTTAGAGAAAAAATTTTGTGGTTCTATTGACTTTTTTATGATGTATACATGTTGTGTGGGTGGTGTAGAAAGTTTCATCAAAAAATTTCATGATTTGGTTGGCCAAATGATGTGTTTTCGGAAGTCAGCAAAAACTGGAAATTTTCCCGTAACTGCTCTGGCAGTGTTTTTGTTTTGGCTATAACTTTTTGCTCCGACGTCTAAATCGAGTACTGTTTGCAGCACCGGAGACTAGACATTCCCAGATTTCCAAAGGTATAAAATACACATTCTGATTCCACCTGAGTAGTCCATACCAATTATTTTAACATGACTGTGCTGTTTTCACGTCTACACTGGGAGCTCTGTTTTGAGCAGCGAATTGATGCTCAAATATGAGCTAGTTTTGGACAGATTTTGAGAACAATTTCTTCTACGAAATTGTAGCTTTATGAATCTAGTTTTTAACGCCACTGACCACGCTCAATTCCAAGTTGAATTGAGTGAGTTATGGCCAAAATCCGAAACTGACCCAATGATTTGAAACCCTCTTTTTGGCTAGTAAATGTCTAAATCTTGATTGGGACTCGTTGTTTCGAAATTCTTGGTGTTAATCACCTACTAAATGCATCTTGGATGTTTCTTAGACATTACCTACACAAAGGGACCGTGTTTGAGACATTTTGTTGGCCAAACATTTTGAAAACAGAAAACTCATGTACAAGGCAGATTTGCCTTGGAAATTTGGAAACTTTGGTGATCTGGTTAACCAACTTTCCGTGCGTATTTTTCCATGAAAATTGATAGAGGAATAGCCCTCATATGGTAGTATAATACTACCAACTTTGGTATCATTCCGATCCATTTCGATGCCCAACTAAAGTACCTAAGCTCAAGCTTTAAACCTGGAAAATCCTTGTTTGAGGAGGAAATTCAGCAACTTGGAGCCGCCATATCTTGGTACTCAAAACTCCAATTCTTGTTCTGCTTGTTGAGTTGAAAACTTTGATTGTAACTCTAATTGAGTTCCAAATTTCAGAGGCTAGTTTGCATTGTGTGAATTTTTCCGAATTTCCAAACTTGATCGAAAATCAACCCAAATCTGTCTTGACTTTCCAAAACAGTAACTTTGGGCCAAATTTTGAATATCTTCCAATTGGAATCATGGAAAAGTGTCTTCTAGGAACTTTTAGTACTTTGGAAGTAGTTTCCAACGGTACTAAGTTTTCCAATTTTGACCATACGGAGAGTGAGATACGATTTTTCAAAAATCGAATCTCAAATCTGAAATTTTCAAACTTGACGGGAATTGAGTTTTTTGAAACTCTTCCCTATCCTTCAATACTAATTGACCATTTTGGACTTGTCTTCATGAAGTAAATCAGTTTTTCCTTGTGTTAATAAATACTACTTTTGAACCTTGAATTTTGAGCAAGTAAAGCCTCATTCCATGGTATTTTCTAGATTGTACAAGTGTACAATCCCTCCCTTGATAAGAAAGGATTTTAAGTGATAGTGTGTAATAGATAACCATTGTTTGCTCAGGTGCTCAAGAAGACCTTCACAAGGATCTCGAGGGGAACACCTAAAGGCTTGTTTACGCACTCACTCTCTTATTTTGATTGGTGAGTGTCAAGTGCATGAATTTGTTGCTAAGTGGTTAACTGTTTCTTATCCGTTATGTGAATTTGAAATTTTGAGACGAGTGTGTACTTTACCGCACTCGTTCTCTTTCGAACGAAATTATATTCGTATTTCGCTACGTGAATTCATATTCGACTTGTACATAGTATGTGGATGTGATTCGTATTTGTGATTCGTATTTGTGACTCCTATTTGGAATCGTCGATTTGAACGTTGTTCATCGACTTATATTCGTATTCGTATTCGTATTCGGGGGACGCCCAAACTCGTTGGCTAACTTTGCGAACCGAGCCAGCATGGGTTTGGTCGATAAGCTTAGCAAACCATGAGATATTCGTAGAGCATGATCTATTGGAGAGATCTTGCTCGGCATTACTCGTACAGTATTGCCATGATATACTCGAGTATTATCAAAGATGAGCGGGCCCGGCAAGGGGGTGTAATGGTGACGGGATTTGAAAAAAAATTGTGTATCTACGGATTTGATACTTATGTGGTTGACGGAGTGTCAACATGAGATGTGATCAAGACTCCGACTCGACTACGTGGAATTTAGCTCCTGAGAGCTACAGTATCCTTGAATTGTTTCTGTTTATTTTTTTATTCGAAATGTGAATTGTTCGAACTTATAGCTTTACTTACTATGTAATTTGTGGCTATTTGGATTGCGTGTTTGCATGTGTGTTTCTCGGTCTCACTGAGTATTGGCTCATCCCATTAGTTTGTTTTCCTTAACAGGAACCCGTTTGGAAGGAGTTAAGCAAATGCCGACTTGAGGCACTTTTGTATTAGTGTTTTGATTGTAATCGACTAGACACTCTTGGATGTTGTATATTTTGGGGAAAGTGATTGTAAATTTGAAATTGTGATGTAAGACTGGATATTTGTGTATGGAAATGATTTTGTACCTTTATTCCGACTTTCATTGTTAGTAGTAGACTAGGTTTGAATTGGATTTGTTTCGAGTCCTGGCGAGAGTTGGGCAGGCGTCCTGCGGATACCCTTTGGTTCATCTTAGGGAGAAGTGGAGGCGTCACAACCTCACTGAGCTTTAGCTCACTCTATTAGTTTTGTTTTCCTTACAGGGGGTACGAGCGAGGCGTGAGACTTGTACAGGCTAGCGTAGTCTAGTTTTTGAGAATTTTGTAATTGTACTCACACTAGTCGCTCGATTAGGGTTGAATGTATTTAGAATTCCAATCTTTTGATGTATTTGGGATTGTATGGAAGGTTGAGACGGAAATGAATGTATTTGTATGTTGTAAATTTAACAACGGTTGATTTCTTTACGCTAAGAAGTTATGAGTTATATTATCCGAGATAGTGAGTGAGTCCTGACGAGAGTCCATACCAAGGCGATTCACTAAACCCTGGGGTACGCTCTAGGATAAGGTGGGGTCGTCACACCACATGATCAAACTTCATGGGTAGGATATTCAGAACTTTCTCAACAAATGTTTTGACAAGAAGGTCATACTGATTAAGTGTCATCTCGTTTTTAATATCTAACATACGAGAAAAATAAGATTCAATAGATTCTGAGTTTTCCATTGTCACAAGTTCAAATTTCCTCTTCAACACTATCAAATTATTTTGTTGGACTCTGTCGATCCTTTTGTATGTCTTTTTCAATATATCCCAAGCTTTTTTTGCCATATCAGTCGTAGCAATTTTTTCAAAAACTAATATATCAATTTTCTTATGAATCTGCAACAACACCAAACCATCTTTCATCTTTTTGCCTTCACAAGCATTCTGAACAAATGCTATTTCAATATATCGATGTAACCCAATATATCGATGTAACCCACATGTCTTTAGATGAGTTATTATCTATTCTGTCAAAAATTGGACTCCGCCTTTGTTTTGAGTTTTTGGACAAAATAAACAATATTGGAGTTAAGATTTGCCATACTTTAATCTACCGTAACTTTGATCCAAATAGATAAAACACATATAAACCTACAAAAAAATTCACAAGAAATTGATTAAGAAGCAAAGGAATTTTTCTCTACTATTCAAATGGGGCTGTAGCTATTACAAAATATACAAAGAAACGAATACTGGACGATGGAGTCTAATAACTTCTGGTACTCTATATGGCTTCACTAATATCAGTGCTTCCGCTACTACTATTACTAGTAAGGGAACTAATCCCATGCAATTGCCCCTATTGAACTAAACAATGCATCACATTATAAACCAATAGATAAATAGCACATAGACACTAATTAATTAAATAACTAAACACTTGGTTTATATTTTCTACAATCACCATAATCATAATTATTCTTCTCTCGTATCTGTCTAAAGATTTCCAATTTTTGGCTTTCCAATCGTGCGGTCTTCATAGATTTCCCAATATTGGCATTGAACCTTATCAAGGAATTAAATTAATGCTTACAGTTATACAAGGAGTCATCTACTATTTATATTGTTAATTGACAATTTTCTCCATTGTAATAAGTCATTCAATTGCTGAGAATCTAATCCTAATGATACTTGTTAGTCATCCATCCCTCCAAAAAATTTCCAGTACTTAATCAAAATTCCAATTCTTTGCTCGTTTTGCCAGTTAATATGCCCCAGTGCTAAAATCAGTACATTTCATAAATCCAAGATCAAAAAAGAAGTTTTCCTTCTCCGTTCAAGAGTATTTGTAAGGAAATGCAGTGTCATCAGCTATTGATCAGCATCGTATACACCTACTTTCCAACTGACCAACACAAGCTACATAGGCACGCCATCACAGCAAGGACAACTCAGACTGTAAATGTAGGTTTAGCTTCTCTGCCCCTAAACGCCAAAAGTAACAACAATTACAGAAGATACAAACTATACAAAGTCCATTAAGTATATGCACAATTTTAACTTCACTCCATTGGGAAACAACTCTCATTAATTACAGTACCAGCATGAGCACTTCCCAGCATAATAGCAGTAAGCATCAACTTGCCAGCATCAGGAAAATCTTTGTGCTGCATCAGAATTGCTTCCACTGATGAAGATACATCCTTCACATACTCAACTTCCAGATTCTCTTGCCTCAGGGGCAGTACTTCATCGAATCCACCATCAAAAGTTTTTGCTTCAGGCCCATAGCATCTAGTAGACGCCTGAAAAAGAACTGTTTCTTGAAGAGAATGTAGGGTTTCCTCATCACTCCACCCTTCAGTGACAGACAACTGATAGATCCTTTCCCAGTCATCCTGATTTGCTGCATTCCTCCAGCACTCCTCCAAAAGGCTAGAGTTGCACTTAAGGAAGAAGGAGCTTGTCCACGCAAAAACATCAAATGCTCGCAAAGCAAGGACGCTGTTCTGGTTTTTCAGGCACAATTCAATTAGGTCCACAGGAGGGAGAAGCCTATTTCCAATATTTTGCTTTTCATCACTGTCAGGAAGGAGCCCCAATATTTCTTCCTGCAAATTTTAATCCATGAACATTAGAGATTTGGAAGCAAATGTAAAGCTACATAAAAAGGAGTTTGCTTGTACCTCTAAATTCTACTTATCATGCATATGTCATTATTATTCCTCTAAATCTACCCTTTTTCACAATTTTCTGAAGCATTAACTCAAGCTTTGAATTGTAAGACGAGGATTGTAAATGAGGCAATGATAGTAAAAATAGCATTTGCCTATTCCTCTAATAGGGAAGATGACTGTTGTTCTAATAAACCTCAAGGGACATAAGAGTAATCTACCCAGAACTCAATTGAGTCGAAAAGAATAGTCACCAACAAGTCAATATCTTTGGTTCTCATTTGTTGTTCTAAGCATGAAATGAAAACAAACTAACAGTCTGTGCATACTTCCAGTTGGCTACTTCACACCAAATATAAGTCAGTATGCAGTTCAGAATGCAATTAAGAGAGAAGCATGCTGCCATAGTGAAAATAAAGTGAACAACTTCGACCAAATTAAGCAGATATTTAACTAGAAGATGAATATAAAAACTTATTCATAGGCAAGAAACAAGTATCACCTATGTTCTTTCTTATTGAGTTCTAGGGTGAAATCACCATTCCTAATATTACACCTGGTGAAATCACCATTCCTTATTGAGTTCTAGAGGTTTCCTTTGATCAAAGGCAAGAAACTTCAGACGACCCTCAAACCATAAAAGACTACATAAAAGATCTCATATTACACCTGCAATTTCAGAATATTCAGATCAGCTTCAATGCGCTTCACCTTTGCGGGATAATCAACATTCCTTCCTGCCAGATGTGAATAGATGCATTAGTGAACCTCAAGCACTTAACTGGATAGAAACAAAATCAGATCTGCAGGTACACTTTTTAAGGCTTTCTCTGGTCACTGTATACTCCACTTCCTCTTATTATTTCTATACACTTTGAGAGATACAATAAACTAAAAAAGCAAACAGATAAAAACTTCATCCTAAGTTGTAAAGTGCACATTTACAAGTTTATTCTGGAGGCAACATGCGAAAATAGGCATCGAGTCAAGTCACACATACAGAGAGGTAGTAAAGCACAAACTAAATGTATAAAGGGGAATAGCTCTGCAACTCATATGTTTGGTGGAGACTATTAGCAAAGTTAAGAATATTCCAGAGCAGAAATTTTGGGGATACAGCCAAGTGGACAAGTATAGTTCCCCAAAGTACAAAGGATCAGGCAAGGCAAAAGGGAAAACAAGCCCTTGCTCATATCTGCCAATGCCAAACAACTAGACTTCTCCCTTGGAAGGTAGTTGCTTATTTGGCTGGCTCTCAACATCTCAGAGGTTGAAACTAGATAGTAGCTTGTAAGTCCAGTAATACCATGGCTGCTATTCAGTGGAACTATCACTAACTATTTAGATGCCCTAGGCTTGGGCATTATGGGTATTAGGCAACTCCCCATGATAAGAGATCCAGCATGGAAAACCAGCGCTCTTTCGCTTGGTCACATTGAGCAGACATGTAGACGATTGAACAATTCCAGCAGGAGGCTTACGATGAATAAGTGTTTGGATGCCGCTGAAGCTGAGGCTTCAGCATGTGCACAAGCAAACACAAATGAACCAAATGCTGATGTGTAATTGGTTACAAGAAGTGGTCAGATTTTACGGCTAAGCAGGATATTCAAAAATTTCAAGTGTTTAGCTTTATCTTATGCCTAAAACATTTATTACCCTTCCTGCACCTTAGTAACATGCGAACATGCGACTCTTTCAAATACCTGCCATTGCAGCTATCTTTGACAGATTGAGAAAATGCTTCCTTTCTGCCAAGGTTGTTCTGTTGGTTGTGCCACAAAAATGAGTTTCCTCGTTAGCCAAACCTGATGAATCTTCTTGAGACAGACCTACAACATGAAGAGTTTCAGAAGCAGCAGCAAATTGATTAAGAAACACTTCATGAAGCCAACGAAGATCTTGATGCTGCTTTAAGAAAATAGCTAGCTCTTCTTGAAACTCCTCCCCAAGTCTCATCAGTCTGGAATATTGTTTGCTGTCATACAGCTGCTTGAAGACAAAGTTGCTGAAACCCCCTCTAGGTCCCATGCTCTCATGCTGCATAATAGAACATTGGATGCTATAAGAATGAATTAAATACTAAAGTTTCAAAAAATAGAACATGGATAGATTGTGCGCTCTGAAAGATGGTAAATACAATAACATTGAAGCTAAAACTACTAGCCACCAAATCAACTAAACAGAATGGCAACCAATATAGGATGATTTTTTTTTTTTATTATTATTATTAGCAGGGGAGGGGTAGGATTTTTTTGTTTTTGGTTTTTTTTGGGGGGGGGGGGGGGGGGGATTTGAACCTAGGACCTCTAATTTCAGGGATCTCAACCAACTGATACAGGGTTACATCAGTTTAAGGGAGAACAAGTACATAATTTCATACCATAAGATTCTTAAGGAGCTCGGAATCATTAAGGTCACAGCAAATACTCCAAAGTGTCTGATACCCTTCATGTCTTTTAGCAATATGCAACAACTTAGAAGAAAGCTTTCTAAGAACTTCGCCATTTTGTACTTCTGTTCCTCCGTCTGGATCCTGCAAAAAACGAAAATGTAAGGTACCAAGTTTCCTCAGATGCAACATTCTCTATCATTTTAAAAAAATCTAAAAACACATTCCAACTAAAAAAGCAGGGACTCTAGCATTATTAATGGGACAATTACGTGACCATGTTGGACTTCACAACAAATACCCTTGGCTTGACATTCGAAATGAAGATTCTTATACTCAATGAGACTCAAGATCATTTACTACTTCAAGACTGAGCAAGCGAGACAAGCAGTTTCAAAAACCAAGACATGCTTTGCCAACTCATATATTGCCATTCCTTATATTCAATATAATCAACCCACAGAATCCAGATGACTGCTACCTGAAGCTTAACAAATCAGGAGGACACTAACAATGGAATAAACAGAAACTCAACTATGACCGAGTACCATATTTTGGCAAATCACCCTTTGCTACCTTGTAGTTACAAGTCCATAGTCAAAACTCCATATCATTCCAAACCTACCTTTCGCTCCCTTGTGCTTCTCATTAATGGCAGGAAAGAAAGAAATGTCAATTCCAATAGATTTTCATAAAAAAGTCCAAATCATGCTCCTATCAATGTAAAGAAACAATCAAATCTCTTCCTTGCTTAATGTTGTCCTACCCAGACCCAACCTGCTTCACACTTCATCTGCTAGCAGCATCAGAAAAGTTCCAGCTTTGCTAAAAAGTCTCTCCTAATAAAGGATGAAAGGCCTAAACTCAAGTTAATATTAAGGGTGCACAGCTACCAAGATAAGTCGCAATATGTTAGAGTTTACCTGATTCCAACAAGACCACCACTAAGCATAAATACTAAAATGGTCGATCAAGAACTTCACCGAATGACAAGTTAGAAATATTCATCAAACCAGAAAATAATCTCCAGATGCATAATTCAAACTGCTCCATCACAAGAGCTTCTGGTTTTAGCCCTAAGCCTAGAAATAGATTTGACATATTTAAAATTTTATACAAATAAGAAACAAGCACATAAAAGCATCCAGTCAATGTCAGAATCTTCCAGAAGAAGATTAAACAGGAAAAGTAACCTGGAGTTTGGCCTGGAAGAACCCTTTTACTTGCTTATGGAGGGAGTCAAGAAGTGCATCTCTCCTTTTCCAGTATTCATCTAGCAGGCCTTTCTGTTCTTCATTGCGTTCAGATTTCGCCGTTATAGCTCCAGAATAGGCGTCAAGTAAAACTTCAGAAAGTACTTCTAGATGAGAATAAAAGTCCAACTTCTTAGCATCATCAAGGCGAAATGTTTCATTGATCAGCTGAAGCATGAAAGATGCAATGCTCCAAATGCCACTTCTTACAACAGTTTGGCAGTACCATGGTGTCAAGCCATCAGGAGAAGGATACCAGAGGTGATGCTCACTTCTGTAGTGCATCGCAGTCTGAAGTATGCTTACACATGTATTTGAGATTTCACAAGCTCTTTGAAACTGAACAGTGAAAGGCATATCTTCCCCAATCATGCTATCTAATTGTTTCTCTAAGCAGTAAAACAAGTCCTCAATATCTGAAACCTTACTGTAGAATACTTCAGCATTCTCTCTATCCATCAAGAGAACAGTTCTCCTACGGGCTCGCTCACCAACTAACTGGATAAGATCCCAAAGAGCACCAGAGGTTTGAGTTTCTGAACGAGAGTAAGAAGAGCTGACTCCATTTGCATGACTCTGGCAAATCATATTCTGCAGCTCCCTGAGTTGGAGCATTCCGGCAAGCTTTTCACCATGTTCCAAAATAATTTGCAGTGACTGTCCTGCTTGCAGGAAAAGAAGTTTCCATAAAATAGATTAGGTGCATATGAAATGATGCAAAAGCTATTTGCAGATTTGCTAATTTTGTGCTTAGATCAGCAACAATACAACAACAAAGTTAGTAACAGATAAATAGACTTTCATATGATGAATGACTACATGAAGAACTAACAGCAGGTGGCTGTAGTCCACAAGAACCGTGCCATGTACTTTGGCCATATTCAAACATTAGTTCATCTCAGGCAGCTGTTCCAACATATTTATAAAAGTTGTCAATACCAGACCTGAAACCTTTACGAAATGGGGTATTTGCACTTTCCTTGGGATGGCTAATGTGAAACCGACCCTCAGATATGAAAGCTTCCAACACCAGTTCTAGGTTTCACCACAGCCGAGGTATCATTTGAAATTCATCATCTTAACTTTGACAGAGAGGGTAACTTAAAGTATCAGCACAATCTTGAATCTCAAATATTCCAATCTAGAAAATATAAATGAAAATTTTCTTAACCCCTCATATTCAGCATCTCCCTTTCTCAACTTAAGCTATGGGGAATTGATATGCAGGGAACTGAATCATACCATAACAGGAGTTGAATAATTGGAACAAATTTCCTGGATGAAAGACATACATCTCCATAAACTCAAGCACACAAAATACATGCAACTGAGTTATGATTTTCTTCGCTTACAAATATCTGCACTTGATTGGCTAAGTGGAAAATGAAACTTTTTTTTTTTTGGAGGGGTGGGGGAGGGAAGCCCATAGCTGCAAAGTTGGAGTAAAGAACAAGGCCTGTTTATCGGCAGTTTTCAGTAAATTCCCTTTAAAATGTTGGTTTGTATTCGGTTTTCAATCATAACCCTCGTCATTACCATGACTGTTGTATACTCCAATAAACATTTTGATCAAATTTCAAGCTTTTGAAATTCTAGGTTCTATTGAAACTTAACTTAGGCTTTCAAAATGTAACTGAACTCAATTACAATTTGGGCTAAGTTTGGTCAAAATTAATACATCAATAATCACAACCGAAAATTCAACTTTTTGGGACATCCAAAAACAAAATTTTCAAGTTCCATCATTAAATCTTCAACATTGTCAATCCTAAGAAGAAATTTCAAAGTTCAACCAAAGAATGACTGATTGCATCGATAAACTCACTTCATCAATCCATGACTTAACAAGATAATCCATATCTATAGAGGTTCAATCAACATGAAGTAATATACTAAAATCCAAAACCCAAACATTAGGAAGACACAAACATAGAAACTATAAAAGAAGATCTGAAACAAAAACTAGTAGTCCATGGAGATAACTTCTTTAAAATCCAGCAAAAGAGGGAGCCACAGGTTTGGGTGCACAAGAGAGGGGAGAGCAAGAGTGGAAAGGAAGAGAGAAGAGGAAGGAAAGGTGGATAGTGGGCTGCTAATGGGTGCAAGCAAGAGCAGGTAAAAAGGAAAGAGAGCAACTTTCCAGAAAATGTGTCCTATAAAAGCTGCACTTTAAGATCCAGGTTGGTAGATAGCTGGGATAGGAAGAAGAGGAAGTGGATAGGGAGGGGGTTTCTAGTTATATCACAGAAAAAGTATAAGATAGACTAGGTACTAGTCTTTGCTGGTCTTAGCTGAAAACAAAATTTGTACTTTTAGTTATTCTGTTTACAAGCTTTAACCAACCTAAACCAGATTGTAAACAACCATTATTTTGGAATGCTCAGATCATTTCCACTTGACCATAACAGTTTAACCTAATTAATTCAACTCGACCAGACTCTTGTTCAGAACACAATTTGAGATCTCCTGTGTAGAGTTGTTCCAATGAACTACGTCAAACTGGAGGGTGAACATTTTCCTTCTCAGAAATATTGTTGAATTTTCTTTCCAGTTACATCTTGGTTTAAGTATAAACTATAGTCATCTACAATCCCCAGAATCTACCTTCAAAAACAATTTGCAAAGCCTAACTGGAACAAAATTTACTCCCAGAACTAGGAATGTGCAGAAAACTAACTTCGTTTCTTTTAGGATGATGCAACGGATCATGGTGCACTGACATTAAGAGTTTAAAATCCTTTACTTAAGCTATTTTTTTGGCTAATACCCAAAGAACAAAACAGACTTAATTAAAGATCCGGATACTGAAGGGTTCAATTATTTAAAGCATTCATGACAACAAAATAGCACATGGCCCATTGGAGTTCTTTCTTTCAAAGGGCTCTATATAGACAGTTATCCCAAACTCCGCATACATCTAAAAAAAGTTTCTGCACTTTTAATGGATCAACAAAACCTTCTAAGATGAGTGAATTCCTTTTCCTTCAATCTTAATTAGTGCATCAATTTGTTAAGGATGAAATTTCACATTCAAGGTGCTTAAGAACGGGCCTATAAACAGAAAAAGAAACATAAAGCTATAGGAAGTATGATGAGAAAAGTGATCATACTCTGTTTAGTACACAGTTCCTCATGACACTTGGATAGAGCTAGGAACTGCAGATATTTCTGATGCTTCTGTTGCTTCTCGATGAGCTGGGTTGACACAATTGACAAAGCCACAATCTCAACTCCCCTGGTTGTTGTCCAATGTTTGGCTAGGGTATCCACAATTGATTTGCTCATCCTAGTAAAAACATTTGTTTCACCGTCTCTTTCAAATGCCCTGGAATATTTTAGTTTATCAACTGATCCTTCAACCTGCCCAGACAAGAGAAAATCATTGAAAAGCTGATTCAGTAGCGCTTCAGATTCTTCGTCTTGAGCATTTCGATGAGCAATTCCAGTTAAGGGTGCCCTATGCCTATCCACAGCATCCCATGCTTCTGAACTAGGCCCTTCGAGGAGGGATATTGCCAGAAAATGAGATGTTTTTTCTTTCTTCCTGTGATGATCTTTCATTTGAGCTCCCTTTGCGAGACAAACTTCGCTCAGGTGGTTCAACTCCACCAATCAAAATAGCCCTCTCAGGAATTGCCCAGATTTCCAGCTTTCTCAGTCAGTACAGCCCAAGCTCCATCTTCACCATCATCCGAAGAAGGGAAAACAGCAGCATCGAAAACCTTGCCAGCATCATAAGGCAGGTCAAATTGGTAGAGACGAGTAGAATTTCTCCAGTAATGCGACACAGTTGCAATTCCATCACCAGAAAGTATAATTACCGAACCAGCTGGCTTGCCACCAATCTTCAGCCTCATCGAAAATAAGAATTCCTCATCTTCTACTCTTGCTTTAGGTATTATTACCTGGATCGGGGGCCTTCTTTTCCAAAACCCTCTCAGATGTTGGTTTAACATTTTCCGTCGAAATGCTCAACCCAGACCTATATTGCATGGTCAGAAGTGAATATTCGGTGTAGCTTGAACTAGTGATTCGATCTTTGCAAAAAATAGCCAATAAGAATAGTGATAACCTTTCCATCATTGTCAATTTGCAGATCCAGGGGCCAGATCCTCTTTTGCCCAGCTAGATCCTTCTGGATACCCAAATCACCATCAGTGCCTACTATTTCATGTGACCAGAGCTTGGATACATTATAATCAGGTGTAAGTTTAACACAAAAACACTGTATCTCACGATCTGTCAATAAAAGAAACTGTCTTTTAGTTTCACTGAATGAATTAAACAACTGCCAAGTCAATGACCTAGGGTACCCCTTACTTCCAACTAAATGGCTACTATCACCACCTGAAGAGGCTGTACCTAGCATGTCCTGAAAAATTTTTTTCCGTTCAATAGCAAATGGGCTGCAGAAAAACTGCCAAAGATCGCCATTGGAACTAAATGCAAGGGAGACACAAACATGGTTGGCACCTAGAACAGGAGTTGCCAATCAAAGAGTTTAAGGAACTCAATCCTGTAATAGAACTCCCCTGCTTAGTACGTTGCCGTTGCTTATTATAATTGGCTTTCCCATCACCAGGCAAAAGTAACACCTCCAACTCCTCAACTGAAGCAGAACTAAGAACTGGAGCACTTCTACTTTCAGAGTAGATCTCTGGCCAGTATACAAGAGTTCGACTTCTTCTATTGCATACAATAATGCCAGCCGAATTACACTGTGAGATCAATTTGTCACTATTCCTATTTAAGCAGTCCCAATTGAGGATACAAACTAACCAAGTGTTAGAATTGAATGCATTTCTGCTGGAATCCCTGGTTTCAAAAGTACTAGAAGGAAGGTCAAGAACAACACAATTCCTTGAAGCAGTGGGAGAAAAGTAATTCCAGACAAAGAGCCTGTCTCTGCATATAACCCAAGCCAGAGATGTTTCCTTGTCCATTCCTCCAGATATGGACATCTCACCTGCCAGAAGAAATATGTCTGCCTCAAAAAAGGAATGCAAGAAAATCATCCAATACCTACAAACTGAACAAACTGCACAAACCAGGATACTGTTTTTGCACTAAGGCTGCTTGTTGTTCATCACGTACAGCTAAAGGAAACTCTCCAACATACACAGGTTGAACTAGGTCCACATCATCTCCTTTTTCATTTCTCTTAAACTGGTGGAATCCTATAAAAATCAATAGCAAAAATAACTGATAAAATCCTTTCCATGCATATGTTATGAAGCTGCATTTCAAGCTCCCACAATGAAACCATCCAAGATCACATAATTGACACACTGATGTTTGTCTAGAACAGTATGTATCACAATTCAGATTCCAACCAATTACATAAATAAGACAAGAAGAGGGAAGCACCTTGCAAACAATTTGTTCAACCACAGAGCAGCTAAAAGAAAAAAGATACAAATTTACAACAAGGTAGTCTCCGTACCCAAATCAACAAAAAATAGCGCAAATAGCGAACTTGGAACCATAATTTAGCATTCAAACTGATTCCTGTACAAAATACACCAATACTGCATGAAAAAACCAAATAAAAAAAAGATACTCTATACAACATTTAGCACAAATGCCCTTCAGCTCAAAATTGTGCCCTCTTACCTCCAAGCACACCCTATTGAGAAATTTGGCATGGAAACTAATTGAGCACCAATTTCCCATATACAAGTAAATAGCCAGAAAAGAAACTAAAATCTTTCAATAGCATTAGTCAATATCAATTTATAGCAATAATTAAATTCAAAAACAAAAGCAAAAAAAGATAAACCAGAAAAAAAGACATAAAATAAACATGCTTACATTTGTCAAGAACCATCTAATCCAGATCACAATTTAAAAATAAGACAAGAACCAGTAAAAACGTTGAAACTTTCCTCCACAAAAAAGCAGCCAAGAAAACAAGCCCCAGTTGTACTGAGGTAGTCCATAGAAATCTACGAAAATTTATTCAAATGGTGCACTTGGAACCCAAATTACCACAATTCTAGATTATTTATCAAAGAGGGGCAATTAAACATATTCCTGTATAAACTGTACGGATATCACGTACACAAAAAACTAAAATTCTAAATTCAATACACAAATAATCACAAATGCCCATTGAGTCCAAAATTGTGCTCTCTAACCTCAAAGCGTACCCTTTTCAGAAATTTCCAGGACATCTAATTGAGCACCAATTTTCCACATATAAGTGGATGCCCAGGAAAATTAACTAAAAAACTACAACCTATAACATCTAGTAGTCAATATCAATTTACAGCAAAAAACTGAACTCAAAACGAAAAACAAAGAAATTCAATAATCCTACCGGGCAAGGACAGAGAGGCGAGACGCCCAAGGAGCAGGAGTGCCAGTGGTCGGGCGATTGGGAATCACATTGCTATCTTGAAGTGGAGTTTTTGGCGATGCTAAAGAAGAATCATTACTCTTTTCTGTTGCATTTTGATCCTTCCGAGCTGCTGCTGCGCTGCCATAGCTGGATTTCCTTCTTCCCGGAGAAAACATTTTCGGGGAGAACGGTTTAATTGTTAGGGTTTTACCCTTTCATTTGGGTGGCCGTGTGAATATGTAGGTTTTTTTTTTTTTGTTGCAACGATATATTCCTATAGCCTAAGCTAGATTAATCTAAGGGAAGGGAAGGGATTCGATACGAGTAGAAACTCCGTCAAAGATGGCTACTGAGAACCCACGTATAGTGACAAATTTTTGTGGGAGGCCAGGGTCGACCCTTAACCTCCCGCACCACCAAATCTTGATAGTGACCACTAGGCGCGTGTGAATATGTAGTTAACCCGCCTGGTTTGAATGGTTTTGAAAGTTTTTTTCAGGAGAAAGGATTATTATTACTTTACCCCTTAAACTATATCAGTATTATCAGTTTACCCCATAACGTTATCTTTTAGTCATTTCACTCTATAGTTAATTCAACTCAACATATTAAGAAATTTTGGATAAAAGTACCATTTTATTCTATAACGTTACCATATCGTTATTATAATTTTATCCCTTTAAATTATAGTGATACAATTGTTTTAATTCCTAACATTATTTTCTAAACATTTTAGCTCATCGTTAATCTAACCAGTATAGTCAAAAAATTTTAATGTATTTACTGTTTTTTTATATATAATTAAAAGAGTAAATCTTATACACACTGATAGTGTATACACTATCATCATTAGATTCATGACACATGTGCGAAAGTTGGATTTCAAATTTAAATTTTACATAGTTGTCATTCATTCGATGCTGACGATATATACATTGTTAGTATAGGAAAAATTAATCCTAATTATAAATAAAAAGTTGGAATGGTTACTCTACCTTTTGTTTTCACTTTAAGAGATCCAAAAACAAAAAAAATAAAAGGATTTTCTCACATTTATTTTTCACACTTATTAATACTAGGAAAAGAAAAAAGGGTAGGAGAGAAGAAGTCAGAAAATTAGATATTACAAACAAAAAAAGAAAATAAAGAAGAATATAACATATCATATTACTTTAGGATTATCGGTATTAGAATTGAAATTGGGCGATAAATAGAAAAGTAAAATAATTTTAAAAAATAAAAATATTTAATATATTTTTTCTTATTTGTATATTTAAAAAAAGAGAATTGAGCTCTCTCTCTCTCTCTCTCTCTCTCTCTCTAATATAAGTAGCAGGACCATCACTAGCTCGTACCAAGATGTTTGAGATCCTTTTCAACCCAATCTATGATGTTCAAGATTCCATTGGAATACATGAAGTCATGGAAGCGATAGAACGCCAGCTATGTGATATTCGGGTTTTAATTGCTTTTGATTTTGTTTGATTTTTCTTGTTTAGTTGATTAGTTAGTCATTATTATGAATAAATATGGCCAGCTATATGAGCTATTTGAGCCATTTAAAAGTAGTTAAGGAAATAAATGACTAAATCCTTGTCCAAATTGGATTAGTTTTAGTAGTTTAGGTTTTAACTATAAATAGGCCTCTTCTACTCCATTGTAAGATAATTTTTTGAGAGATGAATTAATAAAAGTGAGTTGTCTCCTTTTAAAGAGTTCCTTGTTGGAACTTGAGTTTCTTCTTGAACTGTATCAAGTATTTAGTTTGAATACTTGTGGTGTTCAAGGCAAGATGATCACATCATCTTGTTCTTTTCAAACCAATAACCAATCCATTAGGTTTCTAGAGACGAGTTCTCTTTAGATCTAGTAAGGTAGTTATTGTTCCATAACCTGATCAAGATAGATTCTTCCGCTGCCTGATCAACTTAGTTCTTCAAGACAGGTTCTTGTTGGGTCGAGTTCGTATCAATTGGCAGCAGGACCATCACTAGCTCGTACCAAGATGCTTGAGAGTCTTTTTAACCCAATCTATGATGTTCAAGACTCCATTGGAATACATGAAGTCATGGAAGCGATAGAGCGCCAGCTATGTGATTTTCGGGTTTTTAATTTCTTTTGATTTTGTTTGATTTTTCTTGTTTAGTTGGTAAGTTAGTCATTATTATGAATAATGTAGACACCAAATTTTATCATTTTTGTTACTATTTTTTAATTTATGCTTATTTTATTTTAATTAGTTGTATTCATTTTTATTTTAGTTAGTTTTATGTTTATTTATTACATAAAAAAAAAGAGAAGAAGAAAAAAAGGGGGAAAATGCAATTTAAAAAAAAAGGGTAGCCCACGTGCGCGTGCACGGCACGCACGCTGGGTTTCTCTTCTTCTTCGTACAAAGAAGAAGAGCAAGACCAGTACAAGATTTCGCAGCTCCATTCTCGCCCCTTTTCCACTCATTTTTCTTCGCTTTTTTTTTTCCTCCATTCGATCATGCCAGTATTAGGCCACTTGGCATTGATCCAAACATCAAGAAATCTAAGCTTAAAAGCCATCTAATGGCTTAAAATGACCACAAAAAATGCAGCTCCAATCTCCTCCCTTAGTTCTAGATTTTGGGGGGGGGGATTTTGTAGCTATAAAAGGTCCTAAACGCAGCCCTAGGGAAGGTGAGAAAAGAGAGGCGGCAGCCAAAAGAAAAGGGAAGAGAAAAATAGAGAGAAAAGAGAGAAAAACAGAGAAAAAAGAAGAAGAAAAAAAGTGCAGAAATTTTCTGCAGAAAGGTGAGCCAGGGTTGGAGATTTAGGGACCTTCCTAGCCATTGTCCGAACTCATCAGTGCTTATTTTGGGAAGATTTCTTTTTCTGAATAATCTTCGTTGGTAGGGGAGGAAGTTTCGTGTTGAAGTTTTTCAAAAAATACCACCACAACGCCTTCAAATCCGAGCCCAAGGTCCTCAGGTTTGCACTCCTTCACCAAAGCCTGCAGTCTGTTTCTTTCAAATTTTGGTGAATTTCAACCCTCCTGAGGTTTCGACTCCAAAGGCAGCAAAGAGGTAAATCCAAACCCCTCCTCTTGTTCATTTCAACTCCTATGCGAAATCAAATCTTCTAAACCTGAGCGTTGGATTCTTGCTTATTTGCTTAGTTTGATATCTTGGCTATGCATGCTGCGTTTTTTGGTTAATCTTGGTTGTGTTTTAATAAGTTTAATCTTTGCTTTTTGTTGCAAAAAAGGAGGGCAAGACATGTGAATGACTTGACTAGTGTTAGGTTTCCTTTAGTTAAGCAAGTTTGTTGCTTTTCGTTCTTTCTTCTGGTTCTTGGACTCTGCTTCCTTCAACTGAAATTGGGGAACTTTGTTAATGTTTTGGTGATTTGCTAGGAGTTTGGAAAAGATTTTGGCTTGATTTATTCATGTCTTGACTATTTTCCTTTTATGATGCAACATTTTGTGTCAATCTTTGCTATGTTTGATAAACCCAAAATGTTGCAGAAGATAGCTATGAAGAAGAAGAAAGCTCTTCGAACCATTTGCAAGGTTTTTTCCAAAATTCGCATTTTGACCTCCAAACTTTAAAGTATTTACACTAAGGCGCAAAAACTTCTGCAAATGAACCATTTTGACCCCTTGTACATTTTAATCATCTTTTGCATATTTTAAACATGTTTTGGGTAGATTAATTCTGGACTTTAGGACATAATTAGGGTTTGATAATTTTTTAGTTGTTTTTTATCTTGTTGGGTTTTAATAAAATAAGATGAGTTGGTTTAGGATTTTTTTTGGTTGGATTTGGCAAATGGGTCTTGGTTATTTTTCTGGGTTTTTCGAATGGGCTTGAGAGGGTGAAACCCACTCCCTTTGGTTGGGCTTGATTGGTGAAAGAGATGGGCTGGCCTGCTTGTTTTTATTAGACTTTCGATTGGGGTTAGGAATTCTTGGCCCAATGAAATTAAAAGAAATGGCCCAATGCCTTTTTATCAACAATCTGGTAACGTAAATTGCATTTCAGTCCCTAGATTTTTGAGTTATTTTATTGTGGCCCTAACAACTTTAGATATATTTCAATTGTAATTAGGTCCCTAATTTAATTGTAATTTGATCCCTAACTTTATTTTTCTTTGATTTTGATCCCTTATTTTGTAATAATTTAATTGGGCCTCAAAACCTTTCTTAATTTTGCAATTAGGTCCCTAACAGTTTTATTTCTTCAATACAAGTTGTTTATCTTCTTTAATTGTTAATTATACTTCATTTAAGCGCTTTAATCGGTGGATTTCATGATTATTTTCATTTCTTTATAATTAAATCGGTGCCTTTGATCATTTTGTTAATTTTGGAGTATAAATAGGGCAAATTTCACCCCATTTAATCACAACTTCAAGGGAGGTAACTTCTTTTATTATTTAAAATTCTTTTATGTGCTCCAATGTGTTTTTATGTGTAATCGCATGTTTTGAGTGCTTTTTCCTTTAGTTATTCATTTTTATTCATTTTAAATTTCATTTATTTTATTTTATTTTTGATGGTTATTTGAGAGGTATTAAAATGCCAAATTGTAATAGATAGGTGCTCAAGACATGTATTTAGCTAGCTTATGTAATAGATATGTTTTAATTTTTGTTAAAATGTATTTAGTTAGATAAATGTAATAGTTAGATTATTATTTTTAAAATTCTCCCCTTAGATTGTAGTTAGGGTCCCGAATGTAATAGTTAGGCTTTTGTTTGCGTTTATTTGCTTGTGTGCCTACATGCTTATGTGCTTACGTGTTTATTCGTTTTTTTTAGAACCTTTGAATCTAGACATTATGCCTACGTGCTATATGATCTATGTGTTTTATGTGTTTACTTGCTTTAATTATATTTTATATAATTTATTTAGTTAGACTAAATGCATGACGTCACCATACTAGTCAAACGCTAGTTGTGGCTATTCTTCCCGATTTCTTACTAGTCCAATGCTAGTGAAGACTTGTAGAAATGGGTTAGTCCAATGCTAGATCCCTTAAGCTGTTTTCGCGCTAGAATTTATACTTTGCTTGATATTTATTGCACTTCATGCATACTTTTCACTTTCAGGATCTTTTCTCATTTTGCATGATATTTCCTTTATATATTACCCCCCCTTATCCCTATGTGCGCTAAACATGACATTTAGACTTGTACTCCATTTAGGGGAATAGAAATAGGTTAGTCCATTTGCTTGATTAGATTAAGAGAGTCACACTTCAAATAAGGGAAATGAACGAGTGTGGTTTCTTAGTTTTAGCACGCTCATATCTCCTTTATAGAAAGGAAAATTGAGTCACGAATCTTAGTTCCCCCGTACCCGTTATATTGCATTCCTCTCTTTAGGTCACGTGTATTTATATCTTATAGTTCTTCTTTTCTTTGAGTTTCATTTTGCATATTCGTGACCTTTTCTAAGAATCATTTTGGGCATCACAACTCATGTGATTTGTATCAATTAAATTTTGAAGAGATATTTCTACCCTCTCGATATCCATTAGGTCTAGATTTGCATCCATTTAAAAACATCCAAATGCGATAAGTTTTATAGGTTAGATTAAGAAAAATTTTGACTAAATCACGCAACTAAGTTTGGTTAGGTTGAAAGAGTGGCTTAGATCAAGTCTTTGCCTTCCCTTTCTTCAACCGTGACTCTCGTACTCTTTTATCTTATTTTTCGAAAATTTGGAGTCGTCTAAAAAGGGTTTTGTTCATTTTTTATTAAAAAAATATTTTGGGTGACTTGGTACACCTAAATTTGATACCAAGTGGCGACTCCTATTTTTTCTTAAAAACCTTTTTTAGACTATTATTTTGGGCCAAAATCATCGCACTTTTTTAAATCTCATTTTAGGCCCTTTTTCTTTTGTTTATTCTCTAAAATAAAAAACTCATTTTTCAAATCAAAAATTCATTTTCAAATAAATTCAAATTTTCTCAATAACCTATAAATAGATTTTATTTTTTCTAAAAAATGGGGCGCGACAGCTGCGACTCCATTGGGGACGTTTAGAGAGTCCGAACACTTGATTTAGTCGATCATTTTCTTTTTCTAACCCTTCTACATATCACATTAGGATGTTTAGATTGTATCTTTCTTTAACTTTTTCTTTTTCCTTCTTTTTTAGGGTTTTTTGCATTTCACACCCGCAATCGTCTCTCGATATTCGTGTATGCGATGAATAATTTGTTTATTTACTTTCATATACTTATGTTTATATGTTTATATCGCGCCTTGCATCTTGGGTGGGGGGTGTAGTTACCCTAGAGTCTTCACACGTATTTTAATGGTATTTAATCCCTCCCCTCGAAGGAAGCACTTTATACGTGCATGCATTACTTTTGTCTTATTTTTATTTTTTCTCGTGGGCACCATCCGACACTTCTTTGTAGGATTAAGATCGATTTCCTTAGGTAGGCGGATGGTGTGCTCGGCGCCCATAGCGATGCCTAAGGGATCACTCGAGCCACTGACTGAAGGTTTTGGGATTGATGACCCTTCGCCTCTTGGTCTGAACGCTTGGGAACCTGAAATCTTATCGAGTCTAGATGTATTAGTGAGTCCAACCTCATGCATCCATGTTAGAAATCACCTAGGATAGAGTCAACTTTACCCTATTAGGCACACTAGGCACGAGGGAAGAGATTCTACCCTTCTTTCCTTCTTTTACATTTTTGTATCATTTTCTTGCTCCAACTTGTTATGTGTTATTTGTTGTACTAACCTCTCTTTGTTTTCTCTTCTTGTGCATTCACCAACTTTAGATAATAAGAGTTCTGACATGGTATTCTTTTAAAAACCTACCTAATTAGATAGCTTATTGCACGTCTAAATTACAAGTAATTGCATTTTAGTGCCATAATATTGCACTTCATTTTAGGTTTACACTGGCATATAAAAAGGGTTCCTTTAAGTCATATTTAATCTGCATTACTGCATATTTACTTGTTTTAATAAACTGTCATTATACATCAACCATAGACGGAATGCCATATAGGGAATCCTATATTAGGAATAAACCACCCTGTGTCTCGGATATGTAATCCAATGAGACATGCACGTTTATATTTTTGTACCATCCAAAGGGGTAGTGCACAAGGTAAGGTAGGATCTGATCCCTTCCATAATGACATTGGTCTCGAAGATGATAGAGCAACTTTTGCATGTTAGAATATGAGCACCTAATAATCATTTTTTGGCCATTTTATCAAAATTGGTAAAAATCCCTTGCGTAAAGGACATTAAGTTGAAGAAATTCACAAATAATTTCTCATTGTTGAGATGATAAATATATCGAGACCAAATCCTGATTTTAGAAGGTTTATAGACTAATGCATCGCAACAAAATTTTTGAAACTGCAAATGGATTGGCAATCCAATGAATTTTTTTGAATAAACCGTCATTTCCATTCAATCCAGTCGACACATTTATTCACTTTTAGGACAATCCAGTGAATTTTCTGAGTAAATCATCAGTTACATCCCATCCATTTGATCAAGTTATCCATTTTTATGGTAATCCAGTCAATTTTTTGAATAAACCATCAATTCCATCCGACCCATTTGACCCATTTATTCTCTTTTAAGGTTTCGATCTATGGTTTACTGAAGAAACTAGTCGAGACATTGCAATCCTTTCAAAAGTAGGATCTTTCACATTAAATTGATTTTTAACATCACATTACTTTATGTGTCAATCAAAGTAATCAATCCATTCGGATTTTGTCCTCATTTTGTTAGGACATGTTTCTTGTCACTCCAATTAGCCAAATTTTTCAAATTGCTTTCCACTCGAATATCAATAAACTGATCGGATCCATCAGGTATTGTATGGTGTCTATCCCAGAGATTGCATTTTCATTCTAGGCCAACCCTTGGCATAAAAGACCTCCCCCATAGGACATGCATACCGATTTTACACTTTTGCTTACTAATTCTGGGTATTTTTCTTTTATTTTTTCCCCTCCCCTGCATTTATAAAAGATGTTTCAATAAGGTGAAAATATTTTTCTATATCTGATAACGATTTTTGTCTAATAAATCTTGAAAATTACAAGTATTACTTGACTCTTGGGCAGACCCTACAATGTAAATTTGAAGAATCCATTTGGAAGCTCTAGTTTAAAGCATTTAAGAGATTTCATGATCTAGTTGTTCAAAAAAAAAGCTATTGAGAAAGAGAAAAAGCAGGTATACGTGTGTAAAGGAGTTCTTTAGAATTTTCTCTTTTTTCTTTTGTATTATAGTTGTCCAAAAAAAAAATTTTCGTTTCAAACATTTACAACAATAAAGTTTTTCATTTACATTCTTTATTTGCTCATTGGGAGATTTCGTGATGGATTTTAAGAAATAAGATTAAGTTGAGATTTTTCAACCCCTTGCCTGAAAATTCATAAGTGTATGCTTAATTTTCTAAAATCTTTACATACACTAGATTTGCGATCCAGATTATTTAATAAGAGCACTCGAAATCAAAAAAGGTCACTCAAACTGGTTAGTTTGTCTCAAAAGACCAACTGCGATACCTTTTCTCTTTACAATTCATATTTTGTCCACTTCCATCAAGCCTTTAAAGTCAATCACATTGGTTGACAAACTTTAGAGTGAGGCAATCTTTATTTTGAAAATGCCCACTATGTCTAATCAGATTCAATTCACATCTAAGTGAAAGAAAAATGTACATTACTCTTATTTGTTTTGAAAATTTGGAATGATACTTTAGGCGTTCGTTTCTCTATCTATACAGATTTTACCATTTGTTCTCCCATTTGAGCCTTTAAAAAATACAACGGCGCCGTTTGGCAAGTGAGTTTTTTGAGTGTTTGTCTAAAAATTTACTATAACTTATTGTAGAAGTTTTTTAAAAATTTTTTGAGGTGTGTAAATTTTTTAATATTTTGAAGTGTATAGTTTAAAAACTTTAAGAAGTTTTTTGAGGTTACTGTAACTAAAGTTTTTAAAAAAACTTGTAACATACAAACTTAGCAAAAAACTTACTTGCTAAACAAGGCCAATTTCATTTCAAATAAAAACCTTAGTGATCGTAACCCTACATTGGAAAAATTTTCAAATATCAAAAGGGAATGAATTCTCAATGAACTATTCTTTGCTTTGATTGTCATGTAACGTGAGAATGATGCTTTGCCCATCGTTTCTCCAATGTAAACACTGTTTATCCCTTGCACCCTCATTTGAGCTTAAATTGGTGATTTGTTTCAAAAGCACTTATAATCGCACTCCATATTGGGGAAGGAGATTTGAGAATAGCCAAAATGCTAAAAGTAAAAGGAAGAGAGAAAAATTACAAGTTGGGGGAATTTAATTTTACCATTAATGTTTGAACTTCAATATTGGAAAGAGAGGGGGCACATATACTCTAAAAGTTAGGCGGTTTTCAACTCTATCATTAATATTTAAAATTTCGGTATTAGAAAAACAAAAATAAAGAGAAAAATAAAAAATAAAAAAAAATGCAAAGACATCTAATGCTGAATTCCCTCTAGTGGTTGATGATAAAAGTCAAAATGGAGCCCACGGTTTTTGAGTCCAAAACTGGGGCAATTTTTGGGAAGGAGTGCGATGTTAGGTGCAATGTCCTTGAAAATCTTATTTCTTTAACTATCGTCTTCAAGCGCATTACAAGTTCATAAAGTCTATCACTGACTTATCTTTCATGACAATTTGAGGTAAGGATCATGCTTCTAACGAATCTACCAATCACTCGTAATCATAAGGGCATAATTTGTTTCCATATGTTTAACTATCGCTTCTACCCATATATTACAAGCTTATAAAGCTTAAATGTTGACTGAATTTTCTCAAGAAATAAGAGTGATAAACTATTCGCTTTCACCAAGATGTGATATTGAATAGATTAGACACAATCTGGGCACAAAAGTAAGATAGACCCTGACATGTCATTTCTCTTAACCACCTCAAAATTAGAAATAACACCACTTGATTGGTCCTAAAGGATGAGCTAATAAGAAAAGTGATCCTTTTCCCTCAACACTGATTCTAAAGTGAGGAAGAGATCTTTTGCAACTTGATCCTGTTTTGAGAGATTCACCATGGAGTCTTCTATATGAGTTTAAACATGACATTTAAATTTTTTCATTTGAAAAATGCAATTTTTATTCACATTGCATGTTAGTATGTGATTATTTGCTAAATTCTAGGAAACACAGTTCCTTATTTTGTTTAAATAAATGGAGAGCCATCCAAACAAAATTTTTTTGCAATTAAAATAAGATCAAATTGGGGCAAAGTTTTTTATAATACATTTGTGAGATTTCACTCAATGGGTCCAAATTGGGGCAAAATTTTTTATAATACATTTGTGAGATTTTTCGCCCAAGAGTCAAGTAATATACTTTCAAATCTATTGTTCAGAATTGACATCACTACTTTTTAGAATAAAGCAAAAAATATTTTGTAAAAATTCATATGCATGTTAAATCCCCTTGGTGTAGATATTTATGGCTGAAATCGATGAAGAAGCGCAAGTCAAAATCTTGCAAATTTGAAGGTCAATCACGAAAAAACGAAGAAGGAGACCCCACATTGGGACAAATTTTCAAAAAGGCGGTCTCAAATCCATTTATGATTTGCTTTCAAGTATTACCTTTTATTTTGTTAAGTTTGGGTTTTATCCCACCAACCACGTCAGATTTGGGTTTTATCCCACCGAACGTTTATTTTGTTGGATTTGGCTTTTATTCCACCAAACTTTTATTTTGTTGGGTTTGAGTTTTATTCCAATAACCACGTCGAACTTGGATATTATCCCACCGAACATTTATTTTGTTGGGTTTGACTTTTATCCCACCAACATTTTATTTTGTTGGGTTTGGGTTTTATCTCACCAATCGTATCGGGTTTGGGTTTTATCCCACTGAACGTTTATTTTGTTGGAGTTGGGTTTTATCCCACCAACCACGTCGGGTTTGGGTTTTATCCCACTAAACGTTTATTTTGTTAGGATTGAGTTTTATCCTACCAACCACGTTGGGTTTAGATTTTATTCCACCGACCATTTATTTTGTTGGATTTGGATTTTATCCCACAAACCTTTTCTTTTTCAGGTTTGAATTTTATCTCACCAACCGTATCGGGTTTGAGTTTTATCCCACTGAACGTTTATTTTGTCGGATTTTATCCCACCAACAGTATTAGATTCGGATTTTATCCCATCAACCCTTTATTTTGTTATACTCGGGTTTTATACTAGTAACTCTTTTATTTTATTGGACTCGGATTTTATCCCACCAACGGTGTTAGTCTCGAGTTTTATCCCATTAATTCTTTATTTTGTTAGTTTCGGGTTGTATCCCACTAATTTTTTATTTTGTTGGGTTCAAGTTTTATCCCACCAACGGTGTTAGACTCGAATTTTATCCCACTAACCCTTTATTTTGTTGGATTTGGGCTTTATCTCACCAACATTTTATTTTTGTTGGGTTTAGATTTTATCCCACCAACCACGTCTGGTTTGAATTTTATCCCACTGAACGTTTATTTTGTTGGATTTAGATTTTATCCCACAAACTTTTATTTTTGTTGGGTTTGGGTTTTATCTCACCAACCCGTCGGGTTTAGATTTTATCCCACCAAACGTTTATTTTGTTGGGTTTGGGTTTTATTCCACCAACTTTTATTTTTGTTGGGTTTGGATTTTATCCCACCAACCATATCCGAATTGATTTTTATTCCACCGATCATTATTTTCTTGGGTTTGGATTTTATCCCACCAACCTTTCATTTTTCTAGGTTTAAGTTTTCTGATTCATTAAGTTTTGCTAGCTGTTTCGATTGCAGTTGAGCTAGACAGGTTAGTAATTTGTGTCTACGTCTTTGTCTCGAATTTCTGCGAAACTCAGACAAAGAGAGACAAGTTGTAGACACCAAAATTTTATCATTTTATTTTTATTTATTTTGTTTCACTTCTATTTCTTGAGAAAAATCATTTTTAGAAAAATAAAAAAGGAAAGAAAGAAAAGAAAGAAAAATCAAAATCAGTTTTTTGTAAAAAAAAAAAAAAAAGAGCACTGTTCCACTGTGCATGCGCGCTTCATCTTCATCCTTCATACAAACCAGCAAAAATAGTACAGAGGCCAGTTGGATTTTTTTTTGAAGAATTTCGATCCATTTTTGCTCCTTGTTTTCTTGCCCTCCAGGTGTATATAGTACCTAGACACCTAATTATTTGATTCCATCGAGAGGACAGCTGGAAAACTGATCTAAAGGACCAAAATGGTCACAAGAAACCCAGCTCCATCCCAACCGAATCATTTAGGGTTTAAGAAAAGGTTTTGGTTCCTATAAAAGGCTCCAAATGCAGCCATTAGGTCAAGAGGAAGAGTGAGGCGGTGGACAAAGAATGACAGAGAGAAAAGAGAGAAAACAGAGGAAAAAGAAGAAGGAAAAAAGTGCAGAAATTTTTGACAAAAACTTGAGCCAGGGTTGACGGTTGGGGGGGTTTCGTGGTCATCTTTCGATCTCTGTAGAGCATCTTTGGAGCAAGTGTTGCTTTCTAGGTAATCTATGATGATCTAGGAGGAAGATTAGTGTTGAAAACTTTTGCAAAAACCTGCTGCAACATCATCAAATTCGGGATTAAACTGGCTTCCTTCGTCATCCTTGGAAAGTTGCAACAAATATGCTTGCTTTATTTCCAGCATCTTAGATGTTTGTTTCTCGTTTTCTTTCGCATCAATTCAATTCCCCAATCATTTATAGGTAACAATAACTTTTCTTGTTAGTTTATTTGACACTTTTTCATGAAATTTCGAATCAGTCACGTGAGTTTTCTCTCCCATGAATAGGGCTCTTAGATTTATTTTGTTTGATGCTTGATGCTTTTTCGAAAACTTGCTTGGATGACTTGAATTCGCCAAAAAAGGTTTTAGGATGGCTAACGTGTGATGATTCAATGATTTGGCCAAAAAATATCAGCTTTTGATGATTCCATCTTTGATCTATCAGAAGCATGGCTTCATTCCTTCTTTTGCTGCATTTTTTTTTTCTTTCTTTCTGTTTGGATCTCCTTTGTTGGACATTCAATGATCTTTGCATCATAATTTGGGATTATGTTGGTGATTTGTGTTTGCCGTTGGGTCGTAGTTGATGAATCTATGGTTTTTTGTTTGGGTTTGCGATGATTTTGTGTTGAATAAGTTTCCAAAGTTGCAAAAGGAGATTGCAGAAGAAGAAGCTTCGACTCAGATGCATGGAAACTTTTTGAAACTGCGTTTTGGTCACTGCATTTTAAAATAATTTCACTGTGGCCCCAAAACGTCTGCAAATGAACCATTTTGACCCCTTTTAAATTTTATTCATCCTTTGCATATTTAAACATGTTTTTGGGCAGATTAATTCTGAATTTTAGGGCAAGATTAGGGTTAAATAATTTTGTTGATTTATTATCTTGTTGGGTTTTAGTAAAAATAAGTAAGGTTTTGGGTTGTGATTTGTTGCCTTGGGCTTTTGATAGAAAGTTTGGTTTATTATGTTTGGTTTGATATGGACTTGAAGGGTTAAAACCGTTCTCGGTTGGGCTTGATGGGTAAAATTAGGGGTTGGCCTGTGCATTTTTCATTGGATTTTTCGCTGGGCTTGGGAGGCTTTGGCCCAAAGAAGAAATAAAAATGGCCTAATGGCCTATTTTGTCAAGAAACCAGAAAATGTTTTTGCCTTTCAATCCCTGAACTTTTGAATATTATACTGTGGTCCTAAAAAATTTAGATTTCTTTCAATTAGGTCCCTAATTTAATTGCATTTTGGTCCCTAGACTTTATTTTTCTTTACTTTTGACTCCTAATTTTTGTAATTATTACAAATTAACCCCAAAAGCTTTCTTAATTTTTGCAATTAGGTCCCTAGTAGTTTTGATTTCTTAAATATAAGTTACTTTTCTTCTTTAATTGTTAATTATACTTCATTTAAGTGTTTTAATTGGTAGATTACATGATTATTTCCATTTCTTTACAATTAAATTGGTGTTTTGATCATTTTGTTGATTTTGAAGTATAAGTAAGGCAAATTTCACCCCCATTTAACCACGACTTCAAGGGAGGTAACCTCTTTTTATTATTTTTAAATTCTTTTATATGCTCCAATGTGTTTTTTATGTGTAATTGCATGTTTTGAGTGCCTTTTCCTTTAATTATTCATTTTTATTCATTTTAAGTTTCATTTATTTTATTTAATTTTTGATAATTATTTGAGAGGCATTAAAATGCCAAATTGTAATAGATAGGTGTTCAAGACATGTATTTAGTTAGCCTATATAATAGATAGGTTTTAACTTTTGCTAAAAATGTATTTAGTTAAATAAATATAATAGTTAAGTTACTATTTTTTAAATTCCCCCTTTAGATTGCAATTAGGTCCCCGAATATAATAGTTAGACTTTTATTTGGGTTTCTTTACTTGTGTACTTGCATGCTTGTGTGCTTATGTGTTTACTCACTTTCATTAGGGTTTTGCATTTAGAAATTATGCTTACGTGTTATGTGCTCTATGTGCATTATGTGTTTATTTGTTTTAATTATGTTTCATATCATTTATTTGATTATAACAAATGCATGCCATCACCACATTAGTCCAACGCTAGTTGTGGCCATTCTTTCCAATTTTTCACTAGTCCATCGCTAGTGAAAATTTGCAGAAATGGGCTAATCCAATGCTAGACCCTTTAGGCCGTCTCGCGATAGAATCACATTTTTTGTGTGACATTCATTGCATTTTATACATGTTTTTCAGTTTTAGGGTCTTTTCTCATCTTGCATAATATTTTCTCTATATATTATCTCCCTTACCCTTATGTGTGCGAAACATGACATATAGACTTGCATTTCATTTAGAAAATTAGAAGTAGGTTAGTTCATTTGTTTGATTAGGTTAGGGAGTCACCTTTCAAATATGAGAAATGAACGAGTGTGATTTCTTAACCTTAGTATGCTCTTATCTCCTCTATAAGAAGGAAAAATTGAGTCCACGAATTTTAGTCCCCCGTACCCGTGTTATGTTGCATCCCTCTTTTAGGTCGCATATACTTATCTAATATTATAATTTTTCTTTTCTTCGAGTCTCACTCTTTGCATATTCGTGACCTCTTCTAAGAATCATTTTGGGCATCACTATTAATGTGATACGCACCAATTAAACTTTGAAGAAATATTTTGATCCTCTCGATATCCTTTAGGTCTAGATTTGCATCCATATAGAAACGCCATACTGTGCTAAGTTTTATAAGTTAAATTAAGAAAATTTTCGACTAGATCTCGCAACTACCCTTGACTAAGTTGAAAGGGTGCCATAGGTTTAATCCTATCAAATCTTTGCCTTCCCTTTCTTCAACTGTGACTCCCGAACTCTTTTTCTGTTATTTTCAAAGATTTGGAGTCGTCTAAAAAGGGTTTTATCTATTTTTTTATTAAAAATACATTTTTTGGTGACTTGATACACCTAAACTCGATACCAAGTGGTGACTCCTTTTTTTTTTTAAAACCCTTTTTAGACTATTATTTTGGATCAAAATCGTCGCACTTTTTAAATCCCATTTTAGGCCCTTTTTCTTTATTTATCCTCTAAAATAAAAAACTCATTTTCCAAATCAAAATTCATTTTTAACACCTAAATACATAGATTATTATTATTTTTCAAAAAAAAATGGGGCGCGACAAATAAATATGGCCAGTTATGTGAGCTATTTGAGCCATTTAAAAGTAGTTAGGGAAGTAAGTGACTAAATCCTTCTCCAAATTGGAGTAGTCTTAGTAGTTTAGCTTTTAACTATAAATAGGTCTCTTCTACTCCATTGTAAGACAACTTTTTTGAGAGATGAATTAATAAAAGTGAGTTGTCTCCTTATAAAGAGTTCCTTGCTGGAACTTGAGTTTCTTCTTAAACTGTATCAAGTATTTAACTTGGATACTTGTGGTGTTCAAGGCAAGATAATCACATCATTTTGTTCTTTCAAGCCAATAACAAATTCACTAGGTTTGTAGAGACGGGTTTTCTTTAGATCTAACAAGATAGTTATTGTTCTATAACCTGGTCAAGATAGATCCTTCTGCTGCCTGATCAAATTGGTTCTTCAAGAGAGATTCTTGTTGGGTCGAGTTCGTATCAGTTAGTATCAGAACTAGTTGAAGGTATCAACGTTATATCCTTGTTTATCCTTGTTTGTGTTTCTTGATTCGTGTTTCATCTTCTAGTTTATAATCTTGTTTAAAAAAAGTAAAAATAAAAAAATAAAAAACAAAAAAAATCAGACAAAATCAAAAGAAATTAAAACCGGAAGATCACATAACTGGCGCTCCATCGCCTCCATGATTTCATGTATTCCAATAGAGTCTTGAACATTATGGATTGGGTTGAAAAGGCTCTCAAGCATCTTGGTACGAGCTAGTGATGGTCCTACTGCTTATATCATTCTTTCTTCCTCCCTCTCTCTCTCCCCCTTCTCATCTTTCTATTTTTTTTCAATAGTAATAAGATTGTCAAGAAAAAAGAGATTAATGTTTTGACTTTTTTTTTGATACTAATAAGGAGAAAAATCACTCTAAATTTTTTATTATTTTTATTATACGAAAAGGAGGGTACTTTTTCTAAAATTTTTTAACATGTTAAGTTGGTTTAATGGTGGAATAAATTATCTAAAAAAACTCTATGAGGGTAAATTGATAATAAGACTAGTTTTATGGGCAAATTGATAATAATTATAAGGGCTAAACATGTTTTTTCACTTTAATTAATAAATTTCATTAAGTTTAACCATTAGTTTTGTGGATAAAGTGACTAAAAGGTAACGTTAAGGGGGAAATTAATAGTGACACCAAACGTTAAGCGAGTAAAGTGATAATAACCCTAGGAGAACTGGCACCGGGGACTAGTTTTCAAGGGGCTCAATCAGCTGGTAATGGTAATTCGGGGTAACAAAAATTAGGTTTTTTTTTTTCAATTTTTTTTAACAAGGTCATCATACATTTACCATCTAAACTTTTGTTTAGTAACTGAATATTTGTGACAGCCCCTCCTTTCCTTAGGGCGTACCCCAAGAGTTAGTGAACTGTCTACCCAATTTTCGCCAGGACTACTGAGTCAAATCTCACGTTTACTCTACTAAACGAGTAATAGAACTTCGATAAAACACTTCAACGGAAAGCGATCAGAACTGCAACTACGTCAGAATCCGGCCAAGATTTGGCCGGATTTTCAGCCGGATTCACTACCGGATTCAAGGCAGAGAGCAACAACAATTTTTTTCAAAATCCCCTGTCAATCCGGCCAAGATCTGGCCGGATATTCAGCCGGATTCCTTGCAGAAAATTCCCGCCAAAATTTTCTTTCCTTGCTCAAATTTAGCACTCGCCTGATTTTCCAACGAATACAAGAAAAGTTGACATAACCCAAAGAAACATGCATTCTCAATTAATATACATAACTGTACCCTTATAGATATACATTGGAGTCTTCAACAAGTTAACTTGAAGTACAAGCCAAAATTCATACTTGATCAAAATACAATTAGGGTTTACAATTACAGAGGAGCTTATACAAAAGAATATCTATAACTAACTCAACTCTTTTCTCCAAAACCACGGTTCCAATATTTTGTCCCCTGTAAGGAAAACAAAGGTAACGGGAATGAGTTTTCGCCCAATGAGGTACCAAAAATCAAGCAGTCAAGAATCACGAAAGTACACTATTAATCAACCATGTATAAGCATCCTAGAAAGAAATGAATGAACACCACAGTTAAACAGAGTGGTTCCAGTAAAAGGATACAGATGGCTCTCAAGTGCCAATCTTCTTTTTTGCCTTACTTGATCCGAACCCGTTGACACTCCATCAACGTTTAAATAAGAAACTTTGACCGTAGACCTCCGTCTACCGTACATACCTCTTGCCGGACCCGAACACCAAGCAGAAACAGTGGTGGTAATACTCGAGTAGACCAAATATCAGGAGGGGGTTTCAGTATTCAGTGAATCAGTAACAGTTCCTCATGGATCGTCAATCTACCTCGACCAAGCCTTTGCTGGCTCGATTCGATTAACTACCCATGAGGTTTGAGCTCAAATTTCACAGTAAAGTCTTTGGATACAAGCCTTTAAACAACATCAAATCATGCACAAGTAACAGATTCAAATTTATACAGTAAACCAGTCAAATAGGCAAGAGAAACGAGTGTGATAATGTACACCCTCGTCTCGTCCAGAATAAACGAAAGTCACAGTCATTCAAGTCACAAATTTAAAGTACAAGTAACTCACAAGTAAATCAGTTAAGCAACAAGTTATGCGAGTGGTATACTCACCAGTTCAAGCAAAAATAACTTCAAAAGTTTCCTCCCGAAGTATGCCCTTGGTCACCAGCACGTCCTAAGAACAACTAAGATAAAATAATTATGACTCCCACATCCAAAACCTAGTAAACGGAATTCACAATTGAGGCTCGACTACGAGTCGTATGCCTATCCAAGTTAACTACTAGTGCAAAAATACGGAAAACGACTTTGGAGTGAAAAGGACACATTCGGACCTTAGGACATGAACAACCAAAAGTCCTCTATTTCAACCAAAATTCAACCCATAAGTAAAGCTTATAGGTTTTCCAAACATCTTGAACAAGTTTATCCGAAAACCAACCCAAACTTGAAGGAAACAAGCGGCCCCAAATATTGGACAGCACCTCCCCTTAATTTCCTTACTTTGCCATCCTAAAATCAACACCAAATCTCATCTCAATCAACCTCAATAGCACCCACAATTCATAAGCTATTAAATACACTTGATTAGGGCCACAACACCCTTCAAATATAGCCAATCAATAGCTCCAAAAACCAACCATAATCAAGCTAAATTTGGAAACCCTAAGCTGAAATTTTTACATACAAGCTGCAATCTTATTTAGGCAAGTCAAACTAGCATATAAAAGTTAGCTAAATCACATGGCAAAGCTACCAAAACTTGGACAACACTTAAGCATCATATATGGGCAGAAAATTACCATAAAAACTGAAAATTTTGCATCACAATTTCAAACCATGAAATTTTCTCATAAAGCTACCAAAAATTGAAACCCGAAACCACTAGTTGGCAAATATTTGAAGTAGAGGAAAGTTTCTTGCCAAAGTTACCTTGTACCTTCAAGAAAGATGGAAGCTTAGTGCTTTTTCTCCAAAAATCTCTCCACTCAAGCCCTTAATCTTCCCTAGTGAACAACTTTTATGGAGTATTTTGCAAAGTTGCTGGTTGAAACTCAAGATTGAAGCAAGAAAGTGAGGTTGAAGATGAACTCTTTATTTGGTTTTTCTTCTCCCTTTGTTCGGCCAAGCAAGAAACAAAATGAAGAAAATTTTGGTAAAATTTTGTTTTAGTAAAGGTAAGAAAGGTTGGGCCAAAGTCCAACTTCCAATGGTTTCATGACACTTGGCTCTCCTAGAGTTTAATCTCATCTCTTTGTCTTCCAAAACTAATCTATCTAGCTAACCTCTAATTATCTCTTAGCACCTTATAAAACAACATCCCTTTCTTACTAGCGGTTGGCCCATTTTGTTACATCCCTTGTAAAACAAAATTGTAGGAATTCCATAATCATAAACAACTCTTACATTCGAGAGTTACAATTCCATTACTTGCGTGGCAAGGGTTCTTGAGCAATCTCGCGATTGTCCTTGATTGTTCATCCAACCTATCTACTTGAGTAACCACCTCAATTGGAGTCGCCGTTCTACCGCCTTCAATCAAGTTGAGTCGTCCCTCTTGATTCTAGGATTCACAAATCCAAACGGTTGGAAATCTCGCTAGATCCTTGGGCGAACGTGCTACGTGTCTCGGAACGTGTTGACTGAGGAGCATATCAGTGAGTGCATACACGTGAGGGAGTGTGTGAGGTAAAATTATCTCTTTTCACTACTACATTCACAGCTATCACTCTACCATGGCTAATGAGGGAGAAGGATGCTCCCAAGCTTTCAAATTCAAACTTTTTGCAGGTGCAATAAGGGAAGAATTCCAGCAGATTTTGGATGAAGCTTTCGAGCCTCTTTATAGACGCTTTGACTGAATGGTGAATAAGGATGTCAAGAGGAGGGGTTCTACACAATTTCATCCCAACGTCCAATCTACCTCTTCAAAGTCAATATTCAAGGAGAAGGGAGGAGGTTCATTTGATAACAAAGCATGCAAATACATTATCTATAGATGAAGGAGTTAGTAGAGTATGGGAGACATATCAACAACTCCTCCAACAAAAACTTGAAAAAGAGCGAGTTGAGTGTGGTGGTAAGAGTGCACTTGAGGTAAAAGTTGAGGAAAGTGTCAAAGAGAGAGAGAATGAATATTTAAAAGAGCTGAGTGTGGAAAATTTCTTGCACGGTTCAGCCATAGTGGAAAAACAAGAGAGAAAGCAAACATCTACTGCAAAATCTAAGGATGTGAAGAGAACTTCTTATTGTACTAACCATCTTAACTTTGCATTGTCTAGCGTCTCTTGTTTTGTGCAGGTTAAGCAAAGTGCAATCACCTTGATTTTAAAATGTTCCATTCCTACATCCTTTAGAGAATTGAAGAGCTTTCATGGAGTTTGTGCTTTAAGTGTGGTATCTCTTTGTTATCAACAAGTGACCAATTTCCCACCTAGAGTTGATTTGTTTGTTGGTGATCCGAATGTAGTTTCAAAGGGAGTATCTACACTTGAGTCTTATTCTATAGTTCCTTATCATTCATCTAGTGATACTTCATTATTTCCTTCTGAATTTTTGGTTTTTAAAGCTGTTTTGTTTGTTTCTTTTAAAGGACTTGTGGTTGTTCAAGTGTTACCAACTTTCAAGAATAAAGTGGTGAAGGGAGTAAAAGCTGTTCAATTTCAAAAATCACCATTACTTCATGAAATTGCCTTCCTTATTGTTCCAAATTCTGGTCCTTTACATGATGAAACTTGTTCATTATTTGCAGATTGTAAAGCTGTCCAGGTACCTCCAATGTTTCCTCAAGAAAAGCCATCGAATCTGAGGCAAACTATAGTACCTATTGCTGCCAGTTTTGAGGACTTATCATCAATTTTAGTTTGTGAATTTTCAAGCATAATTCTGTCTCTTAAAGCTGGTTGTCAATTGTATCTTGTGTCTACTTCGAATTGTGCTAACCCGTGTGCTTCATGTGATGGGGACTTCAAGCCTTTGCTACCGTACATGTGGGGAGATGTGAACACATGTGTTGAGCATTCAAATGTTGTTTTTAACTTCTTGATTCATGCTTCTAAGGAAGTGCAACATGTTGCTTCAGCTTTATACGTGCAAGAAGTACCCTATCACCAACATCTAGTAATGAATTGCGTCACTTTGCACAATCAGATTCGAGATTTTTCTAAACTGATTGGGAGTCATCATGAAGATCCCTATCTAGTCAAGTAGTATTAACCCTACATATACTAATTGTGTGATTTGTTCTATAGGTTTGAATTTGACATGCAACGACCAAGGGTTGATGAGAGAGCTTTGGAGTGCTACATGGAATTTTCACAAGCTTTATACAAGGTGTTTCTTGTCTTGGAGAATGTCCTTGTTCAAGAGTATCATGAGGTTGTCCAAGCGACATGTGACATGGCTGGTGCTCATTCATCTAGTTTCCACTTTTCCCCAAGATTTGAGGACAAATCCTTTTCAAGAGGAGGGGAATGATGCAAACGACTATGATGTTCAGATAGACCCGGTAAAGGCCCCTCAAGGACTCGTGACACGTATACGAGCTAAGAGGTTCAAAGAGTCACTTCAAGCCTTAGTCCATGCCATACAAGCTCAAGAGAAGCCGTGCTCAGGCATTGAGGGAATTGACTTGGAAGATTCTTGCAAGCCCGCAAAGATATTGCTAACAATTGAGGACGCAAGTGACCAAGCTTCGATGGTGGATTGGGCCTACATTAATTAGCTCATGTTGAGCTTAGAGGGCCGGCATTGTGGGCCTTAGTTCCTTTAATGTTTTAGTTAAGTTAGTTAGTTAGGTTAATTTCGGCCAAGAGAAGGAGACCTTGCTGGCCGAATTTCCTTATTGGATTTCCAAGCTTTATTAGGTTTAGTCAAGGCTATAAATAGCCCTAAGTTGATGTTTACATGGAGTTTTACGACATTAATACAAAAATTCCAGAATTTCGTCTTCTATTGAAGCAAATTCCTTTAGCTTGTGAAAGCTAGATTGAACTTCCTAGAGTTGATCCTAGGTTGTTTCCTTGACTTATCAATCAAGCACACACACTTGATTGTGACATCCTCTACTGTTGAATCCGTCCTTGAGTGGTTCAAGTTTGGGTTCGACTCCATCAATTTCGCAACGTGTCCTCTAAGGTCTAAGGTGATACGAAATATGGGCCGCTTATGAGCCATGTTTTGGGCTGCAAGAGATTGAATCTTTTAGTAATAGTTTAGTAGTTTGTTTTCCAGATTTCTATGTTATTTGGTAGGAATAAGTTCGGTCCAAAACCTCATGTTGAGTTGGATCCGATTTATAGAGTTTAGGCTCACTATTACTTAAGTTGGTTAATTAGCTTTTATTGGGTTATGTTGGGCCAGCTTAAAGCCTTCATTGGGCCGATTATAAGCTGTCCATTAGTTAGCCTTAACTGTGATTAGTGAGTCATTAGTTTAATTGTCAAGTCGAATAAGGAAACTTGCATTGTTTCCAACTTAGATTAGGTTTGCTTCTTTGTAAGGCTATATATAGCCAAGCTTATGATAATTTCAGGGGTTAGACAATTATGAATGAAAATTGAGAGTTCTCTCATTGGCTCCTTGTGAGTTTTTCTTGAAGTTCTTAGATTAATCCCCTAGGATCTTCAATTTGACTTATCAATCTAGAATCACACTAGATTGTGGTATCTTCTACCATTATACCAAGGTTCGTTAACCACGTGATTAACGGGTTTGAGGTCATCCGCCTCAAGCTTGGTATCCTCTTGTCGATCCCGAGTCTAATCTCTTACGGGTTTCGTCACAAGGTTGGCGACGTTCGTATCAGGAATGCATCATAACGGGTGCGGGGGCTAATACTCGTGACTTCAATGTTCCCTTTAATAAAGGGAATACGAGCGTGCTAAGGCTAGAAAGCCACACTCGTCCATATCCCATATTCGAGGGGGTTTTTCCTATCTAAACAAGCAAATGATCTACCCTAGTTCTAATTCTTAAATGAAATGCAAGTCTAATGTCATGTATTGCATATGGGGATAAGGGATATATGTATAAGGAGGGATGTCATGCAAAAATAATAAAAGACCCTAAAAAAGTAGAAAATATGCATGAAAATGTAGTGTAGTCATACAACATGATCTAACGCGTGGATGGTCCCTAAGGGTCTAGCGTTGGACTAACCCACATTTATGAGTTCTCACTAGCGTTGGACTAGTGAGAAATCGGAAAAAGAGGCCACAACTAGCGTTGGACTAGTGTGGAGTCGAGAAAGGGGCCACAACTAGCGTTGGACTAGTGTGGTGACATCACACATTAATTATAACTAACTAATTATGTAAAACCTAATAAAAGCATATAAGCACATAATATCACATAAACACATAACACATAAACATGATATCTAGATGCAAGACCCTAAGAAAGCGAGTAACACGTAACACCTAAGCATGCAAAGCACATAAGCCAATAAAGCAAATAAAACCCTAACTATTATATTGGGGGGCCCTAACTACAATCTAAGGGGGGAAAGGAATAAAATAAATAGATAAACACCTAACTATTACATCTTGGCATTAAGTGCCTTTCAAAGAATCGAAATTGAACTAAAATAAATATAGAAAATTGAAACAAATAAAGCAAATAAATAAATGAAATGAAGACATTCAAAAAGGCATGCAATAAACACATAAAGTCACATAGGGGCATATAGGGTCAAGTAAAGTCGAAATAAGGGATAGAGTGTACCTCCCTTGAATTGATACCCCTAATGAAGTGAAATTACTTATTTACCCTCCAAAAAAAACAAAGAAAAGGTCAAAGCATCACTTTAATTAACGAATAATCACATGAAATAGGAATAAGCATGAAATTGAATCAATCAAAGGCATTTAAAGGAAGGCAAACAACCCATGTTTAAGAAATAAAACAAGTAGTGACTTGATTGCAAAAATTAAAGAATTTTGAGGGGTCAATTTATTAATATTACAAATATTTAGGGTGATACTAAGGATCTAAAAGGAAACAAATTAAAATTAAGAACTTCAGGTGAAACATGTTAAGACATATCAAAGGAAAAAGGCATGTCAAGGGGATAAAATTGATTAAATTATTCAATTAGTTGGGCCATATTAGCATTAGATAGAAACTAAGGGGTGTGACTGCAATTCTTGGAAGATTTTCATGTAAACTTCATGCAAATTATTACGAAGAAAGCTTCCGCAACAAAAGCTTTCGGCAGCCAATGAAGCTTTCTGCAATTCTAAGCTACAAAACACAGATTTCGTACTAGACTTCGAACAAAATCCAGCTAAAACCATCGCTCAACACCTCCCAATAACTAAACACTTTGATTAACACAACCCAAATCAATGAACACCAAACCATTAAAGATCAAATGAAGAACCAAAAACCAGCTTTCTGAGTTTCTTAAATGGAACTTCATCATTCAACTAAGAGGCCTATGCGAAGTAACTCAAACGGAGCCAACTGAATCATCAATTGAACTTCGACTACTACAACTTCATCCCATCCTTGTTACCATTACCCGAATGCACTTACCTCTTTCCAGTAGATGCAACCAGATATATAAAAATGCAGCAAAGATACTAGGGAAGGAACTCACAGCAAGTATGCACATGATACACCCATTAGACGACAAACAAAACACCAACTCTGAGCAAATCAAGAAACCTCAGCAACAAAACGACTGAAATGACCATTGCTGCAACAAAGCATAGAGCTCCAATCTGTCAACATTGTTGTAACAAGACAAAGAGCTCAAATCTTGTTGCAGCAACTCTCGGCTACTCGAGTTGTTTGCATAACAACAAAGGAATGGAAAAAGATGACAACGTGCCCTTTTTTTGACAAAACAAAATTCAACACTCTAGCTAGGATTACCAAGGATATCAATGAAGCTAATCCAACTTTAATGAAAGAAAAAGGTTCTCATGACAAGAACCTATCTGGCCGAAAAGAAAACAGCCACGAAGGAACGGATTAAAAGACAAACATGCATGACCAAAATGCCAAAACAAACCCATCTCTCAAAACAGACCTCCCAAACTTCAAACCAAGAAAAAACCAACCAAATCATCAAGACATGATAAACACACGGTGCATGATTCGCGTTCCCTTAGTTAAAAGCTAATGGCTTCTCTAAACGCAAGCTTTAATAACAGATATTGTTTATGGCATTCCATTCAAGTATCGAACAAAAGCAAGCATGTCAATCGAGCCACAACTTCAGCAACCCATCAAAAGAAAAGATTATGATGTGCCCGTACTGCTGCAACAAGCCGAAAGCTTCAAGCTTGTTGCAGCAGCTCCCAGCCCAAAAGAGGACTATGAAGCCTCATTCATTTCATGACGCTTCAATGTCTAAACACCGAGATTCTAACAGAATGAACCATTAATCACTACCACGAGTAAAGAAGTAAACATTGAAACAGAAGTTTTATGTCATTTTTCTTTTCAAAGCTAACATCTTTGCTACTAAACTACAGCCTGGGAACAAAATAAACAACACCCAACAGCTTTGGAACCCTAACATACTTATTATGCAAAATAACAGCAAAAGGCAACAGCTATAAGCTACAACGATAAGGAAAATAGCTACTGCAACTCTTCTTGCCATACTCACGGGCTCAAAGTCAAACAAGATAATACGACAACTTAAACACATAACCATCAGAAAGCACCAAACCAACTCCTGATTCTCATAGAAAAAGGCTAAAAGGAACCCTTACAAGGCTGTTTCGATGGCGTTTTTAGTAGCGATGGAAAAGGGACTCCAGTAGCAGCTCCTCTCCTTCTTTTGGTTTGACCTGAACCCTCCAAGATCTTGTTCAGCCGTGGCTCCCTCCTGCTTGCTTGGCTCTCCTCTTCCTCTTCAAACTCAACCCGTCACCTCATTTTTCTCTTTTGTTTTCTCAGTTTTGTTCTTCACTCCCGTTTTCTTTTTCCTTCTCTTTTTCTCTCATTCCAGCCGCCAACCTTTTTCTATTTTACTCCCTTAGTCGTCATACCCACCATCCTCTCCTAAAACCCTCGATTCTTTTTTTTTTTCACTTATATAGCAGATGGCAACCTCAAAAACCTGATCTCAATGGCTCTCCCTAAACCTCAGTTCACTGCCTTTTCTTTTAGCCATCGGATTGGTTTCATTTCTAGATCCTTCTTGGCATTTGGATGAAAGCCAGGTGGAATGAGGTTAACATAATCCAATGGTGAAGGAAAAACAATGGAAAAAATAGTGGAAAAAGAAAATGGAACCAAGCTGTATCTCTGTACTTCGCGTATCATGTTTCTGATATGCAATTTGTTTGGTCCGTGTGAAGCTCCCGCGCGCGCGAGCTTGCTTCCTCCCCCTTTTTTTTTATTTTTATTTTATAACTGATTTTCATTACTTTCTCTTTTTAGCTCTTTTTTCTTTTGTTTTTCTTTCCAATGATTTTCTTTAAAAATGGAAATAGACCAAAATTTAAACAAATCAACTAAAATGAAATAAAAGTACTAAAATTTTTGTGTTTGATAAAAGAAATAATAAAATGAAATAAAAATTAAAAATGGGTAAAATAAACAAAAATATGAATAAAATGAATAGTAAAATTTTGGTGTCTACAATCCCTTTATGCAAAACTCCACCTAGTCGTCAAAATTTTATCGCACTTACCGCACTAGCGGGTCCCACGCCATAATGCACTATGAACTTAACATAAACCAATTTATTCACGAAAAATGATTTGAAAACTTGACTCATTTATAAAAACATCTAGAAAATTAAGGTAATAAAGTAAAATAATGAAAATGTATGCAAGGAATTCAAATAAATAATAGAAAATAAGGAAAAATTTTCAGGTCTACAGAGGGCTAGGAAATATTGGTGTCTACAGAGGGCTGGGAAATATTGTCTTGTCTTGCACTAAATAGGCTGTTTACATTAGTTCTTGAAGTTCTTGATAAAATTACCTTGTTTCTTGGAATTCTTGACATATATCTTGAAGTAGTGGGTTGGTTCTTGAAAATCTTGACCATATCTTGAACTTGATCAATCTTAACTCTTGTTTCTTGAATTGAGGCTGATCTTGTGCAACACCAAACGAAAATCTTGTTTTTCTTGGAGTGAGATCCGAATTCAAAAAGAAAGAATTCTGGTTGTGTTACAAAAAAAAAAAGAAAGGAAAGAAACCAGAATCGGATCAAGAAAAAGGAAACCCACTTGAGTTGGGAAACCAAGTTGACTTGGGCTTCCTAAAACCAATCCTAAATACACTCAACTGCCCAAGTCGGATTACCCTCCTTTTGCCGTGAGGAATCTGGAAAAACAAACGCCCAACAACCCCAAAATCACCCAAGAAACTTTGCTTACAACTTCCAAAAAGAAATCAGCCAAGTGCAAGGTTGGGTAGAGTCACTCTAGGATCCAAAATTTCAGCCATCTTGATTCTTGTTTAGTCGAACTTAACATTCTGTCCAGCCTTATACATTAGTGTTTTGAGTCCTTTTCAGATTGTGTTCGTGCTTAGAAGTGTCCATAAGGAGTCCAAATCAGTCTAGGACTTCAATTAGTTGTTAGCTTCCAAATCGAGTCACTGTCTAAGTTAAACTCCTCCAATTCGTGGGCTATCTTTTGCGGACTAAATCTGGTAAATTGCATCGAGTTTTCACTGCATTTTTTGAGTCACTTGACGGTCCAATTGACACTACAAAACCCAGCAATTATATGCCATATCTTTGGGAAAACTTGAGTGAAGTTTGGTTGGATTTCTTGGAGGAAATTCTGATTTCTTCAAAGGAAGCAATCAAGTGAATTGAGAAGTGATTAGTGAGAGCATTAAAGTGTTTAAAACACTTGAGCGATACACGAGAGTGAGAGAAACACGTAAGGGAGTGAGTGAGGTTATTTTTTTCCTACTAACCTTTTCTTGTAGGTACACATGAGCATGGACGAAAGTGAACACATTCAAATGGCCGACCCTACACTTAAATTGAATGCCATGTTGAATGAGTTCTACAAAAAAATCAACCTCTCCATCGAATCCTTGCATGAGCGAGTTGATAAACTTGAACATGTGCAAAGCTCCGTGAAGCAAGGCTGAGCGAAGACTTCCACCAAGGGATCCGAAGGGAGCTCAAATGAAGATGAACTTGAGGACGACTCTGATCTTGATGAATATAACGGACGGAACAAAGGGGGGAGAAGGAGACACAAGCGAAGTGACGATCCAATTCTGGGCATTAAACTTAAGATTCCTTCATTCCAAGGAAAATCCGACCCCAAAATCTACTTGGAGTGGGAGAGGAAGATCGAGATGATCTTCGAATGCAACCACCATACTGAAAGCCAAGGTGAAACTGGCAGCCATTGAGTTCACCGACTACGCGGCCATATGGTGGGATCAACTACGCACTAGTCAGAGGAGGAATCACGAGTGCCCTGTACGAACTTGGGATGAGCTAAAAAGATTAATGAGGAAACGTTTTGTACCAGCTGACTACCATCGAGACTTGCACAACAAGTTGCAAACTCTCACACAAGGTAATCTATCAGTTGAAGAATATTACAAAGAGATAGAAATGGCCATGATGCGAGCCGATGTTCGTGAAGACCTAGAAGCAACCATGGCTCGATTTCTAAGGGGTTTGAGAACCGACATTGCTGACATAGTGGAGCTATATCACTACCTTGACTTGAATGAGTTGCTAGACAAAGCCATCAAGGTAGAAAGGAGGCTCAAGAGGAGGGGTACAACTCGCCAAAACTCCAACTTCCAATCTGAAAATTGGAGAAATTCATCCATAAAGAGAGAAGACAGCCCCTTGATTGCACAACACTCATCAAACCCGAATGGAGTTTCTAAGAGGCCGAATGCTCCACCTTCCAAGCCGACTTCAAGGGAAAGGTTTAAGCCCAATCAAGAGGCCTCTAAACTAAGGAGCCGTGACACTAAATGTTTTAAGTGTCAAGGATTTGGACATATTGCCTCCCAATGTCCAAACCAACGAGCCACGCTTATGCTACCCAATGGGGAAATCTTAATGGATGAAGAAGGTGAATATGAGGAGATGCCTTCGTTGGATGAAGAAGAGGACGAAATTGAGCAGATACCAATCAATGACAAGGTTGGTCTAGTTCAACGAGAGAACATCTTCTACTCAAGGTGCCATGAAAACAACAAGGTGTGCAGCCTAGTCATTGACCCAGGGAGTTGCACTAATGTTGCAAGTGCATTACTGGTGGAACGACTCAACTTGCCAACAAGTGAACACCCTCGACCCTACAAGCTCCAATGGCTAAACAATAGCGGCGAGGTACATATTTCTAAACAAGTCTTAGTTACTTTCCGCATTGGTCGCTATGAAGATGATGTCGTATGTGATGTAGTACATATGCAAGCTGCACATCTCCTCTTAGGTCGTCCTTGGCAATTTGATAGGAGAGTTACTTTTGATGGTTTCTTGAATAAATACTCCTTTTTGCATAATGGTAAAAAGATCACACTTGCACCTCTTACACCACAACAAGTGCATGAGGACCAAGTTAGCTTACAAAGGGAGTATGAAATGCATGCCACTAATCAAAGACAAACCTCAAAGGGGAAAAAGGGAGAGGTGGCCGAAACCCACCTAAAGGATCAAAGGGGGTCTAGTCCACCCATTGAGCTAGGGAAAGAAAGAAAAAATAGCATGCTAGCTAGGGTTAAAGATGTGAGAAAAGCTTTACATTCTAACCAGATCTTACTTATATTGATTTGTAAAGAAACTTTACTCACTAATGAACTTGATACCTCTCTACCTAGTATTGTTACTAAGCTCTTGCAGGAGTATCATGATGTGTTTCCTGACGATATACCTAATGGATTGCCACCTTTAAGGGGGATTGAACATCAAATTGATTTCATCCCTGGGGCTTCTTTACCAAATAAGGCACCATATAGGACTAATTCTGAGGAAACTAAGGAACAACAAAGGCAAGTAGAGGAGCTACTTGGCAAATGATGGATTTGTGAGAGTCTAAGTCCTTGTGCTGTACCCGTTCTACTCGTGCCTACGAAGGATGGAGGATGGAGGATGTGCACTGACTGTCGAGCCATTAACGCCATAACGGTAAAGTATCGCCATCCCATACCTCGTTTAGATGACATGCTTGATGAATTGCATGGTGCTATTATTTTACAAAATTGACCTGAAAAGTGGCTACCACCAAATTCGTATGAAAGATGGGGATGAATGGAAAACAGCTTTTAAAACTAAACATGGACTATATGAGTGGTTGGTCATGCCTTTTGGTTTAACTAACGCACCTAGCATTTTATGAAATTAATAAACCATGTTTTACGCCCCTTCATTGGTAAATTCGTTGTAGTGTATTTTGATGACATCTTAATTTATAGCAAGAGTTTAGAAGAGCATGCAATGCATTTACAAGCTGTCTTGGATGTATTTAGAAAGGAAAGACTCTACACCAACCTTAAGAAGTGCACCTTTTGCACTAATCAACTTGTTTTTCTAGGATATGTTATAAGTGAACAGGGTGTACAAGTTGATCAAGCAAAGGTAAAGGCTATAAATGAATGGCCAACACCTACCAATGTAAGTGAGGTGAGGAGTTTTCATGGCTTGGCAAGCTTCTACAGACACTTTGTCAAGGACTTTAGCACCATAGCCGCACCACTTACATATAGTCAAGAAGAACGCGCCATTTCATTGGGGAGAAGAACAAGCTAAGTCCTTCCAATTACTTAACTACAAGCTCGCACATGCACCTGTTCTAAGTTTACCTAACTTTGACAAAGCTTTTGAAATAGAAAGTGATGTTCTGGTATAGGTATTGGGGCTGTTCTACTCCAAGAAGGTCATCCGATTACCTACTTTAGCGAAAAAGCTAAATGGAGCCTCCTTGAACTACTCAACTTATGACAAGGAGCTAATGGCTTTAGTTCGAGCGCTCCAAACTTGGCAACACTACCTTCGACCTCAAGAGTTCGTTCTACATACTGATCATGAATCGCTCAGGCACATCAAGTCACAAACCAAATTGAGCAAACGACATGCAAGAGAAATAGCTTTCATCGATACTTTTGCATTTGTGATCAAGTATAAAACGGGTAAATCTAATGTAGTAGCTGATGCAGTTTCTAGACGATACACACTTCTCACTACATTAGATGCTAAGTTGCTAGGTTTTGAATTTCTTAAAGATCTTTATGCAACTGACCCAGACTTTGGTGAGATTTTTACTTCCTTGCCACGACACCCTCGTGAGCATTACTTCTTGTCACAAGGGTTCTTATACTACAAAGACAGGCTATGCATTCCAATGAGCTCTATGTGACCCTTATTGGTTCGTGAGGCACATGGTGGAGGCCTTATGGAGCACTTCGGCATTACTAAAACACTGGCTGTCCTCCAAGAGCACTTCTTTTGGCCACGAATGAAGAGGGATGTCGAAAGACATATACAAAGGTGTGTCACTTGTCACCATACAAAAATCAAAGGTAAATCCTCATGGTCTCTACACTCCTTTACCCATTCTCCATGCACCTTGGGTTGACTTGTCTATGGATTTCGTGCTTAGACTACCTAGGACTAGAAAGGGTCATGACTCAAGCTATGTTGTAGTTGATCGTTTCTCTAAAATGGCACATTTTATCCCTTGTCATAAAACCGATGATGCCAAATATGTGGCTAACTTATTCTTTAAGGAAATAGTACGTTTGCATGGCATGTCTCGCATCATTGTTTCGGATAGAGATGTAAAATTCCTTAGCTACTTTTGAAAAACTCTGTGGTGCAAACTAGGCACTAAACTGCTTTTCTCTACTTCTAGTCATCCACAAACTGATGGACAAACTGAAGTAGTTAATAGGACCTTGTCTACATTGTTGCGAGTTATAACAAAAAGAACATTAAAACTTGGGAAGATTGCATGCCTTATGTTGAATTCGCTTATAATCGCACTGTGCACACTGCTACACAATATTCCCCTTTTAAAATTGTTTATGGCTTTAACCCTCGCACTCCACTGGACTTATCTCCTTTACCTGATCATGAGAGAGTTAACTTGGATGGTAAGGTTCGGGGGATTTTGTGCGAGATTTACATGCTAAGGTTCGAGCTAATATCGAGAAGCAAACCCTCCAATATGTCGAAAATGCAAACAAAGGATGTCGCAAACTGGTATTCGAACCAGGTGACTGCGTTTGGATACACATGCGAAAGGAGCGCTTTCCACTCCAAAGGCGCAACAAACTCCTTCCAAGGGGTGATGGTCCCTTCCAAGTAATGGAGCGAATCAACGATAATGCCTACAAGCTTGACCTCCCAGGGTGAGTATGGGGTATATGATACATTCAATGTTGCTGACTTAAGCCCTTTTATGCAGACGATGAGTTTGATTTGGGGACAAATCGCCTTCAAAAGGAGGGGATTGATGACGGAGCACAAAGGACTAATGGCGGTCAAGAGCAAGTTATACAGTGCCAAGTGGTCAACCCGCGACTTAACGAATTAGCGAACCAAATTATAGGTAGTAGAACGCCACAACCAAGGAAATACTTGATTGATAAGTTCGGTATGAATAACTTGAGAAAGATTCTCAAATATTCAAAGGAGCTCTCTTGGAAAGAGAAAAGTGAATAACTCACAAATTTTATTGATCGAAAAACTGATTTTGAAGGTCCCTTGCCTCGGCTATATATAGCCATATACTCGATAACCTAAAGTGAATTGGATTTACTTAAACTAGAAATCCTAAGTAAAGCCGATTTTACTAAGTAAAAATACTTTCTAGTGTTTGACCAAGATAAAGGTGTTTTTGGCCGACTTTATTAACTAAAATAAATAACTAAAATAGCAACTAAAATGACAAATAAGCCCTTGGCTTTGACTAAGGTAACAAGCAAGACTAATCTTCACTTGACTCTTCAACTTGGGAGCAAGGTATATATTGTTGAATCTTCATTCTCCAAGCCTTCAATGACCTTCAAATCATCCCCAACTCTCTCTTGGATTGTGCATACAAGAGCTTGAAGGGATTCACGCATTTTCTTGGCACGAGCTCTTGTGATCGGACCACTTGGTACTTATAACTTGCTCTTGACCGCCATTAGTCCTTTGTGCTCCGTCATCAATTGATCAATAGGGTGCGGTCCAGACGGAACGCGCGCGGTCGTGGCAGATTTCGGCCGGCCATGGCCTAGTTGGGAAGGCCGAAGGTAAACTTGGTTGGAAATGAGTGGACACATGGTTGATGATGTTTTCCTAGCCTGAGTATGGGTTTGGGAAAGTTTTAGAGGCAGCAGATGTCTCTAAGTTAGTGGGTGAAAAATGGGTGCCTCTACTAATGGTTCTATGTTTTCATCTAGGACTATTATATAGGGGGGATAACTGTGACTAAGCCAAGTCAAGGTCAAGGGCTGGGGGCCAAGGACACGGAAGGACTAAGGCTTTGTGGGTTATTTCGGGTGGTTCCAAGTGCTAGGAACCACGGTGCCTAAGTTGCTAAGTGTTGGGGCAATTGGGCACGGAACGTTGCCGATGGCGGGAAGCTGGGGGAGCGGAAGTGATATGCTCCTCGATCAACACGTTTCGAGACACGTAGCACGTTTGCCCAAGGATCTAGCGAGATTGTCCAACGCTTGGATTGCGGAACCGAAAACCAAAATGGACGACACGAATTGATTGAAGGTGGTAGAACGATGACTCCAACCGAGGTGTTTACTCAAGTGGATAGGTCGGTAGAACAATCAAGGACAAGCGCGAGATTGCTCAAGAACCCTTGCCAAAGACAAGTAACGGATCGAATGCTCTCTACAATTGAAGAGAAACAAATCAGAATTTTATTATCAAAATTGCGTAACCCTTTAATCGTACAAAGTGATCCTTTATATAGGCTAAGGACTAACTGAAAACCTAAGGGAAATAGCGAGGGAAGGTTCGGCCACTCCTTGGACAAGGTGGGCCGACCTATGACTCAATTCAATAATCTAATCCACTCTAAACAATTGAAACCTAGCACTAAGGCCTAAGGCCTAGTCGGCCATCCCACTTGGAGGCCCACTTGATTCTTCATGGGCTTGGATCATCGTGTAGATAACTTGATTATCCCCTTCCAAGCCTTCAATGTCCCTATGGACCCCTTGTTGGTCTTGGACATTCGCACAAGGGCTTGGAGTGACTCCTTGAAGCACTTGGCCCGTGCACATGTGACCAGGCCCAATGGGACTCGAACTGGGTCATTACTTGGGCTAAGGTCCGCGCACATATCAGTCCCCTCCACTTGAGAAGGATTTGTCCTCAAATCTGGATCATCTTCCTCAAGGAACAAACTCAAGTCTGCGACATTGAAGGTCGCGCTAACATTGTACTCTCCAGGGAGCTCCAATTTGTAGGCGTTGTCATTGACTCGTTAGAGCACTCGAAAGGGTCCATCTTCTCTTGGGGACAGCTTGCTTTGGCGTTGCTTAGGAAATTGCTCCTTTCTTAAGTGCAGCCAGACCCAATCTCCAGGTTCGAAAATCATCTTATGACGATGCTTGTTAGCTTGCTGGATGTATTGCTGAGTACGCCTCTCGATGTTTGGCTCGAACAGCTTCATGTAACCTGCGCACAAATTTCGCTTTCGTTTTCCCATCTAAGCTTGTGTGCTCAGAGGAAGGTAAGGGTGCCAAATCAGGGGGGTTAGGGGTTAAAACCATAAACAATCTCAAATGGTGAGTAGTGTGTTGCACTATGAACAGTTCGATTATAAGCAAATTCAACATGTGGCAAACACTCTTCCCAAGATTTAAGATTCTTTTTAATCAAAGCCCTGAGTAATGTACCAAGTGTGCGATTGACAACCTCAGTTTGTCCATCGCTTTGTGGATGACTTGTGGTGGAAAACAACAATCTAGTGCCAAACTTAGACCACAAAGTCTTCCAAAAATAACTCAAAAACTTCACATCTCTATCGCTAACAATGGTCTGAGACATACCATGCAAACGAACAATTTCTTTAAAGAACAAGTTAGCAATATGAGATGCATCATCAATTTTGTGACAAGGGATGAAATGAGCCATCTTAGAGAATCTATCAACTACGACATAGATGGAATCATTACCCCTTGGCGACCTAGGTAGTTCCAAAACAAAGTCCATAGACAAGTCTACCTAAGGATAATGTGGAATAGGTAATGGGGTATACAAGCCATATGGATTAGTTTTAGACTTGGCTTTGTGGCAAGTGGCACATCTACCAACCATGCGTTCAACATCCCTACGCATATGAGGCCAGTAAAAATGCTCTTGCAACATTGCTAAAGTCTTAACAATGTCAAAATGTCCCATGAGACCACACTATGTGCCTCTCGAATCAAAAGATCACAAATGGAGGAATTAGGCACGCACAACTTATCCACATAAAACAGGAACTGATGTGTGCACGGACCTTAGCCCAAGTAATGACCCAATTCGAGTTCCATTGGGCCCAGTCACATGTGCACTGGCCAAGCGCTTCAAGGAGTCACTCCAAGCCCTTGTGCGAAATGTTCAAGACTAACAAGGAGTCCATAGAGACATTGAAGGTTTGGAAGGGGCTAATCAAGTTGTCTACACGATGATCCAAGCCCATGAAGAATCAAGTGGGCCTCCAAGTGGGATGGCCGACTAGGCCTTAGGCCTTAGTGCTAGGTTTTAATTGTGTAGAGTTGGATTAGTTTGTTGCATTAAGTCATGGGTCGGCCCACCTTGTCCAAGGAGTGGCTGAACTCCCCTTCCCTATTTCCCTTAGGTTTTCATTAGTCTCTTAGCCTATATAAAGGCACACTTTGTACGGTTCAAGGGTTACGCAATTTTGATAATAAAATTCTGGTTTGTTTCTCTTCAATTGTTGAGAGCAATTCGTTCCTTTACTTGCTTTTTGATACGAACGGCACCAATTTTGTGATGCAACCCGTACAGACAGGAAAGGATCTAGAAGGTGAGGACTCACGTTGATGACAAACGAACGCAGCGGATCACCTAAACCCGTTGATCACGTGGTCAACGAACCTCGGTATTTTGTAGAGGACGCCACAATCTAGCGCGGTTCTAGATTGATAAGTCGATTGAATACCTAAGATATGAATCTAAGATATTCAAGGTGCTTCAATGAAGCTTTTTGAGAGACTCTCAAGTGTATTTTTATTAATTCCTCAAAAACTCCATGTAAACAATGACATTAGGCTATTTGTAGCCGTGACTAAGACCTAACAAAATTTACTTGGGCCGACACTAGTCCCATAACATAGACAGCGGAGGGACTAACTCAGTAACCAACTAAAATGCTGTTGGACCTAAGGCCCACATGGCCTAGCCCGTTGACCCAATGACTAACAACGACTAAGGCCCAAACCACTAACTAGTTGGACCTCTTTATTACACCCTATCAACTACTAATGGGCCATGGACCCCTTAGCCGAATCATGGGCTTCTAATCTTCAGTGATGGCCGAAACTAGGACAACAAGCCTAGCTTCATTGAGGCCCTCGATGGCCTTTGGCTCTCCACTTGACTCTCGAGCCGCACGAACCAATGTTTGTAATGTCTCATTCAATCTCTTCGCACGAGCTCGTGTCATGGGTCCCAATGGCACCTTTACTTGCTCCACTTGGATAGCTCTCTCGACCTCCTCATCACTTTTGGCAAGGGTTCTTGAGCAATCTTGTGCTTGTCCTTGATTGTTCCACCGGCCTATCCACTTGAGTAATCACCTCGATTGGAGTCGTCGTTCTACCTTCTTCAATCAAGTCGTGTCGTCCGTCTTGGTTTTAGATTCCGCAATCCAAGCGTTGGACAACCTCGCTAGATCCTTGGGCAAACGTGCTACGTGTCTCGAAACGAGTTGATCGAAGAGCGTATCAGTTGGCTTCAGAGCTTAGGTGGAGGTATCTTTCGTTATATCCTTATTTTTCTTAGTTGTGTCGTTAGGGTTTGTAGTATTTCCGCTGCAATTATTCCAAAAGGAAAAAAATTCTGTCCGCATCTTTGTTCTTCCTTGTCGGGTCAATTCTTGAGTTGTTGCTTGCGTTGAGTCTTATCTCTAATCTGTCCGACATTGTGGTGTCTTGTTGTCCCAAAATTCTGTCCGTTAGTTGGTCATTAGTGACGCATAGTAATCTGTCCAAGTCGTGTTGCTTTGTCGAAAGGAAAAAAAAAATTCTGTTCATGAACGTTTTTTTTCCTTGTAGCACCAATTCTGCCCGTAGCTTTGCTCGTTGTTTGGTGTCAACTCTGTTGTGGTTTGTGTACCCTTGGAACGTGCAAAACAATTCTGGTTGAGTCCCAAATTTGTCTTGACCGTTAGTCATCACTTGAGCAACAAGAAAACAAGTGGGGCGCGGCTAGGGTTTCTTGTGCGCTAGTTTTCTTTGCGCAAATCTGTCCAAGCTTTCCTTTGAGTTGTTCAAGTTGCTTGCTTAATTTCCAAACTGACTTTTTGGATTAAACTTGTTGGTATTGGGAATCTTGAAGAGGACCTACAAGATTTTAGGGTTTCTTGAAGTTCTTGATGACTAGCTTGAAGTTCTTGAAATTCTTGAAAGTATCTTGCTAGTTCTTGAAGGATTGTGGTTGTGCATTGGTACGAATTGAGGGGTTGACCGAATCTGGAATTGTTCCATTCGGCCAGGTGAAGTTTGTGTTTGTTTGAGTAAAAAAAAACAGAAACGAAAAAGAAAAGAAAGAGAGAAACTCGGGTGGCAAGATAGACAAGAAGGGAACCGCACTTTTATTGCACAAATCAGTTTCATTACATCTTGTTCCCAAACCCAAAACAGAAAATTACACAAAAAAAAAGGATTCAAAAGTTTTGATCCACCACTTCTTGGAGTTCTTGAATTTCTTGTTCCTTGGGAACTTGTTTCACCTTGCGAGTGAACATCTTTTTGTACTCCCTTGCGGTGGTGAAGGGTTTCCTTGGTTTTGGGGTGAATTTCTTGGGAGCTTAGGGTTGTTTGCAACTTCTTGTTGAGCATCCATTGTTGTGCACCAAGAACCGAAACTGCCTTGACGAAGCAAGAGGGAGAACCGAGGCTGCCTTGCTTGATCCGAATTGGTCTTGTGTTTGTGTGTGAGTTGGATTGCGTGGTGTAGCTTTATAAGCTTGCTGCCAACCGACTTTAGTAAGGGATTGTGAGCAAGGAGACCGAATCTGATTTGTAATCCTTCTTGGAAAGGAATTTGAAAGTTACTTCAAGTGTTCAAGAAAAGGTTTTCTAAAAGTGATGTGTGCACGGACCTTAGCCCAAGTAATGACCTAGTTCGAGTGCCATTGGGCTCGGTCACACGTGCACGGGCCAAGCGTTTCAAGGAGTCACTCCAAACCCTAGTGCGAAGTGTGCAAGACCAACAAGGAGTCCATAGAGACATTGAAGGCTTGGAAGTGGATAATCAAGTGATCTATATGATGATCCAAGCCCATGAAGAATCAAGTGGGCCTCCTAGTAGGTTGGCCGACTAGGCCTTAGACCTTAGTACTAGATTTTTACTTGTTTAGAGTTGGATTAGTTGGTCGCAAAGAGTCATGGGCCGGCTCATCTTGCCTTATAGTGGCCGAATCCCCTTCCCCTTTTTCTTAGGGTTTTATTAGCCCCTACCCTATATAAAGGCTCACTTTGTACGGTTTAAGGGTACACAATTTTGATAATAAACACTTAGTTTGTTTTCTCTTCCATTAAGAGATTCGAATCCTTTACTTGCTTTGGCAAGGGTTTTTGAGCAATCTTGTGCTTGTCCTTGATTGTTCCATCGACCTATCCACTTGAGTAATCACCTCGATTGGAGTCGTCGTTCTACCATCTTTAGTCAATTCGTGTCGTCCGTATTGATTCTAGGTTTCGCAATCCAAGCGTTGGACAACCTCGCTAAATCCTTGGGCAAACGTGCTACGTGTCTCGAAACGCGTTGATCGAGGACCGTATCAGTTGGTATCAGAGTTAGTCGACAACCACCAGGTTATATCCTTCTTTTCTTTTGTGTCGAATCATATAGTCTTGTCTTTTCAAATCTGTTTTCGTGTATCTTAAAAAAAAACACTGTTCATCATACTGTTCATCGTTACTATTCATCGCCGCAGTTACTGTTCATACGAAAAATTTTCCAGTCGCTAGGTTCCTTTTTCGTTTTATCCTTTACTGTCCGCATTGTGTCTTCTTGTTACCACTGTGATCCGTATCTATAATTGAGTCCTTTTGTCGTATATTTGAGTCTTGAAGTCGGTAGAGTAAAAAAAAAAAAACAAACTAAGTGTTTATTATCAAAATTGCGTACCCTTAAACCGTACAAAGTGAGCCTTTATATAGGCTAGGGGCTAATAAAACCTTAAGGAAAAGGGGAAGGGGATTCGGCCACTATAAGGCAAGATGGGCTGGCCCATGACTCTTTGCGACCAACTAATCCAACTCTAAACAAGTAAAAACCTAGTACTAAGGTCTAAGGCCTAGTCGGCCAACCTACTAGGAGGCCCACTTGATTCTTCATGGGCTTGGACCATCATATAGATCACTTGATTATCCACTTCCAAGCCTTCAATGTCTCTATGGACTCCTTGTTGGTCTTGCACACTTCGCACTAGGGTTTGGAGTGACTCCTTGAAGCGCTTGGCCCGTGCACGTGTGATCGGGCCCAATGGCACTCGAACTGGGTCATTACTTGGGCTAAGGTCCGTGCACACATCAAAAAGATTTCCAAAACTAACTTGTTTTCCAAAATCTATTAGGAAACTAAGTAGATAACTTGGATAACTCTTTTATTTCTACTTGGACACACTCCTACATTTTAGGAACTAGGGTTTTACTTGATTCCTTGTTCACACTAGCGCATTTTCCAATTTATGTCCGCCACTTGGAAGCTCCCAAAACCGTGCCTTTGTGTCCTATTTTGCACTCCATTTGTGTCTTAACTCTTGGTTATTCTTGTGGAAAAAGTTGGTCACATTCATTGGACTTGAGCAACATTTCTCAACTACCTAATCCAACAGGTAAAGGTATTTGGTGAGATCATTAGAGTGCTTTGAGTGACAAATACGAGAGTGAGTGAAACACTAAGGGAATGAAGTAAGGTTATATTTGTTCTATTTTCTTGTTCACTAACCTTTGCAGGACTAAGAGGGTGACATGGAGCAAGCTCAACCAACCAATGACTACTCATTGATGTTCACCGCCATGAAAAACGAGCTCAGACAAATTAGTGAGGAACAAATGGAGGAATTGCATACTCGTTTTGATGAGCTATCCAAGAGTCTTACGAGGGACTCCCGCTCCGGATCTCACAACCGGAGTAACCATGGCACCAAAGGGGCACACAGTGAAGATCACTTGACTAGTGAGGATGAGGAAAGGGCCGAGAGGCCAAGGAGGGATACACCCAAGAACGAGATCAAAGGGCTTAAGATCCAAATCCCTACATTCCAAGGCAAAAGCGACCCTGAGACTTACTTGGAATGGGAAGGCCGCATAGAGATGGTCTTCGACTGCTATGATTATAGCGAGGAACAAAAGGTTAAGATAGCCACTGTTGAGTTCACCGACTACGCACTAGTCTGGTGGGACCAAGTAAGGACTCATTGAAGGAGAATGGGAGAACCACGAGTCCGGACTTGGCGAGAACTCAAGGCATTGATGCGCAAGAGGTTCGTTCCTAGCTATTACAACCGCAATCTCCACTCCAAGCTTCAAACCCTCACTTAGGGCAACATGAGTGTGGAAGACTACTACAAGGAGATTGAAATGGCCATGATGAGGGCAAATATTCAAGAAGATAGTGAGGCAACAATGGCAAGGTTTCTTAGAGGTCTCAACCTTGACCTACAAGAAGCCTTGGAGCTCCAACATTACTTGGACATGCATGATCTTCTTGAACTAGCTATCAAGACCGAGAGGGGAAGGAAATTGAGGCGAGGAGGCCGCACCTTCCAGACTTCCAACTCGACTTCATGGAGGGGAAACCAACCACGGAGAACAGCCCACGAAGCTGGAAATTCGGCTACACCAATTTCTTCTAGCCGAATTCAAGGTAATACTCCTAACCGAAATTCCCATTTTACCCCTAACAAAGCCGTCGATGCATCCAGGTCCTCTTCTAAGGCACCTCATGAGACTCCTAAGACTAGGAGTAGAGATATCAAGTGCTTCAAGTGTCAAGGGTTTGGACATATCCAGTCCCAATGTCCAAACCAAAGGATCATGTTAGTCACTCACAATGGAGAGATCGTGTCCGATGACGACGATTGTGAGGACATGCCTGGATTGCTCAAGGGCGATTGCTTGGAGGATGATTCGGCTGAGGAAGAATGTTCTCCTACTCAAGGGGAAATCGGTTGTTTGGTGGCACGACGAGTGCTAACCGCTCGAGTCAAGGAGGACGAGCAATTGCAAAGGGAAAACTTATTTTACACTCGTTGTAAAGTAAGTGATAAGGTGTGTAGCCTCATCATTGATGGTGGAAGCTACACCAATGTGTCAAGTTTACTCATGGTTGAGAGTTTAGGCCTTCCTACAACTAGACATCCACACCCATACCGCCTCCAATGGCTAAGTGAAGAAGGAGAGATACGTGTCTACAAACAGGTACGTGTTCCTTTTTCAATTGGCACCTATATTGATGAAATTGTGTGTGATGTAATCCCCATGCATGCTACACATGTCATCTTAGGAAGACCTTGGCAATTTGACAAACATGTCACATTTGATGGGAGGGCAAATAAGTACACTCTTTTGCACAATGGTAAACGCATGGTCCTAACACCACTCACACCTGCATAAGTATATGAGGACCAACTTAAATTGCAAAGGGAGTGTGAATTAGACCGCCAAAAGAGGAAACACAAGGATGCCGACCCTGGCAAATGCTCCATTTCCACAAGTGAGCAATCGACCAAGGGTCAAGTGAGCACACCTAGTGTACCCCATGATCATGCACTGACTAAACCAAACACTAGGAAGCAAAACATGATAATTAAGGTTAAGGATGTGCGGAAACTTGTAAATGCTGACCAGCCTGTATTACTCATGATTTGTAAACATGTGCTACTAAATGTTGATGAGCTCGATAAGGCATTGCCTTCGAGTGTTGTTGCTCTCTTGCAGGAATTCGAGGACGTATTTCCTGATGAGGTCCCTGATGGATTACCACCCATTAGAGGGATCGAGCACCAAATAGACTTGATTCCTGGAGCACCACTACCCAACAAACCCGCGTACCGCATGGGTCCTGAAGAGACAAAGGAGTTTCAAAGGCAAGTTGATGGCTTACTAGATAAGGGTTGGGTAAAGGAGAGCCTCAGTCCTTGCGCTGTGCCTGTGATACTTGTCCCCAAAAAGGATGGTACTCGGCGCATGTGCACTGACTGTAGAGCCGTTAATGCTATTACTGTTAAATATCGTCATCCCATTCCTAGGCTAGATGATATGCTTGATGAACTTGATGGTGCTATTATCTTCACCAAAATTGATTTAAGGAGTGACTATCATCAAATTAGGATGAAAGAAGGCGATGAGTGGAAAACGGCTTTCAAAACCAAACAGGGTCTATATGAGTGGCTAGTCATGCCCTTTGAGTTGACTAACGCCGCTAGTACATTCATGAGACTAATGAACCATGTTTTACGACACTTCATTGGGAAGTTTGTGGTTGTTTATTTTGATGATATTCTGATATATAGTCGCAATGAGTATGAGCACATGGAGCATGCCAGGTTAGTTCTTAATACACTTCGAGAGGCACGTCTATACGCTAACCTTAAGAAGTGTACCTTTTGTACTAATGAACTTGTGTTTTTAGGCTATGTTGTGAGTTCATAGGGTATCAAAGTAGACGAATCCAAGATCGAGGCCATCAAGCAATGGCCCACTCCAACATCCGTCCCTGAGATGTGCAGTTTCCATGGATTGGCGGGCTTCTACCGGCGATTTGTCAAAAACTTCAGCACCATTGCTGCCCCATTGACCGCGGTGACAAAGAAAAATGAAAAATTCCATTGGGGAGAAGCCCAAGAACAAGCATTCCTTATCTTCAAGGACAAACTCACACATGCACCCGTTTTAGCATTACCTAATTTTAACAAGACCTTTGAAATTGAATGTGATGCTTCTGGTGTAGGTATTGGAGCTGTTCTTTTGCAAGACAAGAGACCTTGTGCCTTTGATGTGTGCATGGACCTTAGCCCAAGTAATGACCCCGTTCGAGTTCCATTGGGCCCAGTCACACGTGCTGATGAGGAGGTCGAGAGAGCTATCCAAGTGGAGCAAGTAAAGGTGCCACTGGGACCTATGACACGAGCTCGCGCGAAGAGATTGAATGAGAAGTTACAAACATTGGTTCGTGCGGCTCGAGAGTCAAGTGGAGAGCCAAAGGCCATCGAGAGCCTCAATGAAGCTAGGCTTGTTGTCCTCGTTTCGGCCATCACTGAAGATTAGAAGCCCATGATTCGGCTAAGGGGTCCATGGCCCATCATTAGTTTAGTAGAGTGTAACAAAGAGGTCCAACTAGCTTGTGGTTTGGACCTTAGTCGTTGTTAGTCCTTGGGTCAATGTGCTAGGCCATGTGGGCCTTAGGTCCAATAGCATTTTAGTTGGGTACGGAGTTAGTCCCTTCGCTGAGCTGTTGGGGGTCTCGCTTCTCTCAAAAGCTTCATTGAAGCACCTTGAGTATCTTAGATTCATATCTTAGATATTCAATCGACTTATCAATCTAGGACCGCGCTAGATTGTGGCGTCCTCTACAAAATACCGAGGTTCGTTGATCACGTGATCAACGGGTTTAGGTGATCCGCTGCGTTCGTTTGTCATCAACGTGAGTCCTCACCTTCTAGATCCTTTCCTGTCTGTACGAGTTGCATCACAAGGTTGGTGCCGTTCGTATCAGCTGGCATCAGAGTTAGTTGAAGGTATCACGTATATTTCTTGTTTCTTGTTCCTTGTGTCGTTTGTTTGTCTTTCTTTTGGTGTCGTTTCCTTTTCTTGTGTTGTGTCAAATTCTGCTCGTTTTGTCTTCAATCTGTCCACGTAAGTCCGAAGCTATTTGGTCTTGTTTTCGAATCAAAAATTCTGTTTTGTGGATGTTTGTTGCGTCGTTAATCTTCCTTGTGTCGCTTGAATTGCAATTCTGTCCACTTTGAGTTTTCCGTTTTGTTAGGTTGGTTGTCGCGTCCTTGTCTTGTTTGTCGAGTCGTTGGGCCGGCCACACCTTGGGTGAAGCCGTGAGTCATTAGGGTTTATCTAGGGTTTTGAGTCAAAAAAAAAAAAAAAAGAAAAGAGCGGCTGCCGTACCTTGTTTACCCTTGCTGTCCAAAAAATTAGGGTTGTTGTTCGCGGGTGGAAACCATTGTGGGCTGTCCGAATTTTGTCATTACCAAATCGTGAACCTTTGTGGACTGTTTTGGGGTTGTACACCGTTATTTGGGGAGTTGTACCACAATATTGACTATCTTGAAATTTTTGGAAACAACCCAAGTGTGTTTGAGTAAGTTGGCAAGTGCGTTAATCTGATTTGGGTTTCCTTTTCTGCCATACGTGAATTAATTGCGGCTGACCAAGCCCAAAAAGAAGGAAAACCCTAGCCGTCCTTTGTTTTGCTTTGTCGTTAAAAAAAAAAACAGCAAACAAATCAATTCGGCCAAACCAAACTCCAGAAATTTTATTGTCAACCAGTCGAAGGGTTACATTGTGGTCCGAAATACTAACCAAAAAAAAAATCAAAAATTTTTGTCCACTATTTCTTGAAATTCTTGAGCACTTCGAGTCTTGGGAGCTTGTTTCACTCTGCTAGTGAAAAGTTTCTTGTATTCTCTTGCGGTAGTAAAGGGTTTTCGTGGTTTTGGAGTAAATTTCTTGGGAGCATCTTGGGTAACCCGTTGGGGGGGAGCCTGAGGAGGGTTATTGGTGTCACCTTGTTGATTGTCCATCCCTTAGTTCTTGTTCTTGAGCACACACCAAATCTGCCTTGTGTGATTTGCGCCTAAGGGAACCGAAATTGAGCTTGTTTGTGGGTTAAGTTCACGCCAAGTGTGCTTAAATAGCCTAACCGTGCAAACTTCCAAAATCCATTTCCTAAATTTTCTCCCACTCCTACATTTTAGCCACCTATTTGCCTAGGGTTTAGGGATTACCTTAGCCATTCATATTACACTTCCCAACACTGCCACCTTACCCCTACTTTTTAGGGATTACTCTCCTACATTTTAGCCTCTACTTACTCCTACATTTTAGGAGTTTCTTTAGCCTTTTCTTTCCTTTTCCTTTCCGGCCACTACCCCTACATTGTAGGTAGCTAGCCGCCACCATACCAGCCTGTTAGAAAAGCCATCCAGACCTACTAACAAGCAAAGGCAGCTTGCGTTTGTAAAAAAAAAAAAAGTATTTTTTCTTTTTCTTTTTTTTTCTTTTTTCTTTTGAGTCGTGTCTTCTGTTCTTCATTCCTTTCCGTGTTTTCATCCTTTTTGTTTCCTTTTCATTTGAGTCGTACCATTTCATTGTCCCTCGAGTCAATCATCCCATTATTCTATATTCCATTGAGAATTGCCTCCTTCTCGTGCTCCGACATTGGAAGTTGATTGTTTGTCTGGGAGGAGTTCTAATTTCTTCAAGGTAAGCTATCAAGAGGCTTTGAGAGCATTGGTGAGACTATTAGAGTGCTCTTTGAGTGACATACACGAGGGCTGAGTGTATACACGTGAGGAAGTGAGTGAAACATACATATCTATACTTGCTTTGCTACTAACTTTTTGCAGGTCTCCTACATCATGTCAGATGGGAGCGAACCTTCCAAATTTGACCCCAAATTAAACAACCTAGCATTGATGGCGGAGTTTAAATGCATGCTTAGGGAGTCTATGGAGTCCCTACACCAACGGATGGACCAATTGGAGCTTTCTCAAGCTCGGTCCAACACCAGCCATCGAGATGATCCACCTCGCGAGGAGTTGGCCTCTAATAGCGAGGAAGATGACTTCATCCGTCGGCCAAAGCAGGACTACCGGAGGTCGGATGACGGATTAAAGGGGGTCAAGATCAAGATTCCTTCATTCCAAGGCAAGTCTAGTCCAAAGGCTTACCTAGAATGGGAACAGCGAATCGAGATGGTATTCGAGTGCCAGGACTACACCGATGAACAAAAGGTCAAATTGGCAACCCTCGAATTCACCGATTACGTTATTGTCTGGTAGGAGCAGGAGCGCACTTGATACGAAATATGGGCCGCTTATGGGCTATGTTTTGGGCTGCAAGAGATTGAATCTTTTAGTAATAGTTAGTAGTTTATTTTCCAGATTTCTATTTTACTTGCTAGGAATAAATTCGGTCCAAGACCTCATGTTGAGTTGGATCCGATTTATAGAGTCTAGGCTCACTATTACTTAAGTTGGTTAATTAGCTTTTATTGGGTTATGTTGGGCCAGCTTAAAGCCTTCATTGGGTCGATTATAAGCTGACCATTAGATAGTGGATTTGAGTAGTAGAATTGGCCCAAAGGCCTAGCCTAGCCGAGTTAGGGTTTTCAAGTCACTTTAGGTTTTCAAGTTGTATGGCTATATATAGCCAAGGCAAGAGACCTTCATAATCAGTTTTTACATCAATAAAATTGTGAGTTTTCACTTTTCTCTTTCCAAGAGAGCCTCTTTGAATATTTGAGAATCTTTCTCAAATTGTTCAATTGAACTTATCAATCAAGTAACTCCTTGGTTGTGGCGTTCCTCTACCTATAGTTTGGTTCGCTAATTCGTTAGGTAACGGGTTGAGATAATATCAATAGTGTTCGTTATCTCGGGGATTAGATTTGGGTCAAATTTCCGCTGCTCAAACCGTTGGTGATTGGTTGTCTAAATCGTGTCCATTGTGGTTTCACATCAGTTGGTAATCAGAGCTAGTCGACAACCACCAGGTTATATCTTTCCTTTTTGTTTGTTTCGAGTCATATACGTTTGTTCCAAATCTGTCTCGCGTGTAAAAAAAAAAAACGCACTGTTCATCGTACTGTTCACGACACTGTTCGTCGTTACTGTTCATCCGAAAAAAAATTTCCCATACCTTGTGTTTGTTTCTTGTTGTTCTTGCTTTGTAGTTGCTTGGTAATTTCTTGAAGTTCTTAGATTGCATAGCGGGTTCGTGAAATCCAACGTTCAAACTAGGGTTTCTTGACAAAGGGTGTTGGGAATTTTTGTGTCTTGCACTACAAAAGAAGGCTGTTTACCTTTTTTTCTTGGGAATCTTGATAATTTCTTGAATTTTCTGGGAATTCTTGGTTGAATCTTGAAGTATTGGGTTGGTATTCTTGGGTTCTTAAATTCTTGAAGTCAAAATCACCATATCTTGAACAAACCAAACCCTAGTTCTTGTTTCTTGAAATTGGGGCTGATCTTGTGCAAATATCCAAACGAAATTCTTGTTTATTGTTGTGATCTGAATTGAAAAAGAAGAAAAAGAAATCTGATTGCGTTACAAAAAAAAAAAAGAGAAAAGAAAACGCCAGCAAAAAAAAAAGGAAACAAAATCTGATCACAAGTAGAAAACAAAAAGAAACCAACTTGAATTTGGAAACCAAGTTGACTTGGGTTTGCAAAACAAATCCTAGTTGAACTCAAATTACCAAATTTTGATTGGTCACCTTTGTACCCATGAGAAACCAGAAATTCAGCCACTGAACCATCCAAAACACCACCCATTAAACCTTGCTTACAACTTCCAAAAATACAGCCAAGTGCAAAATTGGGTAGAGTCACTCTAGGTTCCAAAAATTTCTGCCGTCTTAATTCTTGTTGGTCGAATTTAGCATTCTGTCCAGCCATATACACTAGTGTTTTGAGTTCTTTTTAGATTGTTTTTCGTGCTTAGAAGTGTCCATAAGGAGTCCAAACCAATCTAGGACTTCAATTAGTTGTTAGCTTCCAAATCGAGTCCTTGTCTAAATTAAACTCTTCCAATTCGTGGCCTACCTTTTGTGGACTAAATCTGGTAATTTTTAGCAAGTTTTCACAGCATTCCTTGAGTCACTTTGACGGTCCAATAAACCCTAAAAATCTCAGAAATTATACGCCACATTTTGGGTGAGACTTGATTGAAGTTTGGTTGAACTACTTGAAGGAAATTTCTGATTTCTTCAAGGGGGCAATCGAGGAACTTGAAGAGTGAGTGGTGAGAGCATTAGAGTGTTTTAAACACTTGAGTGATACACGAGAGCGAGGGAAACACGTAAGGGAGTGAGTGAGGCCTTTTCTACTAATGTTTATTGAGCTTTGCAGGTGATAAAAGTATGAGACAAACGAATGCTCAACTGGAGCTTCACCATCTTGTGCCTAAAGGAGTAAATGCTGTGGCATTGCGTGAGATAACTGAGCAATTGGAAATCATCAAATCTCAAAAAATGATTGGTTTTATACACGTTGCCACATCAAGGATAAAGTTTGCAGCTTAGCCATTGATAAGGGTTGTGAAGTTAACCTCGCAAGTACTGTCTTGGTTGAGAAATTGAATCTTCCAACCATTGATCATCTTCGACCTTACAAGTTGCATAGTGATAGTGGTGATATTTGGGTTACGAAGCACACACTTGTTCCTTTTCGTATTGGCCAATACGTGGATGAGGTGTTGTGTGATGTAGTTCCTATTCAAGTGACGCATGTGCTGTTGGGACAATGGTGGATGTTTAATCGAGAAGTCAAATATGATGGATATACTAATAAGCATTCCTTCACATTTAATTGCCGTCGTACCAGGCTTGTGTCGCTTAATTCTAAACAACTTTGTATTGATCTAGCATACTTGAAGAGTGAGCATGAGCGTTATAGTATGAAGAAAGAGCGAGATGAGGGAATTGTGACTGAAGAGGTAAAATTCGAGAGAGTTGAAAAGGAGAAAGAGGTTGAGAATAATGAGAGGAAAAATTTAGCTAGTGAGCATGAGAAAGAGATTAAAAATTCTAAGAGTGAGCTGATTTTGAGCAAAACTGTGAGGGTTTATTGTTTTCCTAACGAATTTACCTTTGCTTTGTTTAGTGTGTCTTCTTTTGTGCAGATTAAGCAAAGTCAAGTGACGCTAGTCATGCCATGCTCCATTCCAAAGTCACTCGTACAATTCATTAGTTTCCATGGAGTTTGTCTTCTAGGAGTTAAATCTATTTGGGAACACCTCATGGGACAATTTCAATTCAAATCTATCCATACCAAAGGGGAATTAATTCAAACCCACCGTGAAGAGAGAATTCCAAATTTTGACTCTCATTTGCTACCTATGGTTCATTCATCATCTTCACCTTCTTTTGAGTATAATTTCCATCCTAACACTTGTATTTCTCATGCAGATTTTGAAGGAAAATGTAAAAAGCTAGCAATCCCTTCTCAAGTTGAATCAATTGGTGGAAGGAATAATGAAGTGTCAAAGGGAGTTTTCGCGCTTAAATCTTGTTCTATACCTTCTTACCATTTAGTAGATGCTGTACCATTGCTTTTTTATCCAATTTCTGATTTGTCTCAAGTTGAAGGTTATTTTGTTTTTGTAGGTTGCAAAGCTGTCCAAAATTTTTCAGTTTTGATTAAAGACTTACAACCTGATTTCGTGCTTATTCCAGCTCAAAGTGGTGATCATTCATGCTTATTCACACATCCAAAAGCTGGTGGCCAAGTGCTCAATTTGTCAACTTCAACTTGTGCTAGTTCAAGTAACCCCCATGAAGCGGAATTCAATTGTTTGCTACCTTATATGTTGGAAGATGAGAAATTGTGTGTCACGCAAGATCCCAATGCTGTCCTCCACAAGTTGTTTAGTGCCTCATCCATGCAACAAGTTGCTCCCATTTTATCCATGCAAGATGATCCAAATCAATGTCAACCAGTGTTGGATTTTACACCTTTGCACAATCAAGGTCCCAATGTGAAAATCCATGACCAAAGGCTAATTAGAGAGTTTTGGATTGCAACCTGGAGTTTTCACAAGGCTTACACAAGCTCTTTCCTACCTTGGCGCATGTCCTTGTTTGAGAGCCTCATGAAGTTGACCAAGAGACATGTGCACCGAATTACAATAATCATGACGTATGCAAGTATCATTCATTCTAAGAGAGCCAATATGTGGAGATTTGAGGCATCATACTGCCAACTCTTGTAGTACCATTCATTTCCAAACACGATTTGAGGACAAATCTTTTTCAAGAGGAGGGGAATGATACGAAATATGGGCCGCTTATGGGCCATGTTTTGGGCTGCAAGAGATTGAATCTTTTAGTAATAGTTAGTAGTTTATTTTCCAGATTTCTATTTTATTTGCTAGGAATAAATTCGGTCCAAGACCTCATGTTGAGTTGGATCCGATTTATAGAGTCTAGGCTCACTATTACTTAAGTTGGTTAATTAGCTTTTATTGGATTATGTTGGGCCAGCTTAAAGCCTTCATTGGGTCGATTATAAGCTGACCATTAGATAGTGGATTTGAGTAGTAGAATTGGCCCAAAGGCCTAGCCTAGACGAGTTATGGTTTTCAAGTCACTTTAGGTTTTCAAGTTGTATGGCTATATATAGCCAAGGCAAGAGACCTTCATAATCAGTTTTTACATCAATAAAATTGTGAGTTTTCACTTTTCTCTTTCCAAGAGAGCCTCTTTGAATATTTGAGAATCTTTCTCAAATTGTTCAATTGAACTTATCAATCAAGTAACTCCTTGGTTGTGGCGTTCCTCTACCTATAGTTTGGTTCGCTAATTCGTTAGGTAACGGGTTGAGATAATATCAATAGTGTTCGTTATCTCGGGGATTAGATTTGGGTCAAATTTCCGCTGCTCAAACCGTTGGTGATTGGTTGTCTAGATCGTGTCCATTGTGGTTTCACATCAGCACTAGCAGGCGCCGCAATAGAGAACGGCCAATTAGTACATGGGAGGAGTTACGAACCACTATGAGAAAACGGTTCGTACCCAGCCATTACTACCGTGATCTATACCAGAAGCTCCAGACATTAGTTCAAGGAAGCCGCAGTGTGGAGGACTACTACAAGGAGATGGAAATCACAATGCTCCGAGCAGACATTGTGGAGGACAGAGAGGCTACCATGGCGAGATTTCTTAACGGCTTGAAACCTGAGATCGCCGAGCTGGTAGAGTTGCAAAACTACGTAGACATGCCTGAGTTAATTGATAAAGCATCTAAGATCGAGAAGAGGCTTAAGAGGAGGGGTAACTCTCGCAACCCTAGCTTCTCAGCCGCGCCTCTTTGGATGAGCAATTCGACATTTGAGCGGGAACGGCCCAGTGCAGGGGTGTCTAAGTTCACTCCTAAATCCGAGCCACCCAAGCAGGCACCAAAGGCAACCACTAAGCCTCCATTTGACTCCTCTAAACCCCGAAACCGCGACAAGTGCTTCAAGTGCCAAGGATTTGGGCACATTGCTTCTCAGTGTCCCAATAGGCGTACCATGATTGTCCTACCGAGCGGAGATGTCGTATCTGACGACGAGGACGAGTTCGCCGAGATGCCTCCATTACTGGATGAGGGTGAAGATTCCGAGGTGGAGGTTGAGGCCACCACCGAACAAGTGGGTGTTGCTCTAGTAGCCCGTCGGGCTCTTGCGACCCAAGTCAAGAAAGTGGATGAGGCCCAACGTGGCAACATCTTCTACACACGATGTCACGTCAAAGGCAGGGTATGTAGCCTCATCATCGATGCAGGTAGTTGTACCAACGTGGCAAGCACTCTCATGGTGGACCATCTTTTTTGCCCACGTTGAGGCACCCTAGCCCATACAGCTTGCAATGGCTCAATGAGAGTGGCGATATCAAAGTCACCAAGCAAGTGGTGGTGCCTTTCCGGATTGGGAAGTATGAGGACGAGGTTCTTTGCGACGTTGTTCCCATGCAAGCTTCTCACATTTTGTTGGGACGGCCTTGGCACTATGACAAGAAGACTACTCATGACGACTTCACCAACAAGTACTCCTTCTTGCACCACAACAAGAAGATGACACTTGTTCCTCTCACACCTCAGCAGGTGCATGAAGACCAACTAAGATTGCAACAGGAGTATGAACGAGAGTTGGCTAAGAAGTCAACCGACCCTAAAACAATCATTAAGGCACCGGCCGAGAGGACATCTACCGCTGGAACATCTGGTCAAATGGAGAAACGGCCTAACTTGCTTGCCAAGAACAGGGAAGTTCGCAAATTACTTTTATCCAAGCAAGTTGTTTATGTCTTATATTGCAAAGAAGTGATTTTACTCTCTCAAGCACTTAGTGCCTTACCTTCTGAAATCTCTTCTTTGTTGCAGGAATTTGAGGACATTTTTCCAGATGAGATCCCAAGTGGCCTTCCACCACTTAGGGGGATCGAGCACCAGATAGACTTCGTCCCTGGAGCATCCTTGCCTAACAGACCGGCCTACAAGATGGGGCCTGAGGAGACTAAGGAGATCCAACGGCAAGTAGATGAGCTCTTAGAGAAGGGTTGGGCTCGAGAGAGCATGAGCCTATGTGCAGTTCCAGTCATCCTCGTTCCAAAGAAAGAGAGTACTTGGAGAATGTGTGTCGACTGCCGCGCGGTAAATGCTATCATAGTTAAGTATCGTCACCCTATACCTCGTTTAGATGATATGTTTGATGAATTTATGGTGCAGTCATTTTTATCAAGATTGATCTTAAGAGTGGCTACCATCAAATTCGAATGAAAGAAGAGAACGAGTGGAAGACGGCCTTCAAGACTAAGTATGGTCTGTATGAGTGGTTAGTTATGCCTTTTGGTTTGACTAATGCTCCTAGTACATTTATGCGCCTTATGAATCATGTGCTTCGTCCATTCTTAGGTAAATTTGTTGTTGTTTATTTTGACGACATTTTGATATACAGCAAGAGTCCTGAGGAACACGTAGCACATGTACGAGCTGTTCTTGATGTTTTGCGCAGGGAGAGGTTATTCGCTAACCTTAGCAAATGTACATTCTGCACTAATGAGCTTGTTTTCCTTGGTTACAAGGTTAGTGCACAGGGCATTCGAGTGGACGAAAGCAAAGTCCAGGCCATTAATGAGTGGCCCGTGCCCAAGACCATAAGTGAAGTTCGGAGTTTCCACGGCCTTGCGAGTTTCTATCGCCGGTTCGTGAGGGATTTCAGTACTATTGCTGCCCCTCTGACTGCCATTATCAAGAAGGATGTGAAGTTCGAGTGGGGGAAAGCTCAGGCGAAGGCGTTCCAACTTCTTAAACACAAGCTCACACACGCACCCTTATTATCCTTACCTAGTTTTGATAAAACTTTTGAGGTTGAGTGTGATGCTTCTGGTGTAGGAATTGGAGCCGTGTTGATCCAAGAGAGAAGGCCACTCGCGTACTTTAGCGAGAAATTGAGTGGTGCTGCTTTGAACTACTCCACCTACGATAAGGAACTCTATGCTTTGATTCGTGCACTGGAGACATGGCAACATTACTTGCGGCTTAAGGAGTTCGTCATCCACACTGACCACGAGGCGTTAAAGCATCTCAAGTCTCAACACAAGTTGAGTAAGAGACATGTACGGTGGGTCAATTTCGTGGAGTCATTTCCCTATGTGATCAAGTACAAAGCGGGCAAGACCAATGTCGTTGCCGATGCACTATCCAGGAGGTATGCCTTAATTGCTCTACTTGATGCTAAACTCCTTGGATTTGATCTCATCAAAGAACTCTATGATACCGACTCTGATTTTTCTGCTATCTATAAGTCTTGTGCTAAGTCGGGTCAGGGTAAGTTCTTCATACATGATGGATTTCTGTATTGTAATGATAAATTGTGCATTCCGTCATGTTCTATTCGTGAGTTACTAACTCGTGAAACTCACGGAGGTGGGTTGATGGGACACTTCGGTGTCACCAAAACTTTGAGTGCTTTACAGGAACATTTCTATTGGCCACGCATGAGGCGGGACGTGGAGCGAGTAGTGTCACGCTGCATTACCTGTCACCGTGCCAAATCCAAACTCCAACCCTTTGGTTTGTATACACCTCTGCCTATTCCTTCGGACCCTTGGGTTGACATTTCAATGGATTTTGTGCTTGGTCTGCCTAGGAGTAAAAGGGGTCATGATAGCATTTTTGTCATTGTTGATAGATTTTCTAAAATGGCTCATTTCATTCCATGTCATAAGACGGACGATGCCACTCACATAGCTGATCTTTTCTTTAGGGAAAGTTGTCCGTTTGCATGGTGTGCTAGGACTATTGTGTCTGATAGGGATGTTAAGTTTCTTTCTTATTTCTGGAAAACTTTGTGGGGGAAGTTGGGGACTAAATTGTTATTCTCTACATCCAGTCATCCCCAGACCGATGGCCAAACTGAGGTCGTTAATCGCACATTGTCTACTTTACTCAGGGCCATCATTAAAAAGAATCTCAAAACTTGGGAGGAGTGCTTACCACATGTCGAGTTTGCTTATAACCGTACAGTTCATAGTGCTACACAGTTTTCTCCTTTTGAAATTGTTTACGGTTTTAATCCTTTGACTCCCTTGGATTTGATGCCTTTGCCTTTGTCTGAGCGTACTAACCTTGATGGCAAGAAGAAGGCCGACTTTGTCCAGACTTTGCACCAGCAGGTGAGGGGCCAACATTGAAACTCGCACCCAACAGTACCTCAAGCATGCAAACAAGGGTAGACGTCGCGTGGTGTTTGAACCAGGTGATTGGGTCTGGTTACACTTGCGCAAGGAGTGTTTCCCTGTCCAGCGTCGCAACAAGTTGCTACCACGTGGAGATGGACCATTCCAAGTTGTGGCGCGCATCAATGACAACGCCTACAAGCTCGATCTTCCTGGTGAGTATAATGTCTCGGCTACTTTTAATGTTGCTGATTTGAGCCCTTACCTTGCAGATGATGAGGTCGATTTGAGGACAAATCTTTCGCAAGAGGAGGAGAATGATGAGGAGGTCGAGAGAGCTATCCAAGTGGAGCAAGTAAAGGTGCCACTGGGGCCTATGACACGAGCTCGCGCGAAGAGATTGAATGAGAAGTTACAAACATTGGTTCGTGCGGCTCGAGAGTCAAGTGGAGAGCCAAAGGCCATCGAGGGCCTCAATGAAGTTAGGTTTGTTGTCCTCGTTTCGGCCATCACTGAAGATTAGAAGCCCATGATTCGGCTAAGGGGTCCATGGCCCATCATTAGTTTAGTAGAGTGTAACAAAGAGGTCCAACTAGCTTGTGGTTTGGACCTTAGTCATTGTTAGTCTTTGGGTCAATGTGCTAGGCCATGTGGGCCTTAGGTCCAATAGCACTTTAGTTGGGTACGGAGTTAGTCCTCTTCGCTGAGCTGTCGGGGGTCCCTTCGTATCTTCTGTCCGTGTGCCTCTAATCTGTCCAAGTCTTTCCGAATCGATTTTGTCTTGTTATTGAGTCTAAATTCTGATTTGTGTTTCAATTGTTGTGTCGTTCATCAGCCGTGGGGCTAGTGTCGGCCCAAGTAAATTTTGTTAGGTCTTAGTCACGGCTACAAATAGCCTAATGTCATTGTTTACATTCAGTTTTTGATGATTAATAAAAATACACTTGAGAGTTCTCTCAAAAGCTTTATTGAAGCACCTTGAGTATCTTAGATTCATATCTTAGGTATTCAATCGACTTATCAATCTAGGACCGCGCTAGATTGTGGCATCCTCTACAAAATACCGAGGTTCGTTGACCACGTGATCAACGGGTTTAGGTGATCCGCTGCGTTCGTTTGTCATCAACGTGAGTCCTCACCTTCTAGATCCTTTCCTGTCTGTACGGGTTGCATCACAAGGTTGGTGCCGTTCGTATCACGTGCACGGGCCAAGCGCTTCAAGGAGTCACTCCAAGCCCTTGTGCGAAACGTCCAAAACCAACAAGGAGTCCATAGGGACATTGAAGGCTTGGAAGGGGATAATCAAGTCATCTAAACGACGATCCAAGCCCATGAAGAATCAAGTGGGCCTCCAAGTGGTTGGTCGACTAGGCCCTAGGCCTTAGTACTGTTGATAGCTAATTCAAGAAGATCATGCATGTCCAGATAATGTTGGAGCTCCAAGGCTTCTTGTAGGTCAGGGTTGAGACCTCTAAGAAATCTTGCCATGGTTGCTTCACTATCTTCTTGAATATTTGCCCTCATCATGGCCATTTCGATCTCCTTGTAGTAGTCCTCCACACTCATGTTGCTCTGGGTGAGGGTTTGAAGCTTGGAGTGGAGATCACGGTTGTAATAGCTAGGAACGAACCTCTTGCGCATCAATGCCTTGAGTTCTCGCCAAGTCCGGACTCGTGGTTCTCCCATTCTCCTCCGATGAGTCCTTACTTGGTCCCACCAGACTAGTGCGTAGTCTGATGAGAACATGAAGATGAGAACATGAAGATTTGGATTCCCTTCAAGTTCAAGGAAATTCGTTTGATGGTTGATGGTGCAATCGGGCTCGAGAATCATTGAAAATCCAACCCCGTGTCATGCTTATTTCTTGTTATCATTTATTTAATTGAGTTTTCAGCAATGTTAGTTGTTAATTAGAGTTAATTTACGAGTTAGGTAAGTTGTTTGAATTAGGGAATAAAGGCTAAGGTCATGTTGACCATAGTTAAGCCAATTTGAGTTAGTTAGTTTCCTATTCTAGTTGAATTAGAGTTTTAGGAAAGTAGTTAATTGCTTCCAAATTTGTTTAGGAAGTTGTGTCAAGTTTAGAAGTCAAGTCAAACAAGGAAACTTGTATTGTTTCCAATTTAGATTAGGGTTTTGAGTCTTGTAAGGCTATAAATAGCCAACTTTATTCAACTATTCAGATAGATGATATAAAAGATGAATTAATAAAAAGAGAGTTGCCTCCTTTTATCGAGTTCCTTGATGGAACTTGAGTTTCTTCTTGAACTGTATCAAGTATTTAGCTTGGATACTTGTGGTGTTCAAGGCAAGATGATCACATCATCTTGTTCTTTCAAGCCAATAACCAATCCACTAGGTTTCTAGAGACGGGTTCTCTTTAGGTCTAGCAAGATAGTTATTGTTCCAATAACCAATCCACTAGGTTTCTAGAGACGGGTTCTCTTTAGGTCTAACAAGGTAGTTATTGTTCCATAACCTAATAAAGATAGATCCTTTCATTGCCTGATCGATTCGGTTCTTCAAGACAGGTTCTTGCTGGGTCAAGTTCGCATCATCTGGTATCAGAGTTTCGGCTTTTGATTCAGGTTAATATCCTTTTCTTTTTTTCTTTTTTTCTATTTATATTTCTACCAAAACCCTAGCCGCCTTTTGATTTAAAAAGAAAAAAAAATTTGATTCTTGTTTTTTTTTTATTTTATCACTTGAGTCTAACCTACCCCCTTGATTGATCGAGGTTGGAATTTCTTGGTGTGATTATGCTCTTGAAAACAGGTTTTTCAAGGGTTTAACTCCCATTAAATTTCTTCCAAGTCAAGTCATAACCTTGTGTTGAGTCGTTAAAAGCAATCAAAAAAAAATCGATACTGTTCACGAGACTGTTCATCGGCACTGTTCATCCCGCTACTGTAGCAGACTGTTCATCCGCTGCTACTGTAGCGTACTGTTCATCCGATTTTTTTTTTTTACCTTGTGTTTGTTTTTTGTTGTTCTTGCTTCTTGTAGTTGGCTTGGTAATTCTTGAAATTCTTGGATTGCATAGTGGATTCTTGAAAAAATCTTGATACTTTGAAAACCCTAAAAGTCATCCTCTTGAATCTTGAAGTGTGGCTACCTTGTTTGGTTTCCAAATCTTGATTGGTTCCCAAATCTTGATTGATTTCCAATCAAAGACCCATTCCTACATTTTAGCCACCACCTCTCCTACTTTTTAGGACTTTTCTTAGCCCATTCATCTTATCCTCACTTTCGGCCATCTCTTCCTATATTTTAGGGAGTTAGCTGCCACTTGTCATCCCCTTTTAGGAGAAAAATTCGGACACACAAAGACAAGAAAAGGCAGCTTGCAATAAAAAAAAAGATATTCTTTGACAAATGGAGCATGTGCAATGGTTCATAATCAAGTTGAGTTGGCGACATGTTTCTTGGATTGCATATATCAAGACATTCTCCGAGTTACCCCTTTGTAAGCAATCACTCGATTTGAGGACAAATCGCCTTTCAAGAGGAGGGGAATGATGAGAACATGAAGATTTGGATTCCCTTCAAGTTCAAGGAAATTCGTTTGATGGTTGATGGTGCAATCGGGCTCGAGAATCATTGAAAATCCAACCCCGTGTCATGCTTATTTCTTGTTATCATTTATTTAATTGAGTTTTCAGCAATGTTAGTTGTTAATTAGAGTTAATTTACGAGTTAGGTAAGTTGTTTGAATTAGGGAATAAAGGCTAAGGTCATGTTGACCATAGTTAAACCAATTTGAGTTAGTTAGTTTCCTATTCTAGTTGAATTAGAGTTTTAGGAAAGTAGTTAATTGCTTCCAAATTTGTTTAGGAAGTTGTGTCAAGTTTAGAAGTCAAGTCAAACAAGGTGATACGGTTCTCGATCAACACGTTTCGAGACACGTAGCACGTTTGCCCAAGGATCTAGCGAGGTTGTCCAACGCTTGGATTGCGGAACCTAGAATCAATACGGACGACACGATTTGATTAAAGGCGGTAGAACGACGACTCCTAATTGAGGTGAATACTCAAGTGGATAGGTCGGTAGAACAATCATGGGCAAGCGCAAGATTGCTCAATAACCCTTGCCAAAGCAAGTAAAGGATTCGAATCTCTCAATGGAAGAGAAACCAAAACTAATTGTTTATTATCAAAATTGCGTACCCTTAAATCGTACAAAATGAGCCTTTATATAGGCTAGGGGCTAATAAAACCCTAAGAAAAAGGGAAAGAGGCTTCAGCCACTATAAGGCAAGGTGGGCCGGCCCATGACTCTTTGCGACCAACTAATCCAACTCTAAACAAGTAAAAACCTAGCACTAAGGTCTAAGACCTAGTCGGCCAACCCACTTGGAGGCCCACTTGATTCCTCATGGGCTTGGATCATCGTATCGGTAACTTGATTATCCACTTCCAAGCCTTCAATGTCTTTTTGGACTCCTTGTTGGCCTTGCACACTTTGCACTAGGGTTTGGAGTGACTCCTTGAAGCGCTTGGCCCGTGCACGTGTGATCGGGCCCAATGGCACTTGAACTGGGTCATTACTTGGGTTAAGGTACGTGCACACATCAGTCCCCTCCACTTGAGAAGGATTTGTCCTCAAATCTAGATCCTCCTCGTCAAGGGATGGACTCAAATTCGCGACATTGAAAGTCGTGCTAACATTGCACTCCCCCAAGTAACTCCAATTTGTAAGCATTGTTGTTGACACGGTGGAGCACTTGGAACAGGAAACAAATTGCAGCCACTCTTCATTTGACTCAATAGTTTGGAGAATGATCTTTATGTTTGCATCATTCCCCTCCTCGTGAAAGCGATTTGGCCACAAATCGACGGTACGCTTAGCGGACAACCACGTTGGAAAGAAATGAAGGGTCACGAGCCAAGTTAAATGCCGTTTGGCCAGGCTCAAGGGGCTCTCAAACAAGGACATTCGCCAAGGTAGGAAAGAACGTGTATAAGGCTTACGAAAATTCCAGGTTGCAACCCAAACTCTCTAATTAGCCTTCGAGTATGGACTGGCAAGATGTTACCTACACAATAAATCACATAGTGAGTAGTCATAGGTATAAAATTATGCAATAGCTTACCAGTCATGTGCACAAGATAAGGATCTTCATAATGATGCCCATTGAAGCTAAAGAAATCCTGAATTTGGTTGTTCGAGGGGGTATGAGTCTTCCCTGGTTGTCGCTGATTTGGCACGACTTGCCTATTTGGAGGTGGAACATTGAACCAATCGGATTGCACTTCCTTAGAAGCTCGAACCAGCGAGGTAAGACCAACATTCGGATCTTGATTGACACATTTGTGGGCATCACCCGGCATAAGTGGCAACAGTGAAGTGAAACGCACTCCATACGAATTGCATGAATTTGCACAAGTTGGAGTTGGTAAAGTAAGCTTGTGGTGACAAGCTTTTGGACTTGTGAGGAAGCACGAATGTGCACCACTTTTATCAGGAATAAGCACGAAATCGGGTTGCAAGTCTTTAATCATAGTTGGGAGATTTTGGACAGCGTTACAACCTACAAGCACAAAATAACCTTCAACTTGAAACAATTCAGGAATAGGGTAAAGAACTAATGGGACATTATTAGTTAGATGGTAAGAAGGTGTAGAACAAGATTTAAATGAGAAAACTCCCTTTGACACTTCAATATTCCTTCCACCAATTGATTCAACTCGAGATTCCAGTGCTAGTCCTTTACACTTCTCATGAACACCTACATAAGAGCAACAAGAGTTAGTGCTAGTAACATGCTCAAAATAAGGCAAAGGCGATGAATGAACCATAGGTAGAGAACAAGAAGTAGAATCTGGAATTTCCCTTTTAAGATGAGCTCGAATAAGTCCTCCAATGGCGCGGACAGGTTTGAATGGACATTGTTCCATGAATTGATACCAAAGAGATTTAGTTCCTAGAAGACAAACTCCATGGAAACTCGCAAAGTGTCCAAGTGACTTGGGAATGGAACATGTCATAACCAACTCTACTTGACTTTGTTTAATCTGCACAAAAGAAGAGGTACTAAACAAAACACATGTTAGCTTGTTAGCAAACAAAACGTCCACCCTTTCAACTTTTGTGAACATGGCCAACTCCTCCTCTTTACTCGTCAATAAGGCCAAATTATTCTTGCCTTGTCCCACTCCATTCTTCTCGGACCATTGTTCATTCATTGCACTTGAGTTTGGATTTTCATTGTCTAGCTCATGTTCATGGCTCGGCTGCAACTCATTCATATATGGCTCTTCAATCAACGAGGGACTAGGGTGAATTTTTCCTTTATTACCACCGGTTGACACATGATTAAGTTGCTCCAAGTGGGAATCCAGCACTTGGCTAAGTCTTTCCATCATAGAATCAATCAATGCTTTAGTCCGACTACGGAATTCATCCTTTGTTTCACGAAGCTTTGACTCAATTCGAAAATTCTCAAACTCCTTCTCTCGATTGTCAAGACACTTGTTAAATGAATCTCGTTTGCTTGAAGTTGACCTCAATTTAGATGCTCTGCGCAAACTTCTTTGCTCCTTCTCATACTCATCACAATCTCGTTTATACCTTTCATATACACGCGAAGGACGGTAATGTTCCATCTCCTCCCGGAGTGAACGAAACTCATGTTGTGAACTAGATTGCATGGAACTAGAGTACTTGGGAGTAGTCCGCTTGGAACCCCTCCTCTTGAAAGGTTCATCCTCCAAGAATTCCTGATTGTATGAGCAAGATGCAACTCCATGGGGCATGATTATGTGACCTGCCAAAATGGTTAGCAAAGAAAAAGAGATTCCTCACGACACACAAGCTCACGTGTATGTGCTCATCACTTGTGTATCACTCAAAGCACTCAAACAAGCTTACCAAAACTTCTTTACCTTGCCGGTTTGAGTAGTTGAGAAATACTGCGCAAAAATCCAAAAATTGTTCCCCAAACTTTCCACAAGAGTAACCAAGAAAACAAGACACAAATGGGATGCAAAATGGAACAAGGATGCACGGTTTGGAAGCTTTCTAGTGGCGGACAGAAATGGAAACTAGCGCTAGTGTGAAAAGGAAGCCAACGAAACCCTAGTTCTTAAAATGTAGGAGCTTGTCCAAGTGGAATTAGAAAAAGTACCCAAGCTGTCCACTTAGTTTCCTAATTGATTTTGGAAACAAGTTAGTTTTTGGAAACCTTTAGAAAACCTTTTGTTGAAACAACTTTTAGTAACTTCCAAATTCTATCCAAGAAGGTTTTGCGCAAATCTGATTAGTTTAGGAAACCTTTTGGAAAACCCCTTTCCTTCTTGTAACAACCTTTAGAAGGTTCCAAATTCTACTCCAAGTAGTATGGCGCAAATCAGAATTTCCCCCCACACAATTCGGTTGCTATTATTTTTTTTTCTCTTTGTTTTCTTGCCAACCGATTCTTCCTTTCCTCTTTCTCTTTTTTGTCGGATGAACAGTACTTCTACAGTATGATGAACAGTACAACGTGAACAGTACCCCCGAATTTTTTTTTTTTACTATAACAAACAAACACAACACAAGCTTGGCCGAATGGAATAATATTCCAGATTTGTTTTGGCTAATGAAATACACAAGAAACCTTCAAGATCCTCAAGATCCTTCAAGAACTCCCAAGCAAGTTATCAAGACTTCAAGAACTTCAAGATTGTGGTCAAGAAACTCAATATTCTTGTACGTTCTCTTCAAGATTCACAAAATACCAACCAAGTTAACCACAAATCAGATTTGGAAAACAAGTAAAACAACTTGGAAGACTCAAAGAAATCTTGGACAGATTTGCGCAAAGAAAAAAACCCTAGCGCACAAGAACCCTAGCCGCAAATGAAACCCTAGCCGTCGTAACTTTTTTTTTTGTTTTTCTTGTTTTTAAACCCAAACAATCCAAACACAAGATCCAAGAACGAAATTTGGACAGAAGGCACAAAAAGACAACACCAAAACAGATTTGTGTTCGGATGAACAGTACCCGCGGATGAACAGTACGTGAACAGTGTCGATGAACAGTGACGGTGAACAGTCTCGATGACAGTGTCGTGAACAGTATCCGGTGAACAGTGGCCGATTCTTTTTTTTTTTTTGTGTAACAAGGCAGCGGACAACAACAAATTCTAGACGACACAAAGAGGAGAAAAACAAAACAAGGATATAACGAAAGATACCTCCACCTAAGCTCTGATACCAACTGATACGGTTCTCGATCAACACGTTTCGAGACACGTAGCACGTTTGCCCAAGGATCTAGCGAGGTTGTCCAACGCTTGGATTGCGGAACCTAGAATCAATACGGACGACACGATTTGATTAAAGGCGGTAGAACGACGACTCCTAATTGAGGTGAATACTCAAGTGGATAGGTCGGTAGAACAATCATGGGCAAGCGCAAGATTGCTCAATAACCCTTGCCAAAGCAAGTAAAGGATTCGAAATCTCTCAATGGAAGAGAAACCAAAACTAATTGTTTATTATCAAAATTGCGTACCCTTAAATCGTACAAAATGAGCCTTTATATAGGCTAGGGGCTAATAAAACCCTAAGAAAAAGGGAAAGAGGCTTCAGCCACTATAAGGCAAGGTGGGCCGGCCCATGACTCTTTGCGACCAACTAATCCAACTCTAAACAAGTAAAAACCTAGCACTAAGGTCTAAGACCTAGTCGGCCAACCCACTTGGAGGCCCACTTGATTCCTCATGGGCTTGGATCATCGTATCGGTAACTTGATTATCCACTTCCAAGCCTTCAATGTCTTTTTGGACTCCTTGTTGGCCTTGCACACTTTGCACTAGGGTTTGGAGTGACTCCTTGAAGCGCTTGGCCCGTGCACGTGTGATCGGGCCCAATGGCACTTGAACTGGGTCATTACTTGGGTTAAGGTACGTGCACACATCAGTCCCCTCCACTTGAGAAGGATTTGTCCTCAAATCTAGATCCTCCTCGTCAAGGGATGGACTCAAATTCGCGACATTGAAAGTCGTGCTAACATTGCACTCCCCCAAGTAACTCCAATTTGTAAGCATTGTTGTTGACACGGTGGAGCACTTGGAACAGGAAACAAAATTGCAGCCACTCTTCATTTGACTCAATAGTTTGGAGAATGATCTTTATGTTTGCATCATTCCCCTCCTCGTGAAAGCGATTTGGCCACAAATCGACGGTAACGCTTAGCGGACAACCACGTTGGAAAGAAATGAAGGGTCACGAGCCAAGTTAAATGCCGTTTGGCCAGGCTCAAGGGGCTCTCAAACAAGGACATTCGCCAAGGTAGGAAAGAACGTGTATAAGGCTTACGAAAATTCCAGGTTGCAACCCAAACTCTCTAATTAGCCTTCGAGTATGGACTGGCAAGATGTTACCTACACAATAAATCACATAGTGAGTAGTCATAGGTATAAAATTATGCAATAGCTTACCAGTCATGTGCACAAGATAAGGATCTTCATAATGATGCCCATTGAAGCTAAAAGAAATCCTGAATTTGGTTGTTCGAGGGGGTATGAGTCTTCCCTGGTTGTCGCTGATTTGGCACGACTTGCCTATTTGGAGGTGGAACATTGAACCAATCGGATTGCACTTCCTTAGAAGCTCGAACCAGCGAGGTAAGACCAACATTCGGATCTTGATTGACACATTTGTGGGCATCACCCCGGCATAAGTGGCAACAGTGAAGTGAAACGCACTCCATACGAATTGCATGAATTTGCACAAGTTGGAGTTGGTAAAGTAAGCTTGTGGTGACAAGCTTTTGGACTTGTGAGGAAGCACGAATGTGCACCACTTTTATCAGGAATAAGCACGAAATCGGGTTGCAAGTCTTTAATCATAGTTGGGAGATTTTGGACAGCGTTACAACCTACAAGCACAAAATAACCTTCAACTTGAAACAATTCAGGAATAGGGTAAAGAACTAATGGGACATTATTAGTTAGATGGTAAGAAGGTGTAGAACAAGATTTAAATGAGAAAACTCCCTTTGACACTTCAATATTCCTTCCACCAATTGATTCAACTCGAGATTCCAGTGCTAGTCCTTTACACTTCTCATGAACACCTACATAAGAGCAACAATAGTTAGTGCTAGTAACATGCTCAAAATAAGGCAAAGGCGATGAATGAACCATAGGTAGAGAACAAGAAGTAGAATCTGGAATTTCCCTTTTAAGATGAGCTCGAATAAGTCCTCCAATGGCGCGGACAGGTTTGAATGGACATTGTTCCATGAATTGATACCAAAGAGATTTAGTTCCTAGAAGACAAACTCCATGGAAACTGCGCAAAGTGTCCAAGTGACTTGGGAATGGAACATGTCATAACCAACTCTACTTGACTTTGTTTAATCTGCACAAAAGAAGAGGTACTAAACAAAACACATGTTAGCTTGTTAGCAAACAAAACGTCCACCCTTTCAACTTTTGTGAACATGGCCAACTCCTCCTCTTTACTCGTCAATAAGGCCAATTATTCTTGCCTTGTCCCACTCCATTCTTCTCGGACCATGTTCATTCATTGCACTTGAGTTGGATTTTCATTGTCTAGCTCATGTTCATGGCTTCGGCTGCAACTCATTCATATATGGCTTCTTCAATCAACGAGGGACTAGGGTGAAATTTTCCTTTATTACCACCGGTTGACACATGATTAAGTTGCTCCAAGTGGGAATCCAGCACTTGGCTAAGTCTTTCCATCATAGAATCAATCAATGCTTTAGTCCGACTAACGGAATTCATCCTTTGTTTCACGAAGCTTTGACTCAATTCGAAAATTCTCAAACTCCTTCTCTCCGATTGTCAAGACACTTGTTAAATGAATCTCGTTTGCTTGAAGTTGACCTCAATTTAGAATGCTCTGCGCAAACTTCTTTGCTCCTTCTCATACTCATCACAATCTCGTTTATACCTTTCATATACAACCGAAGGACGGTAATGTTCCATCTCCTCCCGGAGTGAACGAAACTCATGTTGTGAACTTAGATTGCATGGAACTAGAGTACTTGGGAGTTAGTCCGCTTGGAACCCCTCCTCTTGAAAGGTTCATCTCCAAGAATTCCTGATTGTATGAGCAAGATGCAACTCCATGGGGCATGATTATGTGACCTGCCAAAATGGTTAGCAAAGAAAAAGAGATTCCTCACGACACACAAGCTCACGTGTATGTGCTCATCACTTGTGTATCACTCAAAGCACTCAAACAAGCTTACCAAAACTTCTTTACCTTGCCGGTTGAAGTAGTTGAGAAATACTGCGCAAAAATCCAAAATTGTTCCCCAAACTTTCCACAAGAGTAACCAAGAAAACAAGACACAAATGGGATGCAAAATGGAACAAGGATGCACGGTTTGGAAGCTTCTAGTGGCGGACAGAAATGGAACTAGCGCTAGTGTGAAAAGGAGCCAACGAAACCCTAGTTCTTAAAAATGTAGGAGCTTGTCCAAGTGGAATTAGAAAAAGTACCGCAAGCTGTCCACTTAGTTTCCTAATTGATTTTGGAAACAAGTTAGTTTTTGGAAACCTTTAGAAAACCTTTTGTTTGAAACAACTTTTAGTAACTTCCAAATTCTATCCAAGAAGGTTTGCGCAAATCTGATTAGTTTAGGAAACCTTTTGGAAAACCCCTTTCCTTCTTGTAACAACCTTTAGAAGGTTCCAAATTCTACTCCAAGTAGTATGGCGCAAATCAGAATTTCCCCCACACAATTCGGTTGCTATTATTTTTTTTTTCTCTTTGTTTTCTTGCCAACCGATTCTTCCTTTCCTCTTTCTTTTTTTTGTCGGATGAACAGTACTTCTACAGTATGATGAACAGTACAACGTGAACAGTACCCCCGAATTTTTTTTTTTTACTATAACAAACAAACACAACACAAGCTTGGCCGAATGGAATAATATTCCAGATTTGTTTTGGCTAATGAAATACACAAGAAACCTTCAAGATCCTCAAGATCCTTCAAGAACTCCCAAGCAAGTTATCAAGACTTCAAGAACTTCAAGATTGTGGTCAAGAAACTCAATATTCTTGTACGTTCTCTTCAAGATTCACAAAATACCAACCAAGTTAACCACAAATCAGATTTGGAAAACAAGTAAAACAACTTGGAAGACTCAAAGAAATCTTGGACAGATTTGCGCAAAGAAAAAAACCCTAGCGCACAAGAACCCTAGCCGCAAATGAAACCCTAGCCGTCGTAACTTTTTTTTTTGTTTTTCTTGTTTTTAAACCCAAACAATCCAAACACAAGATCCAAGAACGAAATTTGGACAGAAGGCACAAAAAGACAACACCAAAACAGATTTGTGTTCGGATGAACAGTACCCGCGGATGAACAGTACGTGAACAGTGTCGATGAACAGTGACGGTGAACAGTCTCGATGACAGTGACGTGAACAGTATCCGGTGAACAGTGCCGATTCTTTTTTTTTTTTTTGTGTAACAAGGCAGCGGACAACAACAAATTCTAGACGACACAAAGAGGAGAAAAACAAAACAAGGATATAACGAAAGATACCTCCACCTAAGCTCTGATACCAACTGATACGGTTCTCGATCAACACGTTTCGAGACACGTAGCACGTTTGCCCAAGGATCTAGCGAGGTTGTCCAACGCTTGGATTGCGGAACCTAGAATCAATACGGACGACACGATTTGATTAAAGGCGGTAGAACGACGACTCCTAATTGAGGTGAATACTCAAGTGGATAGGTCGGTAGAACAATCATGGGCAAGCGCAAGATTGCTCAATAACCCTTGCCAAAGCAAGTAAAGGATTCGAATCTCTCAATGGAAGAGAAACCAAAACTAATTGTTTATTATCAAAATTGCGTACCCTTAAATCGTACAAAATGAGCCTTTATATAGGCTAGGGGCTAATAAAACCCTAAGAAAAAGGGAAAGAGGCTTCAGCCACTATAAGGCAAGGTGGGCCGGCCCATGACTCTTTGCGACCAACTAATCCAACTCTAAACAAGTAAAAACCTAGCACTAAGGTCTAAGACCTAGTCGGCCAACCCACTTGGAGGCCCACTTGATTCCTCATGGGCTTGGATCATCGTATCGGTAACTTGATTATCCACTTCCAAGCCTTCAATGTCTCTTTGGACTCCTTGTTGGCCTTGCACACTTTGCACTAGGGTTTGGAGTGACTCCTTGAAGCGCTTGGCCCGTGCACGTGTGATCGGGCCCAATGGCACTTGAACTGGGTCATTACTTGGGTTAAGGTACGTGCACACATCACAAGGAAACTTGTATTGTTTCCAATTTAGATTAGGGTTTTGAGTCTTGTAAGGCTATAAATAGCCAACTTTATTCAACTATTCAGATAGATGATATAAAAGATGAATTAATAAAAAGAGAGTTGCCTCCTTTTATCGAGTTCCTTGATGGAACTTGAGTTTCTTCTTGAACTGTATCAAGTATTTAGCTTGGATACTTGTGGTGTTCAAGGCAAGATGATCACATCATCTTGTTCTTTCAAGCCAATAACCAATCCACTAGGTTTCTAGAGACGGGTTCTCTTTAGGTCTAGCAAGGTAGTTATTGTTCCAATAACCAATCCACTAGGTTTCTAGAGACGGGTTCTCTTTAGGTCTAGCAAGGTAGTTATTGTTCCAATAACCAATCCACTAGGTTTCTAGAGACGGGTTCTCTTTAGGTCTAACAAGGTAGTTATTGTTCCATAACCTAATCAAGATAGATTTTTTCAGCTGGCATCAGAGCTAGTTGAAGGTATCACGTATATCTCTTGTTTCTTGTTCCTTGTGTCGTTTGTTTGTCTTTCTTTTGGTGTCGTTTCTTTTATTGTGTTGTTCAAATTCTGCCCGTTGTGTCTTCAATCTGTCCACATAAGTCCGAAGCTGTTTGGTCTTGTTTTTGAATCCGAAATTCTGTTTTGTGGTTGTTTGTTGCGTCGTTAATCTTCCTTGTGCTGCTTGAATTGCAATTCTGTCCACTTTGAGTTTTCCGTTTCGTTAGGTTGGTTGTCGCGTCTTTGTCTTGCTTGTCGAGTTGTTTGGGGCGGCCGCACCTTGTGGTGACGCCGTGAGTCCTTAAGATTAGGGTTCTTGAGTCAAAAAAAACAAAAAAAAGCCAAAGGCAAGAAGAAAAAAAAGGGGCAGCTGCCTTACCTTGTTTTAACCCTTGGTTGTCCGAAATTAGGGTTTGTGTCGAGGGAGGGAACCATTGTGGGCTGCCCAAAATTTTTTCCTTGCAATTCGTGAGTTTTGTGGACTGTTTTGGGGTGGTATAATTGCGGCTGACCAAGTCCAAAAGAAAGAAAAACCCTAGCCGTCCGTTGTTTTGCTTTGTTGTTCAAAAAAAAAACGAAAAAAAAACAAAAACAGCAAGCAAAGACAATATTTTCGGCCAAGCCAAGAAAGAACTTTCAAAGTTTTATTGCCAATTTGTTCAAGCTACATAAGTGGGTTCGAAAAAAAAAAAATCAAAAGTTTTGGTCCACTACTTCTTGAAATTCTTGAACACTTCGAGTCTTGGGAGCTTGTTTCACTCTCCTAGTGAAAAGTTTCTTGTATTCTCTTGTGGTAGTAAAGGGTTTTCGTGGTTTTGGAGTAAATTTCTTGGGAACATCTTGGGTAACCCGTTGAGGGGGAGCCTGAGAAGGGTTAGTTGCACCATCTTGATTGTCCATACCTCGTTGTTCTTGTCTTGAGCTAAACCAAAGTTGCCAAATTGTTGTGACCAGAATTGTCAAACTTGAATGCGGCCTTGTGGGGTAAGTCTTACGTGAGTGGTGTTTAAATAACCTAAAGCCAGCCGTGGACTTGATTGTATTTCCTAAGTACGATTGGTTTCCAAGTTCTTGATTAGTTACCATCTTTGATTGGTTTCCTAATCTTGTTTGGTTGCCAAGGGTGTTTGATTTCCAATCAAGACACAATTCCTACATTGTAGGCATCACTTTTCCTACTTTTTAGGAATTGCCTTCCTACAGTTTAGCAACTTGCTCCTACTTTTTAGCCTACATTCCAGCCGCCACCTTGCCCTACTTTTTAGGGATTTCCTTCCTATATTTTAGCCATACTTTCTCCTACATTTTAGGAGTTTCTTATCCTTTCCTTTCCCTTTTCCTTTCCGGCCACTACCCCTACATTGTAGGTAGCTAGCCGCCACCATACCAGCCTGCTAGACAAGCCATTCGGACCTACTAACAAGCAAAGGTAGTTGCGTTTGTAAAAAAAAAAAGTATTTTTTTTTCTTCTTCTTTTCTTTTTGAGTCGTGTTCTTCCTTCATTTTCCTTCCGTATTTTAGTCTTTTTGTTTCCTTTCTTGGGGTCGTGCCATTTCATTGTCCCTCGAGTCAATCATTCCATTATTTTATATTCCATTGAGGATTGCCTCCTTCTTGTGCTCTGACATTGGCGGTTGATTGTTTGCCTGGGAGGAAGTTCTAATTTCTTCAAGGAGAGCTATCAAGAGGCTTTGAGAGCATTGGTGAGACTATTAGAGTGCTCTTTTAGTGACATCACACGAGGGTTGAGTGTATACACGTGAGGGAGTGAGTGAGACATACATATCTATACTTGTTTTTGCTACTAACTTTTTGCAGGTCTCCTACATCATGTCAGACGGGAGCGAACCTTCCAAATTTGACCCCAAATTGAACAATCTAGCATTGATGGCGGAGTTTAAGCGCATGCTTAGGGAGTCTATGGAGTCCCTACACCAACGGATGGACCAACTGGAGCTTTCTCAAGCTCTGCCCAACACTGCCCATCGAGATGCTCCACCTCGCGAGGAGTTCGCTTCTAATAGCGAGGAAGACGATTTCATCCGTCGGCCAAAGCAGGACTATCGGAGGGCAGACGACGGACTAAAAGGGGTCAAGATCAAGATTCCCTTATTCCAAGGCAAGTCTAATCCAGAGGCTTACCTCGAATGGGAACAGCGAATCGAGATGGTATTCGAGTGCCAGGATTACACCGATGAACAAAAGGTCAAATTGGGCAACCCTCGAATTCACCGATTACGCTATTGTCTGGTGGGAGCAGGAGCGTACTAGTAGGCACCGCATAGAGAACGGTCAATTAGTACATGGGAGGAGTTACAAACCACTATGAGAAAACGGTTCGTACCCAGCCATTACTACCGTGATCTATACCAGAGGCTCCAGACATTAGTTCAAGGAAACCGTAGTGTGGAGGACTACTACAAGGAGATAGAGATCACCATGCTTCGAGCAGACATCGTGGAGAATCGAGAGGCTAACCATGGCGAGATTTCTTAACGGTTTAAGGCCTGAGATCACCGAGTTGGTGGAGTTACAAAACTATGTGGATATGCCTGAGTTAATTGATAAGGCATCTAAGATCGAGAAGAGGCTTAAGAGGAGGGGTAACCCTCGAAACCCTAGCTTCTCAACCGCGCCTCTTTGGAGGGGCAATCCAACATTTGAGCCGAGGACGACCAAGTGCAGGGGTGTCTAAGTTCACTCCTAAATCCGAGCCACCCAAGCAGGCGCCAAAGGCAACCACCAAGCCTCCATTTGACTCCTCCAAACCCCGAAGCCGCGACAAGTGCTTCAAATGCCAAGGATTTGGGCACATTGCTTCTCAGTGTCCCAATAGGCGTACCATGATTGTCCTACCGAGCGGAGATGTTGTATCTGACGACGAGGACGAGTTCGCCGAGATGTCTCCATTACTGGATGAGGGTGAAGATTCCGAGGTGGAGGTTGAGGCCACTACCAAGCAAGTGGGTGTTGCTCTAGTAGCCCATCGGGCTCTTGCGACCCAAGTCAAGAGAGTGGATGAGGCCCAACGTGACAACATCTTCTACACACGATGTCACGTCAAAGGCAGGGTATGTAGCCTCATCATCGATGCAGGTAGTTGTACCAACGTGGCAAGCAGTCTCATGGTGGACCACCTTTCTTTGCCCACGTTGAGGCACCCTAGCCCATACCGCTTGCAATGGCTCAATGAGAGTGGCGACATCAAAGTCACCAAGCGAGTGGTGGTGCCTTTCCGGATTGGGAAGTATGAGGACGAGGTCCTTTGCGATGTCGTTCGCATGCAAGCTTCTCACATTTTGTTGGGACGGGCCTTGGCAATATGACAAGAAATAAGCATGACACGGGGTTGGATTTTCAATGATTCTCGAGCCCGATTGCACCATCAACCATCAAACGAATTTCCTTGAACTTGAAGGGAATCCAAATCTTCATGTTCTCATCATAGTCGGTGACCTCAACAGTGGCTACCCTAACCTTTTGTTCCTCGCTATAATCATAGCAGTCGAAGACCATCTCGATGCGGCCTTCTCATTCCAAGTAAGCCTCAGGGTCGCTTTTGCCTTGGAATGTGGGGACTTGGATCTTAAGTCCCTTGATCTCATTCTTGGGTGTATCCCTCCTTGCCTCTCGGCCCTTTCCTCATCCTCACTGGCCGAGTAATAGTCACTATGTGTCCCTTTGGCGCCATGATGGCTTTGGTTGTGAGATCCGGAGAGAGAGTCCCTCGTGAGACTCTTGGATAGCTCATCAAAACGAGTGTGTAATTCCTCCATTTGTTGCTCACTAATTTGTCTGAGCTCGTTCTTCATGGCGGTGAACATCAGTGAGTAGTCATTGGTTGGTTGAGCTTGCTCCATGTCACCCTCTTAGTCCTGCAAAAGTTAGTGAACAAGAAAATAGAACAAATATAACCTTACTTCACTCCCTTAGTGTTTCACTCACTCTCGTATTTGTCACTCAAAGCACTCTAATGATCTCACCAAATACCTTTACCTGTTGGATTAGGTAGTTGAGAAATGCTGCTCAAGTCCAATGAAAGTGACCAACTTTTTCCACAAGAATAACCAAGAATTAAGACACAAATGAGTGCAAGATAGGACACAAAAGCACGGTTTTTGGAAGCTTCCAAATGGCGGGTAGAAAATGGAAAATGCACTAGTGTGAACAAAGAATCAAGTGAAACCCTAGTTTCCTAAAATGTAGAGGTGTGTCCAAGTAGAAATAAAAGAGTTATCCAAGTTATCTACTTAGTTTTCCTAATAGATTTTGGAAAACAAGTTAGTTTTGGAAACCTTTTAGAAAAACCTTTTCTTGAACACTTGAAGTAACTTCCAAATTCCTTTTCAAGAAGAGTTGAAAATCAGATTTGGTTGCCACCTCCTCCAATCAAAAATCAGTTTTTGTTCTCCTTCCCAAACCCCTTCACCAAGTCGGTTGGGACTCTATAAAGACCCAAGCAAATCCGACACCCTCACACTCTCAAGACCAGATTCGGATTTGACTTTCTTTGGGTAAATACTCAAGATAATTTCGGTTCTTTCTCACACCAATGGAGAATAAACAAGGTGATGCACACAACCCTACTCAAGCTCCCAAGAAATTCACCCCAAAACCAAGGAAACCCTTCACCACCGCAAGGGAGTACAAGAAGATGTTTACTCAAAAGGTGGAGCAAGTTCCCAAGAAACAAGAAGTTCAAGAACTCCAAGAAGTGGTGGATCAAAACTTTTGAACCCTTTCTTTGTGTTTTGGGTTTGGAACAAGATGTATTGAAACTGATTTGTGCAATAAAAGCGCGGTTCCCTTCTTGTTTTTCTTGCCACCCGAGTTTCTCTCTTTCTTTTCTTTTCGTTTCTGTTTTTTTTTTACTCACACGAGCAACAAGAGTCCTTGGCCGAATGGAATCAAATTTCCAGATTTGGTTTCGGCTAACAAGCTCAAGCAATCGACCAAAATCCCACAAGAATTCCCAATGCACAACCACAATCCCTTCAAGAACTAGCAAGGTACTTTCAAGAATTTCAAGAACTTCAAGATAGTCATCAAGAACTTCAAGAAACTCTAAAATCTTGTAGATTCTCTCAAGATTCACAAACACCAACTAGTTTTGCCAAAATCAGTTGATACGTTCCTCGATCAACTCGTTTCGAGACACGTAGCACGTTGCTCAAGGATCTAGCGAGGTTGTTCAACGCTTGGATTGCGGAATTCTAAAACCAAAACGGACGACACGAATTGATTAAAGGTGGTAGATCGACGACTCCAATCGAGGTGATTACTCAAGTGGATAGGTCGGTAGAACAATCAAGGACAAGCACAAGATTGCTCAAGAACCCTTGCCAAAGGCAAGTAAAGGAACGAATGCTCTCAACAATTGAAGAGAAACAAACTAGAACTTTATTATCAAAATTACGTAACCCTTAATCCGTACAAAGTGAGCCTTCTTATAGGCTAGAAACCTTGGGGCCTAATCCATCTTGGTCAAGGATTGGTGGCCCATCTACTTAATCTAGAAAAGGAAATTCGGACCACACTTTGGCAAGAGTGGGCGGACTTGCACAACCAAATGAAACTACTAATTAAACTAGCAATTCAACTAATGACTCGATAAACCCAACTAACAACAACTAATACTACTACCAATCGGGCCAAGACGCGTTAAGGGCATGCATGGCCGAAACTTGATGCTTCATGGGCTTGGATCAATGTGTAGACAACTCACTTAGCAACTTCCAAGCCTTCAATGTCTCTATGAAAGCCTTGAGTCAAGGCCGCCATCCGTGCACACATCAGTCCCCCTCCACTTGAGAAGGATTTGTCCTCAAATCTGGATGGAGATGAATGATACTAACAAGAGTTGTTAGTATGAAACCACAAATCTAATGCCACCACATATTGGTCCTTTTAGATTGAATGATACTTGCATACGTCATGAGTAGTATAATTTGGTGCACATGTCTCTTGGTGGGTTTGAAAATGTTCACAGCTAGCCAAGAAAGACTCATGGCTGTACTCCAATGACTCCTTGAAGATGAAGCATGTAGCTTTGGTTCCATGATACAATATAGAATGTATGGGTCATTGGCAGCAAGGTTACATCTTCTTGGATCCTCCAAAATGCAACTGATAGAATGGAGAGCACTCTGAACACGTTCAACTTCATTAGAGAGGCAAACTTCATGAAAATTCTGATATTCACCAATGGATTTAGGGGTGGAACATGCTAGGATCAACTCAATCTCTCCTTGCTTAACCTGCGACAAAGCAACTACACTCGAAGGCAATGCCTTGTCGAGTTCATCAGCATACAAGAGCACATGTTTACAGAGCACAAGCAACAAAGGCTGATTAGCTGGTACAACTTTCCTAATGTCTGCAGCCTTGATTATCATGTTTTGTTTCCTAGTGTTTGACGTAACTAACGCTTGTTCATTTGTAACACTAGTGACAACATACTTCCCTTGGGCCGATTGCTCAAACGTAGAGGTCGAACAATTTCCAGATTCGGGCCCTTTTTGTTTTCTCTTTTGTCGGTCTAAGTCACATTCTCTTTGGCAATTTACGTTGGTCCCCGTACACTTGTAAAGGTGTGAGCGGGGTTAAGACCATTCTTTTACCATTGTGGCAAAAGAGTATATTTGTTAAACCTACCATCAAAGTAACATGCTTGTCAAATTGCCATGGCCTTCCTAGTATCACGTGAGTAGCATGCATAGGCACAATATCGCAGATGACTTCATCACAGCACTGACCAATTGAGAAAGGAAGGCGTACTTGTTTGTAGACACGGATTTCGCCGTCTTCACTTAACCCTTGAAGTCGATAGGGATGCGGATATCGGGTTGTAGGCAGGCTTAGGCTTTCCACCATTATCAAACTTGCTACATTGGTGCAACTTCCTCCATCGATGATAAGACTGCACACTCTGTCACTTACTTTACACCGAGTGTAAAACAAGTTTTCTCTTTGTAAACTGCTCATCCTTCTTGACTCGGGCGGTTAACACTCTTCTTGCAACCAAACAACCAATTTCACCTTGAGTTGGTGAACATTCTTCCTCGGCCGAGTCAATTTCCAAGCATTCCTCCTTGGTCAAGCCGGGCATCTCCTCACAATCATCATCCGACACGACGTCTCCATTGTGAGTGATGAGCATTGCCCTTTGATTCAGACATTGGGATCGGATATGTCCGAATCTTTGACATTTGAAGCATCTAATATCCCTACTCCTAGGCTTGAGAGGTTCTTGAGTGGACTTAGGAGTGGACCTAGATGCATCAACAAATTTGTTAGGGGTAGAATTGGAATTTTGGTTAGGGAAGTTACCTTGTGTTCGGCTAGAAGCGGGTGGTGTGGCCGAATGTCCCGCTTCATGGGATGTTCTTCTCGGCTGACCTCCTTTCCAATCATTCGGGTTTGAGGTGGGGTATGGTCGGCCACCTCTCCTCAATTTCTTTCCCCTTTCGGCCTTGATGGCTAATTCAAGTAGGTCGCTCATATCCAAATAGTGTTGAAGTTCCAAGGCCTCTTGAAGGTCAGAGTTCAACCCTCTAAGAAACCTTGCCATCGTGGCCTCACTATCCTCTTGGATATTGGCTCTCATCATGGCCATCTCGATCTCCTTGTTGTAGTCCTCCACACTCATGTTGCCTTGAGTGAAGGTTTGAAGTTTAGAGTGGAGATCGCGGTTGTAATAGCTTGGAACGAACCTCTGGCGCATCAAAGCCTTGAGTTCTCGCCAAGTCCGGACTCATGGTTCTCCCATTCTCCTTCGATGAGTCCTTACTTGGTCCCACTAGACTAGTGCGTAGTCGGTGAACTCAACAGTGGCTACCTTGACCTTTTGTTCCTCGCTATAATCATAGTAGTCGAAAACCATCTCGATACGGCCTTCCCATTCCAAGTATGCTTCAGGGTCGCTTTTGCCTTGGAATGTAGGGACTTGGATCTTAAGCCCCTTGATCTTGCTCTTGGGTGTATCCTTCCTTGGCCTCTCGGCCCTTTCCTCTTCCTCACTGGCCGAGTAAGCTTCACTATGTGTCCCTTTGATGCCATCGTTACTTCGGTTGTGAGATCTGGAACGAGAATCCCTCGTGAGACTCTTGGATAGCTCATCAAATCGAGTGTGCAATTCCTCCATTTGCTGCTCACTAATTCGTCTGAGCTCGTTCTTCATAACTGTGAACATCAACGAGTAGTCATTGGTTGGTTGAGCTTGCTCCATGTCACCCGCTTAGTCCTGCAAAGGTTAGTGAACAAGAAAATAGAACAAATATATCCTTACTTCACTCCCTTAGTGTTTCACTCACTCTCATATTTGTCACTCAAAGCACTCTAATGATCTCACCAAGTACCTTTACCTGTTGGATTAGGTAGTTGAGAAATGCCGCTCAAGTCCAATGAATGTCACCAACTTTTTCCACAAGAGTAACCAAGAAGTAAAACACAAATGGAATGCAAAAATGGATTAAGGATGGACGTTTTTTGAAGTGAGCTAATGGCAGACAGAATTGGAAATTGCGCTAGTGTGAACAATGACTCAAGTGAAACCCTAGTTTCCTAAAATGTAGGAGTGTGTCCAAGTGGAAATAAAGGAGTTATCCAAGTTATCTACTTAGTTTCCTAATAGATTTTGGAAAACTAGTTTTGGAAACTCGTAGAAAACCCTTTTGTTCTTGAAAACAGATTTGGACAACTTTCCAAGCCCAATTCCAATAAAAACTTGCAAATCAGATTTCGGCTCCAAGCTTTCCCCACGCAAAAATCAGATTCGTGCAAACACACACACAAGTCGGTTGGCACCCCTTTTTAAACCCTCATGCACGATCTGCCCTCCACCAAGTCGGTTGGGGCTCTATAAAGCTCCAAGAAGTCTGACACCCTCACACACTCACAACCAAATTCGGATTTGGCTTTCTTTTGGCAAATACTCAAGCTAATTTCGGTCCTCTCTTACACCAATGGAGAATAAACAAGGAGATGCACACAACCCTACTCAAGCTCCCAAGAAATTCACCCCAAAGCCAAGGAAACCCTTCACTACCGCAAGGGAGTACAAGAAGATTCTTACTCGCAAGGTGAAGCAAGTTCCCAAGGAACAAGAAATTCAAGAACTCCAAGAAGTGGTGGATCAAAACTTTTGAATTCCTTTCTTTGTGTAATTTTTTGTTTGGGTTTGGAACAAGATGTAATGAAACTAATTTGAGTAATAAAAGTGCGGTTCCCTTTTTGTTTTTCTTGCCACCCGAGTTTCTCTCTTTCTTTTCTTTTTCGTTTCTGTTTTTTTTAACTCACACGACAACAAGAACTCTTGGCCGAATGGACTTGATTTTCCAGATTTGGTTTCGGCCAACACTCACAAGCAACAACCACAATCCTTCAAGAACTTAGCAAGATACTTTCAAGAATTTCAAGAACTTCAATATACCCTAAAATCTTGTAGGTTCTCTTCAAGATTCACAAATACCAACAAAGTTAACCACAAATCATTTTTGGAAATTAAGTAAAACAACTTGGAAGACTCAAAACAGCCTTGGACAGATTTGCAACAAAGAAACCCTAGCGCATAAGACACACCCTAGCCGCAAACGAAACCCTAGCCGCCACCCAAATGAATTTTCTTGTTGCTCAAGCAAGGACGCACGACCAAGACAGATTGGAGAACCCAACCAGAATTTGTTTTGGACACCACAAGCGCACGACTCCACGGGCAGATTGGACACTAGACAAGAACGGCTCAAACAAAACAAGTTGCGGACAGAATTCAAGACACAAACACACGAACAAGACCACGACAAACTTGAAGACATGCGACACACACAAAGGACAGAATTACTTCGGAAACAAGACCCAATACCGACCAGAAATTGACGCACAAGACACAACAAAGTACGGACAGAATTTGTTTTGTTTCTTTTTGGAATAATTGCAGCGGAAATACTACAAACCCTAACGACACAACTACGAAAAACAAGGATATAACGAAAGATACCTCCACCTAGGCTCTGAAGCCAACTGATACGCTCCTCGATCAACTCATTTCGAGACACGTAGCACGTTGCCCAAGGATCTAGCGAGATTGTCCAACGCTTGGATTGCGGAACCTAAAACCAAAACGGACGACACGAATTGATTAAAGGTGGTAGATCGACGACTCCAATCGAGGTGATTACTCAAGTGGATAGGTCGGTAGAACAATCAAGGACAAACACAAGATTGCTCAAGAACCCTTGCCAAAGGCAAGTAAAGGAACGAATGCTCTCAACAATTGAAGAGAAACAAACTAGAACTTTATTATCAAAATTACGTAACCCTTAATCCGTACAAAGTGAGCCTTCTTATAGGCTAGAAACCTTGGGGCCTAATCCATCTTGGTCAAGGATTGGTGGCCCATCTACTTAATCTAGAAAAGGAAATTCGGACCACACTTTGGCAAGAGTGGGCGGACTTGCACAACCAAATGAAACTACTAATTAAACTAGCAATTCAACTAATGACTCGATAAACCCAACTAACAACAACTAATACTACTACCAATCGGGCCAAGACGTGTTAAGGGCATGCATGGCCGAAACTTGATGCTTCATGGGCTTGGATCAATGTGTAGACAACTCGCTTAGCAACTTCCAAGCCTTCAATGTCTCTATGAAAGCCTTGAGTCAAGGCCGCCATCCGTGCACACATCATCAGTTTTGGAATTTAAGCAAACGACTTGAACAACTCAAAGGAAAAACTTGGACAGATTTGCGCACAAACCCTAGCACGCGTATGGAAACCCTAGCCGCCCCAATGTGACGGCCCCACCTTCCCCTAAGGCGAACCTCAGGGTTCGGCGGGTCGCCTGCCCAACTCTCGCCAGGACTCGTTCACTCTCATCAAATAAAACAAAATATAACCTCGAGGATAAGCGAAAACAATTCCCAACCTTGAAATATATATTTACATTCGTACCAATCTCAACCAAATATACAATCCCAAATATAACAAAAGTTTTGAGTTCCCAAATAACAACAACTTTAAATTCTCAATACAATCCAACCCTAACCAAGCACTAGAGCGAGAACAAACGCAAAATAATTCAAAAGGACTAGACTATTCTATACAGGTCTCTCGCCCTTGCTCGCAACCCCTGTAAGGAAAACAAATGGCGTGGAATGAGCTAAAAGCCCAGCGAGGTTCTATATACAGAACCAAACAATTAAACAAGGACATAATGATGTAATAACAAGTAATCCAGAAAACATTTACAATATAAAGCAATGGTAAGACATTCATTAAAAGGATACATGCTCACGAGGAGCCATTCGTTCATTCATTCGCTTATCATTTCCCTTATTCCTCCAATCATTAAAAACATTGTTTGTAAGTGAAAACTCTTTCATTGTTCTTGTCATTCGTTCATTCATTTCATTTCCCCCTTCTGGCCAGATCATTGGCTAGTCTCCACCAGACAACGTGGTCATACTCGAGTATACCAAACATTAACCCAGGGTCACTAGTCGCCCGACCGAGTCCGCTTCTGGCTCGAGTCGACCGGTAACGAAGGACAAGGGCCCAGTTCAGCCAAAAGGCTTACATTCATGCACAAGTAGCATTTACTCATTCACTCATTGAAAATTTCACGTTCATTTAGGTCGAGTGCGATAAAGTACACACTCGCCAAGTAAAAATCATTTTTAGCAATCATTGAACACATTTAACATCTAATCAAACAATCACAACTAGCCACACAGTCAATGGAAACATAACGTACATCAATTACTTATTAAAGCAACAATCCAAATAGTCACAATAATTCACATAGTCATTAGAAACAAATCGTATATAGAACACTCACCTATATAAGCAAAATAACGTCAAAGTATCCTTCCGGATAACACCCTCAATCACCGAGGAACCCTAAAAGTAACCATAAGAAAATATTACGGTTCAACCAACCCAAAATTAAGTGAATCAAAGAAAATCTGAAATTAAGTGAATCAAAGATTAAGTGAAAACCAAGATTAAGAGATTAAGTGAATCAAAGATTAAGTATGATTTTGGAAGTGAAAAGAGTACATTTAGACCAAAAGACATGAGTAAAATAGTCGTAAAACTTATGCTCGCCCTTACAACTTTGAAATTGCCATATGAGTCGAAGTGATAAGAAAACGAATTTCTATTAGTCGTTACTTTCATTTCCAAGGGTACAAATTTCGGCCGAATTCCAACTTATAAGCCTCTATTAAAGAAGACTCGAATACCTCAGATGATTCAAGTTAGTTTCATCCTCAAACCCTTACTCGTGTGGCGAGTACATCTACCTAACCCTCGAGTGCAAATTTGGGCAGCACGCCCTTTGTATTTACCTATTTTCCAGCCATTTATGGCTTCATTATTTTCCTCAATCAGCCCCCAAAACACACACAAATAATCTCATTACAATAGCCGTTCAATAGGCTAAAAGTCATTCAATTACAAAGCCAAGCTAGAAAAGTGACCGGAATTAAGGTTTAAGACAAGGAACAAAATGGCAGGTTTGACATCTTTTAGCGTATTGGTCACAACCGAAGCTACACCAATCGGATTGGTGTGCACTTTATACTGTTTCGAAACTACGACATAGCTCTACAATTCTTATGAAGACACCTCAACCCAGTTCTCAACCTAACCTAGTCAAATTTACCCAAACAGCCCCAGATTTTCCAGTTCGAAACTCACTGTGAAATTCAACTAGCAGTCCTGATTTATTCAATCATATCTCAGCGTACACAACTCCAATTCAGGTGATTCTAAAGCCATTTGAAAGCTAAGATACAAGGATACAATTCTTAAGAAGGCATCAAAAGCTAATTCATTCATCTTCCCAGCCAAACGAGCCAATTACAGAGGCTGATTATCATTTCGGACAGAAACAGGGCAGCAGGGGTAAATTAGTCAATTCACAATCTATCCTGCTCCGATTGAGCTGAAACTTTACAGGCATAATATAGACTCAATTCTCTACAACTTTCATGTTTTGAGTTAAGCCCAATTCAGCCTCCATCATGGCCGAATAACACTGGTCAGAACAGGGCAGAAAATTCTCTAAGAGACTGAAATCTACACATCATCACTTCTAACCAAGAAATATTGCACAAAACTACTAAATGACAACCACAAGCCACTAAATTACAATTATTGGAAGCAAAGAGAGATGTTCTTAGCACTTTACCTTAAAATCTCAAAGAAAATGGTAGCTTAGTCTTTCCTCCTCCAAAACAACTCTACCAAAACCTTTAATCCTCCTTAGTGATCACTTGTATGGTGTAGTTTTCAATTTGGTTGGCTAAAACTCAAGATTTGAGCAAGATTGGGAGCTAGAAATTGAAGAAGTTTCTCTTGTTTTTCTCCTCAAAAGGGCCAGCCAAGAAGGTAAGAAAATGATGAAATTTTGGGTCAAAATTTGGTTTTAGTAAAGGTAGAAAGACTTGGTCAAGTCCACCCTCCAACCGGTTCGCGACACTTGGCTTCTTAAAGGTTTTAAGCTTATCTTCTCACCCCTAATGATTCATCTATCTAGCTAACCTCTAATCATCTTCTAGCACCATGTAAAATAATATCACTTAATATTTCATCACCTAATCGACAAAATTTTATCGCACTAGCGGGTTCCACATCCAATAATACACTCCAAACGAATATACACTAACTTATACTAGAAAAATGATTTAAAAATTGTACTTACTTGTAAAATGTATAGAATATTTAATATTTTCAAGGATAGTATAAAAATGTAGGCAAACAAATAAAATAATACTTGGAAAATGTGAAAATTTTCGGGTTCTCACACCCAAGCCCGACTTCCTTGCTGCCCAAGCGTCAACTACACGAGCAACACAGATTTGGGTGGGTTCAAAACAGAATTTGCATGCCACAAGTGCTCACAAAAACCGCGAACAGATTGCAACTCACATACGCGACTTGGCGCGAAACCTTGTTGCCGCCGCTATGTTTTGTTGGTTTTCTTGTTGAACACTATATGGACAGGTTTGTGGTGATTTATGGCAGACTTTGTGACCAAACAAACTACACAAACACGGTCAGATTTAGAGCAACGTTGAGACGCAAAACGGACAGAATTTTTACGATACATAACACGACAACTACGAACAGATTAGGAACAAGACTCAATGCAAGCAACAACTCAAAAATTGACCCGACAAGGAAGACCAAAGATGCGGACAGAATTTTTTTTTCTTTTTGGACTAATGCAGCGGAAATACCTCAAAACCCTAACGACACAACTACGAAAAACAAGGATATAACGAAAGATACCTCCACCTAAGCTCTGAAGCCAACTGATACGCTCCTCGATCAACACGTTTCGAGACACGTAGCACGTTTGCCCAAGGATCTAGCGAGGTTGTCCAACGCTTGGATTGCGGAACCTAAAACCAAAACGGACGACACGAATTGATCGAAGGTGGTAGAACGACGACTCCAACCGAGGTGTTTACTCAAGTGGATAGGTCGGTAGAACAACCAAGGACAAGTGCGAGATTGCTCAAGAACCCTTGCCAAAGACAAGTAACGGATCGAATGCTCTCAACAATTGAAGAGAAACAAATCAGAATTTTATTATCAAAATTGCGTAACCCTTTAACCGTACAAAGTGAGCCTTTATATAGGTTAAGGGACTTGTCGCGCCCCATTTTTAAAAAGAAAGAAAAATAAATGAGTTTTAAGAAAAAATGGATTTTTGGTTTTATTTTGATTAAAAATGTGTTTTTGATTTGTTAGAAAATAAATAAGGAAAATGAAATGGGTCTAAATGGGACTTTGAAAATGCGACGATTTGACCCCAAAAAAAATTTAAAAAGGGTTTTTAAATGAAACAATCGGAGTCGCCACTTGGTATTGAGTTGAGGTGTACCAAGTCACCTAAATTGAATTTTTTAGATGAAATTATGAAAAACCCCTTTTAAACGACTCCTAAGTCTACGAAAATCAGAGAAAAAGATTCGGGAGTCACATTTGAAGAGAGGGAAGGCAAGGATAAAAATCCAAGGCACCCTCTCAACCTAACCAAGGCTAGTTGCGTGATTTAGTCAAGAATTTTCTTAATTTAAACTAAAAATTTATCACATTTGAAAGTTACTATATGAATGCAAACCCTAGACCTAAGGGAGATATCGAGGGGTCAAGATATTTCTTCGAAACTATTTGATGCAATTCGCATTAGTTGCGATGCCCAAAAGGTAAATTTTCGAAAAAGTCACGAATCGTGCAAAATATGAGATTCTAAGAAAAGAAAAGAAAGAATAATAAAAATAATCATAATTATACAAATATATATGTCCTAAAGGAATGCATCATGTCAAGTACGGGGGACTAATGTTCGTGACTCAATTTTCCCTTTTATAGAGGGAATACGAGCGTGCTAAGGCTAGAAAGCCAAACTCGTCCATATCCCATATTTAAGGGGTATTTCCTACCTAATCAAACAAATGATCTAACCTAATTCTATTCCCCTAAATGGAATGCAAATCTAATGCCATGCTTTCATACAAAGGGGTAAGGAATATACATATAGGGGCAATATGGGGTAAGGGATATACAGATAAGGGAAAATGTCATGCAAAATGATAAGAAAACCCTAAAAAGTGCAAAATATGTATGAGATGAAATGATTTATCACACAAACATGATCTAACGCTCGAAGGGCTCCTAAGGGTCTAGCATTGGACTAACCCATGTCTACAAGTTCTCACTAGCGTTGGACTAGTGAGAAATCGGAAAAAGAAGCCACAACTAGCGTTGGACTAGTGTGGTGACGTCATGCATTCATTTATAACAAAATAAATCGTGTAAAACTAATAAAAAGCAAATAAACACATAAATTCACATAGGCACGTAGCAAATAGGCATGATATCTAGATGTAAGGTCCTAGAAAAGCGGTAAACACGTAGCACATAGGCATGCGAGGCACACAAAACAAATAAAGCGAATGAAGCCTAACTATTACATTCGAGGAGCCCTACTACAATCTAAAAGGGGAAAAAATTAAATAAAATGATATAATAACCTAACTATTACAATTGTGGCATTCAATTGCCTTCCCAAATAATTACAAATTAAATTAAAATAAATATACAAAAATTAAAGCGAATAAATGAAATGAAATAAAAACATTCATAAAGCATGCCATTAAACACATAAAGTCACATAAGTGCACATAGGATCAAATAAAGTGAAAATAAGGGATAGAGTGTACCTCCCTTGAGTTGAGGCCCTAATGACACGAATTTACTTATTTACCCTCCAAAATAATAAAAAGGGTCAAGCCATCACTTTAATTAACGAAATAATCACAAGAATGGAGATAAACACAAAATTAAATCAATCAAAGTATTCAAATAAAAGCAAACAAACCATATTTGGCAAATTAGCACATAAGGAACCAATCTTGAAAGAATTAAAGAAACTAAGGGATCAAAATTATTATTATAAGTATTAGGGGGCTAAATTGAAATAAACCAAAGTGGATGGCTTAAGATGAAACCTATCAATCAAATGATAAAATTTCACGAAATAAATTAAAACCAATTTGCTACGATTGAGTCACAAAAACACCCAAAATTTAACCAAGGGATCCAAATCACCTAAAAAATGTAGAAAAAGTTCTTAAAACCTTCAAATTCATCCTAAAATTCATGAAGAATCTGCCCATAAATCACATGAAGGCAAACCAATGAGAAATAACATGTTAAAGGGACAAAAATTGATAAAATTTTCAAAGTTTCTGGGCCATAACAGAATTATAGGGAACTTGAGGGGTCAAGGTGCAATTTCTGGAATTATTTCATGCATGCAACGAAGAGCTTATGCTTCTGCAATTTTTTTTTTACAGCCAACATTCTTTCTGCAATTTTACATCCGCAAGCTTCCCATAGCTCCCAAATATGATCAAATCCAATCTAAACTAAAGCAACAAGCCTACCACTTAATCCTCTCACTTCACAATATAAAACTTTAGATTTAAGCTGGACAAAGAGGACATGCAAACCTGGACAGTACATGCAAATTTTGATACTTTCAGATTTCAGCCATTACATGCAGCAAGTTTGAATACTAAACTCAAGCCAAAACCAAACCCAAGTTCCTAAACAAGCACATGGCATCCCATAACCAATCGAATGCATCACCAATAGCTATCAAGTCTTGATCAAAAGACAGAAATAAGACACGACTCCTCCCAAAAACAATGAAAGAAAGGAGCGTGCTAACACCGATAAATAAAGAAAAAGGATTACAGAAGAGTTCAAAGGAATTCAATTTCATGACCTCCTGCGAAATCTGATCAGTGCAACTTTCCTAATGGTTTGAACTTTAGCAAAACATCATTTGAATACTCATCTAAACGTGTTCGTGTGTGAAGGGATTCAAACAAAGTTTACCAACTCCGACAGCTAAAAATAATTACAAGACAACTCAGGCCATGCTCATAAAGCCTTTACTTTTCTCCATAGACTCACAAACACCATCTTCTACAAATGCAGCAAAGATACCAAAGTGGAAAACTCAGCGCGAGCACGCATTTGGCATGTTGAATGAACCACTAATTTCAATCAAACTAAAGCTTTAGCAACCGAAAGTGCAGGCCTGCTTCATTTTTTGCTTTAAAACTCGGATTTCAGATTTAAATATACATCCAAACTTTTTCAACCAAACATCACATAAATCGCCAAATCACTACTTTTAACACAACCCAAACACACGATTAAAAGCGAAACAGGTTCATTCAAAGAGCTTTCCACCCAGTTCTGGGTTTTCTTTGCAATCACGAAACCAGCCAACAAGCAGCATATCATGCCATGAAAAGGTGAAGCGATCAAGTCAGAATCCATTCAAAACTCCTAGCAAAATCATCCAAGAACATTAACAAAGCTTCACCACTTCAAATTGAAGACAGCAGCTTCTTGAACAAACCAAGAAACAAGAAAAAAGGAAATGGCAGCAACGATATATTACAAACATGTTTAATGAACGGACCCTGAATCTAGTGTTTTTGAACCCAAGCATGCAAACTCAAAACCAATCATCCAGTTTCCTATTTCTAACACAAGATGAAACCCATTTGGTGGGCCTTGGCGGGAAGAAAACAGCAAAACATAAGAACGAAGGCAGCTTGCTTTTGCAATTTTCCAGCCACCATTTTTCACAACTTTTCGGCCATTTAGCATTCAGATCTACTGCTCAATCAAAACTGGGAAGGAAGGAACACTATGGCATGCTGTTTTAACAAAACAAAGACTGACTCAACCCTCTTAACAAGAACATCGACTGCTTCATTTTTGATAAACTAAAATTCCAGGACAAAAACACGCACGACGGAAAAGACCAAAGCGACGGAAGAAAAGAAAAGAAAACCACAACCATGCACAACCAGAGAAGATTGAAGTCTACTTAAATCAAGTGCAACTTTGCTCATCTTAGAAAGGATGGCATGATCTAGATATGAAACCCACGTCTCGGCTTAGCAGATTCAGTTTCGTATAGGAATGGAAACGGACAGAAAAAAAAAAGTGGGGGGTTTACCTGCTTTGCTTTGGCTTCTGACCGAAGCTTGATATGAGCAAAAGATGAAGTCTTTGCTCTCCTCCTTTCACGTAGATTCTGGTTTCCCCAAGCTCCTCGATGCCCAGATTCTCCCGCAGCCTTTTGCTCCTATCTTTCTCACTTTTGTTCCAAATTCATTTCTCCTCACTCTCCCCCGCAAGCTCTTTTTTTTTTTTTCTTCACCTTTCAGCCGCTACCCTAAAATCCTCTATTGAAAACCCTCCCCTTTTCTGCTCAGCTTTTCTTTCTCCCCCCAAGCCCAGCCGTCACTTCCTTATCTCCCAATCTCTGTCTCTCATTCTCCTCTCTTACTCTACCCGAAGCTCAGTTTTTTCTTTTCTTTTCTTTGCTCTCCACTGCCCGAAGCCCTTTTTTTCTGTCCCTTGTTCCGCCGCCCCCTAGTTTTTCATCTCCAGCCGCTACTCACTTCTGTCTCTCCCCTCAACCCTAGCTGCATTTTCCTTTTAAACCTTCCAACACTTGGCTGGACGATGCGGATGAAGCCACTTTTCATCTGTTATTAGAACCGTTTGATGGTTCTTGATGCCCAAGACAATTGAATCTTTTAGCTCAAAGCCATATGGCTTGTACTACACCAATCCAACGGAGCTAAAATGAGGAAAAAAAATGATGAGAAAGAGCTGGAAAAAAAACGCGGTGGCCATTCCGTTTTGTACTGGCTGAAGCCAAAACTTGAAGGAAATGGCGCGCGTGCATCTCACGCGCGCGTGGAACTTCTTCTTTTTTTTTTAACAAAATTAATTTTAGTTCTTTGTTTTCTTTTCTTTTTCAATGAATGAATGAATTAAAATTAATTAAAAGATGATTTTCTAAACAAAAATGAAAAATAAGATGAAAATAAACAAAATCAAAACAAAATCAATTAAATGAAATGAAAATGCTAAATTTTTTGTATTTGACAAAAGAAATGATTTTCTTCAATACGAAATAAAAATTAAAATTAAAATGAGTAAAATAAACAAAAATATGAATAAAATGAATAGTAAAATTTTGGTGTCTACAGTTTGCCCCTCTTTGTCTGAGTTTCATAGAAACTCGAGACAAAGACGTAGACACCAAATACTTATCTGTATTTACCTGTATTTATTCTGCCTTGAATTGGAACTGAGGTTCGTGGCACAAAATCCAAACCCAACGTGATACAAAATGATCAGCGGGATAAAACCCAGTATTGCCGAGGTTGGCGGGATAAAACCCGGTCCCAACGTGATAAAAAATGGTCAGCGGGATAAAACCCGGTCCTGCCGAGGAATTGAACATTGGTGGAAATTACATTGCTAAGAAAAGGGGTAGAAGGGTGCGCGGTGGACGCTGAGACTCACCAAAAGAAATTAAAATTGGAAATTAAATTTGTCAAGAATGGGGGATAGAAGGGTGCGCGGCGGACGCTGAGACTTCACCAACTCAAATTAAAATTTGAAATTAAATATGATTTGAAGGGGGAATAGAAGGCTGCGCGGCGGACGCTGAGACTTCACCAACAAGAATTAAAATTCGGAATTAAATTTGTCAAGAATGGGGGATAGAAGGGTGCGCGGCGGACGCTGAGACTTCACCAACAAGAATTAAAATTCGGAATTAAAATTGTCAAGAATGGGGGATAGAAGGGTGCGCGGCGGACGCTGAGACTTCACCAACTGGAAATTAAATTCAAAATTAAATTTGTCAAGAATGGGGGATAGAAGGGTGCGCGACGGACGCAGAGACTTCACCAACTGGAAATTAAATTCAAAATTAAATTTATCAAGAATGGGGGATAGAAGGGTGCGCAGCGGACGCTGAGACTTCACAAACTGAAAATTAAAATTCGGAATTAAATTTGTCAAGAATTGGGGATAGAAGGGTGCGCGGCGGACGCTGAGACTTCACCAACAGGAAATTAAATTCAAAATTAAATTTGTCAAGAATGGGGGATAGAAAGGTGCGCGGCGGACGTTGAGACTTCACCAACAGGAAATTAAATTCAAAATTAAATTTTTTGATTTTTTGATTTTTTTTTGATTTTTTGATTTTTTTTTTGATTGATGATTTTTTTTTGTTTGGATAATCTTTTCAAGAATAATTTGCCCCGATTTCAACGAGTTATTGTGCAACCGATCATTCAATTTGCATTACGGCATGGTTGCTCCTCCTTAAAGATTTGATTTACTTCTTCCTCGGTCTGAATCTCTCAATTCTTGGGTGATATTCCACAATTATAAGAAATTTGCCCCAGTTTTGCCTTTTGGTATTCGAACCTGCAAAAAAATAGAAATAATCGCAATGATAGATAATGCCACCACCATCCGATCAATCGTGCTTTCAAGAAATGTGTAAACATGAGTACTTTGATGTCTCCCCCTCGATATCGGCGAAAAATTCAACTTTGCTTTGCGATCTGATCAAGTTTCGTTGACTTCCAATGTTAATAAGACACTTGGGCTTCAGGCCATTTCAATAAATCACATGGATCGCCCTTTGATAAATCCCTGATATAGCAAAACTCAACTTTGCTCTGTGAACTATATCAAATCTTCTTAACCTCCAATGCTCATCAAATATGACATTTGGTATCCAGACAATTTCAATAAATCAGAGGGATTGTCATTTGATAAATCCAAAGAAATAAATGAAACCATAAAACAAATGAAAGAATATTTTATTTACACAACATTGATAAAAATCTCAATAATTTGAAAACAATCATTCATTTTGAAAGAAAATTAATTTAAGAGAAATGAACTTGTAAACTCAAGAATTTATGTTGGATAAACCAAAACACTTTGATCTCAAATAAATTGCCACACTTGACCCTTTGGATATCGTCCGTCGGGATTCAATGCTTGCAACTAAACCACAAGGTGAATAGAAATTCTAATGAACCGAGTCTTTAGTCATTCCATTCCTAACTCACTTTCTCCTCATAAAGCCCTACCTTAGCGCCCTTTCTGGTTTTCACTAAGGCTATCACTTCACCTCTTTTTTTTTGTCATTTTCCATTTTCATTTTTGCTTTTTTTTTCTAAGGTGCCCTTTTGAATTTTCACATAATGAACAAATCCCGCCGATAGTCTTTATCAATTCAGAAATGTGTTTTAAGAAATGGTGGCATCAGTGCGACAAACCTTCCCTTGCAAAATCGGTGAAGGTGTACTGACATCATTTGCCATGTGATTTAGAAATTTTCTTGCAAGAGATGATGCAAAGAATGGAAGCCAGGACTTTCGGCTTTTGTAATGGGGTCAGGTGAGGTGCTAAGAAAAGGTTAAGGCTTGAAGACAGAATCCCAAATGTGGTTTAAATGATCTGAGGTCGCATTATTGCGCCAACCCTGTTTCAGGGTTAAACCAAAATTTGCCCCAGTTTATTCTCAACTGAGGTTCTTCTTTCTCTCATTTCCTTTCTTTTCTTTTTCATTCTTCTTTTGAAATGTTCACAACTCGCCCCAATTTACTTTTAACTGAGGTTTTCTTTTTGTTCGTTTTCTTCTCTTTCAGCTTTCCTTAAAATTGAATTTGCCCCAGTGTGGGGTTTTTCCTCTCTTTTTTTTCTTTTCAAAACTAAATTTGCCCCAGTGTGGGGGTTTTTTTCTTTCTTTTCCAAAACTAAATTTGCCCCAGTGTAGGGTTTACGATCCTCAGGGGTTGCCAAACGAAATAATCTATTCTGAAGGTTCAAAAGGGATAACTAGGAATAAAAATGTTTCAAGGGGAAAGGAAGAGGGCCTGACTTTCATTCCATTCTTCACATTAACCCTAAAAGGAAATTTCCATTTATCATATGAAGGATTTCTTACACATATCCGATTTGATCGGCTAAGGGGAAAATTTGTCCATTCCACTTCTGTGAGAATAAATACCCCACCTTCTTGATGATAAAAGGGCCCTGCCAATTTGCGGCAAACTCTTCTTTTGGCCTCATTTTGCGCTGACAAAAGCCACCTTAATGCTTTGTTTTCTCGTCTGAATAGTCATGATTTGACCCTTTTATTGTAAGCACGGGCCAATCCTTCTCTTTTTGATAATATTGACCATGACGGACTGCATTCATCTGCTTCTCATCAAGTAATCACTGCTTTATTTCCTTAAATTTGGCCCCAATTCGGCTTGAGTTTCTCTTTATAACATTCGAACTTCTTTGAAACATTTTCGGATGTCTCTTCGATACTCTTTTCATTTTGAAATTCAAATTCACACTCGTGAGATATTGAGGTTGCCACCATCGAATTTCACAACGGTGGTATCCAAAGGGATTTTATTCTCGGCCATTTGAAAAGAATGTGTAAGTAACATTGTATATAGAAAACTGTACATTTTATTGAATTTCAAGGTAAAGACCAAACTGTACATTTTGTTACTTGCTAAACAAGATGTGTCTTACAAAAGCCACTTGATTCAAGAATATTTACAAAAACATAGTTTAACAAAAGACACATGCATAAATGATTTTCATGGATTTTAATCAAAGACAACTCCCCAAATTTATCGAAATTCCCTTCAAGAAAGAAGGATTTCACCAGTTCAGGATTTTTAAATATCCTCATTGGGGGTGGGTGCCTCAAAGGTGTCTTTGTGTTTGGGAAAAGGATTTGTACTTATGCTCGGTCCTTGTTCACTCTTTTCTTTAGCACTATTTCTCCGACTTCGATCATATCCTGGATTTTATGTTTCAATGCCCAACAATTGTTGGTGGAATGCCCTGGAGCTCCCGAATGATAAGCGCAGATGGTTTGAGGGTCATAGTTAGGGGGAACACCCCTAGGATAGATCTTGGGAGGCATAACACCAATTTTCCCGGCAGCCTTGAATTGTTCTTACAATTGATCGATGGGTCGGCCCAAGTTGGTGAATGTTTGATGTGAGATTGGGTTTCGGGTTTCACTGTTTATAGGATAAATTTGGTTGTTTGGTTGAATAGGTCTCGGATTATAAGGAGTGCGAGGTCGGGTTTGAAAATTGGGTTGAAACATTGGGATAGGTAGTATAGGTGGGTTTGCATAGTTTGGCCGAGGTTGAGGGTGATTGATAGTGGTATGGTAAACCGGGCGTGAGTTTGGGTAATATGGGTAGGGTGATGAATAAGTGGGGTGGCTTGAAAATCTAGGTCTGGTCGGGGGGTCCTGATTCCAAACAAAAGTAGTTTCCCCTACTTTTTCCTTAAACTGTGACTTCTTCCCACTGTTATTCTGGCTTTGCAGAGCCTCCAGTTGCATCTTCAATGTTGACACATTAACAATTTTTCCGGCTTTCACAAATTCATCATACTCTTCCAATTTGTTGACAATTTCTGCAAATGAACACCCGGTCATGCGAAAAATCTCCTCAAAATATGGTGGATCGTGAGATTTAATGAAAGTACGGACAATTTCTTGTTCAGTCATCGGAAGCTCCACCTTGGCAGCCAATTTCCTCCATCTCTTTGCATACGTCTTGTGATCCTCACATGGTCTCCTTTTGGTTCCTTCCAGTGTGGTCCTCGTAGGAGCAAGCTCACAATTGTACTCGTATTGCCTCACAAAAGTAGTTGACAGGTCAAGCCAAGATCTCATATCCTCAGGCTTTCAAGTTGGAATACCAATCCAATGCGTCGCCTTCTAGACTCTCAGGAAATAGGCGCACAGGCAGATTCTCATCATCTATCGGCCTCCCCAACTTGTTTGCAAACATTCGAAGGTGTGTCTTGGGATTGCCAGTTCCATCGTACTTGGTAAACTTGGGTGTTTTGAAACCCATCGGCAATTGCATATTCGGAAAAAGGCACAGCTCACTGTAGTCCAGGCCTTCTTGCTTGCTCAAACCCTGGCTTTTTCTTATGAATTCCTCAAATCGATCTAATCTCTTTAACAAATTTTTATCCACAGGCGCGGATGACTCCCCAGCTTCAGCTTTTTCTTGAGTAGCGGTGTTTAACATGAATGGTTCAGGGGGCATATTCAAACTAACAGGTGGATAATTCTGGGGAATTTGGGCATGAGAAGAGTTAATTTGGATGTTAGGTGCATAAGTAGGTGGTGGGCCATGAGGGGGATAGGTAAAGTGATGTGAAACCACGATCTAGACAACCAATTCACCAAAGGCTTAGCAGCGGAAATTTGACCCAAATCTAATCCCCGAGATAACGAATACTATTGATACTATCTCAACCCGTTATCTAACGAACTAGCGAACCAAATTTAAAGGTAGATGAACGCCACAACCAAGGAGTTACTTGATTGATAAGTTCAATTGAACAATTTGAGAAAGATTCTCAAATATTCAAAGAGACTCTCTTAGAAAGAGAAAGTTAAAAACTCACGATTTTTATTAATGCAAAAACTGATCGTAAAGGTCTCTTGCATTGGCTATATATAGCCTTACAATTGACAACCTAAAGTGACTTGGAACAAACCCTAATTTTGGGTAGGCTGGGCTTTTGGGCCGAAATAATGACTAAATGGGCTATCTAATATTCAGCCAACTACAAGGGCTTGTTTGGCTGATTTATTTAAAAGGAAATAATAACGAAAACAATGACAACATGACTAAAGTGCCCTCGTCTTCTTAAGCAACTAGAGTTCACTCGATTCTTCAACTTGGAACAAGGTGTATATTGTCGAATCTCCATTCTCCAAACCTTCAATGATCTTCAAATCGTTTCCAATTCTTTCTTGGATGGTGCATACAAGTGCTTGAAGTGACTCGCGCATCTTCTTGGCGCGAGCTCTTGTGACCGGTCCTTGTGGTACTTGAATGACTTGGTCTTGATTCACCATTGGTCCTTGGTGCTTCCGTCATCATAAAGGTTTCTTCAGGTGGATTGATAACTTGTGAAGTAACAGCGACTTGGGTATAGGGTAAGAATATTGGTTGAGGTTCAGGTTGGTCAGAGGGTAAGGGTTCATGTGGTTCACCACTACCGCCACCAGCGACCAATTGATCGATCACGCGCCGCTGTGCCATCATTTCGTTGCTCAATTCATTAAATCGGTTTAGAACTTCATTCAGTTGAGCCCCCAAATTCGCCATGTCGGATGATGGTGCGGTGGTTGCGGACCTATCAGATGGCTCTGGATGCGTACTCATGTTTACACTAGTTCTTGCAGCTCGACTACGCGATCGGGTAATGATGGGGCTTTTTCGTGTAGCTATATTTGCAGTTACCTAAAAATTGAGAGAAAACCCTATTTAGACGTCCTTCTTGATTAACTGCTACCAAAAAGAAAGGAAAAGAAAAAGAAAAAGACCCGAGTTAGTAAAAATTAAAGTAATTCGGATGCATGTCCTATTGGGGGACCCTTTTTACGCCAAGGGTTGGCCTAACATGAAAATGCAATCCTTCAGAGCAGGCACTATACAATACCTGATGGACCCGATCAATTTATTTGATTGGAAAATAGTTTGAAAATTTGGACAGATTGAACAGCGGGAGACCTCTAACAGAATGAGGACAAATCCGAATGAATGGTTTTGCTTGCACAGGAATTCATTCAAATCAATTTAACCATTACAATGGTTAGGAACCCTAATCTATCCAAATGGAATGAACGCCATGGATGAGTTTTCTCAAAAACAACTAGCCCATTTCAATTCTAAATTTGCCATCAAAACTCTAAATCGTCAAATGGATCGGATGAAATTGATGAACTCTGCTAGATTGTCCTAAAAATGGATACATTTGCCCAAATAGATTGAAGGAGTTTGAAGATTTATTCAAAAATCACTAGATCACCCTAAAAAGGGATAAACTGGTCAAATGAATCGAATGAAATTTGATAATTTATTTAAAAATTGACTAAATTGTCCTAAAAATGAATGAATTGATAAAATGGATTGGATGAATTTGATGATTTATTTGAAAATTGATTGAATTGAATGTCTATTAGTAATTTCAAAAATTCATTGCAATACATCAGTCTATGAACCTTCTAAAATCAAGATTTGGCCTCAATACGTTTACCATCTCAGCAATGCGGAATTATTTGTGAATTTCTTCAAATTAATGTCCTTTACGCAAGGGAATTTTTACCAATTTTGTTAAAATGGCCAAAAGATGATTGTTAGATGCTCATATTCTAATGTGCGAAAGTTGTTTTATTATCATGAAAAAGATCGGATCCTACCTTACCTCGTGCACTACCCCTTTGGATGGTACAAGAAATATAAACGTGCAAGTCTCATTGGATTACATATCCGAGACACAAGGCGGCTTATTCCTAACATGGGATCCCCTAAATGGCATTCCCTCTAAGGTTTATGCGTGATGCCAGTTTATTAAAGCAACTAAATATGCAATTTGAAGTGAAACATGACCTAAGGAACCCTTTGTATGTCAGAGTAGGCCTAAAATGATATGACATTATTAATTCCACGAAATATAGTACATTGAATTTAAACATGCAATAGCCTATCTAAAAGAGTGGGTTCTAAAAGAGTATCATGCCAGAATTCTTATTTCCTATTGTTTGTGAATGCAAGAGATGAGAAAACAAAGAAATGTTAGATAACAAATAACACATAACACGTTAGGCAATTAGATGAAACAAAAGGCAGAAAAGTAAATAAGGAAAAAGGGGTGGAATCCCTCCCTTCGTGCCTAGTGTTCCTAATTGGGTATGGTCGACTCTCACCTAGGCAATCTAATCATGGATGCATGAGGTTGGGGCTCGTTAATGCACCTAGACTTTGACGAGGCTTTAAGGCTCCCAAACCTTCAGACCAAAGGCGAAGGGTCATCAATCCCAATGCCCAAGAGTCGGTGGTTCGGGTGATCCCTGGGACATTGCTACGTGCACGTCGTGCCACGGCCACATGTCCAAGTGGATCGATCTAATCCTAATAAGGGAAGAGTGGTATGACAACCACTAAAAGTAAAAAAGAAATGAGGGATATAAAATAAAGCGTATGCACGTATGAGGTTCCCCTATCGAAGGGAAGGATCGAATACCATTTAAGCGCGGGCGAAGGTTCTAGGGTGACTATTTCCCCCACCCAAAATGCAAGCGCAACACACAAACACAAAATGAAAAGTAAACACATAAACGATCGTATATGTGGATATTCGAGACGATTGTGTGTTAGATACATGAAAATCCTAAAAAGGAAAAATGCAACCCTAAACCTCCAAATGTAATATATAAAAAGGTTAAAAGAAGAAAAAGGTTGGCTAAATCAATTTTGCTCGGACTCTCTAACTCCCCAGTGGAGTCGCCAACTGTCGCGCCCCATTTTTTAAAAAGAAAGAAAAATAAATGAGTTTTAAGAAAAAATGGATTTTGGTTTATTTTGATTAAAAATGTGTTTTTGATTTGTTAGAAAATAAATAAGGAAAATGAAATGGGTCTAAATGGGACTTTGAAAATGCGACGATTTGACCCAAAAAAAATTTTTTAAATGAAACAATCGGAGTCGCCACTTGGTATTGAGTTGAGGTGTACCAAGTCACCTAAATTGAATTTTTTAGATGAAATTATGAAAAACCCCTTTTAAACGACTCCTAAGTCTACGAAAATTAGAGAAAAAGATTCGGGAGTCACATTTGAACAGAGGGAAGGCAAGGATAAAAATCCAAGACACCCTCTCAACCTAGCCAAGGCTAGTTGCGTGATTTAGTCAAGAATTTTCTTAATTTAAACTAAAAATTTATCACATTTGAAAGTTACTATATGAATGCAAACCCTAGACCTAAGGGAGATATCGAGGGGTCAAGATATTTCTTCGAAACTATTTGATGCAATTCGCATTAGTTGCGATGCCCAAAGGTAAATTTTCGAAAAAGTCACGAATCGTGCAAAATATGAGATTCTAAGAAAAGAAAAGAAAGAATAATAAAAATAATCATAATTATACAAATATATATGTCCTAAAGGAATGCATCATGTCAGGTACGGGGGACTAATGTTCGTGACTCAATTTCCCTTTTATAGAGGAATACGAGCGTGCTAAGGCTAGAAAGCCAAACTCGTCCATATCCCATATTTAAGGGGTCTTTCCTACCTAATCAAGCAAATGATCTAACCTAATTCTATTCCCCTAAATGGAATGCAAATCTAATGCCATGCTTTCATACAAAGGGGTAAGGAATATACATATAGGGGCAATATGGGGTAAGGGATATACAGATAAGGGAAAATGTCATGCAAAATGATAAGAAAACCCTAAAAAGTGCAAAATATGTATGAGATGAAATGATTTATCACACAAACATGATCTAACGCTCGAAGGGCTCCTAAGGGTCTAGCATTGGACTAGCCCATGTCTACAAGTTCTCACTAGCGTTGGACTAATGAGAAATCGGAAAAAGAAGCCACAACTAGCGTTGGACTAGTGTGGTGACGTCATGCATTCATTTATAACCAAATAAATCGTGTAAAACTAATAAAAAGCAAATAAACACATAAATTCACATAGGCACGTAGCAAATAGGCATGATATCTAGATGCAAGATCCTAGAAAAGCGGTAAACACGTAGCGCATAGGCATGCGAGGCACACAAAACAAATAAAGCGAATGAAGCCCTAACTATTACATTCGGGGAGCCCTACTACAATCTAAAAGGGGAAAAAATTAAATTAAAATGATATAATAACCTAACTATTACAATTGTGGCATTCAATTGCCTTCCCAAATAATTACAAATTAAATTAAAATAAATATACAAAAATTAAAGCGAATAAATGAAATGAAATAAAAACATTCATAAAGCATTGCCATTAAAACACATAAAGTCACATAAGTGCACATAGGATCAAATAAAGTGAAAATAAGGGATAGAGTGTACCTCCCTTGAGTTGAGGCCCTAATGACACGAATTTACTTATTTACCCTCCAAAATAATAAAAAGGGTCAAGCCATCACTTTAATTAACGAAATAATCACAAGAATGGAGATAAACACAAAATTAAAATCAATCAAAGTATTCAAATAAAGCAAACAAACCATATTTGGCAAATTAGCACATAAGGACCCAATCTTGAAAGAATTAAAGAAACTAAGGGATCAAAATTATTATTATAAGTATTAGGGGGCTAAATTGAAATAAACCAAAGTGGATGGCTTAAGATGAAACCTATCAATCAAATGATAAAATTTCACGAAATAAATTAAAAACCAATTTGCTACGATTGAGTCACAAAAACACCCAAATTTGACCAAGGGATCCAAATCACCTAAAAAATGTAGAAAAAGTTCTTAAAACCTTCAAATTCATCCTAAAATTCATGAAGAATCCGCCCATAAATCACATGAAGGCAAAACCAATGAGAAATAACATGTTAAAGGGACAAAATTGATTAAAATTTTCAAAGTTTCTGGGCCATAACAGAATTATAGGGAACTTGAGGGGTCAAGGTGCAATTTCTGGAATTATTTCATGCATGCAACGAAGAGCTTATGCTTCTGCAAATTTTTTTTTTACAGCCAACATTCTTTCTGCAATTTTACATCCGGAAAGCTTCCCATAGCTCCCAAATATGATCAAATCCAATCTAAACTAAAGCAACAAGCCTACCACTTAATCTCTCACTTCACAATATAAAACTTTAGATTTAAGCTGGACAAAGAGGACATGCAAACCTGGACAGTACATGCAAATTTTGATACTTTCAGATTTCAGCCATTACATGCAGCAAGTTTGAATACTAAACTCAAGCCAAAACCAAACCCAAGTTCCTAAACAAGCACATGGCATCCCATAACCAATCGAATGCATCACCAATAGCTATCAAGTCTTGATCAAAAGACAGAAATAAGACACGACTCCTCCCAAAAACAATGAAAGAAAGGAGCGTGCTAACACCGATAAATAAAGAAAAAGGATTACAGAAGAGTTCAAAGGAATTCAATTTCATGACCTCCTGCGAAATCTGATCAGTGCAACTTTCCTAATGGTTTGAACTTTAGCAAAACATCATTTGAATACTCATCTAAACGTGTTCGTGTGTGAAGGGATTCAAACAAAGTTTACCAACTCCGACAGCTAAAACTAATTACAAGACAACTCAGGCCATGCTCATAAAGCCTTTACTTTTCTCCATAGACTCACAAACACCATCTTCTACAAATGCAGCAAAGATACCAAAGTGGAAAACTCAGCGCGAGCACGCATTTGGCATGTTGAATGAACCACTAATTTCAATCAAACTAAAGCTTTAGCAACCGAAAGTGCAGGCCTGCTTCATTTTTTGCTTTCAAACTCGGATTTCAGATTTAAATATACATCCAAACTTTTTCAACCAAACATCACATAAATCGCCAAATCACTACTTTTAACACAACCCAAACACACGATTAAAAGCGAAACAGGTTCATTCAAAGAGCTTTCCACCCAGTTCTGGGTTTTCTTTGCAATCACGAAACCAGCCAACAAGCAGCATATCATGCCATGAAAAGGTGAAGCGATCAAGTCAGAATCCATTCAAAACTCCTAGCAAAATCATCCAAGAACATTAACAAAGCTTCACCACTTCAAATTGAAGACAGCAGCTTCTTGAACAAACCAAGAAACAAGAAAAAAGGAAATGGCAGCAACGATAGATTACAAACATGTTTAATGAACGGACCCTGAATCTTGTGTTTTTTGAACCCAAGCATGCAAACTCAAAACCAATCATCCAGTTTCCTATTTCTAACACAAGATGAAACCCATTTGGTGGGCCTTGGCGGGAAGAAAACAGCAAAACATAAGAACGAAGGCAGCTTGCTTTTGCAATTTTCCAGCCACCATTTTTCACAACTTTTCGGCCATTTAGCATTCAGATCTACTGCTCAATCAAAACTGGGAAGGAAGGAACACTATGGCATGCTGTTTTAACAAAACAAAGACTGACTCAACCCTCTTAACAAGAACATCGACTGCTTCATTTTTGATAAACTAAAATTCCAGGACAAAAACACGCACGACGAAAAAGACCAAAGCGACGGAAGAAAAGAAAAGAAAACCACAACCATGCACAACCAGAGAAGATTGAAGTCTACTTAAATCAAGTGCAACTTTGCTCATCTTAGAAAGGATGGCATGATCTAGATATGATGATCTAGATATGAAACCCACGTCTCGGCTTAGCAGATTCAGTTTCGTATAGGAATGGAAACGGACAGAAAAAAAAAGTGGGGGGTTTACCTGCTTTGCTTTGGCTTCTGACCGAAGCTTGATATGAGTAAAAGATGAAGTCTTTGCTCTCCTCCTTTCACGTAGATTCTGGTTTCCCCAAGCTCCTCGATGCCCAGATTCTCCCGCAGCCTTTTGCTCCTATCTTTCTCACTTTTGTTCCAGATTCATTTCTCCTCACTCTCCCCCGCAAGCTCTTTTTTTTTTTCTTCACCTTTCAGCCGCCACCCTAAAATCCTCTATTGAAAACCCTCCCCTTTTCTGCTCAGCTTTTCTTTCTCCCCCCAAGCCCAGCCGTCACTTCCTTATCTCCCAATCTCTGTCTCTCATTCTCCTCTCTTACTCTACCCGAAGCTCAGTTTTTTCTTTTCTTTTCTTTGCTCTCCACTGCCCGAAGCCCTTTTTTTCTGTCCCTTGTTCCGCCGCCCCCTAGTTTTTCATCTCCAGCCGCTACTCACTTCTGTCTCTCCCCTCAACCCTAGCTGCATTTTCCTTTTAAACCTTCCAACACTTGGCTGGACGATGCGGATGAAGCCACTTTTCATCTGTTATTAGAACCGTTTGATGGTTCTTGATGCCCAAGACAATTGAATCTTTTAGCTCAAAGCCATATGGCTTGTACTACACCAATCCAACGGAGCTAAAATGAGAAAAAAAAATGATGAGAAAGAGCTGGAAAAAAAACGCGGTGGCCATTCCGTTTTGTACTGGCTGAAGCCAAAACTTGAAGGAAATGGCGCGCGTGCATCTCACGCGCGCGTGGAACTTCTTCTTCTTTTTTTTTTAACAAAATTAATTTTAGTTCTTTGTTTTCTTTGTTTTCTTTTCTTTTTCAATGAATGAATGAATTAAAATTAATTAAAAGATGATTTTCTAAACAAAAATGAAAAATAAGATGAAAATAAACAAAAATCAAAACAAAATCAATTAAATGAAATAAAAATGCTAAATTTTTTGTATTTGATAAAAGAAATGATTTTCTTCAATACGAAATAAAAATTAAAATTAAAATGAGTAAAATAAACAAAAATATGAATAAAATGAATAGTAAAATTTTGGTGTCTACAGGACTAACTGAAAACCTAAGGGAAATAGGGAGGGAAGGTTCGGGCACTCCTTGGACAAGGTGGGCCGACCCATGGCTCAATTCAACAATCTAATCCACTCTAAACAATTGAAACCTAGCACTAAGGCCTACGGCCTAGTCGGCCATCCCACTTGGAGGCCCACTTGATTCTTCATGGGTTTGGATCATCGTGTAGATAACTTGATTATCCCCTTCCAAGCCTTCAATGTCCCTATGGATCCCTTGTTGGTCTTGGACATTTCGCACAAGGGTTTGGAGTGACTCCTTGAAGCGCTTGGACCGTGCACGTGTGACTGGGCCCAATGAGACTCGAACTGGGTCATTACTTGGGCTAAGGTCCGCGCACACATCAAGAAGTGTGCGGCCGTTGCCCGTGCGCGTCAAAGATGAACGTTGGGCAGTTGCTGACCGTTGCTGGCAGTTGCTGGGATAACGGACGGTTACCAGCCAACTCAGCCTCGTTCTTAGCGGGTTCCTGACTTCGTGGACGTTCGGATTAGACCAACGGTTGGGTCTTGTCAACCGTAAACATGCCTATAAATAACGGGCTAGGCAGAGACTAAGGGCAGAGAGTCTCAGATTGTGAGAAACACCCTTAGATGTTCTGCACGCCAAGTGTTTGTAGAATTGTCCTTGTAAGCTTCGTTGTGAAATACAAGGTTGGCCATTTGGCTGTAACTTGTGCATGTGTTCCTTTGTTTTGCCTAAGTGTTCTACGTTTTGAATACTTGTGTGCAAGTGTGATTGTATAGGCTGACTGGTAGTGTGGCTTACCAGTGCCATTACGTGCGTGTTTGGCTAGTTAGAGTAGACAATTGATGACGGAGCACAAAGGACTAATGGCGGTCAAGAGCAAGTTATACAAGTACCAAATGGTCCAATCACAAGAGCTCGTGCCAAGAAAATGCGTGAATCCCTTCAAGCTTGGAGTTGGGGATGATTTGAAGGTCATTGAAGGCTTGGAGAATGAAGATTCAACGATATATACCTTGCTCCAAGTTGAACAGTCAAGTGAAGATTAGTCTTGCTTGTTACCTTAGTCAAAGCCGAGGGCTTATTTGTCATTTTAGTTGCTATTTTAGTTATAAAGTCGGCCAAAAACACCCTTATCTTGGTCGAACACTAGAAAGTATTTTTACTTAGTAAAATCGGCTTTACTTAGGATTTCTAGTTTAAGTGAATCCAATTCATTTTAGGTCTAGTTTAAGTGAATCCAATTCACTTTAGGTTGTCAAATATATGGTTATATATAGCCGAGACAAGGGACCTTCAAAATCAGTTTTTCGATCAATAAAATTCGTGAGTTATTCACTTTTCTCTTTCCAAGAGAGCTCCTTTGAATATTTGAGAATCTTTCTCAAGTTATTCATACCGAACTTATCAATCAAGTATCTCCTTGGTTGTGGCGTTCTACTACCTATAATTTGGTTCACTAATTCGTTAAGTCGCGGGTTGAGATTGTATCAACATTGTTTGCCATTTACAGGGTTAGATTGGGTCAAATTTTTCACTGCCAAACCGTTTGTGTCATTGTCTAGATCGTGTCGAATTGCGTTTCACATCAAGGTTGGGAGCAAGTTTAGTGAGCAAGATTGAGAGGAAGAAGATGAAATTTTCTTGGCTAAAGGGGGAGGAAGGGTTCGGCCATGAGAGGGAGGAACAGAGAGTGGTTGTGTTTGATTTTTGTGATGTGAAAGGGTGAAGGAAAGAAGTGACATAAAGCCATTTTTTATGGTGCAAAAGTCAACATGTGAATAGTGGTCCATTAATGCTCCTAATTGAGTTTAATTCAAATCACTCACCTCTAATCTCTCAATTAATTTTTCTTAGTCTACAATTGATCATCCTTAACTCTCCAAGACCACTGCACTCTCAGACCAAATATTGCCTCGAAAAATGTGTTTTCTCAAATTTTCACTAATTGGGCGAAAAAAAAATTAAGTTTAAGGGCAAATGTGTTAAAAATATAACATGAGGCAATGTACCATGCAGATGCAATTAAAACGAATGAAATAAATTAATTGGAGCAAATGAATAAATCAAAAAATAGATGGACCAGTAAAAGAGAATTTTGGGTCCTCATACTTTTTACTCTAACATGAGCTCTTTTACATGTTCTTTTGTTGTGTCCATAAGATTTATAAAAAGAGTACCTAAATGCAGATCTGACTGTCTGAGATGATGGTGCTCCTTCATCTAGTTCCCTTCTCCTGTTCTTCTTTGGTCTCCCTGGTGCCCTTCTCAAGGGAGGTGGTAACATTATAGTAGGCATCACCTCTGGCATATTAAGCCAGTTTCTCTCATTTGGAATTGGCATTATTATTGCAGAGTAAGTCTTGTGGCACATGTCAATTGTGAAAGGCAGGATCACAGCAATGCTCAAGCTTCTTCTTCTATATACTAGGAGGAGAACACCGCGTGATGCGTGGTGGACATTTGCATGGAAAGTTTCAAGTTTGTTAAGTTATTTAGGTTTTCCTAGTTATGCATAGTACATAACTGTTGCAAATTTATATAAAGCTGAATCATAAATGTTGTATTCATCCATTCAAAATTAGATAAAGCTATGATATATAAATGTTATATTTATCCATTCAAAAGTGTGGAGTGCATCCATGTTACCGAAAAATAATTCTGAAGAAAATAGGACTTTAATCTAAAAAGAAAAAGAAAAGTACAACTATAAGTCAGAGTATTTGCTGGATTTGTTTCTTCATCAGACTTTACCAATAGAAAGCAGTATCGATACAATATTCTTAATGTTCCACAAGGTATAAATTATAAAAATACAAAAAAGGTTATGAAACGTCCTTTTTCTCTCAACTAATAACAGCCATGAAGATTCTTTTTTTTTTTAATGTAAATAGAAAGAAATACAAGACTAACACAATCAGGGGTGGAGAGCTGCATATGCTTCTTGTGACGCCCCCACCTCTCCCTAGGGTGAACCCTAGGGTATCAGCGGGATGCCTGCCCAACTCTTGTCAGGACTCACGCACTCATTTAGTTTAATAGAGAACTACAAGTCAACCATAGATTTAGGATTAAAGGAAAACTTCAAAATTATAAGCCAAATTCTTCTTAGGCTACCATTTACAATTACAATCCAAAAACCCAAATATAACAAAGTTTACACTTCAAATGTCTCCAATATCATACAAAAGATTTACTAGCTCCAACCAAAAACAGCTAGTCTAGAGTCCCCAACTTCCACTTCCAAAACCTGTTAAGGAAAACAACTTAGGGTGAGCTAACGCTCAGTGAGGCCAAGAAAAATCAAGCAAGCAAGTAGCACAAATTAAATAAAAAATCACACTTAAAAGCGACTTAACATGAAATTTCATTTAAGTGCACAAATAGGAAGTAAAACACAAGTAGAAAGGATACAGGAGTTCTCAGGAGGCAAATCCACACTGCTTCACGATACTCTTGAACCACAATTTCCAAATGTTGACACTCCGTCAACCAAGCAAGTAACAAGTCCGTAGAACCCCACTTTTCACCAATTTCCGTCCACCGTTACACCCTCTGCCGGGCCCGCATGTCAAATAAGATGTGACATTACTCGAGTATATCCAAGCAAATCAAGTACACGAGCCCAAGGTTCACCAAACTCCTCAACCAAACCCTTGTTGGCTTGAGTTGAATGGCTAGTTATTGGGTTTTGGGCGTCCCCACAAGTACAATTGGTCGATGAGACAACGCTCCAATCGACTTAGAATCGATCATAGCACTGAGTCGGGATGAGGGGCACCTCCCACCCGAATAGGGTGTGGTACATGCTGCCGCTAAGTGCTCACGAGTTAAAACATGTTCGAGTACAAGTGCAAGTCATACAAATTCATATTTCAAGTAGCAAGCATTCAAGAGGGAGAGAACGAAGGCGATAAAGTACGCCCTCGTCTCGGCAAGTTCACGAATCACATAACACTTGTACAAATATCATTTCAATCATAGTAACATGAAGCATGCACTTGACACTCACCAAAAGTCAAGGGCAAAGCAATAACAAAAGCAAGAGGCCAGACAAGCTCCTCGGCGTCCACGTGACCACCTGAGACATGAACAATTACGGTTATCTAGGTACTCGACCAAGGTTAATAAGAAAAATATTCCCTTGCTACCCGCACTCAAAAGCCACAAGTTCAAGTCGAGTTAAAAGAGACTTTCTCGCTTAATCATTGAAATAATACTTAAGGAAAACTCAAAAGTCGTTTTCAAGTCAAGTCGTGGCAAGAAATTTCGATTCCAAAAGAGGAGTACCATACTTAATTTTTGGCACGAAAATCGAGGAAAGGAAAATGGTTTTCATATCTTAAAACTTCTAATCCTATGCCCAAGTTTTAGAATATAAATGAGCGTTCACGTTTTCTAAACTTATGGAGTCAAAATCCATCAAAACGCTCCTTATTTTCATAGTAAATATTGAAGTTAAAAGTTCCAAATTTCAAATATAAAACTAGTAAAGTTCCTCAAGAATTACTCTAGTTAAAATGCTCCATTTATGGTTCTTTTTTATGAAAAACCGAGGGCACAAAAGACTAGGCGGTGAAATCCATTTCCCCAAATATGAAATGAGGTGCAAACAATCAAGAAAGTTTGGCTTGAAACCTAGAAAATGTTCCCAAGCCACTTTTTAAGCTTTTGCCTTTTTATAAGGAAAATTTAGTTTTGGCAACATTCTTTGGAAAATCATAAATTGAGTTTCATAAGTCTAAAATTTGCAAATCTTATACCGTTGAAAAATAGATTCAATGAACTAAAACTCTCTAGAAGGACACTTTTTCTATATTCAAGTCAGAAATCAGTCAAATCTTAGCTCCAAATCACTGCTTCAGTAAGAACAGGGCAAAACAGTCTTGAATTTCAGTGAACTTTGAAAATTTGTCAAACTTTGTAGGAATCGAACTAGCCCTTGAAAGTTATACCACTGAAAGAACTACACGTCTAGTTTCAAACGCAATAAACAGAACTCAATTTGGATTTTTCTAGACTAAGATACAATAGTTTTTCTAAAGCTGGTTTTTGAAACCTGGTTCACGAAATTCCAGCTTTGGAACACCCGACACAGTTTCTAAATCAGGTCATAACTAAGTCTACACAAGTCCAAAATTAACGTGGTTTATGGCATTGAAAATGGATTCAAAATGCTAAAATTCATTAGAAGAAACTGTCTTCAAATTCATTTCGTAAGATGAGTGAAAACGAGCTACAAACTGCAGCTGTGCTTGTTTCTCGGTTTAAAACAGTGAGGAAAAACAGCCAACTTTGCCGGTTCACTGGGACTCATACAAAACAAACTAGCAGGTGCATTTTATACCGTTAGAAAGCCCTCGGAGTCTAGTTTCATATGCCGCAAACGGCACTTGATTATAACTCTTGTATGAAAAAGTATATGCTATTAGTACACACTGGTCGGCTGCACTGATAAGAAATTTCCAGGTTTGATTTGCTCTCTTTATCTTAACTTTAACTCAAACACATGAAATGCTTTTTGGAAGATAAATTACACACACACAACTCAACATGTAGCAACCATTTTTGCATCAATATAACCACAAATTTCGAAATTAAAACAAGGGAAATAAACCAGCAAAAATCGGACAGCCTTGCTCCACTTTCTCTTCAAATTTTCTCTCCAATTCTTCACACCAAAACCAAGCTATAAATCACTAAAAACAACAACCAAACAAACAAGAAATCCTCAAGGCCACTACCTAATAATCTTCCTGAAGGCATCTACCTAAAGTCAAGGTTCATGGAATCCATCAACAACCCAAGATTATCTAGCTAACAACTAACTAAAACTAACTAAAACATGAAAGAAAAATGAGAGCTTTGAGGGTTTACCTTCTTCCAAGATTAGTGAGCAAAACTTCAACAAATCAAGCTCTAAACCACTAAGAATCTCTCCTCCTCCAAGTCTCTTACTAAGCTTGAGGATGATCCAAGAGTATGAACTAGACCGGAGCAAGTTTTAGGAGCAAAAATGGAGAAGAAAAATTGAAACTTTCTTGGCTAAATGGAAGATGAAGGGCTCGGCCAAGGAAGGGAGAAGAGATATGGTTTTGTGAGCTTTTTGGTGAAGTGATTTGGATGAAAGAAAGATGGGACATAAAGCTACTTTTGGTGCAAAAGTCAACAAATGAATAGTGGCCCATTAGTGCTCCTAATTGAGCTTAATTCAACTCACTCACCTCTAATCTCTTAATTAGCTTTTCTTAGTCTACCATTGATCATCCTTAATTCTCCAAGACCACTGCACTCTCCGATCGAATAGGGCCTCGAAAAACGTGTATTCACTAATTTTCACTAATCGAGCGACAGAAAATTAACTTTAAGGGCAAATGTGTTAAAATACAAATTGAGACAATGTACCATGCAAATGCAATTAAAATGAATGAAATAAACTAATTGGAGTAAATGAATAAATAATTAAATAAATAAATAAACCAGTTAAAGAAAAATTTCGGGTCCTCGCACTTCTTGTCTGTGATAAGATAAACAAGTCATTATCTCAAGTTTAGAACCTTATTGACACAGCAAATGAGATCTCTTCAAGCAAATCAAATAAATATACAATGGAAATATTTTGGGTGCATGATAACAACAAAGAAAAGATTTTAGCACCTTTCCAAATGGCATTTGTGGCCAAAATGTTCATCCACTAACCTAACAAATTTTATCACTTAAATCTCGTTTTCCTACAATAGCTGAAACTTATTCAAAACTGTTTTTGAATCTTGGAAATAAAGTCACCAAAAGACGAAAGAAGTTCAATTTCTTTCGAAATCATAAAAGGTAGAGACATCAAGAAAAGAATATGGGAACTTATAAAATAGAAGACTTGCAATATTATTTTTTGAACTAATTTTGACTAATTAAATAACATAAAGTAAGAACTCAGCAAGGAGGATTCATACTCTTGTTTCAACCAATGGAATTAAACATCTCTACACAGAGGGAATGAGAATGAGCAAGCCTACAAGTCGCCAAAAAGATCTACAACTATTTATTTGGTTGAGTTAAACTATGTATAAAAATTTTGTATCTTGTGTTTAAAGCTTTGAAACTTCACACTCATCAAATGGATTTAAACCAAATTCTGCATTCCCACTTGTGCTCCCGAAAAGGGACAAGATAATAATCAACCAATATTCTGCACCATTTTGTCATGAGTTGTATATAAGTTCTTACTTGAATTCGAGGAAAGAAGAGAAACAAATAATTTTTTTGTATAATACATACTATATAAAAAAATTAATAAAAAAGAAAATGAAAATTTCTTTAGTGCCACAATTGAGATATGTTTCACCTTTCTGAAAAAGACAATTTTTAAACCACTTCAGCCATTTAATTAGTTAAACCACTTCCTAAACTGTCAAGTCTGTGACGACCCCACCGTACCCAGAGGCGTACCAAAGGGCTTAGCGGATCGCCTGCCTAGCTCTCGCCAGGACTCACTCACTCACTTCAAGAAAATAGATTGCAACCTCGAGAGTACAAGAAATAACAGTTCCCAAGTTTGGAACGTACATACACAGTCATTTCTATTTGAATCATCCATACAGTCCAAATCTATCAAAAGATATGGGTTCCAGATACATTCAACCCTAATCGAGCACTAGCGCAAGTACAATCGTAAAATTTTTAAAAACTAGACTATGCTAGCCTGTACCAGTCTCACGCCTCGCTCGTGCTCCCTGTAAGGAAAACAAATGGCGTAGAATGAGCTAAAAGCCCAGTGAAGTTCCAAATAGCAAGTTGACCATTATTAAAAAAGTTCACGTATCAAAATAGCAAAGTAGCGAGCATTACCAATCCATAAAAGTGAGCAATAACACTTCCAGTAACAAATCTCAAAATGAACGAGTGTAAAATTCTTTTTCTAAAAGAAACAATAACACTACGAATAACCATCAAAGTATAAGGATACAGATGGCTCTCAGGAGCCAATTTCCCGTTGTTTCACCAAAGCTTGATCAAGTATTAGTTGACACTCCGTCAACTTTCAAGTAAAGTAACCAATCCAGTAGTGTTTCGCTTCACACCAATCCGTCCACCATTCAACCCCCTTACCGGGCCCGAACACCAACTAAACACTGGTGGTAATACTCGAGTATATCGATTAGTCGAGGAGATAACACTCCACTCGACAACACTAGATACCCATGGTTCGTTATCTAATCGACCAAGCCCTTGCCGGCTCGATTCGATTAACTAGCCAGTGGGGTTTGGGTTCCCAAGTAGTCACTATAGTCGATGACCAATCGACTTAGTCAAGAGAAAGTACGGAGACGGGAATGAGAGGTACCTCCCACTCATATCGAGTGTGGTACATACTGCCGCTCAGCACTTACAAGTCAAGCACAAGTACAAATACAAGTACAGGTCAATGCAAATCAAGTCACTTGTATAAGCATGAATGAAATATCAAGTATTTAGTTGAGTTAGGTCAAGTGCGATAAAGTACACACTTGCCCGACCAAACCAAGCAAATCTTATCTGATCACGTTGGTAAATCAAATATCAAGTTCAATCATGTATTTGGAAGCACTCACCAAAGATTTAGTGCTTGTCGAAAATCACGCTCAGGTGTAACTCCTTGGTTGGAGTCCAAATCTGCGATACAATATCATTTAAAAGCTTGAAATCAACTAGGGTTCGAAACTTAAGAGTTTCGTTTCAAAAAGATCAAGTAAATGAAACTCATTTAGATAGGGTTCATGTTACATATCAAACTCTAGAAAACTCATGCTCGCTCTTTTGGTTTTGGCAATGAAACGATTAAAACTTTGGAATTCCCATTTGAGTCGAAAAGACGAGAAAAAACGTATTTCTATTGGTCGCTACTTTCATTTTTTCAAGGGTATGAGTTTCGGCAAAATTCCAACTTATATACCTCTACAAAAGAAGACTCGAATACTTTAGACAAATCAAGTTCAATTCATCGTCAAATCTTTACTCAAGTTGCAAGTACACATTTCTAACCCTCGAGTGAAAATTTGGGCGGCATGCCCTTTGTATTTAGCTATTTTCCAGCCATTTATGGCTTCATTATTTTCCTCAACTCAGCCCCAAAGTCACACATAAGCAATGTTAACACAATAGCCCTTCAACTAGGCTCAATGTCATTCAATTACAAAACAATACTAGTAATGCGACCGGAAACCAAGTTTAAGGACAAATAACAAAACAGCAAGTTTGACGTCTCTTGGTGTTTCGGTCACAACTGAAGCTATGCTTATCGGATTGGGGTACACTATATACCGTTTCGAAGCTAAGACAGAGAACTATAGGTCTTATGAAGACATCAACAGCCATTTCGTTCATTTTCAAGGTCAAAAGGTGCAATCTCAGAGAAAACAGAAAACTGTTCGCGAAACAGTGCATTTGGCAGTCAGGGGTAATTTTGTCATTTCACCAGCTACAGTGCTCCTATGGAGCTGAAATTTTACAGGAAGCTAAATAACTCCATTCCATACAACTTTCATGTTTTGACCTAGGTCTGATTCGGCCTCTAACATGGACGAATTAAACAGGTCAGAACAGAACAACTTGGTTTCAAAATTCTGGAATTTGGACTTTTACTCTAGAAATTCATATCTAACAAGTACTCTATCAACAAAACCCTCAAGTACTAGCTCAATAACATCAATTGATAGGTAGATAACCATAATCAAGGCTGAAAATGTAAACCCTAGCTAACATTCCACTTAATCATCCAAAACTAGGAATTCAACCATCAAAATCCAATATTAAGAACTTTTATCCAATAAAATGCAAGATAAGAGAGAGAAGAAGAGTTTCTTAGCTTAATACCTTCAAACCTCAAGGAAATACACAAAATCAAGGCTGCCCATGCAAAAATCACTCCACCCAAAACTTCCTTGTCACCTTCTTGCAAGTTTAATCGGTTTAGTTCGGTTGATTTCACTCAAACAAGGCAAAATCTAAGGTTGGAGTTGAGGTTTGTTTTCTCTCTTTCCCTCTCCAAAATTTCGGCCATGATAGTAGGAAATGAAGCAAAATTGGCCAAGAAGAAAGATAAGAAGAAAGAAACTTGTCTTAGTCAAACAACCGTTGGATTGCCGACACTTGTCGCTCAAGATCTTTCTTTGTTTTTGTTTTGTTTTCTTCCTTTTCCTTAGTCAATAATGGTGGCTGACTTATGGGTTAGTTAAGGGCTAATTAGCTCAATTAAAAACAAGAAGATTAAGGTACTAAAGTAATGTTCAAATGGTGCACTCAATCGGTAGCAAACGGTGCACGTCGATTCAAGCCGATTTTCCTTAACTCGCGCGTATTAGGGCTTTTACTTATGGTTCACTCACTTATTATTAACACTTCTAATCACACACTTTTTCTTACCTAAAACTCACTTTTAACCACCAAATTTAGTACACACATCTCACCAAGTGATCACACGGCCAAAATGCACCAAAAACACACCAAAAACCCTAGTATGCACAAAAACCCCTAACTTATGCCATTCCTTTAGAAAAATCATAACTTGAATTATAGCTATCAAAAATTCATACAACTTGACATGTTAAAAACTAGACTTCAAATACTAATAATCTTTAGAAAACACCTAAAAGAAATTCAGCTCATAAGTTGGTCCAAATTGAGCCATAAGCTACTACAACATTCCTATGTTTACTTGTGCAGGGCAGAATTTTCAGTCAACTTTGCCAATTTCCTAGAATTTATAACGATTGAATCAAACTCTAAATTTTACACCGTACGAAGATGTATGAGTCTAGTTTCAAACGCAACAAACGGAACTCAATTCCGACTTTTCTATACGAAGTTATAGCCAATTTCCCAACGTTGCGCAGAGCCTCCTGCGAAAATTTCTAGATTTTCTAACAACTTGAGATTATGAAACTTTTCTTAACAAAATTCACTCCCTTGACTCAAATTCAACCATTAAAGCAACCAAGAATCAAAGGTAAGTGAGTTCACATAAGGGTTATAAAGACAAATGAAATTTCGGGGTCTCACAAAGTCTTTGTGCTCCAATGAAACAACAAAAGTGGCACACCACTTAAGGTCCTAATTTATATTAAACGTACCATAGGAGTTTTCTAATCCTGATTTTTGTGCATATTTTAGGAGCGAAAATTTTAAAGTCAATGATTAAGAGACTTATTTACATAGCACGCCAAATATGTTACTTAAAGCAAGTAGCACATTATAGGCATAAATCAAACTTATTGATGGAAACTAAGAAAACAAGAATCGAAGAATTTAATTTGACTTACTTGAGCTATAAAATGCTATCCAAAAGTATGAAATAGTTGGCTATCTCTCTCTCAAAGTAGACCTTGTATGCATAAACCATTGCGCCTTTGCACCTTTATCTTTGGCCACAATTTTCTTACTTCTATTTTGAAAAGCAAAAAAGAAACTTTAGAACCAAGTTTTTACCATAGCCACGATGCACAAGTATTCTTTTTTTTTTGGCTAACCCCGTTCACAGAGAGGGATGCCACCCCCAAAGATTATCAAGCTCGGAAAATAACAACGGAGAGGGATGTAAACCCAACCCCCCAGTGAATACATGAAAGTAATACTCATGGCTATCGGCTAAATTTACGACAAATAGAAGGAGTGCTTGATCTATCCAGCGTGACCGTGTCCTACGCTAGCCTTGGTAGCTCCAAGCATGAATTGTAGATAGCGGTCGAGGATGATTGCACCCCAACCTTCGACAAGACATCCACAACCTGATTAGCTTCCCTATAGTAATGAGCCACCGCCCCAAAACAATCTCTCTTCTCTTGTAGAGCTTCTATATCCTACCTAACAAACCAAGGACACTCATATCTGCTTTGGAGGACATGAACTAGAACAAGCGAATCAACTTCCACCTGAACAGGAAAGTAGCCCCATTGAAGACACTGCTGCGCCCCAAAAAGAAGAGTTTTCACCTCAACTTGAAAACTTGTAAGTAGACCCGAAATCTCCACCATAACTTCATTGAGAATGCCGTAAAAACCTTCACCATTGAATGGACCCCTATTCCCCCTTGTGTCATCCCAGAACATAGATCCTGCCACCTGATCCAATGATATTTAAAGCCATCTTCCCTTTCCCCCAAAAGAAAATTTGCCATCACATGCTCAACCTTCGACAAAATTCCTTTTGGAGGGCATGAAGCGGCCAGCAGATGAATATAGATGCCAAAACATGCTTTATCAGAGTAATTCTTCCCCCAAAAGATAGGAACTGGTTCCTCCACGACGTCACCTTATTACTCACAGCCTGTGTGATGAGGAACCGCTAAGGACTCAAGTCGTCGCTTCACAAGGCTCGAGTAAGGATGACCTACGTGCGCCATCAATAAACCTTGGACCAATGACTCGAGCAAGGGCAAGAAAGATGCGTGAGAACCTCCAAACATTTCTCCAAATAATTCATGCACGCATTGGAAGGATTCAAGATGCTAATCACACAATGGTGAGCTTACTCCGCGTCCATGAGGAGGCCGAGGAAGACTAGTGGAAGCGGGCTGCATGTGAGCTTCATTATCAAGTTAAGAGACTAGTATAGGCTCCATAATAAAGATGGGCAGCCCATAGGGCCTTGGCCGACCAGCCCATGTGCGGGCTTCATTGTTAGTTTCCTTAGTAAGTTAGGTTTAGGGTTAGTTGGAGTTAGTTTTTCCATTGATAGTTAGGATTTCCGCTCACAAAGCCTATAAATACAAAGGCTTGGCCGAGACTTTAGTCATTCAATATTCATTAATCAAATTTCAGTTTTAAGAGTATTCTCTTAGCTTCGGTTAACTTTGAATATCTTAGATTTGTTCTAAGTGTTCTTCTTGGCTTATCAAGCAAGAATCACACTTGCTCGTGGCGCCGTTCTACCGTTAACCATAAGTTCCTTTAATCTTTTCTTGAGGGTTAAGACTCAATCTTAGTTCTCATCCAAGGGATTCTAAGGGGGTTTAGGGTTCCGCTCGTTCAAACCTTGGAGTCGCTTGTCTAGATCCTGTGTTGTTGGAATACGAGTTCGCCAAGCACGGTTGGGTTCGTATCATCTGGTAATCAGAGCTAGTTGACAACTTCCAGGTTATATCCTACCTTTTCTTGTTTTGTTTGAGTCTTATTTTGTCGTATCAATTCTGCCTTATTGCCCAAACGAAAAAAAACAAAAAAAAAATTTGTCGTCAATTTCCTTCTTACGTTCCTGTCCGTATTGTGTCTTGTTGTTGCCGATCAGTTCTTGCTTTGTTTCTGTCTGAATTGTGTTGATTGTCGCGTCTTAGGGTCTGCAATTGTTGCAAAAAAAAAAAGGAAACCAAACAGAAATCTGGTCGCTAATCTTGATTAAAGCAATTCGGATTTCTTGAACAAGAGGGTTGGGAAATTTTTGTCTCTTGCACTACTATAAGGCTGTCTTACCTTGTTCTTGAGGAGCCTTGATTCAATTCTTGAATTGCCAAAGGGTTCTTGGACGAAAATCTGGAAAACCGTGAGTAGTTCTTGAAGTTCTTGAAATCAATCCATCTAATTCTTGAATCTTGAAGGGGCGGCTGTTCTTGTCCAAAGTCATAGCCGAATCTGTCTTGAGTTGCATCTGCCTTGCGAGAAAAGAAAAACAAAAGAAAACAATCTGGTTTGCGTCAAAAAAAAAAAGAACGCAAGGAAGAAACAAGAAACCAAGTTCGGATCTACCACAATAAGGAAACCTATTGGAACTTGGCAACCTCGTTGACTTGGGTTTGTACACAAATCCTAGTTCACTTGGAATACCAAATCTGATTGGAACCTTGTGCAAAGTAGGAAACTCCTACATACCAGCCGCAACTCCTACACAAAAGTCCATAAGTCCTTGTCTTACACCTTCCAACAAAATAGCCGAGTGCAAGATTGGGTAAGTCCTTCTAGGATCCACAAATTCCCGCCATTTTTTGTCTCTTGCTTTAATAGAGTCGGTTGAGTCGCTTGATAAGTTTTTGCTTGTTCATTTTTCATAGCTGATCAGTCCACTACTTGTCTCATTATTAAATTCCAAATCTGTCCGCAAATACTTGTCTTAGTTGAGTTTCCAAATCTGTTTCGCGTCCCTAAAACTCATTTCACGCGCCAAGTGATCTATCCTTGGTGGGCCATTGAACAACTTATTGAGCTGATCTAACCTCTTCAAAGGTAGAAATCAAGCTTTGAGAATATTTTGTGAGCCATAAACGAGAGTTGAGCGAAACACGAGCGCGAGAGTAAACACTAAGGGAGCGCGTGAGGAGATTATTTTCAAAACTAACCTTTTCTTGCAGGACTACCTCAGCATGTCTAACGCAGGAGGAGATAGTCCCTCAGCCTTTGATTTTAAGCTCTTTGCCGAATCTCTAAGGGGTGATGTCCGACGAATCATGGACCAAAAACTAGAAATTGTCCATGAGCGGCTTGACAAAGTCGAAGCTACCCAAAGCGGATCACGAGGGAGCCGAAACCGAAGGAAATCAGTCCAACATGAGTCGGATAGCTCCAATTATTCCGACGATGAAATTGGACCACACACAAGGAGAACCACCAAGAGCTACAAACCAAGGGGAGAGGCGATCAAAGGAATCAAAATGCAAGTACCACCTTTCGAAGGTAAATCCGATCCAAATGCCTACCTCGAGTGGGAAAAGAAAGTTGAACTTCTGTTCAATTGCAACGACTACACGGAGGAGCAGCAAATGAAACTCGCGGTCATGGCATTTTCCGAGTATGCCATCATCTGGTGGGATCAAATTACCACTAGTCGAAGGCGTAGTGGGGACATTGAGATCACCACTTGGTCCGAATTAAAGATCCTTATGCGCAAGCGCTTTGTTCCTAGCCATTATCACCGTGACTTGTACCACAAGTTACAAAACTTAAGGCAAGGGAACCAAAGTGTGGAGGATTACTATAAAGAGATGGAAATCATCATGCTTCGAGCGGACATAGTGGAGGACCGAGAAGCCACTATGGCGAGATTTCTTAGTGGCCTACGGGCGGAGATCGCGGATGAGGTCGAAATGCACCATTCCGTGGAGTTGAAGGATATGCTCGAGAAAGCCTTAAAGGTGGAGCGAAGGCTTAAGAGGAGGGGTCAGCTTAGAACCTTCTCCGCGCCTTCACCATCATATAACCGCACTATAACTCCAAGGAATGAAACCAAGTCGATGGGAGGCTACACCACTCCCACCAAGCCGAAGATCATACCACCCAAAGAGGAGGGAAAAACCATCTCCAAGCTGTCCAACGAGCCTCCTAGGGCAAGGAGCCGCGACACCAGGTGTTGGAGGTGTCAAGGGCTTGGTCACATTGCGAGTCAATGTCCCAACCAAAGGACAATGATTGTGCTACCAAGCGGGGAGGTGATATCCGACGATGAAGAAGAATACAAGGGGATGCCACCCTTAGAAGAGGAGGACGACATGGAAGCAGTCGTCCAACCACCATTGGAGGAGTCCGTTGGGTTAGGACTCGTTGCAAGGCGCGCCCTAGCCGCGCACATTAAGGAAGAAGAGATCCAAAGGGAGAACATCTTCTACACTCGATGCCATGTAAATGGTAAAGTGTGTAGCTTGGTGATAGACCCTGGGAGCTGCACCAATGTAGCAAGCGCGGTAATGGTCGAGGCATTAGGACTTCCAACTCGCGAGCACCTCCGACCCTATCGTCTGCAATGGCTAAACAATTGTGGGGACATCCGAGTGTCTCAACAGGTACTCGTTTCCTTTAAAATTGGTGCTTATGAGGATGAAGTGCTTTGTGATGTTGTGCCTATGCAGGCTAGCCATATTTTACTTGGTAGACCATGGCAATTTGATAGGAGCACTAGCCATGATGGTCGTACCAACATGTACACTCTCCTTCATAAAGGGAAGAAGATCACACTTGCACCACTCACACCTAAGCAAGTGTATGAGGACCAAATGAAAATTCAGCAAGAATGTGAGAAAGTTGATGAGAGGAAAAAAAGTGAAAAACATGAAAGAAAAGAAAGGAGACGATCCGTGCAAAATGAGAGGGAAAAGGCAACAAATGGGACGGATCATGAGGTAAAACAAGAGGGGAAAATATTGTTAAGTGCAAAAGCCAAAGATGTGAGGAGAGGGCTACTTGGAGGCCGAACCATGCTCTTGTTCTATACCAAGGAAGTAACGACTTGCACTAACACATTTGACCCTTCCTTGCCTAGTTCTTTTATTAAGCTTTTGCAGGAATATGAGGATGTTTTTCCAGACGACGTGCCAAGTGGATTGCCACCCGTAAGGGGTATTGAGCACCAAATAGACCTCATACCTGGAGCACCCCTGCCTAACCGACCTGCCTATAGAAGCAACCCCGAGGAGACCAAGGAGATCCAAAGGCAAGTGGAGGAACTTCTAGGCAAAGGATGGGCAAGAGAAAGCTTAAGCCCTTGTGCTGTTCCAGTCATTCTTGTGCCAAAGAAGGACGAGACTTGGAGGATGTGCACGGACTGCCGAGCCATCAACACCATAACGGTAAAGTATCGCCATCCCATTCCTCGTCTAGATGACATGTTAGATGAATTACATGGGGCAATTATATTCACAAAAATTGATCTGAAATCTGGATATCATCAAATCAGAATTAAAGAGGGGGACGAATGGAAAACTGCATTTAAGACTAAGTACGGGTTATATGAGTGGTTAGTCATGCCATTTGGCCTTACTAACGCACCAAGTACCTTTATGCGCTTAATGAATCATGTATTGCGTGAGTACTTAGGCAAATTTGTAGTAGTATATTTTGATGATATTCTCATTTATAGCACAAGCCTGGAGGACCATTTGCATCATGTCAAACTCGTGTTAGAAGTCCTTCGAAAGGAACGCCTATATGCTAATCTAAAGAAATGTACTTTTTGCACTGACCAATTAGCATTTCTAGGCTTTGTTGTAAGTTCACAGGGGATTAAGGTGGATGAAAGTAAAATCAAGGCCATCCAAGAATGGCCACGACCGACCACCATTGGAGAAGTAAGGAGCTTTCATGGACTTGCGAGCTTCTACCGACGCTTTGTACGCGATTTTAGCTCCATAGCAGCACCTCTGACTTCTATTATTAAAAAGGATGTATCGTTCCATTGGGGTGAAGACCAGGAAAAATCCTTTGACTCTCTAAAACACGCACTCACACACGCACCTGTATTATCTCTTCCTGACTTTTCTCAGACATTTGAGATTGAATGTGATGCGTCAGGAATTGGCATTGGAGCAGTGTTGATTCAGGGAGGACGACCAGTGGCTTACTTTAGTGAGAAACTAAATGGAGCAATGTTGAACTATAGCACCTATGACAAGGAGCTATATGCCTTAATTCGAGCACTCCAAGTGTGGCAACACTACCTCCGACCCAAGGAGTTCGTCATCCACACTGACCACGAGTCGCTCAAGTTTCTCAAATCTCAAAACAAGCTGAGTAAGAGGCATGTGCGATGGATCTCATTCATAGAGACTTTTCCGTATGTTATTAAGTACAAAACCGGTAAGTCCAACATAGTTGCTGATGCACTCTCACGAAGGTATACACTTCTTGCTACTCTAGATGCTAAATTGCTTGGTTTTGAGCTTATCAAGGATCTATACTCAACTGATGGTGATTTTAAGTTAGTGTTTGAAGCATGCAAGCAAAAGGCCCAAGAGAAGTTCTTCATAGCCGACGGATTCCTTTACTACTTGGACCGATTATGCATTCCCAAATGCTCAATTCGTCAATTACTAGTTAAAGAATCTCATAGTGGAGGATTAATGGGGCACTTTGGGATAGCTAAAACTCTCTCAATCTTGCAGGAACATTTATACTGGCCCAACATGAGGAGGGATGTCGAGAGAGAGGTTGCACGATGCATTCAATGCCTTCGCGCCAAATCCAAGGTAAATCCACATGGTCTTTACATGCCTTTGCCTATACCTAGTGAACCATGGGTGGATATTTCTATGGATTTTATTCTTGGTTTACCTAGGACGAAAAGAGGACATGACTCCATCTTTGTTGTAGTGGATAGGTTCTCAAAAATGGCACACTTTATTGCATGTCACAAAACTGACAATGCACCCTACATTGCTGACCTGTTCTTTAAAGAAGTAGTCCGCTTGCATGGTATTCCCCGCACTATTGTCTCTGACCGTGATGTTAAATTTCTGAGCTACTTTTGGAAAACACTTTGGTCTAAGTTAGGCACTAAGTTGTTGTTTTCAACTACTAGTCACCCCCAAACTGATGGCCAAACCGAGGTAGTTAATAGGACCGTGTCTACCATGTTACGTGCCCTAATCAAACATAACTTGAGAACGTGGGAAGAATGCTTACCCCACATTGAATTTGCTTATAACCGTTCTACCCACTCCACTACTCAATTTTCTCCTTTTGAGGTGGTGTACGGATTCAACCCGTTAACACCACTAGATCTTATGCCTTTACCTTTGAGTGAACATGCTAGCCTTGATGGTAAGAAAAAGGCCGAAGTAGTGAGACAACTGCATGAGAAGGCACGAGCAAACATTGAGAAACGCACGGAGCAATTTGCCAAACATGCAAACAAGGGGCGTAGGCAACTCCTATTCGAACCTGGAGACTGGGTGTTGTTACACATGCGCAAGGACGCTTCCTTGAGAAGAGGCGAAGCAAGTTGATGCCCCGTGGAGATGGTCCTTTTCAAATCCTTGCCAAAGTCAACGACAACGCCTACCAACTTGACCTTCCAGGTGAGTACGGTGTTAGCTCTACTTTCAATGTCGCTGACTTACTTCCATTTGATGTAGGTGACGACTTCGATTTGAGGACAAATCCTTCTCAAGAGGAGGGGAATGATGAGGAACCGCCAAGGACTCAAGTCGTCGCTTCACAAGGCTCGAGTAAGGATGACCTACGTGCGCCATCAATAAACCTTGGACCAATGACTCGAGCAAGGGCAAGAAAGATGCGTGAGAACCTCCAAACATTTCTCCAAATAATTCATGCACGCATTGGAAGGATTCAAGATGCTAATCACACAATGGTGAGCTTACTCCGCGTCCATGAGGAGGCCGAGGAAGACTAGTGGAAGCGGGCTGCATGTGAGCTTCATTATCAAGTTAAGAGACTAGTATAGCTCCATAATAAAGATGGGCAGCCCATAGGGCCTTGGCCGACCAGCCCATGTGCGGGCTTCATTGTTAGTTTCCTTAGTAAGTTAGGTTTAGGGTTAGTTGGAGTTAGTTTTTCCATTGATAGTTAGGATTTCCGCTCACAAAGCCTATAAATACAAAGGCTTGGCCGAGACTTTAGTCATTCAATATTCATTAATCAAATTTCAGTTTTAAGAGTATTCTCTTAGCTTCGGTTAACTTTGAATATCTTAGATTTGTTCTAAGTGTTCTTCTTGGCTTATCAAGCAAGAATCACACTTGCTCGTGGCGCCGTTCTACCGTTAACCATAAGTTCCTTTAATCTTTTCTTGAGGGTTAAGACTCAATCTTAGTTCTCATCCAAGGGATTCTAAGGGGGTTTAGGGTTCCGCTCGTTCAAACCTTGGAGTCGCTTGTCTAGATCCTGTGTTGTTGGAATACGAGTTCGCCAAGTACGGTTGGGTTCGTATCACTGTGTCAACTCCATAAAGTAAGCTGTCTTGCGCCTCCTACAAAATAGTGGACACCCTAGGTACGGACAAGAAAAGATCTCTGAATAAAACCAATAATGCACTGCAAGCTAGCCTTATATGTGACGAGAACTTGTCATGCACCATAAAACCACATTTCTTGACATTGATCCTTTGGCCAAATGCCCCCTTATAAGCCTAAGCGTCTGCATAATCAACTCCAAGGATGAAGGATCCACACTAGAAAAGATTAGAATATCATCAGCATATCTAAGGTGTGTAATCCTAGGACAACCCCATGGGATGACGAAGCCTTTAAACAAGGATTAGCCAACAAGCTATTTAATGATCGAGATAACACCTCAGCCCCAATTATAAAGATAGCCAAGGATAGCAGATCTCCTTGTCGAAGCCCTTAGTAGACTTGAAAAACCAACGGTTGCCTCATTAATGATCACAGAAAACCACGAACTCGACACAGCCTCCAAATCATGTCAATCCATATCTCCCCAAAACCAAAGGTTCTGAAAACCCTCATAAAAAACAGCCACGAACACGATCATAAGCTTTGGACATATCTAGCTTTAAGGTCTACAAATCCACTTTTTGCCCTCTTTACCAATTTCCGCACAAGCTCATGTGCGAGTAAAAAATTAATCTGAAATGAGGCAACCACGTACAAACCCACTTTGTTGCGGTGAAATGATTTTTGGAAGTACAGCAGCAAAGCCTGTCGGCTTAGTACCCTAGAGAAGATCTTATTGACAAAATTGCAGCAGCTGATCGAGCGAAACTGTTGAAAAGTCCTGAGATTGGCCCACCTTTGGAATAAGCACAATCGAAGTAGCTATGATAGCTTTCGAAAGTTCGGCACCACAAAAGAAACTAAGCACCGCCTTGAAAACATCTTCACTGATTACTTGCGAAGCGAAACATGAAGAATCTACCCTGTGTATCCCATCCGGGCCGAATGCCTCTTTCACCATCCATGTCAGACACCACAACCATGGACCTCCTCCTTTGTTGCTATTGCTTCCAACATCTCATTATCCTTCCTTGACATGAGCTTAGGGATATAATCCAACACTCTCAAAGGAGAACTTGGTTCCTGGTCCGTGAACAGCTTTTCAAAGTATTGAACAGCCGCCTCTCCTATCCTATCCTCAGAATCCACCTAATGTTCTCCCTCATCCTTTATTTTGTGAGTCACTGTCTATAGTCTTTCGTTGCTTCACCACTGAATGGAAGAACTTGGTATTCCTATCCCCCTTTTAGATCCATTGCACTCGTGCTTTCTACTTTCAAAACTGCTCTTCTATACCCAATACATTATGTAGCCTCGCTTGGGCTAAATGCAGCAGCTCTGCCCATGCCTCATCCGAGTCAATCCTCCTCCATTCCAGTTTTAGCAATTCTCACCTTCTCCTCCTTCTGTTTCACAGTCTGGAAAATGCCCCCAAAAACCTCCTTATTCAACGCTAAATATCACCCTAAGTTGTTTTCAATTTAAGACAAAGAACTCGCATTGGAGACCCTACACAGGGTTGCATCCAAGAATTATTAATAACCTGTAAAAATCTTCCCTTGACGTCCACAAATTCAAATACTTGAAAGAACGTGGCTTATCATCCAATCTCGTAGTCACAGAAATTAAGAGCGGGACATGATTAGACGGATCCTGAGCTAGGTGCGGGATCGAGAACTAGAGACCTAGGTTGTAACAAGCCTCATTAACCAACACCCATCTAACATCTTCCAAATTCTCGTAGAACCATGATGGTTGTTGCACCATGTGTAACTTGCGCAAGAGAATTGCGTTAAGAAGATTCGCATCACCCCAAAAATTGCAAGAACTCTACCGCTTCAGCCGGATTGAAAGGCCGCCCACTTCTCTTCTCGTGAGCCTCTGTTACTACATTAAAGTCCCCTCCAACAAGCCATGCACCCATGCCTGGATTATCACGTAGTAAACCCTCTCATAATCCCTCTCGTTCAGGGGCAGTATGATGCGTGCACGGCCCTTAGCCCAAGTAATAACCCTGTCAGAGTTCCATTGGGCCCAGTCACACGTGCACGGCCCAGTCACTCCAAGCCCTTGTGCGAAACGTCCAAGACCAACAGGGAGTCCATAGGGACATTGAAGACTTGGAAGGAGATAATCAAGTCATCTACACGATGGTCCAAGCCCATGAAGAATCAAGTGGGCCTCCAAGTAGGTTGGTCGACTAGGCCCTAGGCCTTAGCACTAGGTTTTCATCTTGTTAGAGTTGGATTAGATTGTTAAATTAGGTCATGGGCCGGCCCATCTTGTCCAAAGAGTGGCCGCCCCTTTGCTTGCTTTATTAGGGTTTCGTTAGTCCCTTGACCTAGCCCCTTAGCCTATATAAAGGCTCACTTTGTACGGTCAAAGGGGGACGCAATTTTGATAATAAACAATTAGTTTTGTTTTCTCTCCATTGAGAGATTCTAATCCTTTACTTGGTTTGGCAAGGGTTATTAAGCAATCTTGCGCTTGCCCATGATTGTTCTAACCGACCTATCCACTTTGAAGTATTCACCTCAATTTGGAGTCGTCGTTCCTATCTAACACGCCTTTAATCAAATCGTGTCGTCCGTTTTGGTTTTAGGCTCCGCAATCCAAGCGTTGGACAACCTCGCTAGATCCTTGGGCAAACGTGCTACGTGTATAACTGATACGGTCCTCGATCAACACGTTTCGAGACACGTAGCACGTTTGCCCAAGGATCTAGCGAGGTTGTCCAACGCTTGGATTGCTGAGCCTAAAACCAAAACGGACGACACGATTTGATTAAAGGCGGTAGAACGACGACTCCAAATTGAGGTGAATACTCAAGTGGATAGGTCGGTAGAACAATCATGGGCCAAGCGCAAGATTGCTTAATAACCCTTGCAAACCAAGTAAAGGATTAGAATCTCTCAATGGAAGAGAAAACAAAACTAATTGTTTATTATCAAAATTGCGTCCCCCTTTGACCGTACAAAGTGAGCCTTTATATAGGCTAAGGGGCTAGGTCAAGGGACTAACGAAACCCTAATAAAGCAAGCAAAGGGGCGGCCACTCTTTGGACAAGATGGGCCGGCCCATGACCTATATTTAACAATCTAATCCAACTCTAACAAGATGAAAACCTAGTGCTAAGGCCTAGGGCCTAGTCGACCAACCTACTTGGAGGCCCACTTGATTCTTCATGGGCTTGGACCATCGTGTAGATGACTTGATTATCTCCTTCCAAGCCTTCAATGTCCCTATGGACTCCCTGTTAGTCTTGGACGTTTCGCACAAGGGCTTGGAGTGACTGGGCCCGTGCACGTGTGACTGGGCCCAATGGAACTCGGACGGGGTTATTACTTGGGCTACGGGCCCGTGCACACATCAAAATTTCACTTGGGTAGCTGACCGAAAATATGTCCTGTTTTGCCGTGGCTTTAGCTCGAATTTTTGTCACTCAAATGACTTTGAAACTGATGTAGATATGTTGTATATGATGTGTAGAAAGTTTCTACCAAAAATCATTTGATTTGGTTGAGTAACAAGTTGAATTTTCGAATTGAATAGAAAACCTGGAAAACGTGTTATGGGCTGATGAACAGTGTCTCTTTAATTGAACATATCTATCCGTACAAAAGTCAAAATTGAGTGCCGTTTGCGGAATTTGAAAACTAGACATTTGTAGCTTTCCAACGGTATAAAATTCACATCTAGTTCGAACTGAGTGATCCGTAGTGGTTCACCAAAGTTGTCTGTTCTGTTCGAATAGCAGTGGGAAGCTGCTGCAACTTGTCACTTGAATTTGAACTACCTATGAACTGATTTTCAGAACGACTTCTTCTGATGAAATGTAAGTCTTTTGAATCTAGTTTCCAACGCCACTAACCATGTCTCAATTCCAAGTTGTATTGAGTGAGATATGGTACAATTTATAAACTGCAGCAGAGCTGGAAAACCCTTTCTTGTGTTGGCCGATGGTTAGGCTAATTGAGGGATGCTTTTGCTTTTGCAAATTTTGATGTCAATTGACTACCATTAACTTGTTAAGTGTTTCTTAGACATTGGTTTCACAAATGAACCGAAATAGGACTGATTGCATTGTGCAAAATGTTCGAAAAACGAACTAAAAGCAAGAAGACAGATTTACTAGGAAATATTTTCCAAACTTTGGTGGTCTTGTTAACTGTCTTTCCATACTAGTTTTTACGTGAAATTCAATAGGAGAATAGTACTCATATGGAAGTTTATGTGTGCCGAATTGGGTGTTATTCTAGGACGCATTTCGATACCCCAAATGAATGTCCCAAAGCTTGCCTTTTCAAATCTGGAAAACTTTTCTTTTTCTCTTGGCAGAATGGTCAAACTTGTTTTGGAATGTTTTGTTTTGAAAAACTTTGATGTTCAATTACCCCTAAATTTCTCATTGGATGTTTATAGAAACATTGGTTTCCAACATTTGAGTGAATTGAGGTTGATTGTGTGGGACAAAACTTTAAAAGGAAAGAGAAAACTCGAATAGGCAGATTAGCCTTGAGAGTTTCACGAACTTTGGTTATTTCGTTAACCACCTTCCTGTACGATTTTTTGCCTAAATTTTGGTAGAGGTATAGTCCACATATGGAAGATTTAGTGTATAAAATTTGGTGTATTTTCAATGCCATCTCGATGGCCAAATGATACTTCAAGATAGTTTTTCAAAATCTGGAAACTCTTGGTTAGTGAGTAATTTTCAGCCGACTTTGAGCTACTATATCCTGATGCTCAAAACTCCGAATTTCATTCCATTTTATTGTGTTTGAAACCTTGATTGGAATTCATATTATGTTATGAATTTCAAAGGCTAGTTCACTTTCTGTGAATTTTGCCGAATTTCCAAAGTTTGCCGAAAAACAAGACTGAATCTGCCTTGCTGACTTAGATCAGCTACTTTGAGCTGAAAATTGAATGCTTTCCACTTAGAATCTTGGAAAAGTGTCTTCTAGGAACTTTTAGTACTTTGGAACTAGTTCCCAAACGGTACCAATTTTTTCCAATTTTGGACCTATTGAGTGCAAGATCCGATTTTTCAAAGATTGCTCCTTAAAACTGAAAATGTTTGAACTTGATGGGAAATGAGTTTTTAGAAACTCTTCACTACCCTTTGATATTGAATGACTGTTTTAAACTTGATTTCATGAAGGAAATCAGTTTCCCTTGTGTTATTAAACCCACTTTTGAGTCTCGATTTACGAGTAATTAAGGCTCTCTTTCATGATATTTTCTTAGTATTGTACAAGTATACAACCTTCCTTGTTAATGAGGGGGTTTATAAACATAGTGTGTTATAGCCAATTATTATTTGCTCAGGCGCTCAAGGGGACCTTCAAGAGGATCTCGAAGCGGACGCCTAAAAGTTTGTTTGAGCACTTACACTCTATTTTGAATTGGTGAGTGTTCCATATAGGAGTACGTGACTTGAATAGTTTTACGACATGTTTACTCCATGGTCATTATGTGTTTAACTGTTAAGTGCTACCGATAATTACACCTATGAACTTTTCCACCGTTTTAAGGCGAGTGTGTACTTTATCTCACTCGACCTACTAAAATGACAAATTTCTACCGTTAACCATGAACTACTTACCGTTTACCCGATTTATTTGAACTACTTACCGTTTACGATCTATTTGATTACTTACCGTTTATCGATTTACTTGATTACTTGCGCAATGTTGTAAGTTCTAAGCTAAAACTGGATCCTGCCCTTGGTTACTAATCTACTCGAGCCAGGACTGGGCTCGGTCGGGTAGGTTGGAACCCTGGGACACCAATTTCGGTATACTCGAGTATTATCACTAGAGGGATAAGGTGATGGCCAGACAGATCGAGGGGATCTGAAGTTATAAGGTGAAGTTGACCCGAAATGGTTCCACTGGAACACCGTATCCTTCAATATGTGTTTATTTCTGTATAATGATAACTGTTTCATGTTAATATGCCAATGTGCAACCTTGAACCATACATGTGTTATGCTCAAATTACTTGATTTATTAGAACTGCTAGAGTGTCTTGGAACCTCACTGGACTGTTTAGCTCATTCCACGTTTTTGTTTTCCTTAACAGGGTTCATCAAGACCGAGTGATACGAAATATGGGCTGCTTATGGGCCATATTTTGGGCTGCAAGAGATTGAATCTTTTAGTAATAATTAGTAGTTTATTTTCCAAATTTCTATTTTATTTGCTAGGAATAAATTCGGTCCAAGACCTCATGTTGAGTTGGATCCGATTTATAGAGTCTAGGCTCACTATTATTTAAGTTGGTTAATTAGTTTTTATTGGGTTATGTTGGGCCAGCTTAAAGCCTTCATTAGTGGATTTGAGTAGTAGAATCGGCCCAAAGGCCTAGCCTAGCCGAGTTAGGGTTTTCAAGTCACTTTAGGTTTTCAAGTTGTATGGCTATATATAGCCAAGGCAAGAGACCTTTACGATCAGTTTTTTTTGCATTAATAGAAATCGTGAGACTTTCACTTTCTCTTTCTAAGAGAGCCTCTTTGAATATTTGAGAATCTTTCTCAAATTGTTCAATTGAACTTATCAATCAAGTAACTCCTTGGTTGTGGCGTTCCTCTACCTATAGTTTGGTTCGCTAATTCGTTAAGTAGTGGGTTGAGATAATATCAATATTGTTCGCTATTTCGGGGATTAGATTGGGTCAAATTTTCCGCTGCTCAAACCGTTGGTGATTGGTTGTCTAGATCGTGGTTTCACATCAGTTGGTAATCAGAGCTAGTCGACAACCACCAGGTTATATCTTTCCTTTTTGTTTGTTTCGAGTCATATACGTTTGTTCCAAATCTGTTTCGTGTTCAAAAAAAAAAAAGAGTCACTGTTTCACCGACACTGTTCATCGTTACTGTTCATCCGAAAAAAAATATTTTTTCCATACCTTGTGTTGTTCTTGTTGTTCTTGCTTCTTGTAGTTGCTTGGTAATTTCTTGAAGTTCTTAGATTGCATAGTGGGTTCTTGAAATCCAACGTTCAAACTAGGGTTTCTTGACAAAGGGTGTTGGGAATTTTTGTGTCTTGCACTACAAAGAAGGCTATTTACCTTTTTTTTCTTGGGAATCTTGATAATTTCTTGAATTTTCTGGAAATTCTTGAGTGAATCTTGAAGTATTGGGTTGGTATTCTTGGGTTCTTGAATTCTTGAAGTCAAAATCACCATATTTGAACAAACCAAACCCTAGTTCTTGTTTCTTGAAATTGGGGCTGATCTTGTGCAAATATCCAAACGAAATTCTTGTTTGTTGTTGTGATCTGAATTGAAAAAGAAGAAAAAGAAATCTGATTGCGTTACAAAAAAAAAAGAGAAAAGAAAACGCAAGCAAAAAAAAAAGGAAAAAAATCTGATCACAAGTAGAAAACAAAAAGGAAACCAACTTGAATTTGGAAACCAAGTTGACTTGGGTTTGCAAAACAAATCCTAGTTGAACTCAAATTACCAAATTCTGATTGGTCACCTTTGTACCCACGAGAAACCAGAAATTCAGCCACTAAACCATCCAAAACACCACCCATTAAACCTTGCTTACAACTCCCAAAAATACAGCCAAGTGCAAAATTGGGTAGAGTCACTCTAGGTTCCAAAAAATTTCTGCCATCTTAATTCTTGTTGGTCGAATTTAGCATTCTGTCCAGCCATATACACTAGTGTTTTGAGTCCTTTTTAGATTGTTTTTCGTGCTTAGAAGTGTCCATAAGGAGTCCAAACCAATCTAGGACTTCAATTAGTTGTTAGCTTCCAAATCGAGTCCTTGTCTAAATTAAACTCTTCCAATTCGTGGCCTACCTTTTGTGGACTAAATCTGGTAATTTTTAGCAAGTTTTCACAGCATTCCTTGAGTCACTTTGACGGTCCAATAAACCCTAAAAATCTCAGAAATTATACGCCACATTTTGGGTGAGACTTGATTGAAGTTTGGTTGAACTACTTGAAGGAAATTTCTGATTTCTTCAAGGGGGCAATCGAGGAACTTGAAGAGTGAGTGGTGAGAACATTAGAGTGTTTTAAACACTTGAGTGATACACGAGAGCGAGGGAAACACGTAAGGGAGTGAGTGAGGCCTTTTCTACTAATGTTTGTTGAGTTTTGCAGGTGATAAAAGTATGAGACAAACGAATGCTCAACTGGAGCTTCACCATCTTGTGCCTAAAGGAGTAAATGCTGTGGCATTGCGTGAGATAACTGAGCAATTGGAAATCATCAAATCTCAAAAAAATGATTGGTTTTATACACGTTGCCACATCAAGGATAAAGTTTGCAGCTTAGCCATTGATAAGGGTTGTGAAGTTAACCTTGCAAGTATTGTCTTGGTTGAGAAATTGAATCTTCCAACCATTGATCATCTTCGACCTTACAAGTTGCGTAGTGATAGTGGTGATATTTGGGTTACAAAGCACACACTTGTTCCTTTTCGTATTGGCCAATACGTGGATGAGGTGTTGTGTGATGTAGTTCCTATTCAAGTGACGCATGTGCTGTTGGGACAATGGTGGATGTTTAATCGAGAAGTCAAATATGATGGATATACTAATAAGTATTCCTTCACATTTAATTGCCGTCGTACCAGGCTTGTGTCGCTTAATTCTAAACAACTTTGTATTGATCTAGCATACTTGAAGAGTGAGCATGAGCGTTATAGTATGAAGAAAGAGCGAGATGAGGGAATTGTGACTGAAGAGGTAAAATTCGAGGGAGTTGAAAAGGAGAAAGAGGTTGAGAATAATGAGAGGAAAAATTCAGCTAGTGAGCATGAGAAAGAGATTAAAAATTCTAAGAGTGAGCTGATTTTGAGCAAAAATGTGAGGGTTTATTGTTTTCCTAACGAATTTACCTTTGCTTTGTTTAGTGTTTCTTCTTTTGTGCAGATTAAGCAAAGTCAAGTGACGCTAGTCATGCCATGCTCGATTCCAAAGTCACTCGTACAATTCATTAGTTTCCATGGAGTTTGTCTTCTAGGAGTTAAATCTATTTGGGAACACCTCATGGGACAATTTCAATTCAAATCTATCCATACCAAAGGGGAATTAATTCAAACCCACCGTGAAGAGAGAATTCCAAATTTTGACTCTCATTTGCTACCTATGGTTCATTCATCATTTTCACCTTCTTTTGAGTATAATTTCCATCTTAACACTTGTATTTCTCATGCAGATTTTGAAGGAAAGTGTAAAAAGCTAGCAATCCCTTCTCAAGTTGAATCAATTGGTGGACGGAATAATGCAGTGTCAAAGGGAGTTTTCGCACTTAAATCTTGTTCTATACCTTCTTACCATTTAGTAGATGCTGTACCATTGCTTCTTTATCCAATTTTTATTTGTCTCAAGTTGAAAGTTATTTTGTTTTTGTAGGTTGTAAAGCTGTCCAAAATTTTTCAGTTTTGATTAAAGACTTACAACCTGATTTCGTGCTTATTCCAGCTCAAAGTGGTGATCTTTCATGCTTATTCACACATCCAAAAGCTGGTGGCCAAGTGCTCAATTTGTCAACTTCAACTTGTGCTAGTTCAAGTAACCCTCATGAAGCGGAATTCAATTGTTTGCTACCTTATATGTTGGAAGATGAGAAATTGTGTGTCACGCAAGATCCCAACGCTGTCCTCCACGAGTTGTTTAGTGCCTCATCCATGCAACAAGTTGCTCCCATTTTATCCATGCAAGATGATCCAAATCAATGTCAACTAGTGTTGGATTTTACACCTTTGCACAATCAAGGTCCCAATGTGAAAATCCATGACCAAAGGCTAATTAGAGAGTTTTGGATTGCAACCTGGAGTTTTCACAAGCCTTACACAAGCTCTTTCCTACCTTGGTGCATGTCCTTGTTTGAGAGCCTCATGAAGTTGACCAAGAGACATGTGCACCGAATTACAATAATCATGACGTATGCAAGTATCATTCATTCTAAGAGAGCCAATATGTGGAGATTTGAGGTGTTATACTGCCAACTCTTGTAGTACCATTCATTTCCAAACACGATTTGAGGACAAATCTTTTTCAAGAGGAGGGGAATGATACGAAATATGGGCTGCTTATGGGCCATATTTTGGGCTGCAAGAGATTGAATCTTTTAGTAATAATTAGTAGTTTATTTTCCAAATTTCTATTTTATTTGCTAGGAATAAATTCGGTCCAAGACCTCATGTTGAGTTGGATCCGATTTATAGAGTCTAGACTCACTATTATTTAAGTTGGTTAATTAGTTTTTATTGGGTTATGTTGGGCCAGCTTAAAGCCTTCATTAGTGGATTTGAGTAGTAGAATCGGCCCAAAGGCCTAGCCTAGCCGAGTTAGGGTTTTCAAGTCACTTTAGGTTTTCAAGTTGTATGGCTATATATAGCCAAGGCAAGAGACCTTTACGATCAGTTTTTTTTGCATTAATAGAAATCGTGAGACTTTCACTTTCTCTTTCTAAGAGAGCCTCTTTGAATATTTGAGAATCTTTCTCAAATTGTTCAATTGAACTTATCAATCAAGTAACTCCTTGGTTGTGGCGTTCCTCTACCTATAGTTTGGTTCGCTAATTCGTTAAGTAGTGGGTTGAGATAATATCAATATTGTTCGCTATTTCGGGGATTAGATTGGGTCAAATTTTCCGCTGCTCAAACCGTTGGTGATTGGTTGTCTAGATCGTGGTTTCACATCAAACCTTCACTTGTTCTACTTGCATGGCTTGATCAGTTCTCTCCTTCGCATCATTCCCCTCCTCTTGAAAAGGATTTGCCCTCAAATCTGATTCATCATCTGCGAGAAAGGGGATAAGGTCAGTGACATTAAATGTGGCACTTATAGCTCCATATTCACCTGGGAGGTCAACTTGTAAGCATTGTTGTTCACACGCTCAAGAACTTGGAATGGATCGTCGCCTCAAGGAAGTAGCTTGTTGCGCCGTTGAACTGGAAACCTCTCCTTGCGAAGGTGCAACCAAACCCAATCACCAGGTTCAAAGATCATTTGGCGCCTTCCTTTGTTTGCTTGCATCGCATATTGGCTCGTGCGTTGCTCAATGTTAAGTCATACCTTCTCATGTAGTGCCCTCAAAAATCTGCCTTTTTCTTTCCATCTAGATTTACACGCTTAGACAAAGGCAAATGTGATAAATCCAAGGGAGTTAAAGGGTTAAAGCCCTACACAACTTCAAAAGGTGAGAATTGTGTAGCACTATGCATAGTTCGATTATAGGCAAACTCAACATGAGGAAGACATTTCGTTAGCCACATGATTAACGGGTCAAGGTTCCATCCACTCCAAACGTGTTCCGTCCCTCTAGATCCTGTGCGCTTGTCTCTTGCGGGTTTCGTCACAAGTTGGCGACGTTCGTATCAGTTTATGGACTTGATGCATCGGGTTTTTAAGTCGTATTTGAATCAATTTGTGGTGGTATTCATTGATGACATATTAGTGTACTCTAAGTCCCAAGAAGATCATGAGCGACACCTGAGAATAGTTTTGCAAACTCTGAGAGAGCATAAACTTTTTGCTAAGTGCAATAAATGTGAGTTTTGGTTGGAAGAAGTAGCCTTTTTAGGTCACATAATCTCTAAGGAAGGGATTATTACTGTAGATCCAACTAAGGTTGAAGCTGTTTCGAAGTGGAAACGACCAGAAAACCCTACCGAAAGTCGGAGTTTCTTAGGGTTAGCCGGATATTACCGTCAGTTTATCAAGGATTTTTTAAGACTGCCAAACCCTTAACTGAGTTGACTAAGAAGCATGGCAAGTTCATATGGGATTCTAAAATGTGAGGAAGGATTTCAAGAGTTGAAAAAGTGCTTAACTGAGGCACCTGTGTTAGCATTATCGAGCGGAGGAGATGGTTTTGTGGTTTATACAGATGCTTCAAAGGATGGTTTAGGATGTGTATTGATGCAAAATGGAAAGGTAATTGCGTATGCCTCCTGTAAGTTGAAACCTCATCAGCAAAATTATCCGTCCCATGACTTGGAGTTAGCGGCAGTAGTGTTTGCCTTGAAAAAGTGGAGACATTATTTATATGGAGTGACTTTCGAGATTTTCACGAATCACAAGAACCTTAAGTATTTGTTCTCCTAGAAAGAGTTGAATTTGAGGCAACGTAGATGGGTGGAATTGATATGATCCGGAGCCCCCCCCACTCTAGTCCACGAAGATCTCACATGCGAAAGTTATTCAAGTTCAAGTTGTGTCGTTCATTGGTCTTGTTGAGCAAGGCATTGTCGTTGATTTTCTCCATTACTTGGAAGGGACCATCACCCCTTGGGAGGAGTTTGTTGCGTCTGTGAAGTGGAAAGCGCTCCTTTCGCATGTGGATCCAGACCCAGTCGCCTGGTTCGAAGACCATCTTGCGACGTCCCTTGTTTGCATTTTGGATGTATTGGAGTGTGCGCTTCTCGATGTTGGCTCGAACTTTGGAATGTAGGTCCCACACAAATTCTGCCTTCTTCTTACCATCCATGTTAACTCTCTCATGATCAGGTAAAGGAGATAAGTCCAATGGGGTGAGAGGGTTAAAGCCATAGACAATTTCAAAAGGGGAGTATTGTGTAGCAGTGTGCATAGTGCGATTGTAAACAAATTCAACATGTGTTCTTTTTGATAATGGCACGCAACAAAGTAGACAAAGTCCTATTAACTACCTCAGTTTGACCATCAGTTTGTGGATGACTGGAAGTAGAGAAAGCAATTTAGTGCCGAGCCTACGCCACAAGGTTTTCCAAAAGTAGCTAAGGAACTTTACATCTCTATCAGACACAATGGTACGTGGCATGCCATGCAGTCGTACTATGTTTCTAAAGAACAAGTCGGCTATGTGCTGAGCATCGTCGGTCTTATGACAAGGTATAAAATGTGTCATTTTAGAGAAGCGGTCAACCACAACATAAATAGAGTCATGACCTTGTCTAGTTCTAGGTAATCCAAGGACGAAATCCATAGACAGGTCAATCCAAGGTGCATGCGAGATAGGTAAAGGAGCATAAAGTCCATGAGGATTTACCTTTGATTTTGCATGGTGGCAAGTTACACACCTTTGTATATGTCGTTCCACATCCCTCTTCATGCGTGGCTAAAAGAAGTGCTCTTGGAGGGTGGACAATGTCTTAGTAATTCCAAAATGACCCATTAGTCCTCCTCCATGGGCTTCGCGAACCAACAGGGGTCGCATGGAGCTTAGTGGAATGCACAATTTGTCCTTGTAGTACAAGAACCCCTGTGAAAGAAAGTAATGCTCAGGAGTGTCTTGTGGCAGGGAGTTGAAAATCTCACCAAAATCTGGGTTCAGTTGCATAGAGATCCTTGAGATATTCAAATCCAAGTAATTTGGTATCTAATGTAGTGAGTAGTGTATGTCTCCTAGAAAGTGCATCAGCCACTACATTAGACTTACCTGTTTTATACTTGATCACGAATGCAAAGGTGTCGATGAAGGCGATCCATCTTGCATGTCTTTTACTCAGCTTAGTTTGTGACTTGATGTGCTTGAGTGATTCGTGATCCGTATGTAAGACGAACTCTCGAGGTCTAAGGTAGTGTTGCCAAGTTGGAGGGCTCGAACTAATGCCATCAGTTCCTTGTCATAGGTTGAGTAGTTCAAGGCAGCTCCATTTAGCTTTTCACTGAAGTATGCGATCGGTCGACCTTCTTGGAGTAGAAACAGCTCCAATACCTATACCAGAAGCATCACACTCTATGTCAAAAGCTTTGTCGAAGTTAGGCAAACTTAGAACAGGTGCATGTGTGAGCTTGTGTTTAAGTAATTGGAAAGACTTAGCTTGTTCTTCCCCCCATTGAAATGGTGAGTTCTTCTTGATGATGGATGTAAGTGGTGCAGCAATGGTGCTGAAGTCCTTGACAAAGCGCCTGTAGAAGCTTTGCCAAGCCATGGAAACTCCTCACCCTCACTTACATTGGTGGGTGTTGGCCATTCATTTATAGCCATCACATTTGCTTGAATCAACTTGTACACCCTGTGCACTTATAAACATATCCTAGAAAACCAAGTTGATCAGTGGAAAAAGTGCACTTCTTAAGGTTGGCGTAGAGCCTTTCCTTCCGAAGTACATCCAAGACAGCTTGTAAGTGCAATGCATGCTCTTCTAAACTTCTTACTATAGATAAGGATATCATCAAAATATACCACTACAAATTTACCAATGAAGGGACGCAAAACATGGTTCATTAGTCTCATGAAAGTGCTAGGTGCGTTAGTTAAGCCAAAAGGCATGACTAACCACTCATATAAGCCATGTTTAGTCTTAAAAGCAGTTTTCCATTCGTCCCCATCTTTCATACGAATTTGATGGTATCCACTTTTCAAATCAATTTTTGTAAAAATAAGAGCATCATGCAATTCATCAAGCATGTCATCTAGACGAGGTATGGGATGGCGATACTTTACCGTGATGGCGTTAATGGCTCGACAGTCAGTGCACATCCTCCATCCTCCATCCTTCTTAGGCACAAGTAGGACGGGTTACAGCACAAGGGCTTAGACTCTCACGAATCCATCCTTACCAAGTAGTTCCTCTACTTGCCTTTGTTGTTCCTTAGTTTCCTCCGGGATTAGTCCTATATGGTGCCTTGTTTGGTAAGGAAGCCCCAGGGATGAAATCAATTTGATGTTCAATCCCCCTAAAGGTGGCAAGCCATTAGGTATATCCTCAGGAAACACATCATGATACTCCCTGTAAGAGGTTAGTGACAACACTAGGCAGAGAAGTATCATGTTCATTAGTGAGTAAGGGCTTCTTTACTAATCAATATGAACAGGACTTGATTGGAATGTAAAGCTCTCCTCACGTCTCTCATTCGAGCTAGCATGCTTGTTTTTCTTTCTTTTCCGAGCTCATTGGTTCGGTTAGGTTCACTTTTACTCCTGAAGGTCTCGGCTACCCCCTTTAACTTTCCTTTTGATGGTTGTTTTTGACTAGTGACATGCATTTCATACTCCTTTGTAAACTAGTTTGGTCCTCATGCACTTGTTGTGGTGTGAGAGGTGCAAGTGTGATTTTCTTACCATTGTGCAAGAAGGAGTATTTGTTTAAGAAACCATAAAAAATAACCCTCTTATCAAAGGTGGCAAGCCATTAGGTATATCCTCAGGAAACACATCATGATACTCCTGTAAGAGGTTAGTGACAACACTAGGCAGAGAAGTATCATGTTCATTAGTGAGTAAGGCTTCTTTACTAATCAATATGAACAGTACTTGATTGGAATGTAAAGCTCTCCTCACGTCTCTCATTCGAGCTAGCATGCTTGTTTTTCTTTCTTTTCCTAGCTCATTGGTTCGGTTAGGTTCACTTTTACTCCTGAAGGTCTCGGCTACCCCCTTTAACTTTCCTTTTGATGGTTGTTTTTGACTAGTGACATGCATTTCATACTCCCTTTGTAAACTAGTTTGGTCCTCATGCACTTGTTGTGGTGTGAGAGGTGCAAGTGTGATTTTCTTACCATTGTGCAAGAAGGAGTATTTGTTTAAGAAACCATAAAAAATAACCCTCTTATCAAATTGCCAAGGGCGGCCTAAAAGAATGTGTGCAGCTTGCATAGGTACTACATCGCATATAATATCATCTTCGTAACGACCAATGCGAAAAGTAAGCAAAGACTTGTTTAGAGATACGTACCTCGCCGCTATTGTTTAGCCATTGGAGCTTGTAGGGTCGAGGGTGGTCGGTTGTTGGTAAGTTGAGTCGCTCCACCATTAGTGCACTTGCACATTAGTGCAACTCCCTGGGTCAATAACTAGGCTACATACCTTGTTGTGTATATGACATCTTGAGTAGAAGATGTTTTCTCGTTGAAGCTCATCTCGACTCGCTTGAGTAGCTAGTGCTCGCCTTGCAACTAGACATCCAACCGTGTCATTGACTGGTACCTCTTCGAGCTCGTCCTCCCCATCCTCCAATGATGGCATCCCCTCATGTTCTTCTTCCTCTTCATCGGTCAATAGCTCTCCATTGGGTAACATGATCAAGGTCCGTTGGTTTGGACATTGGGACGCAATGTGTCCAAACCCTTGACACTTAAAACATTTAGTGTCACGGGTCCTTGGCTTAGAGACCTCTTGTTGGGGCTTAAACCCCTCCTTGGAAGTTGATTTAGAAGGTAGAGCCGTTCGGACTTATTTCTCCTCGTGTTGCTCCACCCGAATTTGGAGTTTTAGAGGCATAAGGGGTGCTGGTTTCAACCCTTGTGACTGTGTTCCTTCAACTCCCAGATGGAAAATGGGAGCTTTGACGACTCGTTCCCCTCCTCTTGAACCTTCATTCTACCTTGATAGCCTTGTCCAAGAGTTCTCCCATGTCAAGGTAGTGTTGAAGTTCCACAATGTCAGCAATCTCAGGCCGTAATCCTCTCAAAAATCGTGCCATGGTGGCCTCCTCATCTTCTCGAACATCAGCCCGCATCATGGACATTTCCATTTCTTTGAAGTAATCTTCGACCGTCATACCATTTTGAGTGAGGGTTTGCAATTTGTGATGCAAATCCCTATGGTAGTATCCTGGTACGAAGCGCTTCCTCATGATTCGCTTCAATTCGTCCCATGTCCGAGTGGTCGGCTCCTCATTCCTACGTTGCTTGACGCGGAGTTGATCCCACCAAATCGAGGCATAATCGGTGAATTCGATTGCGGCCAACTTTACCTTTTGAGACTCCGTGTAGTGGTTGCAATCGAAGATCAACTCGATCTTTCTTTCCCACTCCAAGTATGCTTCGGGATCCGATTTGCCTTGGAAGGTAGGGATTTTTAATTTTATTCCCTTGAGTTGATCCTCTCCATGGTCAGGCCCGTTGTGTAGTTCTCCTCGGTCTTTGCTCATTATCTTCGAAGTCTCTCTCTGAGTTAGAGTCACTGAGTTCGTTCACGGTAAGTTTTCCCCTAGTTTTCTTATAGGAGTTTCTTGACGGGTCCAATTGTTCAATTTGCTCTTGCATGGATTCAAAAACGGAGTTCAAATTTTCTTTGCATTTCTCTCCACATAGCATCCATTTTTAGTGCCAATTGTGCAATGGTAATGTCGTTTTCAGTGGCCATGGTTTAACCTGCAAAACTTCAACAAACGTTAAGGTAAAATTCCTCACTCACTCCCTCACGTGTATCACTCAAGTGTTTAAAACACTCTAATATTCTCACCACTCACTTTTCAAATCCCTTGATTGCCCCCTTGAAGAAGTCAGAAATTTCCCTCAAGTAGTTCAACCAGAACGTCAACCAAGTTTGTCCCCAAAAGTGGCGTATGAGAATCTGGAAATTTGAAGACTGAATGATGACTCAAAACAGCAATTATACGAGCAAGAATTTTTTGGAATTTTCCTGATTTAGTCCGCAAAAGGGTGACTCCAATGTTGGGGAACGCAAGGTTCAGCGAGACCAATTTGTGGTGTGGACAGAACGCAAGGTTCGATTGACACAAGAATAAGATGGCGGGAATTTAGAACCCTAGAAGGACTTTACCCACTTTTGCACGCGACCGAATTTTCTTTAGAAGTTGGGACCAATGTTTCTTGGGTGATTTTGGGGTTATGGGTGTTTTTGGTGTTGGCTGCTGGTTTCCCCAATTCAAGCAAGGGAAGTCCAAAGTGGACAGCTTTGGTGGCGGCTGGGGTTTGCCCTAGCAAATCCAAGGCGGTTTGGGCTTCCTTTGTCAAGAAGGTTTCCTATTTCAAGAAGGTTTCTTATTTCTTGTGATCCGATTCTGGTTCCTCTTTCTTTCCTTTCTTTTTTTTTTTGATAAACCAGAATGCTTTTCTTTCTTTTGAATTTCGGATCTCACCTTCAAAACACAAGATTTTTGTGTGGTGTTTGTACAAAGGTCAGCCGCAACTCAAGATCAAGAATGGAGGTTTGTTTAGTTTCAAGATTTCAAGAATCAACCCACCCTATCAAGATATGTATCAAGGGTTCCAAGAAACAAGGTAAGGTTATCAAGAATTTCAAGAACTATTGTAATCAGCCTTTTTATGCAAAACAAACAATATTCCCCAGCCCTCTTGTTCAAAACACTTCGGTATTTAAGAGACAACTAGCGACCAGAATTTTGTTGTTTTGCCTCTTGCGTGTGTTTCTTTTCTTTTTTTTTTCTCTTTCGGTGGTTTCTTTGCAAGACCAAAACGACTCAACAACACAATGAAACGACTATGATCTGGTCAAGACAGTAGCAAGAGACGACAAGACAGATTGCATGCAAGAAACAAGACGCAAGAACACAACGACGGCACAAAACCCTAGCGGTTTTTTTTTTTTTTGACTCGATTGCTTCAAGACTCAACACACGGATTTTGACACAACTAACGACACAAATCACAGCAACAACACAAGAAACAATGCGGACAGCAAAGGTAAACGAAAGAAACAAAGGAAAACTAGCGACTGAATTTTTTTTTTCACGAATCAGATTTGACAACAAACGAACATGACTCGAAATAAAACGAAAAGGAAAGATATAACCTGGTGGTTGTCGACTAGCTCTGATACCAACTGATGTGATACTCAATTGACACGATCTAGACAACCAATCACCAATGGTTTGAGCAGCGGAAATTTGACCCAATCTAATCCCCGAAGTAGCGAATAATGTTGATATTATCTCAACCCACCACTTAATGAATTAGCGAACCGAACTATAGGTAGAGGAACGCCACAACCAAGGAGTTACTTGATTGATAAGTTCAGTTTGAACAATTTGAGAAAGATTCTCAAATATTCAAAGAGGCTCTCTTAGAAAGAGAAAGTGAAAACTCACAATTGTATTGATTAAAAACTCAGTGTAAAGGTCTCTCGTCTTGGCTAAATATAGCCATACAGTTGACATCCTACAGTGACTTGGAAAACTAGACCTAAAGTGGATTGGTTGCACTTAAATGACTAAGGCCCTTGGGCCGAATCTAATGGCTAAATAACTACTAAAGGTTCGGTCAACTAGGAGCTAGTTTGGGCCGAATTGTTATTACAAAAGGAAACAACTAAACGGTAATAAAAATGACTACTAGAGTCTCGGCCTTGGCTAAAGATGGTCACTAACTCTCGGTCTTGACTAAAGCTAGTCTTCACTTGGTTCATCCACTTGAAGCAAGATGTATATTGTGGAATCCTCATCCTCCAAGCCTTCAATGGTCTTTAAGTCATCTCCAATTCTCTCTTGGATGGTGCATAAAGTGCTTGAAGGGACTCACGCATCTTCTTGGCGCGAGGTCTTGTGACCGGTCCTTGTGGTACTTGAATGACTTGGTCTTGTTCATCATTTGCCCTTGGTGCTCCGTCATCATTATTTGTCATTTTAGTTGCTGTTTAGTTATTTAATTTTGTTAATAAATTCGGCCAAATAAACCTTCAAGATGGCCGAATATTAGATAGCCCATTTAGTCATTATTTCGGCCCAAAGGCCTAGCCTAGCCAAAATTAGGATTTTTCCAAGTCACTTTAGATTGTCAATTGTAAGGCTATATATAGCCAAGGCAAGAAACCTTTACGATCAGTTTTTCCATTAATAAAAATCGTGAGTTTTTCACTTTCTCTTTCCAAGAGAGCTTCTTTGAATATTTGAGAATCTTTCTCAAGTTATTCAAGTGAACTTATCAATCAAGTAACTCCTTGGTTGTGGCGTTCTACTATCTATAGTTTGGTTCGCTAATTCGTTAAGTAGTGGGTTGAGATAGTATCAATATTGTTCGCTATTTCGGGGATTAGATTGGGTCAAATTTCCGCTACTCAAACCTTTGGTGATTCGTTGTCTAGATCGTGTCAAGTGAGTATCACATCACCACAACATCTAGAGGATAGGTGGCTAGGACACTTGGAAGCCTAGGAAAATTTTGAAAAAACAAACAAAAGAAAAATGGAAAATAAGGGAAGCTACGGGAATCAGGAGGAGAAACGAAGCAAAGAAAAAAAAGTAAGAAAAAGCTACGGGCAAGGGCAAGGGGAAAAACTAAGAGAGCTGGAGGAAAAAAAAGCTGGTGAGAGCTTCGGGAAAGATCTGGGGGGAAGAATAGAGGGCTTGGAACATACAAGAAAGATAGAAAGGGGCAGCGGGCAAAGGAAAAAAGAGAAACAAAAGAAAGGCAAAGAAAAAGAAAGAGAAAGGAGGGTTTTCTGGGAATAGGGAAGGAAGAGGGTTTCGTGGAAAAAAAGGGAGAAGAAAAGGGGAAACAAGCAAGGGGATGAGAGGGAAAAAAAGTGATGCGAATGAGCAAGCTGGCCGTGGTGTTCACATAGGCCCGTTACACATGCACAAGTTAAGAGGTTCAAAGAGTCACTTCAAGCCTTAGTTTATGCCGTATAAGCTCAAGAGAAACCAAGCTCAAGCATTGAAGGAATTGACTTGGAGGATCCTTGCAAGACTACCAAGATATTGCTTACAATTGAAGGCGCAAGCGATCAAGCCTCAAAGGGAGGATTGGGGCTCGATTAAGTAGCTCTTCTTGAGCTTAGCTTCGGCCATGTGGGCTTTAGGTCCAATAGTACTTTAGTTAGTCATTAAGTTAATTAATTAGTAGGTTAGCTTTCGGCCAAGAGAGACCCAATGGGCTGGCCGAATTTCCTTAATATTTTCCAAGTTCTATTAGGGTTAGACAAGGCTATAAATAGCCCCAAGTCATTGTTTACATTCAGTTTTGCGATATTATGAATAAAATTCCAGAATTTCGTCTTCCATTAAGGCAAATTCCTTTAGCTTGTGAAAGCTAGTTTGAACATCCTAGAGTTGATCCTAGGTTGTTTATTGACTTATCAATCAAGCCAACACACTTGATTGTGGCGTCATCTACCGTTGAATCCGTTCTTGAGTGGTCCAAGTTTGGGTTCAATTCCATCCATTACCCAACGTGTCCTCTAAGATCCTAAGATAGCTTCCGTGCTCACATCATCTGGTAATCAGAGCTAGGTTGAGGTATCACGTATATCCCTTTTTTCTTGTTTTTGAGTGTTGACATCGTTGAGAGTCACCCAAAAAAAAAAAAAAAAAAACTGTATCATCGTACTGTTCATCGCTACTGTAGCGATACTATTCACCGCGGTACTGTTCATCCGAACTACTGTAGCTACACTGTTCATCCGAAATTTTTTTTTTGTTTTACATAACTTGTGTTTCTTTCTTATTTTGGTGTCTTGTTATATTGTTCTTGAAGTCTTGTGTTGGTTTAGAGAAAAAAAAAAAAATTTACGACGGCTAGGGTTTTTTCTCTTATTGCCGCATATCAAGTAGGTTTGTTCCTTGTGTTGTAATCTGCCCAGATTGTTTTCATCCAATATTTACTGTTAGTTTGTCTAGATTGTGGTTTAATTCTGGTTGGTTATTGTGTTGTTTGGGGCGTGAAAACAACCTAGCAAAAAGTCACAAAAAAAAGAAGTTTCACATACCTCATTGTTCTTGAGTCGTTGCTGGAAATTTTTCCTTGGGAGGCTGCCGAACCTGTTTTGCCCTTATTTCTTTAACTTTTGTGTTGTTTCTTGCAAAACTTGAATACCAAAACATATTTGGGGAAGTTCTTGAGCTTCTTGAACGAATTTCTTGAAGTTCTTGAACCACCAAAGGCTGATTTGGGGAGATTCTTGAAACCAAATTGGGGGGTTCTTTATACTTGAAACAATCTTCAATCTTGTCTTGGCGAATCTTGAAGCTAGAACCGAATTCAAGAAAATTTTTGGGACTGGAATTACGTGCTTAAAATAATCTGTTGAGCCACAAAAGAAACAAAAGAAAGAAAGAAAAGAAACGAAAAAAAGAAAGAAAAAAAGGGAAGAAAGATATTGGCTCTAGTTTCCTAATTGTGCACCAAGTCCCACCTTGACTCCAACTAATCCTAATTCTGTTGGGATTAATAGCAGCCAAGAACCCATCGGCCAAAGGCCCAAGTTCCCCTCCAACCGACCTAAAACAGCCCACCTTACACCCAATTCCGTTTCCAAAATCCAAAAGCCAACCGCTACACCTTGCCACGCCAAACCAGCCCGCAATTTTGAATCGGTTGAGCATCACTTTGTGATCCGATTGGACTGCAATTTAAGGGCTGACCTATACACCAAAACAGCACCCAAAATACCCCAAAAACCTGACCAAAAGACCGAGGATCAGCAGCTCAACAAATTCCAGAAATTTTGCCCTTCGGGTAGAGTTTTCTAGGATTTTCAAACTTTCAGCCTTGAAGTCACTTGTCTTGCTTTCTTTTTGAGTCGTTAGTTATTGTTAGTCCTAATCTGAGTTTTAGGTCACGTCTAGGTCTTCATTCACCTCTATCCATTGCTACTATCTTGTGTCACTTATTGACTAGTCAAGAACGAACCTTACGGTGACGCCTAACTTGTTCAACCCGAGCAACTAGCAAGTCAAGGAATTGTTTGGTGAGACTATTAGAGAGTGATACACTTGAGTGAAACACGAGTGTGAGTGACCTATACATTGTACAAAAAAAAAACAACAAAAACAACAGAAAGAGAGGTAGTTGTTTATTTGCAGGTTTACCTAAGCATGTCAAGTGGAGTTGGAGAACAAACCATGGATTTAAAACTACACATAGAGGCCATGATGGAAGAATTCAAGCAGAGTTTGGATGAAGCTTTCGAGCCTCTTCATCGACACCTTGACCGAATGGTGAATAACGATGTCAAGAGGAGGGGTTCTACACAATTCCACCCCAACGTCCAACCTACCTCTTCAAAGTCAGTATATTCAAGGAGAAGTGAGGAGGTTCATTTGACAACAAAGCATGCAAATACATTATCCGTAGATGAAGGAGTTAGTAGAGTGTGGGAGACATATCAACAACTCCTCCAACAAAAACTTGAAAAAGAGCGAGTTGAGTGTGGTGGTGAGAGTGCACTTGAGGTAAACGTTGAGGAATGTGAGTTAGAAAAAGAGGTAAAACAATCTGAGGAGATGAGTGAAGCATCAAGTGAGCTGATTGTGCATGGGAAGGCGAGTGTTTATAGCTTTCCTAACAAACTTAACTTTGCCTTGTTTAGTGTTTCTGCTTTTGTACAGATTAAGCGAAGTCAAGTGAAATTAGTCATGCAATGTTCCATTCCAAAGTCACTTGTACAATTCACTAGCTTCCATGGAGTTTGTCTGCTAGGAGATAAATCTATTTGGTATCACTTCATGGAACAACGTCAACCCAAATCTGGCCGCACCAATGGAGAATTAATTCGAACTCATCATGAAGGGAGAATTCCATATTTCTATTCTTGTTTGTTGCCTATGATTCATTCATCATCTTTACCTTCTTTTGAGCATCATTTCCATCCTCACACTTGTATTTCCTATGCAGATTTTGAAGGAAAATGTAAAGAGCCATCAATGCAGTCTCAAGTTGAATCGATTGATAGAAGGAGTCATGTGTCAAAGGGAGTTTTTGCATTTAACTCTTATTCTACACCTTCTCACCACTTAAGTAATGATGTTCCATTGCTTATATATCCAATTTCTGGTTCAAAACAAGCTGAGACTTATTTTGTCTTTGTAGGTTGTAAGGCTGTTCGAAATTTTCTAGCTTTGATTAAAGAGTTGCAACCTGATTTCATGCTTGTGCCAACTGCTTGTTGTGATCTTCCATGCATATTCATACATCCAAAAGCTGGTCACCATGAGTTCATTTTATCAACTCCAACTGGCGCAAATTCATGTGACTCGTATGGAGTGACCTTCACTTCATTGCTGCCACTTATGTTGGGTGATGCACACAAATCTGTCAATCAAGACCGGAATGTTGTTCTTACGTCACTGGTTCATGCTTCCACGGAAGTGCAACACGATTGGCTCATTGTTCTATCTCCAGATGGGCAAGTAGTGCCAAATCAGCAACAACTAGGGTCGAATTATACTACCTTGCACAATCAGATTCGAAATTTTTCTAAGCTAAATGAGAGTCATCATGAAGATCCCTATCTAGTGCATGTGAAACGTAAGTTGTCAAGTAGTATTAACCCTACATATACTAATTGTGTGATTTGTTTTGTAGGTTTGAACTTGACATGCAACGACCAAGGGTTGATGAGAGAGTTTTGGAGTGCTACATGGAATTTTCACAAGCTTTATACAAGGTGTTTCTTGTCTTAGAGAATGTCCTTGTTCAAGAGCATCATGAGGTTGTCCAAGCGACATGTGACGTGGCTGGTGCTCATTCATCTAGCTCCCACATTGCTATCCTATAAGCGCACCAACATGGAGTACCACTTTTCCCCAAGATTTGAGGACAAATCCTTTTCAAGAGGAGGGGAATGATGCGAATGAGCAAGCTGGCCGTGGTGTTCACATAGGCCCGTTACACATGCACAAGTTAAGAGGTTCAAAGAGTCACTTCAAGCCTTAGTTCATGCCGTATAAGCTCAAGAGAAACCAAGCTCAAGCATTGAAGGAATTGACTTGGAGGATCCTTGCAAGACTACCAAGATATTGCTTACAATTGAAGGCGCAAGCGATCAAGCCTCAAAGGGAGGATTGGGGCTCGATTAAGTAGCTCTTCTTGAGCTTAGCTTCGGCCATGTGGGCTTTAGGTCCAATAGTACTTTAGTTAGTCATTAAGTTAATTAATTAGTAGGTTAGCTTTCGGCCAAGAGAGACCCAATGGGCTGGCCGAATTTCCTTAATATTTTCCAAGTTCTATTAGGGTTAGACAAGGCTATAAATAGCCCCAAGTCATTGTTTACATTCAGTTTTGCGATATTATGAATAAAATTCCAGAATTTCGTCTTCCATTAAGGCAAATTCCTTTAGCTTGTGAAAGCTAGTTTGAACATCCTAGAGTTGATCCTAGGTTGTTTATTGACTTATCAATCAAGCCAACACACTTGATTGTGGCGTCATCTACCGTTGAATCCGTTCTTGAGTGGTCCAAGTTTGGGTTCAATTCCATCCGTTACCCAACGTGTCCTCTAAGATCCTAAGATAGCTTCTGCGCTCACATCAAAAAGGGAAAAAAAAGAGAAAAGGGAGGAGGAGAGAGTCTGGAAGGGAGAGAGAGAGATCGCAGTTGAGCAAGAGAAAACAGGAGAGGAAAAATTTTTTCCAGGAAACTTGCAAAACAGTCTGATCATTCGGCCACTTTGGGGGTTCGCGTTTTCTTCACCAAAATTACCAAAATTCGTCTCCTTCGATTTCTGGTGGAGCACATTCAATCTCTTGCGGGTTCCTGCTGAAGATTCAAGTCCAAAGGCAGTGAAACAGGTAATCTTCAACCATTTTTCTTGTTCGCTTCAATCTCTAAATGGAACCGAATCTGTTAAACTGAAACCTGTTTTGGTTCATTTGCTGGGTCTCTGCTAAACCAATATGCATTAACGTTGCGTCTGATTTGGTTGAAACTGAATGCTCATGGTTGCTGTTTTCTTGTTGTTTCTCCCTCTTTTCTTCCCGTTCATTCTTTGTCCAAGGATCTGTTCCTTTTTCTACAAATTCGGTAGCTTAGTTGAGTTTCTTTTCGGTCACTATGCTGGGGGTTGGGATGGTTTGTTCTTGTTAAAAAATGGCATGCCATGGTTTTCTTCCTTTCCTTGGTTGATTGTGCAATAGGTCTGAATAATGAATAGTTGAAGGTTGTGAAAAATGGCGGCTGGAAAGTTGCAGAATAGAGAAACCAGTGTGGAAGACGAAAGCTTTCGAACCATTTGCGTGAAATATTTTCAGAATTGCATTTTGACCCCTATGCTTTTAAATAATTCTGATTTGGCCCAGAAAATTGGAAAAATCAACCAATTCTTGTCCTTTTAAATGTTAATTTTCTTTGATATGATTTAATGTGATTTTTGGATAGATTTTAGTGAATTTTAGGATGAAATTTGAAGGTTTAATGATTTTTGATAGATTTATAGTTTTGATTTGGATTTTTAGTAAAATTTTGGGAAATTTTGTTGTTTAATTATAGCAAATAGGTTTTCATTTATTTTTTGTGAATTTTATCATTGGGTTTTGGTAGGTTTCACCTTAAGCCCTTAATTTTAATTTATTTCATTTTAGACCCCTAATATTTCTAATAATAATGCTTTGACCCCTAAAACTTCTTTAAGTATTTCAATTAGGTCCTTGCTTGTTTTAATTTCTTGAATATGGGTTGTTTACTTTCACTTAAATATTTTAATTGTTCAATTTCATGTTTATTTTCATTTCTTATGATTATTTGTTAATTAAAGTGGTACCTTAATCATTTTTTTTGTGTTGGAGGGTAAAAAGAGAGCAACTTCATTTTCTTGGGTCACCAATTCAAAGGAGGTATACTCTACTCTTTATTTTGATTTTACTTGATCCTATGTGTTCATTGCTCCTATGTGATTTTATGTGTGTAATTGCATGCTTTTTTGAATGTTTTCTTTATTTTATTTTATTTCATTTATTTATTCACTTTATTGGTTTTAATTTTGTATATTCATTTTAATTTAATTTTTGGTTATTTGAGAGGCATTAAATGCCAAATTGTAATAGTTAGGTTATTATTTTATTTTATTTCATTCTTTCCCCTTTTAGATTGTAGTTAGGACCCCCCAAGTGTAATAGTTAGGTCTTTATTCGTTTTTATTTTCTTTGTGTGTTTTGCATGCTTGTGTGTTTACGTGTTACTCACTTTCTTAGGGTCTTGCATTTAGATATCATACTTATGTGCTATGTGTTTTTATGTGATTTATGTGTTTATTTGCTTTATATAATTTATTTGATTATAATATGATGACGGAGCACCAAGGACCAATGGCGATCAAGAGCAAGTCATTCGAGTACCAAGTGGTCCGATCACAAGAGCTCATGCCAAGAAGATCCGTGTGTACTCTTGAATCTCTTCAAGCTCTTGTGTGTACTATCCAAGAGAGAGTTGGAGATAATTTGAAGATCATTGAAGGCTTGGAGAATGAAGATTCAACATTATATACTTTGCTCCAAGTTGAGGAGTCAAGTGAAGACTAGTCTTGCAAATTACCTTAGACAAGCCGAGGCTTATTTGTCATTTTGTTGCTGTTTAGATTAGTTATTTCTTGTTGAATAATTTCGGCCAAACAACCTTCTAGTTGGCCGAATGTTAGATAGCCTTTTAGTCTTTATTTCGGCCCAAAAGGCCTAGCCTAGCCGAATTAGGGTTTTTTTCCAAGTCACTTTAGGTTGTCAATTGTAAGGCTATATATATAGCCAAGGCAAGAGACCTTTACAGGCAGTTTTTGAATCAATAAAATTGTGAGTTTTCACTTTTCTCTTTCCAAGAGAGCTTCTTTGAATATTTGAGAATCTTTCTCAAGTTATTCAAGTGAACTTATCAATCAAGTAACTCCTTGGTTGTGGCGTTCTCCTATCCATAGTTTGGTTCGCTAATTCGTTAAGTAGTGGGTTGAAATTATGACGCCCCCACTTCTCCCAAGGGCGAACCCAAGGATATCGGCGGGACGCTTGCCCAACTCTCGCCAGGACTCACTACAATCCATAATTCAAAACTAGAAATACTTCAAATAAATTTAATATATATATAAAGTACTCCAAAAACATTTCATACTTACAATTAGTTAACCTTCAAGCTTAAATACAACACAACGGAATATGTACTATAGTCATCTACTATAATACAACTTAAAGTCTCCAAAAGGAAACAATTGAGTACTATTCATGAACACTCTCGGTGATGTGAAACCACGATCTAGACAACCAATTCACCAAATGCTTAGCAGCGGAAATTTGACCCAAATCTAATTCCCGAGATAACGAACAATATTGATATTATCTCAACCCACTACTTAACGAATTAGCGAACCAAACTATAGGTAGAGGAACGCCACAACCAAGGAGTTACTTGATTGATAAGTTCAATTGAACAATTTGAGAAAGATTCTCAAATATTCAAAGAGGCTCTCTTAGAAAGAGAAAGTGAAAGTCTCACGATTTCTATTAATGCAAAAAAAACTGATCGTAAAGGTCTCTTGCCTTGGCTATATATAGCCATACAACTTGAAAACCTAAAGTGACTTGAAAACCCTAACTCGGCTAGGCTAGGCCTTTGGGCCGATTCTACTACTCAAATCCACTAATGAAGGCTTTAAGCTGGCCCAACATAACCCAATAAAAACTAATTAACCAACTTAAATAATAGTGAGCCTAGACTCTATAAATCAGATCCAACTCAACATGAGGTCTTGGACCGAATTTATTCCTAGCAAATAAAATAGAAGTTTGGAAAATAAACTACTAATTATTACTAAAAGATTCAATCTCTTGCAGCCCAAAATATGGCCCATAAGCAGCCCATATTTCGTATCAAGGTTCCTCTTAGCCCTGTCACACGAGCACGAGCCAAGAAAATGAAGGAAGCACTCCAACTTCTACTAGTTCAAGCTGTCCAAGCGCAAGTTGGGAGGCCTAGGCCCATAGAAGGCCTTGCAAATGAAGATGAAAGGCAAATCACTTTGATAGAGGCCTTGCTCGATGAAGGGGACCTTGTGTGAAGGCCACGGCCCTCTTTGGAGTGTCATGGTTAATCACATAGTTATTTAGAGTCTAAGTATTTCATTAGTAGTATTGGACTAGATCAATAAGCTCATGTTGAGCATAGGACCAAATAAAGAGCCCATGTGAGAGCTTGGAGAAGGCCAAGGCAGCCCACTACCTTGGTCGACCTTAGCAAGGGGTACGGGCCTCCCTGAGGTCCTAATCCTCTTTAGAATTCGAGCATTTAGTAGTAGTATTATAAATAGGGCTACCATTTGTATTATGATACGGTTCTCGATCAACACGTTTCGAGACACGTAGCACGTTTGCCCAAGGATCTAGCGAGGTTGTCCAACGCTTGGATTGCGGAGCCTAAAACCAAAACGGACGACACGATTTGATTAAAGGCGGTAGAACGACGACTCCAAATTGAGGTGAATACTCAAGTGGATAGGTCGGTAGAACAATCATGGGCAAGCGCAAGATTGCTCAATAACCCTTGCCAAAGCAAGTAAAGGATTTGAATCTCTCAATGGAAGAGAAAACAAAACTAATTGTTTATTATCAAAATTGCGTAACCCTTTGACCGTACAAGGTGAGCCTTTATATAGGCTAAGGGGCTAGGTCAAGGGACTAACGAAACCCTAATAAAGCAAGCAAGGGGGCGGCCACTCTTTGGACAAGGTGGGCCGGCCCATGACCTAATTTAACAATCTAATCCAACTCTAACAAGATGAAAACCTAGTGCTAAGGCCTAGGGCCTAGTCGACCAACCCACTTGGAGGCCCACTTGCTTCCTCATGGGCTTGGATCGTCGTATAGGTAACTTGATTTTCCACTTCCAAGCTTTCAATATCTCTATGGATTCCTTGTTGGTCTTGCACACTTTGCACTAGGGGTTGGAGTGACTCCTTGAATCGTTTGGCCCTTGCACGTGTGACCGGGCCCAATGGCACTCGAATTGGGTCATTACTTAGGCTAAGGTCCGTGCACACATCATATTATTTTCCAGATTTCGTTTAATACAAAAATTGAGAGCTCTCTCATTGGCTTCTTGTGAGCTTTTCTTGAAGTTCTTAGATTAATTCCCTAGGATCTTCAAGTTGACTTATCAATCTAGAATCACACTAGATTGTGGCGTCTTCTACACTATACCAAGGTTCGTTAGCCACGTGATTAACGGGTCAAGGTTCCATCCACTCCAAACGTGTTCCGTCCCTCTAGATCCTGTGCGTTTGTCTCTTGCGGGGTTCATCACAAGTGATGTGAACGCGGAAACTATCTTAGGATCTTAGAGGACACGTTGGGTAATGGATGGAATTGAACCCAAACTTGGACCACTCAAGACGGATTCAACGGTAGATGACGCCACAATCAAGTGTGTTGGCTTGATTGATAAGTCAATAAACAACCTAGGATCAACTCTAGGATGTTCAAACTAGCTTTCACAAGCTAAAGGAATTTGCCACAAGAATGGACGAAATTCTGGAATTTTATTAATAATATCACAAAATCTGAATGTAAACAATGACTTGGGGCTATTTATAGCCTTGTCTAACCCTAATAGAACTTGAAAAATATTAAGGAAATTCGGCCAGCCCATTGAGTCTCTCTTGGCCGAAAGCTAACCTACTAATTAATTAACTTAATGACTAACTAAAGTACTAATGGACCTAAGGCCCACATGGCCGAAGTTAAGCTCAAGAAGAGCTACTTAATCGAGGCCCAATCCTCCCTTTGAGGCTTGGTCACTTGCGCCTTCAATTGTAAGCAATATCTTGGTAGTCTTGCAAGGATCCTCCAAGTCAACTCCTTCAATGCTTGAGCTTGGTTTCTCTTGAGCTTATACGGCATGAACTAAGGCTTGAAGTGACTCTTTGAACCTCTTAACTTGTGCACGTGTAACAGGCCTATGTGAACACCACGGCCAGCTTGCTCATTCGCATCAACAAGTTGGCGACGTTCGTATCATAAACGCTGCGGGCGCATTAGTTAACCTAAATGGCATAATTGCAAATTCAAAGTGCCCATATCTTGAATTGAAAGCGATCTTAGGCACATCAGTTTCTAGGATCCTCAATTGGTAATATCCTTGCCTCAAATCTAATTTGGAAAATAGCACTGCCCCTTGCAACTGATCAAATAGTTCATCTATGTGAGGCAGAGGGTATTTGTTCTTAATGGTCACATCATTCAAGCCTCGATAGCCTATGCATAGCCTCAAACTCCCATCTTTCTTCTTAACGAAGAGCACTGGAGCTCCCCATGGTGAGTCACTTTCTCTAATGAAGTCTCTTCCTAATAAATCTTGTAACTACAACTTCAATTCTTTTAATTCGGGCGAAGCCATCTTGTAGGGTGTCTTAGAGATAGGGGTCGTCCTCGGAGCCACATCAATCTTAAACACTATTTTCCTCTCCGGAGGTAACGTCTCTAATTCCTCGGGAAAGACGACGGGAAACTCCTTTACTACCGGCACGTTTTCCAACTTCACCTTATCTCCCGGTGTATTGATAAGAAAGGTTAGATATCCTTTGACTCCACTACTCAACAATTTCCTAACTCGAATCCCCGAAATTAAAGCAGACGATGCTAGTCTACCTCTCACATCTAATTTCAAAGTTGCTTCCCCAGGAATGTGCAACTCTACTAGCTTCATCTTACAATCCAATTGAGCATGGTACCTAACTAGCCAATCCATCCCGAGTATCACATCATACCCCTTAGTTGCTAAACTCATTAAATCCCCCAACAATCTTCTCTCACCAACCCAAACCTCACAATTTCTATAAACTTTATTAACAATGAGGCATTGGTTCCCCGTAGGAGTCTTAACTTCCAAATCAAAAGGCAAGAAATCACACTTTACATCTACACCCTTCATAAAGTTAGGATCTATGAAAGAATGGGTTGCCCCGGGATCAATTAAAATTCTACCTAAGCGATGAAAAACAGGAATCGTACATTCCACCACTTCAGTTGGGTTAGGGATTTGCTGATTGTCTAAGGCGTTAACCCTAGCTGGCACTTTCGGTCGGCTCCCTCCGGCACTTGACTGCTTTGAAGCAGACCTAGCAGGCTGTTGGGTATTTCCTCCTTCCTTAGAGACACTAGGGCAACTCGCAATCTGGTGCTCGGCACTACCACAAATCAGACATTTCCCTTGCTTTCTCCAGCACTCGGCCTCAGTATATCATGAAGATTGGATCGAACAAATGAATATTACTGATCCAGATTCCACTCCTTTAGACACCCCAGAAGAAGATCATATGATGAGCTTTATTTTCTTGCTCAAGAGAAAAAGTAGGATTAGTATGTACAGTATACATTAATGAAGTATCAGGCTCCTGTACAACTTCCTTTGCTTTTCTTTTTCTTTCTTCTTCAGCTCTTAATTGTTCCTTTTCAGCTTTTTGCCTGGCTTTTTCTTCGTCCTTTTGTATTTGTTTTGTTTTACGATATTCTCGCAAAACCTGTGCAATATCAAAAGGTTTAGAAGCTTGGGGTTGTTTGATACGCTCCTCAGTCAACACATTCCGAGACACGTAGCACGTTTGCCCAAAGATCTAGATGGTTGCTCAATTCGCTTGGTTTGCGGAACCAAGAATCAAGAGGGATGACGCAACTCGATTCAAGGCGGTAGAACGGCGACTCCAACTGAGGTGGTTACTCAAGTAGATAGGCCGGTTGGACAATCAAGGACGCATGCGAGATTGCTCAAAGATCCCTTGCCTTAGCAAGTAGCAATTGTAACTCTCGAAATTGAAGAGAAACAAAACAGAAATTTTATTATCAAAGTGTCTAGCCCCTAACCGTACATGAGATGAGCCTTTACAGGCTTGCGACCAATGAACTAGAGAGGATCGACTAAAGCCTCAATCTAGTTGGAGATTCGGTCCACTCTTGCACCTAAGTGGGCCGAGCCTTTATTCCAATAATTAACAACTACTAATCAAACAAACCACTAACACTAACGACCCAATAAGCGATCAAACTCAATGGACAACTAGTCGACTAAGGACTACACTTCGGCCACACTTACTAAGCTCATGCGTGGCCATCACTTGGGCTCCTCATGGGCTTGGATCAATGTGTAGAACTCATTTATCAACTTCCAAGCCTTCAATGTTTCTATGGACCCCTTGTTGGTCTTCAACATTTCGAACAAGGGCTTAAAGAGACTCTTTGAAGCGCTTGGCCTGTGCACGTGTAACTGGGCCCAATGGGACTCGTACTTGTTCATCACCATCTCCATTCGTGCACACATCAGTCCCTTCCACTTGAGAAGGATTTGTTCTCAAATCTGGATCCTCCTCGTCAAGGAACGGGCTCAAGTCCGCGACATTGAAAGTCACACTAACATTGTACTCCCCGGGCAGCTCCAACTTGTAGGCATTGTCATTGATTCGTTGAAGTACTTGGAAGGGTCTATCGCCCCATGGAGACAACTTGCTTTGGCGTTGCTTGGGGAATCGCTCCTTCCTTAAATGTAGCCAAACCCAATCTCCAGGTTCAAAAATCATCTTACGACGATGCTAGTTAGCTTGCTGGATGTATTGCTGAGTACGCTTTTCAATGTTGGCTCGAACAGTTTCATGTAACCTGCGCACAAATTTAGCTTTCTTTTTCCCATCTAAGCTGGTGTGCTCAGGGAAGGTAAGGGTGCCAAATCAAGGGGGGTTAGGGGGTTAAATCCATAAACAACCTCAAATGGTGAGTAGTGTGTTGCACTATGAACAGCTCTATTATAAGTAAATTCAACATGTAGCAAACACTCTTCCCAAGATTTAAGGTTTTTCTTAATCAAAGCCCTAATTAAAGTGCCAAGTGTACGATTGACAACCTCAGTTTGTCCATCACTTTGGGGATGACTTGTGGTCGAAAAGAGTAGTTTAGTGCCAAGTTTAGACCACAAAGTCTTCCAGAAGTAACTCAAAAACTTCACATCTCTATCACTAACAATGGTTTGAGGCATACCATGTAAGCGCACAATTTCTTTGAAAAATAAGTTAGCAATATGAGATGCATCATCAATTTTATGACAAGGAATAAAATGAGCTATTTTTGAAAATTGATCAACTACAACATAGATGGAATCATTTCCCCTTTGTGACCTAGGCAGTCCCAAGACAAAGTCTATAGACAAGTCTACCCAAGGATACTGTGGAATTGGCAATAGGGTATACAAGCCATATGGATTTGTTTTTTAGACTTGGTTTTGTGGCAAGTAGCACATCTACCAACCATGCGTTCAACATCCCTACACATGTGAGGCCAATAGAAGTGTTCTTGCAACATTGCTAAAGTCTTAACAATGCCAAAATGCCCCATGAGACCACTACTATATGCCTCTCTAACTAATAGATCTCGAATGGAAGAATTAGGCACACACAACTTGTCCACATAGAACAAAAAGCCATCATGCAAGAAGTATTTTCCATGCGGACTCTTAGTACACAATGCAAATATGTCACCAAAATCAAGATCATGTGCATACAGCTCCTTTATCATTTCAAATCCAAGCAACTTAGCATCAAGGAAAACTAGTAAAGAATGTCTACGAGAGAGTGCATCAGCTACCACATTCGTTTTACCAGTTTTATATTTAATGACATAAGAGAAGGTGTCGATAAAACTTATCCACTTGGCGTGCCGTTTACTCAACTTCGGCTGCCCTTTGAGGAATTTCAATGATTCGTGGTCAGTGTGTACGAATTCCCTTGGGCGGAGGTAATGTTGCCATGTCTCCAAGGCTCTTACTAGTGCGTACAACTCCTTGTCATACGTGGGGTAGTTCAATACCGCACCTCCCAACTTCTCACTAAAGTAAGCACAAGGCCTTTTGTCTTGCATGAGCACGGCTCCAATCCCTACACCAAAAGCATCACATTCAATCTCAAAAGTCTTATTAAAGTTGGGTAATGCTAAAATAGGTGCATGTGTGAGTTTGTCGTTGAGGGTAAGGAATGCTTTTTCTTGGGCCTCTCCCCAATGGAATTTGTCATGTTTCTTTGTCACCGCGGTCAATGGTGCAGCAATAGTACTGAAGTCCTTGACAAATCGCCGGTAGAAGCCAGCCAAGCCATGGAAACTTCGCACATCCGCGACTGATTTGGGAGTTGGCCATTGTTTGATGGCCTCAATTTTGGATTCGTCTACTTTGATGCCCTGTGAACTCACAACATAGCCTAGAAACACAAGTTCATTAGTACAAAAAGTGCAATTCTTAAGGTTAATATAGAGGCTCGCCTTTCGAAGTGTTTCAAGTACCAATCTAAGATGCTCCATATGTTCATGCATGTTTTGACTATATATCAAGATATCATCAAAGTAAACAATGACAAATTTTTCTATAAACTGCCTTAAAACATAGTTCATTAATCTCATGAAAGTGCTGGGTGCATTTGTCAACCCAAAAGGCATGACTAACCACTCATAAAGACCATATTTCGTTTTAAAAGCTGTTTTCCACTCATCTCCCTCTTTCATCCTAATTTGATGATAGCCACTTCTCAAATCAATTTTAGTGAAAATCACAGCACCATCAAGCTCATCAAGCATATCATCTAATCTAGGAATGGGATGACGGTATTTAACAGTTATAGCATTAACAGCTCTACAGTCAGTGCACATACGCCAAGTGCCATCCTTTTTGGGGACAAGTATAACAGGTACAGCACAAGGACTCAAACTTTCTTTTACCCAACCCTTAGCTAGTAGCCCATCAACTTGCCTTTGGAGCTCCTTAGTTTCTTCGGGACCTGATACGCTCCTCGGTCAACACGTTCTGAGACACGTAGCACGTTTGCCCAAGGATCTAGCAAAATTTCCAACCGTTTGGATTGCGACTCCTAGAATCAAGAAGGACGACACGACTTGACTCAAGGCGGTAGAACGGCGACTCCAATTGAGGTGGTTACTCAAGTAGATAGGCCGGATGAACAATCAAGGACAATCGCGAGATTGCTCAAGAACCCTTGTGATACGGTTCTCGATCAACTCGTTTTGAGACACGTAGCACGTTTGCCCAAGGATCTAGCGAGGTTGTCCAACGCTTGGATTGCGGAACCTAGAATCAAAACGGACGACACGAATTGATTAAAGGCAATAGAGCGATGACTCCAATCGAGGTAAATACTCAAATGGATAGGTCGGTGGAACAATCAAGGACAAGCACAAGATTGCTCAAAACCCTTGCCAAAAGCAAGTAAAGGATTCGAATCTCTCAATTGGAAGAGAAACAAACTAAGTATGTTATTATCAAAATTACGTACCTCTTCAACCGTACAAAGTGAGCCTTTATATAGGCTAAGGGACTAATGAAACCCTAAAAAAATAAGCAAAGAGATTCGGCCACTCCTTGGACAAGGTGGGCCGGCCCATGACTCAATTCAACAATCTAATCCAACTCTAATCAAAAAATGAAAACGTAGTACTAAGGCCTAGGGCCTAGTCGTCCATCCCACTTGGAGGCCCACTTGATTCTTCATGGGCTTGGATCATTGTGTAATCAATGTTCCTATGGACTCCTTGTTGGTCTTGAACATTTCGCACAAGGGCTCGAAGAGAGTCCTTGAAGCGCTTGGCCCGTGCACGTGTAACCGGACCCAATGGAACTCGAACTGGGTCACTACTTGGGCTAAGGTCCGTGCACACATCAGTCCCCTCCACTTGAGAAGAATTTGTCTTCAAATCTGGGTCCTCCTCGTCAAGAAATGGGCTTAAGTCCGTGACATTGAAAGTTGTGCTAACACTGCACTCCCCCAGGTAACTCCAATTTGTAAGCATTGTTGTGGACACGGTGGAGCACTCAGAACGGGGAACAGATTGCAGCCACTCTTCATTTGACTCAATAGTTTGGAGGATGATCTTCATGTTTGTATCATTCCCCTCCTCTTGAAAGCGATTTGGCCACAAATCGACGGTACGCTTAGAGGACAACCACGTTGGAAAAAAATGAAGGGTCATGAGCCAAGTTAAATGCCGTTTGGCCAGCCTCAAGGGGCTCTCAAACAAGGACATTTGCCAAGGTAGGAAAGAACGTGCATAAGGCTTGCGAAAATTCCAGGTTGCAACCCAAAACTCTCTAATTAGCCTTCGAGCATGGACTGTCATGATGTTACCTGCACAATGAATCACATAGTGAGTAGTCATAGGTATAAAACTATGCAATAGCTTACCAGTCACGTGCACAAGATAAGGATCTTCATAATGATGCTCATTGAAGCTAGAGAAATCCTGAATCGGGTTGTACAAGGTGGTATAGTTCGGCCCTTCTTCGCAACATGCAGCTGGAACAAGCATGAAATCAGGTTGCAACTCTTTGGTCAAAGCTGAAAATTTTTGGACAGCTTTACTACCTACAAAAATGAAATAAGTTTCAACTTGTTTCGACCCAGAAATTGGATAAAGAAGCAATGGAACATCATTAGCTAAATGGTAAGAAGGTGTAGAATAAGATTTAAATGTGAAAACTCCCTTTGACACTTCAACGTGCCTTCCACCACTTGATTTAACTTGAGAATCTAGTGCGGGTTCTCTACACTTCTCATCAAAATCTACATAGGAACGACAAGATTTAGGACGAGTAACATGCTCAAAATAAGCCAAAAATGATGAATGACCCATAGGTAAAGAACAAGAAGTAGAATCTGGAATTTCCCTTTTAGGATGAGCTCGAATCAATCCTCCAATGGTGCGGACAGGTTTGAATTGACATTGTTCCATGAATTGACACCAAAGAGATTTAGCTCCTAGAAGACAAACTCCATGGAAACTCGCAAAGTGTCCAAGTGACTTCGGAATGGAACATGTCATGACCAACTCTACGTGACTTTGTTTAATCTGCACAAAAGAAGAGATACTAAACAAAACACATGTTAGCCGGTTAGCAAACAAAATGTTCACACTTTCAACTTTTGCAAACATGGCCAACTCCTCCTCTTTACTCTTCACTAAGGCCAAATTATTCTTGCCTTTTCCCACTCCATTCTTCTCGGGCCATTGTCCTCTCATTGTACATGAGGTTTGATTTTCATTGTCTAGCTCATGTTCATGGCTCGGTTGCAACTCATTCATATTTGGCTCTTCAATCAACGAGGAACGAGGATGAAATTTTCCTTTATTAGCATCGGTTGACACATGATTAAGTTGCTCCAAGTGTGAATCCAGCACTTGGCTAATTCTTTCCATCATAGAATCAACCAATGCTTTAGTCCGACTTCGGAAATCATCGCTTGATTCAGGAAGTGATACGAAATATGGGCCGCTTATGGGCCATGTTTTGGGCTGCAAGAGATTGAATCTTTTAGTAATAGTTAGTAGTTTATTTTCCAGATTTCTATTTTATTTGCTAGGAATAAATTCGGTCCAAGACCTCATGTTGAGTTGGATCCGATTTATAGAGTTTAGGCTCACTATTACTTAAGTTGGTTAATTACCTTTTATTGGGTTATGTTGGGCCAGCTTAACGCCTTCATTGGGTCGATTATAAGCTGACCATTAGATAGTGGATTTGAGTAGTAGAATCGGCCCAAAGGCCTAGCCTAGCCGAGTTAGGGTTTTCAAGTCACTTTAGGTTTTCAAGTTGTATGGCTATATATAGCCAAGACAAGAGACCTTCATGAGCAGTTTTTGACATCAATAAAATTGTGAGTTTTCACTTTTCTCTTTCCAAGAGAGCCTCTTTGAATATTTGAGAATCTTTCTCAATTGTTCAATTGAACTTATCAATCAAGTAACTCCTTGGTTGTGGCGTTCCTCTCCCTATAGTTTGGTTCGCTAATTCGTTAGGTAACGGGTTGAGATAATATCAATAGTGTTCGTTATCTCGGGGATTAGATTTGGGTCAAATTTCCAGTGCTAAACCGTTGGTGAATTGGTTGTCTAGATCGTGGTATCACATCAGTTGGTAATCAGAGCTAGTCGACAACCACCAGGTTATATCCTTCTTTTCTTTTGTGTCGAATCATATAGTCTTGTCTTTTTAAATCTATTTTCGTGTGCCTTCAAAAAAAAAAGAGTCACTGTTCATCGTACTGTTCACCGACACTGTTCATCCGCGGTTACTGTTCATCCGAAAAATTTTTTTCCCCCATACCTTGTATTTGTTTCTTGTTGTTCTTGCTCCTTGTAATTTGCTTGGTAATTTCTTGAAGTTCATAGATTGCATAGAGGGTTCTTGAAATCCAACGTTCAAACTAGGGTTTCTTGACAAAGGATGTTGGGAATTTTTGTGTCTTGCACTACAAAGAAGGCTGTTTACCTTTGTTTCTTGGGAATCTTGATAATTTCTTGAATTTTCTGGAAATTCTTGGTTGAATCTTGAAGTATTGGGTTGGTATTCTTGGTTCTTGAATTCTTGAAGTCAAAATCACCATATCTTGAACAAACCAAACCCTAGTTCTTGTTTCTTGAAATTGGGGTTGATCTTGTGCAAATATCCAAACGAAATTCTTGTTTGTTGTTGTGATCTGAATTGAAAAAGAAGAAAAAGAAATCTGATTGCGTTACAAAAAAAAAAGAAAAGAAAACGCAAGAAAAAAAAAGGAAACAAAATCGGATCACAAGTAGAAAACAAAAAGGAAACCAACTTGAATTTGGAAACCAAGTTGACTTGGGTTTGCAAAACAAATCCTAGTTAAACTCAAATTACCAAATTCTGATTGGTCACCTTTGTGCCCATGAGAAACCAGAAATTCAGCCACTAAACCACCCAAAACACCACCCATTAAACCTTGCTTACAACTCCCAAAAATACAGCCAAGTGCAAAATTGGGTAGAGTCACTCTAGGTTCCAAAAATTTCTGCCGTCTTAATTCTTGTTGGTCGAATTTAGCATTCTGTCCAGCCATATACACTAGTGTTTTGAGTCCTTTTTTAGATTGTTTTTCGTGCTTAGAAGGGTCCATAAGGAGTCCAAACCAATCTAGGACTTCAATTAGTTGTTAGCTTCCAAATCGAGTCCTTGTCTAAATTAAACTCTTCCAATTCGTGGGCTACCTTTTGTGGACTAAATCTGGTAATTTTAGCAAGTATTCACAGCATTCCTTGAGTCACTTTGACGGTCCAATAAACCCTAAAAATCCCAAAAATTATACGCCATATTTTGGGTGAGACTTGATTGAAGTTTGGTTGAACTACTTGAAGGAAATTTCTGATTTCTTCAAGGGGGCAATCGAGGAACTTGAAGAGTGAGTGGTGAGAGCATTAGAGTGTTTTAAACACTTGAGTGATACACGAGAGCGAGGGAAACACGTAAGGGAGTGAGTGAGGCCTTTTCTACTAATGTTTGTTGAGTTTTGCAGGTGATAAAAGTATGAGACAAACGAATGCTCAACTGGAGCTTCACCATCTTGTGCCTAAAGGAGTTAATGCTGTGGCATTGCGTGAGATAACTGAGCAATTGGAAATCATCAAAGCTCAAAAAAATGATTGGTTTTATACACGTTGCCACATCAAGGATAAAGTTTGCAGCTTAGCCATTGATAAGGGTTGTGAAGTTAACCTCGCAAGTACTGTCTTGGTTGAGAAATTGAATCTTCCAACCATTGATCATCTTCGACCTTACAAGTTGCATAGTGATAGTGGTGATATTTGGGTTATGAAGCACACATTTGTTCCTTTTCGTATTGGGCAATACGTGGATGAGGTGTTGTGTGATGTAGTTCCTATTCAAGTGACGCATGTGTTGTTGGGACAATGGTGGATGTTTAATCAAGAAGTCAAATATGATGGATATACTAATAAGTATTCCTTCACATTTAATTGCCGTCGTACCAGGCTTGTGTCGCTTAATTCTAAGCAACTTTGTATTGATCTAGCATACCTGAAGAGTGAGCATGAGCGTTATAGTATGAAGAAAGAGCGAGATGAGGGAATTGTGACTGAAGAGGTAAAATTCGAGGGAGTTGAAAAGGAGAAAGAGGTTGAGAATAATGAGAGGAAAAATTCAGCTAGTGAGCATGAGAAAGAGATTAAAAATTCTAAGAGTGAGCCGATTTTGAGCAAAAATGTGAGGGTTTATTGTTTTCCTAACGAATTTACCTTTGTTTTGTTTAGTGTTTCTTCTTTTGTGCAGATTAAGCAAAGTCAAGTGATGCTAGTCATGCCATGCTCCATTCCAAAGTCACTCGTACAATTCACTAGTTTCCATGGAGTTTGTCTTCTAGGAGTTAAATCTATTTGGGAACACCTCATGGGACAATTTCAATTCAAATCTATCCATACCAAAGGGGAATTAATTCAAACCCACCGTGAAGGGAGAATTCCAAATTTTGACTCTCATTTGCTACCTATGGTTCATTCATCATCTTCACCTTCTTTTGAGTATAATTTCCATCCTAACACTTGTATTTCTCATGCAGATTTTGAAGGAAAGTGTAAAAAGCTAGCAATCCCTTCTCAAGTTGAATCAATTGGTGGAAGGAATAATGAAGTGTCAAAGGGAGTTTTCGGACTTAAATCTTGTTCTATACCTTCTTACCATTTAGTAGATGATGTACCATTACTTTATCCAATTTCTGATTTGTCTCAAGTTGAAGTTATTTTGTTTTTATAGGTTGTAAAACTGTCCAAAATTTTCCAGTTTTGATTAAAGACTTGCAACCTGATTTCGTGCTTATTCCAACTCAAAGTGGTGATCTTTCATGCTTATTCACACATCCAAAAGCTGGTGGCCAAGTGCTCAATTTGCCAACTTCAACTTGTGCTAGTTCAAGTAACCCTCATGAAGCGGAATTCAATTGTTTGCTACCTTATATGTTGGAAGATGAGAAATTGTGTGTCATGCAAGATCCCAAAGCTGTCCTCCATGAGTTGTTTAGTGCCTCATCTATGCAACAAGTTGCTCCCATTTTATCTATGCAAGATGATCCAAATCAATGTCAACTAGTGCTGGATTTTACACCTTTGCACAATCAAGGTCCCAATGTGAAAATCCATGACCAAAGGCTAATTAGAGAGTTTTGGATTGCAACCTGGAATTTTCACAAGCCTTACACAAGCTCTTTCCTACCTTGGCGCATGTCCTTGTTTGAGAGCCTCATGAAGTTGACCAAGAGACATGTGCACCGAATTACAATAATCATGACGTATGCAAGTATCATTCATTCTAAGAGAGCCAATATGTGGAGATTTGAGGTGTCATACTGCCAACTCTTATAGTACCATTCATTTCCAAACACAATTTGAGGACAAATCTTTTTCAAGAGGAGGGGAATGATACGAAATATGGGCTACTTATGGGCCATGTTTTGGGCTGCAAGAGATTGAATCTTTTAGTAATAGTTAGTAGTTTATTTTCCAGATTTCTATTTTATTTGCTAGGAATAAATTCGGTCCAAGACCTCATGTTGAGTTGGATCCGATTTATAGAGTTTAGGCTCACTATTACTTAAGTTGGTTAATTACCTTTTATTGGGTTATGTTGGGCCAGCTTAAAGCCTTCATTGGGTCGATTATAAGCTGACCATTAGATAGTGGATTTGAGTAGTAGAATCGGCCCAAAGGCCTAGCCTAGCCGAGTTAGGGTTTTCAAGTCACTTTAGGTTTTCAAGTTGTATGGCTATATATAGCCAAGGCAAGAGACCTTCATGAGCAGTTTTTGACATCAATAAAATTGTAAGTTTTCACTTTTCTCTTTCCAAGAGAGCCTCTTTGAATATTTGAGAATCTTTCTCAAATTGTTCAATTGAACTTATCAATCAAGTAACTCCTTGGTTGTGGCGTTCCTCTACCTATAGTTTGGTTCACTAATTCGTTAGGTAACGGGTTGAGATAATATCAATAGTGTTCGTTATCTCGGGGATTAGATTTGGGTCAAATTTCCTCTGCTAAACCATTGGTGAATTGGTTGTCTAGATCGTGGTATCACATCACGAAACTTTGACTCAATTCAAGAATTCTCGAACTCCTTGTCTTGATTGTCAAGGTACTTCTTAGATGAATCTCGTTTGCTTGAGGTTGACCTCGGTTTAGATGCTCTGCGTAAACTTCTTTGCTCCTTCTCATACTCATCACAATCTCGTTTATACCTTTCATATACACACGAAGCACGGTAACGTTCCATCTCCTCCCGGAGTGAACGAAACTCATGTTGTGAACCAGATTCCATGGAACTAGAGTGCTTGGGATAGGCCGCTTGGAACCCCTCCTCTTGAGAGGCTCATTCTCCAAGAATTCTTGGTTGTATGAGTAAGAGGTAACTCCCCTAGGCATGACTACGTGACCTGCCAAAATGGTTAGCAAAGAAAAAGAGATTCCTCACGAAACACAAGCTCACGTGTATGTGTTCATCACTCGTGTATCACTCAAAGCACTCAAATAAGCTTACCAAAATTCCTTACCTGTCGGCTTGAGTAGTTGAGAAATGCCGCACAAAATCCAAGAATTGTCACCAAACTATCCACAAAAGTAATCAAGAAGCAAGACACAATGCGGGTGCAAAAAGGAGACAAGAATGGACGGTTTTGGTAGCTTTCTAGACTCGGACAGAAATGGAAGGTGCGCTAGTGTGAAAGGAATCAACAAAAACCCTAGCTTCCTAAAATGTAGGAGTGTGTTCCTAAAACGTAGGAAGGTGTTCCGAAAATGTAGGAGGGTGCCCAAGTGAAGACAAAAGAGTTATCCAAGTGCTTTACTTAGTTTCCTAATTGACTTTGGAAAACAAGTTAGTTTTGGAAACCCTTTTAGAAAAAACCTTTCCTTTCTTGAACACCTTTAGAAACTTCCCAAATCCCAATACAAGAAGGATTCCCCTAGCAAATTTCGGTCCTCTCCCCAAAATTCTCTTCCCAAGTCGGTGGAGGTTGGCTTATTAAAGCCCTCCACCCCAACCGGCACTTGCACACACACAACAACCAAGAACAATTCGGATTTTTTTCTTCCGATTTTAATGCTCAAAGCAGTTTCGGCTATGGAGTCTAAACAAGAAGATGCAAGCAATCTTAATCAAGCTCCCCCCCGACGGGTTACTCAAGATTTTCCCAAGAAATTTACTCCCAAACCAAGGAAACCCTTCACCACCGCAAGGGGATACAAAAAGATGTTTATTCGAAAGGTGAAACAAGTTCCCAAGAAACAAGGAATTCAAGAACCCCAAGAGGAGGTGGGTCAAAACTTTTGAATTCTTTTCCCTTGTTAATTTTCTGTTTCGGTATTGGAAGTAAGATGTAATGAAGTGTTTTGGCAATAAGATTCACTTTCCTCTCTTGTTTTTCTTTGTTTCTTGCCAATCGGGTTCTCTTTCTTTTCTTTTCGTTTCTTTTTTTTTTTTAACTCAACAAACGAACAACAAAGGCACTTGGCCGAAAGAAACAATTCCAGATTTGGTTTCGGCTTAAGACATGCAACAATATCCGACTTCCCTCAAGAACTTCCAAGATACTTGACAAGAACTTCAAGTTGGTAATCAAGAAATTCAAGAAGCCCTTAAATCTTGTAGATTCTCTCAAGATTCACAAACCACCAACTAGTTTTACCAAAAATCAGTTTGGAAAATTAAGTAAACAACTTGGAAGACTCAAAGACAGATTGGACAGATTTGCGCAAAGAAAAACCCTAGCGCACAAGAACCCTAGCTGCAAACGATACCCTAGCCGTCGCAAATTTTTTTTTGTTTTTCTTGTTTTTAAACCCTAACAACCCAAACACAAGATTCAAGAACGAAATTTGGACAGAAAACACAAAAAAAAAGACAACACCCAAACAGATTTTTGTGTTCGGATGAACAGTACCCGCGGATGAGCAGTGACGGTGAATAGTGACGAAGAACAGTACCGATTTTTTTTTTGGAGTAATGCAGCGGAAATACCAAAAACCCTAACGACACAGCTACGAAAAAATAAGGATATAACAAAAGATACCTCCACCTAAGCTTTGAAGCCAACTGATACGGTCCTCGATCAACTCGTTTCGAGACACGTAGCACGTTTGCCCAAGGATCTAGCGAGATTGTCCAACGCTTGGATTGCGGAACCTAGAATCAAAATGGACGACACGAATTGATTAAAGGCGATAGAGCGACGACTCCAATCGAGGTGAATACTCAAATGGATAGGTCGGTGGAACAATCAAGGACAAGCACAAGATTGCTCAAAACCCTTGCCAAAAGCAAATAAAGGATTCGAATCTCTCAATTGGAAGAGAAACAAACTAAGTATTTTATTATCAAAATTGCGTACCTCTTCAACCGTACAAAGTGAGCCTTTATATAGGCTAAGGGACTAATGAAACCCTAAAAAAATAAGCAGAGAGGTTCGGCCACTCCTTGGACAAGGTGGGCCGGCCCATGACTCAATTCAACAATCTAATCCAACTCTAATCAAAAAATGAAAACCTAGTACTAAGGCCTAGGCCCTAGTCGGCCATCCCACTTGGAGGCCCACTTGATTCTTCCTACTTGGAGGCCCACTTGATTCTTCATGGGCTTGGATCATTGTGTAGTCAATGTTCCTATGGACTCCTTGTTGGTCTTGAACATTTCGCACAAGGGCTTGAAGAGAGTCCTTGAAGTGCTTGGCCCGTGCACGTGTAACTGGGCCCAATGGAACTTGAACTGGGTCACTACTTGGGCTAAGGTCCGTGCACACATCACCTTGCCAAGCAAGTAATGGAATTGTAACTCTCGAATGTAAGAGAAAACAATGCTGAAATTTATTATCAAAGTGTGTAACCGAAAACACTACATCAAGGAGCCTTTTATAGGCTTGAGACCAACAATAACAAAATGACCTAAACTAGGTGGAAGGGTCGGCCATGCTTGTAGTCATGTGGGCCGACCCTTTGACTGGAAAACTAAACAACTAACTAATGAATTTAAGCTAACTAACAACTAAACATTCGGCCCCTTCTATGAAGCTCAGGCGTGGTCGCCACTTAGCCCCTCATGGGCTTGGAGCAATGTGTAGACAACTTGCTTAACAACCTCCAAACCTTCAATGTTCCTATGGACCCCTTGTTGGTCTTGAACATTTTGAACAAGAGCTTGAAGAGACTCTTTGAAGCGCTTGGCCCGTGCAAGTGTAACTGGACCGAAGGGTACTCGTACTTGTTCACCACCATCTCCATTCGTGCACACATCAGTCCCCTCCTTGTCAAATCTGGATTTGTCCTCAAATCTGGATCCTCCTTGTCAAGGAACGGGCTCAAGTCTGCGACATTGAAAGTCGCGCTAACATTGTATTCGCCAGATAGCTCCAATTTGTAAGCATTGTCATTGACACGTTGGAGCACTCGGAAAGGACCATCATCCCTTGGGGACAATTTACTTTGGCGTTACTTGGGGAACCTTTCTTTCCTCAAGTGTAGTCAGACCCAATCTCCAGGTTCAAAAATCATCTTACGACGATGCTTGTTAGCTTGCTGGATGTATTGCTGAGTAAGCTTCTCAATGTTGGCTGAAACAGCTTCATGTAACCTGCGCACAAATTCAGCTTTCTTTTTCCCATCTAAGTTTGTGTGCTCAGAGGAAGGTAAGGGTGCCAAATCAAGGGGAGTCAGGGGGTTAAAGCCATAAACAACCTCAAATGGTGAGTAATGTTGATGTGTGCATGGGCCTTAGCCCAAGTAATGACCCAGTTCGAGTGCCATTGGGCTCAGTCACAAGTGCACGGGCCAAGCGCTTCAAGGAGTCACTCCAAGCCCTAGTGCGAAGTGTGCAAGACCAACAAGGAATCCATAGAGACATTGAAGGCTTGGAAGTGGGTAATCAAGTTATCTATACGATGATCCAAACCCATGAAGAATCAAGTGGGCCTCTTAGTGTGTTGGCCGAATAGGCCTTAGACCCTAGTACTAGGTTATTACTTGTTTAGTGTTGAGTTAGAGTCATGGATCGGCCCACCTTACCCTTATGGTGGCCGAATCCCCTTCCCCTTTCCCTTAGGGTTTCATGAGCCCTTAGCCTATATAAAGGCTTATTTTGTACGGTTAAACGGTTACGTAATTTTGATAATAAAACACTTAGTTTGGTTTCTCTTCCATTGAGAGATTCGAATCCTTTACTTGCTTTTGGCAAGGGTTTTGAGCAATCTTGTGCTTGTCCTTGATTGTTCCATCGACCTATCCATTTGAGTAAGCACCTCGAATGGAGTCGTCGTTCTATCGCCTTTAATCAAATTGTGTCGTCCGTTTTGATTCTAGGTTCCGCAATCCAAGCATTGGACATCCTCGCTAGATCCTTGGGCAAACGTGCTACGTGTCTCGAAATGAGTTGATCGAGGACCGTATCAGTTGGCTTCAGAGCTTAGGTGGAGGTATCTTTCGTTATATCCTTGTTTGTGTCTTTGTTCGTCGTCTAGAATTCCCTTGTTTCCGCTGCCTTGTTTTAAAAAAAAAACTAAAATCTGTCCGCCATTGTTCTTCGTCGTGTCACGGTTTCATGCGTGTGTTTTGGTCAGAAAATTGAGGCCGAAGTTGCTACCTATTGTGTCTCATAATCTGCCCAAAAGTTTAGCGTATCTAGTGCCTTGTTTTATCAATTTCTGGTCGTGGAGTTGTCACCAAATTTCTGCTCACTAGCGCCTCTGATGCGGATACGGGTGCACAACAACTTCAACCTTGGGTCAAGGATCCTTTGGTCAACATTGGTGGTCCGATGACAAGATCAACATCCAAGAGGGTGAAGGAAGCTTTACGAGTCTTGATCATTCACCATACAAGCAAGGAGCAAGCTAAGTTTGAAGATTTAGTGGACCATGAAGTTACCTTGTTCACTTGTACGTTTGAAGTGAAAGAATGATCTCATGCTTGTTAGTTTAGTTAGTAGTTGTTTTAAAGCTGCCTAGTTTAGTAGTTTGTTAATCGCATAAAGGACATGTTGTCCTCTAGTTTTAATCCTTAAAGTAGCTTATCTAGTTGGTCATAAGCTTGCTTAGTCAAGCACCAACGTTATTTGTTCGTATTAAGTTGATTAGGGTTTTCCTAGTTGCACTTGGATTTGGGCCGGGTTTAGCAAGAGAAATCCCAAGTCGGATTAGGTTTTGTTGGCAGTTTAGTTTAGGTCTTTTACACGCCTACATAAGGCTTCTTGTCTTTTAGAACAGGGGACGAATATTTACAACCAGAAATCGTGAGGAATTTTCCTTCAAGTTCTTAATCGAACTTACTCTTGAATTCTTGAGTTCATAGCTTAGGATTCAAATCAGACTTTATCGATTAGTTTGTTCCCTAATCGTAGTGTCTCTTCATCCATCATTATTTGCTTAAGGTTGCTGATTACCTTCGTGTGTCAGAGGTCTTGAGTTCATGAGAACAATCGCGTTCAATTTCCATTGGGAGAAAATGTCCAACTCTGATATTACAAAGTTGGAGGTTCTAGGAGAGTCTTCCCCTAGGGTTGCTCATCAGTTGGTATCAGGAGCATCAGGTTAATTCTCTTTCAATTGAAGTTGCTCATATCTTGTTAGTTTGTCTCTTTTGTAAAAAAAAAAAAATACTGTTCACCGTCACTATTCACCGCACTGTTCATCCCGCCGTACTGTTCATCCGAACACAAAAAAAATCTGTTTGGGTGTTGTCTTTTTGTGTTTTCTGTCTAAATTTCGTTCGTGGGTCTATTATACTTGTGTTTTGGTTGTTAGGGTTTAAAAACAAAAAAAAGTCACGTTCCTTATATTGTTTTAGTGTCCAAGTTGCTGGAATTTTCTTTTGAGTACTGCTGAAATTCTGTTTTGCCTTTTTCTTGAGTCTTGGTTGTTGTTCTTGCAAATCTTGGACACCACAACATAATTTGGGGAAGTTCTTGAGCTTCTTGAACAAAATTCTTGAAGTTCTTGGACCACCAAGTCTTGTTTTGAAAGTTCTTGAACAATAAATCAAGAACTAGGGTTTTCTTGGAATTTGCATAACCTTTCATCCATTTCTTGAACTTGTTGGTGTGACCTGAATTGTGTTCTTTGAAGAGCCAAAGCAAAAAAAAAACCAAAAAAAAAAGCAAGCGAAAAAAAAGGAAGAAGAGAAGGAATCGGCTCTCACACAAAGGAAATCAGGTTTCCAAAATCTTGAGTTTCCAAATCTTGATTGGTTTCCCAAATCTTGAGTTTCCAAATTCTTGATTGGTTTCCAAATCTTGATTAGTTTCCAAATCTTGATTGGTTTCCCAAATCTTGATTGGTTTCCAAAGCTTGATTAGTTTCCAAATCTTGATTGGTTTCCCAAAACTTGCGTTTCCAAATCTTGATTGGTTTCCAAATCTTGAGTTTCCAATCTTGATTGAATTCCAACGACCCCAAACGACCTAACCAGCCCCAAACACATCCAAATCAGTTTCCAAAACCAAACCTAAACTACCACAAACACCTTAGCCAAACCGCCTTTGAATTCTTGAGATACTAAAATCGGTTGAGCTAGTTTTTGCGAACCAATTTGACTGAAATTTGAGGACTGGTTCTTGCATTATTTGAGCACCCCAAAAACACCACTTACCTTCCAAAATACTGACCAAAAACTCAGCAAAACAGCAGCTCAAAAAAAGTTCCAAACTTCGGGTAGAGTTTTTCTAGGATTTGCAAAAACAATTCTGCTTTGTGTCTTGTTACTTGCTTATAGGGTAATTAATTCTGGAATTTTTGAGAGTTTGAGTTGTTTTAAGAACTTCGAGAAGGAAAATTGAGAGTGAGTGTGATACGGTCCTCGATCAACACGTTTCGAGACACGTAGCACATTTGCCCAAGGATCTAACGAGATTGTCCAACGCTTGGATTGCGGAGCCTAAAACCAAAAAGGACGACCACGATTTGATTAAAGGCGGTAGAACGACGACTCCAAATTGAGGTGAACACTCAAGTGGATAGGTCAGTAGAACAATCATGGGCAAGGCACAAGATTGCTCAAAACCCTTGCCAAAGCAAGTAAGGATTCGAATCTCTCAATGGAAGAGAAAACAAAACTAAGTGTTTATTATCAAAATTGCGTATCCCTTTGACCGTACAAAGTGAGTCTTTATATAGGATAAGAGACTAGGTCAAGGGACTAATGAAACCCTAATAAAGCCAAACAAGGGGGTCGGCCACTCCATAGACAAGATGGGTCGGCCCATGACATAATTTAATAAGCTAAACCAACTCTAGCAAGATAAAACCTGGTAAGCCTTCAATGTCTCTATGGACTCCTTGTTGGTCTTGCACACTTCGCACTAGGGGTTTGGAGTGACTCCTTGAAGCGCTTGGCCCGTGCACGTGTGACTGGGCCCAATGGTACTCGAACTGGGTCATTACTTGGGGTAAGGTCCGTGCATGGGCCCAATGATACTCGAACTGATGTGTGCACGGCCCTTAACCCAAGTAATAACCCCGTCCGAGTTCCATTGGGCCCAGTCACACGTGCACGGGCCTATCACTCCAAGCCCTTGTGCGAAACGGTCCAAGACCCAATCAGGGAGTCCATGGGGACATCGAAGGTTTGGAAGGAGATAATCAAGTCATCTACACGATGAACCCAAGCCCATGAAAGAATCAAAAGGGCCTCCAAGTAGGTTGGTCGACTAGGCCCTAGGCCTTAGTGCTAGATTTCCATTTTGTTTAGAGTTGGATTAGAGTTGTTTAAATTAGGTCATGGGCCGGCCCATCTTGTCCAAAGAGTGGCCGCCCCCTTGCTTGCTTTATTAGGGGTTTCGTTAGTCCCTTGACCTAGCCCCTTAGCCTATATAAAGGCTCACTTTGTACGGTCAAAGGGTCACACACTTTATGATAATAAAATTCTGTTTTTAAGTTTCTCTTCAATCGTTGAGAGCAACTTGTCCCTTTACTTGCTTTGGCAAAGGGTTTTGAGCAATCTTGTGCTTGTCCTAGATTGTTCCACCGACCTATCCACTAGAGCATTCATCTCTATTGGAGTTGTCGGTCTACCTCCTTTAGTCAATTCGTGTCGTCCGTATTGATTCTAGGTTCCGCAATTCAAGCGTTGGACAACCTCGCTAGATCCTTGGGCAAACGTGCTACGTTCTCGAAACGCGTTGATCGAAGAACCGTATCAGTTGGCTTCAGAGCTTAGGTGGAGGTATTCTTCGTTATATCCTTGTTTTTTTTCCTCTTTGTGTCGTCTAGAATTCGTTGTTGTCCGCTGCCTGATTCACAAAAAAAAAACAAAAACGGTACTGTTCATCGACTGTTCATCGAGACTGTTCATCGGTACTGTTCATCGCGGCACTGTTCATCCGAAACACAAATCTGTTTGGGTGCTGTCTTTTTGTGTTTTCTGTCCAAATTTCATTCTTGGATATTGTGTTTGAGTTGTTAGGGTTTATAAACAAGAAAACAAAAAAAAAATTGCGACGGCTAGGGTTTTGTTTGTGCAAGTTTCTTTTGTGCCAAATATGTCCAAGTTTCTTTTGAGTCATCCAAGGTGTTTTACTTGTGTTTCAAATCTGACTTTTGGTAAACTTGGTGGGTATTTGTGAATCTTGAAGAGGAACCTACAAGATTTAGGGGTTTCTTGAAATTCTTGATGCCTATCTTGAAGTTCTTGAAATTCTTGAAACGTATCTTGCTAAGTTCTTGAGGGTTTGTGGTGTGAATTGGTGGCTGACCCAAACCTGGAATTTTTTTACTCCATTCGGCCAAGAGTTCTTATTGTTTGAGTTATTAAAAAAAAAAAAAATCGACTGTTCATCGGTACTGTTCACCGTCACTATTCACCGTCACTGTTCATCGTACTGTTCATTCCCGCGGTACTGTTCATCCGAACAAAAATTTTGTTTGGGTGTTGTCTTTTTTGTGTTTTCTGTCCAAATTTCATTCTTGGACCTTGTGTTTGGGTTGTTAGGGTTTAAAATCAAGAAAAACAAAAACAAAAATTGCGACGGAATCTATTAGGAAACTAAGTAGATAATATAACTCCTCTATTTCCACTTGGACACATTCCTACATTCTAGGAGCTAGGGTTTCCATTTGATTCCGTTCACACTAGCATTAGTTTCCAAATCTGTCCGCCATTAACTTCCTTCCAAAAATGTCCATTTTTGTTTCCTTTTGCAATCCATCTTGTGTCTTACTTCTTGAATACTCTTGTGGAGAAAGTTGGTTGCATTCATTGGACTTGAGCAGCATCTCTCAACTACCTAAACCAACAGGTAAAGGTAATTGGTAAGATCAGTAGAGTGTTTTGAGTGACAAATACGAGAGTGAGTGAAACACTCAGGGAGCGAAGTAAGGATATATTGTAGTCTTTTCTTGTTCACTAACCTTTTTTGCAGGTTCCCTCATACATCATGGCGAGTACAAGACGCATAAAAGCTAGCCCACAACATTGTCTTCCTAATCCTACAGGAGTCAAAAAAGTGGCATTACGTGGTGTGGATGAGCAATTGGACCTCGTCAAATCTCAGCTGCTTGGTTGGTTTTATACTCGTTGTGGTGTGAAAGATAAAATTTGTAGCTTGGCCATTGATGGGAGTTGTGAAGTCAACCTTGCAAGTGCTATCATGGTTGAGAAATTAAATCTTCCAACCATTGATCATCTTCAACCGTACAAGTTGATGAGTACTCATGGTGATGTTTGGGTTACTAAGCACACACTTGTACCTATTCAAATCGGCAAATATGTGGACGAGGTGTTGTGTGATGTAGTCCCAATTCAAGTGACACACGTGTTGTTGGGCAAAGCATGGATGTCGAGACGAGAAGTTAAATATGACGGACATACTAATAAGTATTCCTTCTTATTTAATGGTCGTCGTTTTGTACTTGTATCACTTACTTATGACCAGCTTTGTATTGATCTAGCATACATGAAAAGTGAGCTTGAGCGTTATAGAATGGAGAAACAACTAGATGAGGGAATTGTGCCTGAAGAGGTAAAACCCGAGAGAGTTGAAAGCAATGAGATGAAAGGATCAGTTGTTGAACTAGAAAAAGAGATGGAAAAATCTGATGAGATGGGTGGTAAAAAGGAAGAAAAGAGAGAAAGTGGGCTGATCTTGAGCAACCCGGTGAAGGCCTATTATTTTCCTAACGAACTTACCTTTGCTTTGTTTAGTGTTTCTTCTTTTATACAGATCAAGCAAAGGCAAGTTGGGCTGATCTTGGTGTGCTCCATTCCAAAATCAATTGTAGACTGTGCAAGCCTCCATGGAGTTGGTCTTCCAAGAGTTAAACCCCGTTGGAATCAATTCATGGAACAATGTCAACTCAAATCAGTCCATACCAAAGGGGAGTTGATTCGAGCTCATCTTGAAGGGACGGCTCCACATTTTGGGAATGGTTGTGTACCAAGGGTTCGCTTAAAAAACAAGTACCTCAATGACCATTGCCACTATGATTTTCGTCTTGCTCTTGGTACACATGAAGCTCCAACATCACCAAATCCGTCTTGGTGCCCTGCAAGTGTGTTCGAGTCGGAGTTCAATTTCATGGGATACCCATCACACCGCTTTGAGGACCCTTACCTCATGACCACAAACAATCAAGTTGAGCATACATTGAAGATGGTTTGTGCAATTCAAGATTCGACAAGGGTTATTTGCCAACTTAGCACGTGGGTTTTGCATTGGATGACATCTGTAGCCATCATAACAAGATTGAGTCGAAGGCATGTGACTCGTCTTGTCACCATTCGTGCTTCAATTTGTGGGCAAATTGCTCTCAAGTGGAGGGGACTGATGTGTGCACGGCCCTTAACCCAAGTAATAACCCCGTCCGAGTTCCATTGGGCCCAGTCACACGTGCACGGGCCTAGTCACTCCAAGCCCTTGTGCGAAACGTCCAAGACCAACAGGGAGTCCATGGGGACATTGAAGGTTTGGAAGGAGATAATCAAGTCATCTACACGATGACCCAAGCCCATGAAGAATCAAAAGGGCCCCCAAGTAGGTTGGTCGACTAGGCCCTAGGCCTTAGTGCTAGATTTCCATTTTGTTTAGAGTTGGATTAGATTGTTAAATTAGGTCATGGCCGGCCCATCTTGTCCAAAGAGTGGCCGCCCCCTTGCTTGCTTTATTAGGGTTTCGTTAGTCCCTTGACCTAGCCCCTTAGCCTATATAAAGGCTCACTTTGTACGGTCAAAGGGTCACACACTTTATGATAATAAAATTCTGTTTTAAGTTCTCTTCAATCGTTGAGAGCAACTTGTCCCTTTACTTGCTTTGGCAAGGGTTTGAGCAATCTTGTGCTTGTCCTAGATTGTTCCACCGACCTATCCACTAGAGCATTCATCTCTATTGGAGTTGTCGGTCTACCTCCTTTAGTCAATTCGTGTCGTCCGTATTGATTCTAGGTTCCGCAATTCAAGCGTTGGACAACCTCGCTAGATCCTTGGGCAAACGTGCTACGTGTCTCGAAACGCGTTGATCGAGAACCGTATCAGTTGGCTTCAGAGCTTAGGTGGAGGTATTCTTCGTTATATCCTTGTTTTTTTTTCCTCTTTGTGTCGTCTAGAATTCGTTGTTGTCCGCTGCCTGATTCACAAAAAAAAAACAAAAACGGTACTGTTCATCGACTGTTCATCGAGACTGTTCATCGGTACTGTTCATCGCGGCACTGTTCATCCGAAACACAAATCTGTTTGGGTGCTGTCTTTTTGTGTTTTCTGTCCAAATTTCATTCTTGGATATTGTGTTTGAGTTGTTAGGGTTTATAAACAAGAAAACAAAAAAAAAATTGCGACGGCTAGGGTTTTGTTTGTGCAAGTTTCTTTTGTGCCAAATATGTCCAAGTTTCTTTTGAGTCATCCAAGGTGTTTTACTTGTGTTTCAAATCTGACTTTTGGTAAACTTGGTGGGTATTTGTGAATCTTGAAGAGGAACCTACAAGATTTAGGGGTTTCTTTGAAATTCTTGATGCCTATCTTGAAGTTCTTGAAATTCTTGAAACGTATCTTGCTAAGTTCTTGAGGGTTTGTGGTGTGAATTGGTGGCTGACCCAAACCTGGAATTTTTTTACTCCATTCGGCCAAGAGTTCTTATTGTTTGAGTTATTAAAAAAAAAAAAATCGACTGTTCATCGGTACTGTTCACCGTCACTATTCACCGTCACTGTTCATCGTACTGTTCATCCCGCGGTACTGTTCATCCGAACAAAATTTTGTTTGGGTGTTGTCTTTTTTGTGTTTTCTGTCCAAATTTCATTCTTGGACCTTGTGTTTGGGTTGTTAGGGTTTAAAATCAAGAAAAACAAAAACAAAAATTGCGACGGAATCTATTAGGAAACTAAGTAGATAATATAACTCCTCTATTTCCACTTGGACACATTCCTACATTCTAGGAGCTAGGGTTTCCATTTGATTCCGTTCACACTAGCATTAGTTTCCAAATCTGTCCGCCATTAACTTCCTTCCAAAAATGTCCATTTTTGTTTCCTTTTGCAATCCATCTTGTGTCTTACTTCTTGAATACTCTTGTGGAGAAAGTTGGTTGCATTCATTGGACTTGAGCAGCATCTCTCAACTACCTAAACCAACAGGTAAAGGTAATTGGTAAGATCAGTAGAGTGTTTTGAGTGACAAATACGAGAGTGAGTGAAACACTCAGGGAGCGAAGTAAGGATATATTTGTAGTCTTTTCTTGTTCACTAACCTTTTTGCAGGTTCCCTCATACATCATGGCGAGTACAAGACGCATAAAAGCTAGCCCACAACATTGTCTTCCTAATCCTACAGGAGTCAAAAAAGTGGCATTACGTGGTGTGGATGAGCAATTGGACCTCGTCAAATCTCAGCTGCTTGGTTGGTTTTATACTCGTTGTGGTGTGAAAGATAAAATTTGTAGCTTGGCCATTGATGGGAGTTGTGAAGTCAACCTTGCAAGTGCTATCATGGTTGAGAAATTAAATCTTCCAACCATTGATCATCTTCAACCGTACAAGTTGATGAGTACTCATGGTGATGTTTGGGTTACTAAGCACACACTTGTACCTATTCAAATCGGCAAATATGTGGACGAGGTGTTGTGTGATGTAGTCCCAATTCAAGTGACACACGTGTTGTTGGGCAAAGCATGGATGTCGAGACGAGAAGTTAAATATGACGGACATACTAATAAGTATTCCTTCTTATTTAATGGTCGTCGTTTTGTACTTGTATCACTTACTTATGACCAGCTTTGTATTGATCTAGCATACATGAAAAGTGAGCTTGAGCGTTATAGAATGGAGAAACAACTAGATGAGGGAATTGTGCCTGAAGAGGTAAAACCGAGAGAGTTGAAAGCAATGAGATGAAAGGATCAGTTGTTGAACTAGAAAAAGAGATGGAAAAATCTGATGAGATGGGTGGTAAAAAGGAAGAAAAGAGAGAAAGTGGGCTGATCTTGAGCAACCCGGTGAAGGCCTATTATTTTCCTAACGAACTTACCTTTGCTTTGTTTAGTGTTTCTTCTTTTATACAGATCAAGCAAAGGCAAGTTGGGGCTGATCTTGGTGTGCTCCATTCCAAAATCAATTGTAGACTGTGCAAGCCTCCATGGAGTTGGTCTTCCAAGAGTTAAACCCCGTTGGAATCAATTCATGGAACAATGTCAACTCAAATCAGTCCATACCAAAGGGGAGTTGATTCGAGCTCATCTTGAAGGGACGGCTCCACATTTTGGGAATGGTTGTGTACCAAGGGTTCGCTTAAAAAACAAGTACCTCAATGACCATTGCCACTATGATTTTCGTCTTGCTCTTGGTACACATGAAGCTCCAACATCACCAAAATCCGCCTTGGTGCCCTGCAAGTGTGTTCGAGTCGGAGTTCAATTTCATGGGATACCCATCACACCGCTTTGAGGACCCTTACCTCATGACCACAAACAATCAAGTTGAGCATACATTGAAGATGGTTTGTGCAAATTCAAGATTCGACAAGGGTTATTTGCCAACTTAGCACGTGGGTTTTGCATTGGATGACATCTGTAGCCATCATAACAAGATTGAGTCGAAGGCATGTGACTCGTCTTGTCACCATTCGTGCTTCAATTTGTGGGCAAATTGCTCTCAAGTGGAGGGGACTGATGTGTGCACGGCCCTTAACCCAAGTAATAACCCCGTCCGAGTTCCAATTGGGCCCAGTCATACGTGCACGGGCCTAGTCACTCAAGCCCTTGTGCGAAACGTCCAAGACCAACAGGGAGTCCATGGGGACATTGAAGGTTTGGAAGGAGATAATCAAGTCATCTACACGATGACCCAAGCCCATGAAGAATCAAAAGGGCCCCCAAGTAGGTTGGTCGACTAGGCCCTAGGCCTTAGTGCTAGATTTCCATTTTGTTTAGAGTTGGATTAGATTGTTAAATTAGGTCATGGGCCGGCCCATCTTGTCCAAAGAGTGGCCGCCCCCTTGCTTGCTTTTTAGGGTTTCGTTAGTCCCTTGACCTAGCCCCTTAGCCTATATAAAGGCTCACTTTGTACGGTCAAAGGGTCACGCACTTTATGATAATAAAATTCTGTTTTAAGTTTCTCTTCAATCGTTGAGAGCAACTTGTCCCTTTACTTGCTTTGGCAAGGGTTTTGAGCAATCTTGTGCTTGTCCTAGATTGTTCCACCGACCTATCCACTAGAGCATTCATCTCTATTGGAGTTGTCGGTCTACCTCCTTTAGTCAATTCGTGTCGTCCGTATTGATTCTAGGTTCCGCAATTCAAGCGTTGGACAACCTCGCTAGATCCTTGGGCAAACGTGCTACGTGTCTCGAAACGCGTTGATCGAGAACCGTATCAGTTGGCTTCAGAGCTTAGGTGGAGGTATTCTTCGTTATATCCTTGTTTTTTTTTCCTCTTTGTGTCGTCTAGAATTCGTTGTTGTCCGCTGCCTGATTCACAAAAAAAAAACAAAAACGGTACTGTTCATCGACTGTTCATCGAGACTGTTCATCGGTACTGTTCATCGCGGCACTGTTCATCCGAAACACAAATCTGTTTGGGTGCTGTCTTTTTGTGTTTTCTGTCCAAATTTCATTCTTGGATATTGTGTTTGAGTTTGTTAGGGTTTATAAACAAGAAAACAAAAAAAAAATTGCGACGGCTAGGGTTTTGTTTGTGCAAGTTTCTTTTGTGCCAAATATGTCCAAGTTTCTTTGAGTCATCCAAGGTGTTTACTTGTGTTTCAAATCTGACTTTTGGTAAACTTGGTGGGTATTTGTGAATCTTGAAGAGGAACCTACAAGATTTAGGGGTTTCTTGAAATTCTTGATGCCTATCTTGAAGTTCTTGAAATTCTTGAAACGTATCTTGCTAAGTTCTTGAGGGTTTGTGGTGTGAATTGGTGGCTGACCCAAACCTGGAATTTTTTTACTCCATTCGGCCAAGAGTTCTTATTGTTTGAGTTATAAAAAAAAAAAAATCGACTGTTCATCGGTACTGTTCACCGTCACTATTCACCGTCACTGTTCATCGTACTGTTCATCGCGGTACTGTTCATCCGAACAAAATTTTGTTTGGGTGTTGTCTTTTTTGTGTTTTCTGTCCAAATTTCATTCTTGGATCTTGTGTTTGGGTTGTTAGGGTTTAAAATCAAGAAAAACAAAAACAAAAATTGCGACGGAATCTATTAGGAAACTAAGTAGATAATTTGGATAACTCCTCTATTTCCACTTGGACACATTCCTACATTCTAGGAGCTAGGGTTTCCATTTGATTCCGTTCACACTAGCATTAGTTTCCAAATCTGTCCGCCATTAACTTCCTTCCAAAAACGTCCATTTTTGTTTCCTTTTGCAATCCATCTTGTGTCTTACTTCTTGAATACTCTTGTGGAGAAAGTTGGTTGCATTCATTGGACTTGAGCAGCATCTCTCAACTACCTAAACCAACAGGTAAAGGTAATTGGTAAGATCATTAGAGTGTTTTGAGTGACAAATACGAGAGTGAGTGAAACACTCAGGGAGCGAAGTAAGGATATATTTGTAGTCTTTTCTTGTTCACTAACCTTTTTGCAGGTTCCCTCATACATCATGGCGAGTACAAGACGCATAAAAGCTAGCCCACAACATTGTCTTCCTAATCCTACGGGAGTCAAAAAAGTGGCATTACGTGGTGTGGATGAGCAATTGGACCTCGTCAAATCTCAGCTGCTTGGTTGGTTTTATACTCGTTGTGGTGTGAAAGATAAAATTTGTAGCTTGGCCATTGATGGGAGTTGTGAAGTCAACCTTGCAAGTGCTATCATGGTTGAGAAATTAAATCTTCCAACCATTGATCATCTTCAACCGTACAAGTTGATGAGTACTCATGGTGATGTTTGGGTTACTAAGCACACACTTGTACCTATTCAAATCGGCAAATATGTGGACGAGGTGTTGTGTGATGTAGTCCCAATTCAAGTGACACACGTGTTGTTGGGCAAAGCATGGATGTCGAGACGAGAAGTTAAATATGACGGACATACTAATAAGTATTCCTTCTTATTTAATGGTCGTCGTTTTGTACTTGTATCACTTACTTATGACCAGCTTTGTATTGATCTAGCATACATGAAAAGTGAGCTTGAGCGTTATAGAATGGAGAAACAACTAGATGAGGGAATTGTGCCTGAAGAGGTAAAACCCGAGGGAGTTGAAAGCAATGAGATGAAAGGATCAGTTGTTGAACTAGAAAAAGAGATGGAAAAATCTGATGAGATGGGTGGTAAAAAGGAAGAAAAGAGAGAAAGTGGGCTGATCTTGAGCAACCCGGTGAAGGCCTATTATTTTCCTAACGAACTTACCTTTGCTTTGTTTAGTGTTTCTTCTTTTATACAGATCAAGCAAAGGCAAGTTGGGCTGATCTTGGTGTGCTCCATTCCAAAATCAATTGTAGACTGTGCAAGCCTCCATGGAGTTGGTCTTCCAAGAGTTAAACCCGTTGGTATCAATTCATGGAACAATGTCAACTCAAATCAGTCCATACCAAAGGGGAGTTGATTCGAGCTCATCTTGAAGGGACGGCTCCACATTTTGGGAATGGTTGTGTACCAAGGGTTCGCTTAAAAACAAGTACCTCAATGACCATTGCCACTATGATTTTCGTCTTGCTCTTGGTCCACATGAAGCTCCAACATCACCAAATCCGCCTTGGTGCCTTGCAAGTGTGTTCGAGTCGGAGTTCGATTTCATGGGATACCCATCACACCGCTTTGAGGACCCTTACCTCATGACCACAAACGATCAAGTTGAGCATACATTGAAGATGGTTTGTGCAATTCAAGATTCGACAAGGGTTATTTGCCAACTTAGCACGTGGGTTTTGCATTGGATGACATCTGTAGCCATCATAACAAGATTGAGTCGAAGGCATGTGACTCGTCTTGTCACCATTCGTGCTTCAATTTGTGGGCAAATTGCTCTCAAGTGGAGGGGACTGATGTGTGCACGGCCCTTAGCCCAAGTAAAACCCCGTCCGAGTTCCATTGGGCCCAGTCACACGTGCACGGGCCTAGTCACTCCAAGCCCTTGTGCGAAACGTCCAAGACCAACAGGGAGTCCATAGGGACATTGAAGGCTTGGAAGGAGATAATCAAGTCATCTACACGATGACCCAAGCCCATGAAGAATCAAGGGCCTCCAAGTAGGTTGGTCGACTAGGCCCTAGGCCTTAGTGCTAGATTTCCATTTTGTTTAGAGTTGGATTAGATTGTTAAATTAGGTCATGGGCCGGCCCATCTTGTCCAAAGAGTGGCCGCCCCCTTGCTTGCTTTATTAGGGTTTCGTTAGTCCCTTGACCTAGCCCCTTAGCCTATATAAAGGCTCACTTTGTACGGTCAAAGGGTCACGCACTTTATGATAATAAAATTCTGTTTTAAGTTTCTCTTCAATCGTTGAGAGCAACTTGTCCCTTTACTTGCTTTGGCAAGGGTTTTGAGCAATCTTGTGCTTGTCCTAGATTGTTCCACCGACCTATCCACTAGAGCATTCATCTCTATTGGAGTTGTCGTCTACCTCCTTTAGTCAATTCGTGTCGTCCGTTTGATTCTAGGTTCCGCAATCAAGCGTTGGACAACCTCGCTAGATCCTTGGGCAAACGTGCTACGTGTCTCGAAACGCGTTGATCGAGACCGTATCAGTTGGCTTCAGAGCTTAGGTGGAGGTATTCTTCGTTATATCCTTGTTTTTTTTCCTCTTTGTGTCGTCTAGAATTCGTTGTTGTCCGCTGCCTGATTCACAAAAAAAAAAAAAAAAACGGTACTGTTCATCGACTGTTCATCGAGACTGTTCACGTACTGTTCATCCGCGGCACTGTTCATCCGAAACACAAATCTGTTTGGGTGCTGTCTTTTTGTGTTTTCTGTCCAAATTTCATTCTTGGATATTGTGTTTGAGTTGTTAGGGTTTATAAACAAGAAAACAAAAAAAAAATTGCGACGGCTAGGGTTTTGTTTGTGCAAGTTTCTTTTGTGCCAAATATGTCCAAGTTTCTTTTGAGTCATCCAAGGTGTTTTACTTGTGTTTCAAATCTGACTTTTGGTAAACTTGGTGGGTATTTGTGAATCTTGAAGAGGAACCTACAAGATTTAGGGGTTTCTTGAATTCTTGATGCCTATCTTGAAGTTCTTGAAATTCTTGAAACGTATCTTGCTAAGTTCTTGAGGGTTTGTGGTGTGAATTGGTGGCTGACCCAAACCTGGAATTTTTTTACTCCATTCGGCCAAGAGTTCTTATTGTTTGAGTTATAAAAAAAAAAAAATCGACTGTTCATCGGTACTGTTCACCGTCACTATTCACCGTCACTGTTCATCGTACTGTTCATCCCGCGGTACTGTTCATCCGAACAAAATTTTGTTTGGGTGTTGTCTTTTTTGTGTTTTCTGTCCAAATTTCATTCTTGGACCTTGTGTTTGGGTTGTTAGGGTTTAAAATCAAGAAAAACAAAAACAAAAATTGCGACGGAATCTATTAGGAAACTAAGTAGATAATATAACTCCTCTATTTCCACTTGGACACATTCCTACATTCTAGGAGCTAGGGTTTCCATTTGATTCCGTTCACACTAGCATTAGTTTCCAAATCTGTCCGCCATTAACTTCCTTCCAAAAATGTCCATTTTTGTTTCCTTTTGCAATCCATCTTGTGTCTTACTTCTTGAATACTCTTGTGGAGAAAGTTGGTTGCATTCATTGGACTTGAGCAGCATCTCTCAACTACCTAAACCAACAGGTAAAGGTAATTGGTAAGATCAGTAG